>LR737385.1:6529593-6621276 GCA_902655005.2 Marronus borbonicus | reverse complement strand
TTTAGCGAAAAAACCGGAAAAGAATTACCGACACACCTGGTATACGCTGCTTCAAGTCTTGGAAGAAAGTTTTGAATGGACGACACTCTTCATTAAATATAAAAAAAGTGTTAAATGAGAAATTATGTGCATTTATATTATCGACAAATTTTAGGTGCACTCCCCAAGCACAAATTTTTAAAATTCACGAACAATTGTTATTGTTGGCACTTCCGGCAATAAAGATCAGATTTGCACGTGGCATGTCAAGAAATTAGCGATTATGGCTTGTGTATTTTTCAGGCACCGTAAACAATATACAAAATCGGGTTATAATCAATGAGCAGCAAAAATAATGGGAAAGCAATCACACAGGTATTGTGCTGTTTAACAGCATACATTGACCTACTTTTTCCCAATTTTCTAGTATCAGAATTGTTGATATCTGTTTTGGAAATAGCTAATATTAAAGGTAAGAAAATTATTAAACTATATTTTTTCCAATATTCTAACATTTAGTGCGTTTTCCTCATGTATTACGCAGTGTTTCCGAATTTATTCGTGAGTTTTCCAGATTTAAATTCTTTAATTAAATAAATTAAAAGCTCCATACCGACTATAGCTATACAAAGTGTCTAACTATAAGCTGCACCGAGCGATATAAGAGAAAAATAAGTCGTTGCACTTAAAAAAATTTAAGTTTTAACACTTTTTCCATTTGAAAGTTCAAGCGTAATTGTCGGACCCGCTGTATAATGTTTTCAAAAAAATTATTCGGATTCTAATACTAAACTAGGAGCTAAAAAATGAAATAATATGTAGGATGTTCCATTTAAAACAACAAAGTTAACAACTAACGACCTCAGAGCTAGTTGTATCTTTTATTAGGGATGTCTTTCCGAAAGTGTTTTACTTCAAAATTCTTACTGTTTTATTCAATCGCCTACAATGGTAGAAACCAAAGAAAAGATATGTTAACAAGGTTGTATACGATATTTGTAGTAAAAACCATTAACAAAAGTAATGTATTTTCTACAATTTAGGAGCTAAATCATTTTAAAATAGTTATATTTCGGTCAACGACCTCCCGCAATTGTCTTGATAAAAGCCCGATTATGTAACCTTGTTGACTCATGATTTTGTAGTACTACAGACTAACCCTTAATTCGATCGACTAAAAAAAAATGCTTTAGGTTAAAAGCAAGGGGTTTAATTCCAACACAAGAACAATTTTGGAAAAAAGGTCAGGAAGAAAGACCTATACAGATGATATACAAAAGCAGATTTTTATTTACATGATGGAGAAAATAAAGAAATTATTAAACAAAAGAAAATAATCTGTAGTAATTAAAAGAGAAGGTCAAAATCAGCAGAATCGATAGAAATCCTTAGAATCCAACTAAGTGCAAAATCATAATTGTAAGGCAAGAACTATACATAACTATGAAAACGTTTTAATAAAAAATGCAATTATCAATATGTAAAAGTCAAACAACCTTCGTGATATATCATATCAAGTTTTTCTTTTAATTTAGATTTTGTAAAACCTTTCAGTTCTCTAAGCTGACACATATTTCAAGTTTAACAAGTAGAATAAAACAGCAAGTTATGTCATACCTTATACAAAGTAATGAACAACATATTTTACTGCTTAAAAAATAAATTACTTCATATAAAAAGTTAATTATTTAATAAAACAGTATTGCCTTCAATGCAACCATTTTTCAAAAGAAGATATTTTTAAAGTCAAATTTGAAATATTTTTTGATAAAGTTATGTAATATAAATTCAAATCAGGTGATTATAGAAAACGTAAGATCTATACCTGGAACAGCGCTTGTAAGATTAAAGTGCTCAAAATTTCCTTGTACTTCAACGAATTTGAAGTAACTTCACCTAATCTCTTCCTTGCATCTTCTAAAACGCTTCGTACATGGTCTTCCCTAACCTTCAATACTTTCAAACGGGCCTGGTTCAACATGTTTGAAGATTGACTATAAAGGTGTGAGAAATTAGTTTTTCTTTTTTAATATCGTGTTAGGAAACCTACATTTTCTTCTGCAATTCAACCTGCTTCTCTTTCTTTTCATAGTATTCCATAATCTTAAGGCGTTGCTGTTGCACTAACCGACCCTTTTCGATATTAAATTCTTCCTCGGCTTTCGCATCTATTTCTTCAGCTTTTTCATTGGCCTCTTGCTCAATGAAGGCCATCATATGCTTGATCTAAAGAAATTTGCAATGTATAACAAGAATATTTCATTGAAGACATTTTCACAAAATAGAAACAAGTACTAGGCGAATAATTTTCCAAAAATGAATAACCATACCTGTTTCTGAACGTCGGCATCGCTGAGAGCCATTTTGGAAGATAATCTGTAGAATTTTCACTATAAAACTACAATATTAGCGGACAAGGGTGTATTTGTCGCGCCT
Source organism: Marronus borbonicus (assembly GCA_902655005.2). Taxonomy (NCBI): domain Eukaryota; kingdom Metazoa; phylum Arthropoda; class Insecta; order Coleoptera; family Scarabaeidae; genus Marronus; species Marronus borbonicus. Next base: position 6,618,861 of record LR737385.1, on the reverse strand, counting down.
ACGCCTACAAGAAATAGCTAAAATACAGGCCAATTAAGTTACTGCAAAAATTGATCATATGACAGAGACCATATGACAGTTCAATACAATTACTTACAAAGAATTTATAAAATTTACTTTCAACTCCAATATACCAGTTATTTATTCAAAAAAAATATTTAGTTTTTTGAATTTACGCTACATTCACAAGCATTTATTAGGAGCATTCTAAAAGTTTTAAACAAAATTAGAAAGTTATTTTGACAAATTTAGCTGATGTGTAAACCTTATCTACGGGTCTACAGTTTAGAAGTAATGAAGGTACCTGCGCCATCTGTTGGTATCTGCTTCGTTTATAGCAGAGCCCAAAATATTAAATCTTAGAATTTTCACGGAGCTCTTATCGGCTATTTTTTCAAAAACCGGTTTATAACATCTAAAGGGACATGCGAATATTAGTAATCCAGTATATACGATATACATATTCTTTCACATTATATGCGAACGCTTGTTATTTTTGCTTTTATAATGTTGCATGTGTTTAAATAAATATGTCGTTATACACGGATATCATTGCCTTGATTTTTTTTTATCCGTGTTTATTCCTCGAACAAACGATCAAATATTCAATACTTAGTGCTTGGTTCTACAACAGCTATTAAGACGCCCTAAAACCTTAGTGCAAGATATAAGACAAGTCAAATTTCCCCCTGTTTTGGCGTAGTTCCATCGCGTGAGTTCGGTGGCGCGACCGTCGTATTCTACTGACGATGGCCTGTAGAACTAGCCACTGCTAATCTTGTTGGTCTCTACATAACCTGCAATTCATGTTAATTATCTAGGTTAGATCAAAGTATCGATAATTTGTTTTGTTGTGATTTTTTAAGGCAATATCATTATCCAAACAAACAAAGATGAATGTTGTTGGTATGGGAATACCTCCTGCCCAACCTCCTCAACAGCAGCCACCACAACAACAGCCTCAGCAGCCCCAAGCATTAGATAATATTTCTAAAATAAAATCCCTTATCGTACCTTTACGAGAATCTCTTTCGGTAAGTGAGAAGTGCTTGCAAAAGCTGTATTATATTCATGTGTTTATCGTTACTTAGAACACAATCAAGACTGCAGCACAGACATTAAACCAAAATTGTCAAGTTGATGTAGGTTCCCAGTAAGTTGGAATCGACATTGTCTTTTTAATAATTACGTATGTTATTTTTGTTTTAGAAAAGAAGTTGGTCAACAAATCCGTTTTGACAAAAATTTGGAGGAATTTTATTCGCTTTGTGATCAAATTGAGTTGCATTTAGTAAGTGTATAATTTACTATTGCTATATGAGTCATTGTTAATTGTAATATTATTAGAAAACGTCGATAAAATGTATGAGCCAGTTAGAAAGTTCTCAACGTTACCTCCATCTACATGTAGCCCCAACAAGAACAGAAAGCTTAGGAATGCCCGATAATACATTAGCGTATCCACAGTTTTTGGCAACTGCAAATGCACAAGTTTCGTTTACAAAGGAAATACATGATACATTAGTAGCTGCTGCTCAGAATATCTCTCCATCAGAATGACATTTGTATCAATCTTAAGGATTTCTAGGAAATTAACTAAATATATATAATAAAACTGCGCTAGGTATTGGTAATAAACTAGTTATTCTAATACCATTCTGAGATTCGACTGAGAAAAGGGATATATTGTACTGTACTTTTATTCATTATATAATATTATTTAATATAATTTCTGTATTGTCTTCATGTGCATATATCTTAATGTTGTATGAATGTATAGGTTAATGAGGATAATTAAAATCTGGCAAAAATTATATTTGCAATTATTTATTCTGTAAAATAAAAAATATTGAGACATCTTTGGTTTGGTTTCTTTTAGAAAAAACAATTCAAATTGAAAACAACACAACAGTATCAGCAACCTTTGCACCACACAACTTTAATTAATTAATCCGGCACGGCCGTTTCGAGGATACGAACGATGACAAATAGACGGGGTGGACTCTTGTCACTGTAGCCCGAAACATAAAACATGTGCAGCCTTACCCCAATAAATCAAATAGAATTGAATACATCAACGGTCCGGTCCGTTCTCTCTATTCATAATTTTTGTTTTGTTTTTTATGTAAATCGTTTCGTAAGCGTCTAATTCCCGCGGCGAAGTTATGTTGCTACACTTGACGAATCTAATCTACCCAAGCGAACACCTGATATGTTCCTCGAATCTGGTACCTATCGCTCTTTTCGTTTGGCCAATATAGGTTTCATCTCAGCCACTGCATGTAATTTTATAATTTCCCGCCCTTCCTTTTTCGATTTATCCGGCAATCCGAAAGATAAACCGAAAATGGAAAAAGGGAGGTATTTGTAAGTAATATGAAAATCCATGTTAGATTTAAAGGTTTCTCACATCATTCGGTCACCGGTTGAGAATGTGGATCTTGAAATGGCCGTCCTGGATTAATTAATTAAACTTGTGTGGTGCGGGAGTGCCGATACTGTTGTGTTGTTTGCCATACTACGCCACAGTCCTTGCTACGATTATTTCAAATTGGAATTGTAAAACAGATTCCTACATAATCAACATTTAAAGTAAGGACAAAAACTTGGTTAAATTCAAGGAGATAGTTTATTTATGGAAAGGTGTATATTAAAGTTGATTTCCGAATACCTCGAATATAAAATCAATCTTCCGATAAAATTGAATATTAGTTGAAAATGGATGATCCGGAATTAAAAGAAATAAGAAAGAATCGTCTTGCACAACTACAGTCGCAATATAATGTGAGTGCACAACATTCGCGAACGTAATTAAATTAAAAAGATACTTGCAAATGCACATTTAATTTTAGGCTGGCGATCAAGCTGCGAATCAAAAGGCGCAGGAAGAAAAGTTAAAAGCCCAAGAAGATGCAAAAAATTCTATTCTATCTCAAATTTTGGATCAGCAAGCAAGGGCACGATGTAAGTTTGCAGTTTGCTTCCTCTAAATACGTAAAATAAGTGTTCATTTGGTTTTAACACCTGCATAACAATATGTAACTAAACAATTTAACAAGAGACTAATAAAACAGAAATATGGAGTAATTGCTGAATCGGTATAGTGTTGACATTGAGAATTCGTTGTTGTAGTTGTGATATTTGTGTTTAGCAAATAAATACAGCGAAAAATAAAATCTGTGCCTGTACAATAAGAAAGTATGATAAACTTATATGGAAGAAACCAATTATCATAGGATAACGGAGTAAATCACTATAAGCAGGTCTGAGCGAATACTCTTTAAAAAGATACAGTTGTATGTATTCGTTGTTATGGAGTAGTAGACTTTAGATTGCAAATTCGAATAGCATCTTTAGGTGAAATTTACACACTTCCTCAATTTCGGTTTAGTTCAAATCCCCAGTGGGTGAGAAGACATTTTATTTTCCAAGCAAATTCAAAAGTTATAGTGTACAAAGCTTGTGTCTACTACAATTTAATTCAAGTCTAGTCATTAAAACGAATGCAGAGTTTTGAAAACGTTATTTGCTACCTATTTTTATTTAAAGTGCCGAAAGAGTGTTTAGACATTTCCGCCCAACATTATAATATATAATACATGTGTGTGCAGTAATTCTTGATATTATTTAATGATCAAGCAATCCCCAAAACCTGCGAATTGGTTTAATTTGAGGCCCGATTAGACCTGACAAATTAGAACGAATTACGAGTCCGATTCGATTTTAAATTAGCTCTATTAAACTCGGAATGAATTCGAACGAGTCCAATTCGAATCGAAATTGGAAATCATTCAAGTTAGCAAGTTAAACTCCTTACGTCACTAATGTAAACCATGTTCCAAGGATAACAAAAACTGGTGCTAGAATACTTATTAGTTTCAGCTTTTTAACTGAATGTCACCATTATAAAATAACATCCCAAGATATCTTGTGATGTTTTAAAATGTTTAGTAATCTGTATTTACTTGGATTGTGTTTTAGTAAACACTCTTATGTTGGGAAAACCAGAAAAAGGGAAAATGATCGAATCGATGCTAATTCAAATGGCGCAAGGTGGAAGATTACGCAGCCGAATTGGAGAAAAAGAACTCATAGATCTTCTAGAAAACGTAAATTCACAGTTGCCTCAACACAAAACGTCTGTAAAATTCGATAGAAGAAGAGCCGCATTAGACTCAGATGATGATGATTTTTAAAAATTTCACCCAAGACTGCTTATTAATTATTGTCTCTTATAGCGATATAATCAAAATAATTCGCTAAAACATTTATATTTACTTGTATTTGTTTAAAATAAATAATTCTTACATATTAATTAAAGTACATAGATTTTTTTCTTTTGCTTAAAATCACAATACTATCTAAGAGATAAAATTATTCCTTTTTCTCATGAGGAGGTTCTGGAAAAAAAAGAGAAAGAACAAATAATGATATAATCGGATACATCTGGATAGATTATGTTTACCTTCTTCTTCATCTGCATCTAAAATATCTGAACAACAGATAGAATATAGGATCAACGATAAAAAGCCCAATGGTAAGCCAAACAATACTATTGTCAATACCGGATTTCCTCGGTACATGTCCGCTAATGCAGTACGAGCTTCAAAGTATGTTCTGTATAGTTTTACGGCTAAACTATTACCACCGTAAGTAGCAGCTGTTTGGTTGCATATCCTTTCCAAAAATAAATCCAAAGCTTCTGGTGTTAAGTGACCCGGATCATCTTCGGGAATGTGATGGTGATGGGATGTAGAATTTAGAACAAGTAAATAAGGCAGCGGTAATATAGTCATGGCTATGCTATTGGCGAGTTCAGGAGTACCGGTCCAACCAAATTGAAAGTTTTTATGGTATTTATCCCTTTTCTTTCGAATAACTGATTCTACCATGTCTCTGAATTCAATCATTTCAGATGGTACTTCCTGTAATTTATTTTCTTCAACTACAACGAGGACGATATATTTTTTAGTTTGCATTAATTCATTGATGTTGCCACGTGTCACCTTCGGGAATGTCTCGAATCGTTCTTCGTTAATCCAATTGTACATTGAGGTGTTTAAATGCTCTGCATCTTGTGATAATGAACCAGATTCAACTAAAATACGAGTATATGGAATAATTATCTAAAATTCTAATTTGATTAAATGCAGCAGTTTAAAACAAAGGTGGAATTTTTTAAGAGCGGTTGACAATATACAATTGTTATGATGTATTTAATACATCTTGCTCTTGGAGGGCAAGGGTTTGTTGTATGATGGGACAAATGTATACTTGGACGGCTAGCAAGCGACGAAGCAGTATGGCGAGTGTACACAGGCTCACTTTCGTACAGCTTTACTGCGTATCGTCCAAGTTTGCTTTTGTGCCATTGTACATACTTTGATTTTATGTTATCATCAAATATCAATGTAAACAGATGCTTCGACTTTAACTTGTTTCCCTCTGGGTAAATACACAAAGTTGATTAAACATTTTAGGAATGTTAAAAGATAGGGATTTCTTAGGAGTTATAAAAAATAAAATTACAAGAATGGAGCTGTTAAAAAGATGTACAGTCATGTTCAAATAAATCGGTAAAGTTTATTTTTCGAGTCGACGAATTATGGCAAGAAAACTAAGTGTTTGATACGATGCGTCAACGTACGCGGAACTCTACAATTAACAGTATCTTAAAACGGAAAGAATCTCTGAAGGATTTGAAATTAATGTTTGGGTTTGAGTTAGTTCACAAAGGTTTAAGCGTATGTTGGCGGATTGCGGGCGGATTTAACCCAGATTTTATATATTGCCTATCCAGCATAGATTTCCTGCACAACTTTACATTTCAGCAGGGCAATTATCCGGTCCATATAACTGGAATTGTAAATATTTCGTTTGGACTAATAAAATTGGGATTTTGCAGTGGCCTGCAAACAGTGCAGACTTAAATCCGAGAATATTTGGAGATTTTCGATTTAAAATCTGAAAAAATAAAATACAGAACTGCAAAATGCTGAAGAACTATGGCATAATATCAAAAAGCAACATTTATTTGAACTTGACTGTATATAACTGCTTTTTTAAATTGTTTTTCTGTTTTTTTTTAATAACGAAGCTAATGGTTAAGACAGGCATTGTAGGGACACCCAGCATAATAAATTACATAAGAAACGGCTGCAATTACAAAGATTTCATGTAAAAGTTATGGAATTTAAATAGATATTTACAATAATTAATTCTTAAAAGTTAAGAATCATGTACCTGGATAAAAATAATGTAAACTTTCCTTGTACACAAATACAGCTGGCAATTCATCTAAATCCACATGTTGTTTAGCAATATCAGTATTTGCAGAATAGAAGAAACCATGCGGTTGAAATTTTGTTGCGACTGAATAGTACGCATCCCAAAGTAGACCTTCTTGTGTACCAACATACATGAAAAACAAGTGATTTTGTCCCTTAATTGTTGTTAAACTATCAGCCCTAGTTAATTCCTGAACGGGTGGGCCAGACATTCGTAATGCAAAATTAACAATATCTTGCTTAGTTCTATCACCTATAAATGTATGTTCTTCTTCTCCCTTAATACTGCAGGTTATAGTAGATATTATAGATATGTAGTACATATACAAGATCAACTTACAATTTTATTGTCGGAAATCCATTAACAGCAAATTCAGCGGCTAACGATGAAAATCTAGTACAGTCCACCCTACCAACTCTTATATTTGTTTTAAATAATGATTGGGCTACATGAGCCCAGATTGGTTCTAATCTCTTGCAATGACCACACCATGGGGCGTAAAACATCACCAGCCAATGACCACCTTCCCTTCGTACTTCAGAAAACTTGTCACTTAGTTCTAAGACACGAGACCCATGCGAACTGCTTAAAAAAGCTAACAACTATGATGTAGCGGTTTCTTTTTTTTTTTATACAAAATGGAATCTTACCAATTAGTAAAACAATGAATTTTAAATAAATCATCTTGATGTAATTAATTTATTATGCCATAAATATTTTATGTTGTTCTAAGTTTACAATAGCAAAATATTCCTGAGTTGTTTGGTGTAATATTTAACTGTTTGGTAAACATAATTCAATTAAAACTAGCACTAGGAGTGTTTCATGTAAAAATATCCATGAAAAACTTACAATGCTTGTTATCATTAAGTGCTAATATTATTGAATAAAAGTGTTTAAAAAATTAGATGATAGATGTCACAACTGATATTGCTTGCGAGCCCATTACAGTTTCCTTTATCTTCGATGAATATGAATTAACGACTGAATTAATTTGGTATCAGTGTTGCCAATGGGAAGATATTCCTCCCTATTTAGGGAAATTTTATTATGAAACGGAAGTTTTATTGGAAAAGGAAGATTTTTGTATTGGAAAACAGTCACAGGTCATAGATTATTCTTTACTTCACAAAAGGAGAGAATTTTCCTGAAAAGCTCAACAATTATTTTTAGTTTCTGATATTCGTGGCGCCATCTATATTCTTTACTATTGTCCTTGTTTACCGTATGGTCTAGATAGTGGCGGCATCTTCCAGAAACAGAAGTAATGTTACTTATGAATTACTATTTCTATGAATGAATTTTATGAATGAATTTTTATGAATTAACTAAGCGCCAAAGGCATACCTACCAGCTATGAAACAGAAAATTCACAAACGGCCGCCTTAAAGAGCATTGTTACAAAATATATTTGCCGAATATTATCAAATAATATAGTAATTTTTAATGAAAGAAACGCTAATTTGAAAATCGATGGAAAATGAGTTATTAAAAAGAAATAGAAATTATGAAGCAACTGTTTTTAGTTTTCATAATGCACTTATAAAAGAGCTGAACATTTTAATGAATAGATTGTTTTAACTTCTATGTTTATCTATTTACATTCTTTATATATTTCTGTTATCTAAAAGGAATTTGTAAACAAGATTTTCACTGTAAAAGGCATAAAAGATTACCTTTCACCCATGTAAAAATTCCATTAACTAAAAATATATAAATAAATGCAAGATATTTCAATGACTTGTTAGTACGTGTAAGGGGAGTAAAAATATTAAAATAAAGATCTTTAAGACTTCACTACCCCTTTAAAAAAAAGACTTCGCAACCGTACTATGGATACTTTGACCGAACCGGTAAAACTTGGATGCTTACGTTCTAAGTTACGCTAGAAAATGAATGTTAATATTTCTGCCTTAAAATGAGCATGGAAAAGATTTGTACATCAATTGAAATATATTTTGGAAAATATGTTTATCTGATTGAGAATTATATAGTGCTTAGTGGTTACTGGATTTAATAATTCGCTCAATATCCGCAAATATATCTCACCAATATATTTAATAAATATAATAATTACGAAAATGTATTTATTTTTAAATAGAAGATATTGAAAATGCGGTACGCCCTAAATTTCATGAACAGAATGAAACGAAGAGAGTTTCCCTTAACGATTTGTTCCCATTAAAGGGAGTGATTGATTTTATGCTTAAAATAATAAGTATTGCTGCATCAATAATTGTTTACTCATTTGTTCCTCATCTCTTTAATTTGAAACAAATGAAAATGTATTCTACATATTTTCTGTAATTTTTATTTGTTTCTTGTTACAGTTAGATATAATTCAAATTAAATCTTGAGATTGATGTGTTTGTAACACAGGAATGAAATTTACTATGTAATATTTAATGATTGGCGACTTACAAAGTACCCCACCATCTAGGCATCATGTACGTGTACTACCGGCTGGAAACAAGGCTATTGTACCCTTTTTCATCCTATTTTTTTAAACTCTAATAAAGGTTAAATTTCGATATCACACATAATAAATAATAAAAATAAAAATAATAAAACACACAAAATTTCAAAATGGGGGTGATACCTCAGTAATTTGCGAGAACAATTTTACCTACTAAATCCCATCCCACTTTCTTAAAAAGAGATACTTCTTATCTGGGGGCGGGAATTTTCTATTAAGTTGGATAGCAACTGGTTGGTTTTCTCTTTGGTTTCCAAGAACCTCTACCGCACAGGCTCTGCTCTCTCTCTGCTCCCTGCTCCTCTGTTTAAGTTTTTAACAGATAGTGTAGTGAAAATTTTATAAGACATCCAAGTAGAGGCAAAATAATAATTTGTTCCAAAATTTACATTACGAGAGCAAGCAAATCATATGGAGTTCCTTCGGAAGACGGAACGGCGGTAGCAGTTGATTTTCACCTCGGGCATGGTTCACATTTACCGTGATCAACTGCTTCCCATTCAATTAGTTTCGCCTCTGGCCTCTGGCGGGAACGTTGGGTTACCGTGTTAACTATTGTCTACCACCTTTTCCTTTTCCGAAAAAGCCCCATATGATTGACGTTTAGTTTTAACCATATAAAGTTTGTTCTCATTTAGTCAGTCATTTAGAAGTTACTGTTTTGAATAACTCATCTAGATTCAATTCAAACTTATATTGAAAAAGCAATGATGGGTACTGAACGAAGTTGTATTGATTTGTTTCCAATTGTAATTTTTAACTTAATTTCTTGGAAAACATATTGTGCAGCTTGTTGTATAATGTACATATCCTAGTCGATTTTAATTACAGAAAGATGAAATATTAACAGTGAACATTAATTGCTATATTTTATTTAGGTCAAATTAAAGTTAAAACTAATTTTAAAAACAATAGTTCATTTTACTGTGAATAGAACATTGTTGGATGGACATGACGCGTGAAAAGATTTTTTTTTGTTACAAGCAATGAGTTAATGTTAGATTCAGTGTATCAAGTATAAGTTTATAAGTGTCTTTAAGATGAATACTAAAACTGCTCGTAAGATTTTAATCTCTGTTAGAGGAAATAATAAAACCACATTCAAAAAAATTAGTAATAAAAACCAAAAAAAAAGTGACGTAAATTACCTTTATCGTCACGTTAATAAGCTTCATTAAAAATAGAAAGGAAGAGGAGGGTTAAAACTAATTAGTATATTTCTCATACATTTTTTGTGTGTTGCCTAAAAAAAACATTTTATTTTTATTTCTTAATTTTTTTTAAGAAGTAACTTGTGAGTACAAGGCCGTTCTTCTAATAGAACTTTTATTGTTAAGTTATGATTACCAATACCTTTCCAAAAGAAAGTTGAAAACAGATAAAAATCTCCGGAAAATTAAAAAAAAAACACTGTATATCCAGCATCTTGTAGCAACGGTTATTCGAACCAGTTAGCCATCATTGCTGAAATTTGGCTGAATATTGAAACCTGTAAGAGGGACCCTTATACGTCGTGTAAGTTTGGCAAAATTTCGGTGGTAGCTAATGGTTCATAGCAGTTGACACCTAAAAGTGGAAGATATATTACACAACTCGACTCCTTCCACAAAGAGGAACAAAATAAAAAGCAAGTTGCTTTACAATGCAACACTATATTCTTTTGTCTAAGAAAGCGATGAACTGAAAAATTGATACATATTTCGCATCGAAATTGTCATCCAATGTCAGTGTTCGTTATGTCATACAAAACTAAATGCGCATTCTATTTTTCATTATAACATGTATTATTTTAGTTAAAAGTAAAATTATTATTGAGGTAAGTATGTCTCAAAAACAAGAAATTAAAATAAAAATTCGCTCAACGCCGAAGATTTCTCGTCTTGAGACTAATTTAGGACTCTGTTTCAGGATGCAAATATTGCAGCTGTTAGTCATGATGACATAGGCATGATATTTTGTGAGTAATAATTTAAAAACGTTCTTAAAAATCTCCATTTGTTATCGTTTGTTGTAGACGTAGCCTTGCACAACACTGACAACTGTGGTTATCGTATTTATACTAGAATGATTAGATGTGTAGAAGAGATCGAGGCTAATGATAGGGAATGTGAAATGATGCATCTGCTTGGTGGAGATATGGGCGAAATAAGACCACAGTGTTATAAAAATATTACTTTATTGTATCCAAATATGGTAAGTAAGTAGTTTTTTTTTCACGTTTTAAAAATAATGTTATGAATTCGTTTATAATTTGTTGGGACCAAATTAAAAGGAAATTAACTATTCCAGTATTTGCACAATAGAAAAGGCTATTGTATAATCGCGATCAAATTTGTTAGTGAAGACAACCAAGTATTGGAGAAAAAAACGAATATTAGTTTCAACACTTACGTGGGTGTTAAAGGCAAAGGACATTTTGCGGGTAGTAAGTGCTTTAATAAAATTAGTTTTAGAGTTTCTTGTTTATTATATTTTTTATAATTAGATATTGACAGGTTTGCAAGTCTTACACCATGCGAGAGCGTTGATTTAGATCCTTTCCACAATTGCGTACCAGTTGATTGTCATATGAAATACCTCGGTACGAGAAGTTTCTTCAACAGAAAATGGAAACGTTGTCAGAAGGTACCAGTGTGCGTCTACGATATTGAAAAGGACCTTCCAGATGTGGTGAGTTTGGTATTGTTTTGATTTATATAACTTACAGGGAAGAATTTGCAATTCTTTTGTACCCGATCTGTTAATTTCTTCATTTCTTTTATTCAAAGTAGATCGCACACAAAAGGAATAATTTACATAGGCAGCCAAGAAGAATTTATTCGGTAAAAAGATCGTGATTGCGTTTTTTTTTTTTTTCAAAAAGAAAAGAACATACGGTTTATGCTTGGTTTTAATGAAGAAAAGTGTTCTTTTGTTTTGAAATAGATGTTCTTTATTCTGATTTACACTACGTCGGACTATGAGGAATTAAGTTCTTGAAATATGGTTTGGTAAAGATGGGTTCTAGTCAAAGCAGCAGCTTTCTGAAGAGTTTGAAATTGTACCTAAACCTAAATGTCGAACACTTCGCTGTTGGCAGTGCCCTAATTTCAATTCACGTGCAGTATGAGTCATGGCATAGATTCTCCAAAACTGCTAGTCTCAAAAAGCTCTTGATCATCAATTCCCGGTTACTGTTACAACAGCTTCTTCTTCGTAGAAATGTTGATTCGCGATAAAAGGAATAAATTCGTAAAATTCTACCAGACCTTTTTTTGACACAAATGGTCAAATTATATTTTTTATCTGCGTTTTTTATACCGCAATTTAATGTCACTTCCTATTTGGCGGGAGTAACAGTACTTTGTTATAAAAAAAAGAACACCCTGTGCACTTTTACAGATCTAGAAAGTTAATTAAATAAACTTCTAAGTAAGCCTCCCGTATATAGGTTTATCGTAAACACTTTGTGAGATATTTCAAAAATTAAATGAACCCAAAGAATAACCTTACAAAAGCAGCGAATAAACTCAAACTATTTGAAACAACACAGTAACCATACGTCTAAACTCTTTTAAGTCTTTACAAATGTGTTTAACTGAGAAAGAAAGAATAGATGATTGGCTTTGGAGACCGATTACGGTTGCTCAAACAGTTGTTAATTTCTTTAGTGAAACTTATCCTGATCGTCCGCCAATTAACCAGTCTGTGGTGAGTAAGATTGAAAGCAAATTCAGTGAGTTCAGTAACTAAGAATCTACCTAACGATACCTGAAGATATCAAATTAGCAGCTGAAGACAGTCCCTCACCGAAACAAATACCAATGGACTATGGTGCTACAGAAGGCGTTGGTTTGGTGCAGGAATTGCCACAAAACGACTTCGACCGAAGAATCATTTTGTGAGGAAATAATCAAAATATAAGACAACAATGCAAATTTCATTTTTAACGGGGCAACGTTTTTACAGTGGATGCATGAGACACACCTCTAAATTTTGGGACCTTATTGAATTGATAGAAGGTTAACCGGGGAGCGCCATATAAAATTGATTAACGCGGTAGCTGTCGCCTTTCCCAAAGAAAAGAATGCTGATTTATAAAATAAACTAAATTTGAGTCCTGCAGAAAGTTTAATTTGGCACATCTCCATACTACGCAAGCAATGTTTAAAGATTTCTAGATGCGGCTTTCCGTGACAGATGGATCTATGGAGCTATCGAGGGGCCACCTAGAAGACCTGACATAACCACTTTAAACTTTTTCTTGTAGGATTATTCAAAATCCAAGGCCTATTTGAGCAGCCCGAATAACTTAAATGATTCAAAAGAGTGGGCAAGTCATGAAATTCATTTAATTTCTCCAGCAATGGTGGAAAATATCCAAGAAGCAATAATTTCTCCGTTTCGGGAATGCTATGGCACGGATGACCGCTACTTAGACCACTTGGTTTAAGAACTTTTTCAGTTTATTTTCCAAGTCAAGCCATTATTTCACATTTTCATTTGTGCTATTTAATTTAATATTCATAATAAATCTCCATTGGAGAGCTCACAGAAAAGCTTATTTAATCTGCTATCCGAATCTGTAAAAATGTATAGGGTGTTTTATAAATAATATATTTGTTGGCATTTCCACTCGAATTTTCTAGACTCTTATCTTTCATCGTGAACGCTACATGTAATTGCGGCAATTTGCCGAATCCATATTCGACAGTTACGCTTCCTCGCAATTCCATTCGAGCGAGCTTCATTATTTATTATGAAATTCCCCATAATATACTTCCGTTCCATTTACATTTCTTGAGAGTGAACTGCATTAAGTAAGTTGAATTTGCTCCACATTGCTCAATCTCCTCATAGCTACTTTACCGAGCATTCTTCAGAAGTCTTACAAAGCATAAAAATTATGGTAAACAAAAAGGTTTGGGGGTGCGCAACCCACGCACCCAACTTTTGCCCTAGTCATGCATGGGGTTTCCTTATTATTTCAATCAACTGCTTATCTCCATTAATATTAGCATTACAAGAAAGTTTAATGAGCAAATTACCAGTATCCAATTGCTATTTACTTGTTTTGGTTTAGTTTCTTTTTTGGTAAGCTTGCTGGTATAGTGCATGTACAAAAACATCTCGTAGTAATTCATCCCATGTACTTACTACAACAAGAGAAAAGTACTTAGGGGCACTTTAATACTCTTCTTAATTTCAGGGTTACACTCCAATAACGAATAAATGCATCGACTTAGAAAGGTGTATTAAGAGATCAGATCTGCAGCCGTTAGAAAACAAGTATGCGGAACTTGCTGATGATAGCAGTTATTCGCTAATGCTGGTTAGTAATAATTTTGGGTTTTTGAATATTGGACAACTATAGAATTATTTAGACTTTATTTCCAATCCAGTATTTGTTATAGACCGCAATCAATTGTCATTTTGGTAAGATAAATAATGAAACTGGTTATTGTGATTGCGATCCTGGTTGGACATCAGCGAATTTCGACAGGGAGCCGACACTTTTCTCAGTTCACATGTGTAATATCGAACTAAGTAGTTGGTATGATTCTAATAGATCTCAAATAACGTTTGTGGCTTTTATAATTGCGGTAGGGATTTTTTAAGATAGCTGAAACCTAGTTTCGTCTTATATATTCTTTCATCACTCCACAGGTTATGGCCGTAGCTGTAGCAATGACAGTAGTTCTAATTTCTTTCATATTATTCCATATATGGAAGTGCCTAAAGAACATAGAAGCTGGTAAGGCTATGTGTTATTGCGATTTAGAGTCGGGAATGCCTCCCGATGACACGAAGAAGAAAAAAAAGAGAAAGTACGCGAAAGAAACGCCTTCCGTAGAAAGTAAGGAATCAAACAAATCGGAAACCAAGAAGAGCAAGAAAAGCAAGAAAGGTAAAAGCGAAACTATCTTGCCGACGGATGAGAATGTGGGACAGTTAAATGATGCAAAGAGCAGCAAAGGGAAAAAGAAAGGTTCGTCGAAGCAGTCAGTTGCGAGTGAGAAACCTTCAACTGACAATGGAAGTAAAACAAGCATACCGCCGGATACCAGAAAGAAGGACAGTAAGAAAAATAAGTCGAAAACGCAAGCGCCTCAGCCAGTATCCTCTACGCAATCCGTCTCATCTAAGAGATCTTCAAGACAACAGTCTGGTACCATTCACCAATCTACTACTTCGCTTAGTTCGGGAAAGAGAGGATCAAAGTAATATAATGCTATATGTAGTTCTAGTATATATGTTTTATTTTATTTGTATATATTTAGTAGGTATTTACATGAAATATACACCTTAAAGTAAGAATTACCATTTGGTTCAATCAATGATTGCTTCTGATGATATCATAAGGATTATTTGATAGAAAATGGGATTGTTTTGGGACGACGACAGATGAAATTCATTAATTTTCATCATCTGGTTAAGCTGGAATTGAATATTTACATGTTGATAAAACATTGTTGACAATCTTCCTTCAGATTCCAGATAGCAAGATTTTCACCAGGCTTAGAGCTATTTTCATGTTGGTGAATACCTTGAAAAACAAATGGAATCGTTATGGTGTTAATCTACGGTTTACACTGCGTCACATTTTCTACCAATTTTTCCTTCGTATCATTAAGCCTATGGATTCATATCATCGTGTTTCCTAATTAAGCGCATGCACGAATCTTATTTCCGATTCCGGGATACCTCTTTTGATCACGTGAGGTATGGTCTTAGGTACCATTCTGAAAAATCAAGTAAGGTTTTATCAGGTGAAACTACGAAGAAGATTAATACTGAACTTACGTAATGCAATCTATGATTGGGCACACAGATAAGCATAAAGTGCACCCAGTGCAGTCGTCGTTCACCTTAGGAATATGAGTTTCCGGATCAAAATGAATTGCTTGATATCCGGAATCGTTGCATGCCATGTAGCACTTGCCGCAATTTATACACATATCCTGAAAATAGAGGAATTAATAAAGTTAAGCAGAAAAATCTGAGTACTTCTAGAGGTATTGAAATGATCTTCAAAAACATACTTACGTCATCTATTAGAGCTACCACGTGCTTTTTGAGGTCCAAATCATTGTAAGGACCTATTCTTGAAAGAGCCTGACCAATGATGTCTTTAACCTTTGGAATATTGTTTTTACTACCATAACCGATATTATTTGCATCAGTAATTTTTGTACATATGTCATTTCGATACCTTTTCGAAATTTGTTCCTCTCGCTCCTTTTTATAAGGTCCGAAATGTGGTAATTTCTGAAAATAAAATAAAAAATAATTCAGACAGCGATGCTAAAAGCTACAAAAGAAGTTTTATGTTAACATTGCTCTAATAATAAAGATTCCAGTACTCGACATTTAGGAAGAGTACGCTGGTAGTAATTAAAAATGCACTACTCCTAAATTGTTGGAGTACACTCCCCGACAAAAACTTAGACTCGGTAAGATGTTTTACGGGTTTTAATGGTTACAACATTTCTTTGCGAAACTAGCAAGATATCTAATTAAGTTTTTATTCATAAAAGTGAAATAAACTTAAAAATATCTCCTCCAGTAATATATGAACTAAATAATAAATTATTACTCCAATGTTTAAACAATTTCTGCGACAAAAACGTAGACGCTCTGTTGCAAATGTAAAACAAAAATCAACAAATGAGTGATCAGTAATGCGTAGATCCTCCATTGTTCTTAATCACTTGCAATAGTCTGATATTAATAGATTTATATAAATTTAACACATAATTTTGAGGGATATTCTGCCATTCGGTCACTATTGAAGTTTTCAGTCCCTGTACCGTGAAATATTGACGGCCTCCGCCATAAACGCGACGTGCCAATTCACCCCACATGTTTTCAATAATGTTTAAGTCTGGTTACCGTGCCGGCCACTGTAAAGTTTTAATCTTTTTCTCTTTAAACCATTCAGTAATGGTTTTTGCTTTATGAATTGGCGCGTTATCTTGCTGAAAAACAAAATTGCGCCCGCCCCATTGGTTTCCAAAACGTAGAAGATTGTCACGCAATAAGTCTTTATACGTCACAGATGTCATTTTTTTTGTGCAAAACGCTATCCCATATTTATCGCGAAATCCAATCGCTGCCCATATCATCACAGATCCACCCCCTAATTGTCTGGTCATTTTCACTTTTGGTTCCTTTCTCAGATCATGATAATAATGCGAGTACCCATCCGGTCCGTCTAAATTAAAACGTTTCTCATCGGAAAATATAACTTTTTCCTATTCTTTCTTCCAGGATACGTGTTCTTCAGCAAATCTCAACCTCGCTTCTTTGTGTTTCGCCGAAAGTGGCGGTTTTCTCAATATTTTCTTCCGTGATATTACTGCTGACGCCTTTAAAAAACTTTGAACATTACGCACGTGTGTTTGTACCCCCGCCTGTTCTGCAATAACTCTCGCCGACCCAGAAGAATTGGATGCACATCGCAATATCACGCGTTTATCCCGCTCACTTACAGCTTTCAGTCGCCCCTGCCCTTTTGGTTTGCCGTAATTTTCCGGATCTTTTAGGAAATTTCTAACGGAATGATCGCTTCTTCGTAACCGACGAGCAATTTCCTTCTTACTAACACCATCCTGGTGCCAGGCTAGAACTTTACCCCTTTCTATCAAGGATAATTGCTTTTTTCTACCCATATTGCAAACACTTTATAAAATATAATTTCTCGTGGCGAAATAAACTTTGTTTCGTAAATAGAAACGATACCGCGTCTATGTTTTTGTTGGGTAGTGTATGTCGTTAAAATTTTTTTAATGTATTTATAAAGGTCAATTTAAAAAATTGTTTAGCATATTGCATTGATCTAGTTTGTTTTCCAGCATTTATAAGGCGCAGATGTTCCGCACATGGAACATCTGTCCCTTACAATACGATCTTTGAAATGTACAAAAATTAGTAAAATGCGTGCAGTATGTTTCAAGCAACGAGCAGAAAACGTGCACCATGTAAACAAATTATTGGGTATGAAGGCGGTGATATCAATTCGACTGTATTATGGTGTTGGAACCTGTGGGTTACAAATCAAGGTAAAGCACGTAGAGCAGGTTCAGGCGCACCTAGAAGGACCACCCCCGATATTAAATATTATAAAATTTTTTCATTTACTTTTCCTTTGTTGAATTATCTTTTATTTACGTGTTTATAAGTAGTATAAACATTTCTGACACTAATAAACGTTATTTTGGAAAAAATGTTTGGTGGTGCATTTTTAATTGGGGCCAGTGTATTTACCTTTCCTTTAGCATCATAAAGACTTTCAACAGGTTTACCAAGTTGATGTTTTGGAGTTGGAGGACTTTGCCCAATCCATTGTGGTAGTCTGTTCTTCAAGTATAATAAAGCTTTTAATCCTGTGCAGTAGTCGCTTATTAATGTGAAATCTTGGTTCTGCACTGCGGAACAGATTTGCAAAACGGAGGCACCGCATTGCAAAAATTGAAGCGCAACATCCGCGGAATCTATGCCTCCAGTTGCTACAACATTTTCAAATAGTATAAAAAAAATTCAACATAAAAATGCTTTACCTAGAATAGGATATCCAGGCATTTCTTTAGCAACTGCTGAAATTGCTCTCAACGCCATAGGCCGAATAGCGTTTCCACTTACACCACCGTATGTGGTTCTCTTTTCTAGCCCGACAGCTGGCCAAGGCGTACCGTTTGGTTTAACATTCATAAGTCCTGATACAGTATTAATGCTGGTGACACCCCACGCTCCACCTATTAAATTAAAAGAAAATATCGAATAATTTCCTTAGACATTTTTACCTTTTTTGGCTGCTTGTGATAATTCAACTATGTTGGTGATATTTGGAGTTAACTTTAAAAAGAATGGAATTTTCACAACTTCTTTAACCCAACTAGCTATGGTGGTTACGTATTCAGGAACCTACAAATCAAATATTAAAAGT
Organism: Marronus borbonicus; assembly: GCA_902655005.2. Taxonomy (NCBI): domain Eukaryota; kingdom Metazoa; phylum Arthropoda; class Insecta; order Coleoptera; family Scarabaeidae; genus Marronus; species Marronus borbonicus. The sequence continues at coordinate 6,600,172 of LR737385.1, read as the reverse complement.
ACGCTTTAATTAGTTAGAGCATAAATTTACTTGGCCACAAGCTAGTCCCATTCCTCTTTCACCCATGCCATGCGGACAGGATAAATTTAATTCTAAAGCATCGGCGCCACTTTTCTCCGCTTTAGTAGCAAGTTCTTTCCAATCTTCTTCTATTAAGGCGCACATTATGCTGGCGATAATAATCTATAAAAATTGTATCATTATTTCTGAAATTCGTGTAAAGAAACATATGCATACTTTTTCAGGAAAATCTTTTTTTAATTCTTCAATGCTCTTCAGCCAATATTTCTCATGCTTTTCGGATATTAGTTCGATATTTAAAAAGGATCCTTGTTGGGGACCATAATTTTCTCCAGATGTAATTCCTCTGATTATTCTAGGGGAGCAATTAGTAACTAAGTCCTTGAAAACAATAACGATCTCTAATAATTGAAAATTATAATTTTATATTTTGTACCTTTTCTAAGCTAAACGTTTTTGTTACTACAAAACCCCAACCTTGTTCGAATGCTCTTCTGATCATGGCTGAACTTGTAGTAGGTGGAGCTGAAGCCAAACCGAATGGATTTTCGAATTTTAATCCACAAACTTCCACAGATATGTCGATTTCATCTATATCAGTATGGAATAAGGGTAATTTTGGTTTCGTTGCTGCAGGAACGCCCTATGGTAATAAATACGATTCTTTTAATTTTAGACAATTTATTTTATTAATTAGTATATTTACTTCTAAATAACAGTGAATGGACCACGCCGCAGTTTTGCCATCGTTAACAGATTCAACGGTAGTTTCGGATATACCAGCAATATCTCCACCACACCACACTGCAAAATGTGAAGTTTGCATTGTTCTTGTGTCTACTATTGGCAAATTGTATTCATTTAATTTTAGAGGTGTCAAAGCGTTGATAACATCCTTCTCATATAATCCAGATCCAAATGCCGATATTAAGAAATTTGTTTTAATTGTAGTTAATTGTTCTGAATCCTCTATCCACTCTCCAGTTTCGGTTTGTTCGGTCCTGGTAAAGGTAACTGATTTAATTTTGCCGTCTTTCACTTCAACACTATGCGGTGATAAGAATCCAATAAGTTCGCATTTTTCCTCGATAGCCACTGAAACCTATCATGGGGAAGTTAAATAGTCAAATAATTAAGAAAATTTTGTTACTTCTTCAGGAACCGCTCTTATGTTTGTAAAACCTCTTCGAAATACAACGAATACTTTTTTTGCACCACAGCGTAGTGCGGAGGTAGCGCAATCAAATGCTGTATCGCCAGCACCTAGTACAATCACAGAACCATGCAATCTTGGTAGTTTAGGAATAGTCGATTTACAGGGGCAGATATTTTTTTTGCTGGCTTCACTAACCTGCAAAAGCCAAGAAATATTGCATTCAATCAAGCAATACAATGAAGCAACAGCCTTAGTTATTGAACCTTCACGAATTACAAAATATCACTAACAGATCAAATAATAGGTCTACCTTTGGTAAAAAGTCTTTGGACGTATAAAATCCCATATCCGAATTGAGATCCGCAAACAATTTGTTCAGCTTTGGCTCGGGTAATCCTATTCCAAGAAATACTGCCTTGGTACCTTGATCTAATAGCTTCTCGATAGTAATATCGTTCACATGCAACGCTCTTCCGGTTTCGATTTTAACTCCTAAATCTCGTACTAGTTTTATTTCAAAATTCACCACAGATATTGGTAAGCGGTATTGAGGAATTTCTGATGAACTAAAATTCGATTTAATTAAATTAGATAGATCAACTAGGTAATATTGTTTGCCCTTCACCTTAATCCACCCAAATACTGGTTCTTTTCGTATATTGTAATTTCATTATATCCAAGACGCCCTAAGAATGTTGCGCAAGATAAAGATGCAGGGCCAGCACCAATTAATACTATTTTACTATCTGGATTTTTCGGCAATGGTGTTTTGGGATCTCTAGTTTGCTTAACACCCATCTTACTAAATACCTAAAAAAAATAATAAATGAATTTAAGTGAAAATAAAATCAATTTCGTGGTACACTACCTCAGTAGCAAACTGTTGAAGACCTCCTATGTTAATTGGTCCTTCCTCAGTAGCTTGTAAATTGCAACCCCCAACACACAAATCGCTTGTTGGACACACCATCCCACACGTTATACCCAATGGATTATCGGAAAATATTGCTTTAGCTGCCCCGTAATAATTCTATAATAGAAATTAATTCAAATTAAAATATTTCAGAATGTATTAAGCAGCAATTAAAATTACCTTATTGGCTATGCTTGTTATGAAAGATTTTACGTCTAGCTGGGTTGGACATGATTTTTGACAAGGTGCGTCGGCACATTTCAAGCATCTGGCAGCTTCCTTCAGGGCACCTCTTTCCGATAATGTTGTTGGCTTAACGTCATCAAAGTTGTTCTCTAAACTTGGGCACGTCTACACAATGAATTTCGCTAAAGATTATACGTTTTCATGGCTTACGTTTAATGACTTACCGAACATTTTTTATCGATGTTTCTCTTCCAATGCTTTTTGTTGATTTTCGTATTTAACGAAGGTAGAACAGTTGAATACTGATGTACTCTTGGATTTAAAGAAAGAATATTCTAATAAAAGAAAGGAAAATAAGCTTACTTTATGTCGCACTTATTTTGGGTATCATTGTAAATTGTTAGGATTTGCAGTGTTTATTACTGTTTTTCTATTTTTTTTAAGTGACTCTTATGTCTGATGTGTGGACTATTTAAGGAGATTTACTACCTATAGCAAGTAAATAATATTGTGGAATGTTTTATTTGTTAATAATGTTTAGAGGGTGTGTTAAATAGTGATGAGTGAATACATTAAAAGCACTTGCAACAAATTCCGTTATATATATATAAAATGAACCACAACCGTTCAAACACCCCCTATAACGTGACGATATATTGGGATTATGGCGGAGATGAGCTTAGTTAAAATTTAAATCATATCCCATTTAAAAAATATAACTTAGGAACACCCTGGGACTATGGAACGCATTGTATAAATTTAATTTAATTTAATATCCCCCTTAATAACAGATATATCGAGCTTGACGGTAATTCTGACGGAATCTTAGTTTCCGGGTCGGAACCGCATGAGTCTCCCAACGTGTCGCTCTTAATTGCATGGAGCTTCTTTTGGGCTGCTGCATGTCGTATCGCTGCTATGAGAAGAATGCAACAAGTAACCATCGTCTGTATTGAAACTGTTAGGATGTTTGCTGATTAATATTGCTTCTTTGATTTTTTTTTAAGCAATAGTGGGGGCCTGTGCACAGCAATCTAGTACAACATTCGTGCTCCGCCGCACGTGTGCTTTGTTTCCCTGTCGTAAACATTGCTACGAGAATAAGGGGGTGTAAGGGAGAAGTTTTGTCTTTGATGGTAATAAATTGGAGATTTTTGACGGCGGCTTAAAAATTGCTTTAATATTACGTCTCTGGAATAGTCTGCCTATTTTATCGGCAGCGACTTGAATGTAGGATAAAAATGCGGTGCTGACCGCAGGGTCTTGACTGGAAACGATAAGCTGTTTGGGGGTACGATGACGGTATATAATTTTTCAGATATCTCGCTTGAAATATCCTCGATGACGGAGTCAGGTACATGTTTCAATTCTTAGAAAAAACCCGTTTAACTAATGTGTTTATGACAGCCTGTTTTTGTGCCGGACGATGGTGAGAGAACGCGTTCGAATAGCGGTCCGCGTGCGTCGGCTTATGATATACTGTGTGTCCTAATTTGCTGTTGGAATAGCGAGATACGAGGACATCTAGAAATGGTAGTCGTCCATCTAATTTAACCGCCGTGGTTAAACGTACGTCTAAATGTTAGGTGTATAGAAAAAATAGAAATCCGAGTAGGGACTCCCATCTATGTAGGCAGATGATGAGGGCATCATCAACGTATCTGCACCAGCATTTCGGTTTTAAATAATAGGATGATAGGATTTGTTGTTCGAACGCTTCCATCGGAAATGTTAACAACAGCCAGGGATATGGGATCTCCAGAAACTTGTTCGGGTGTGTCGATAGGTTTGTCGATGGCACTGACAATGGGACGAAGAGGGGACATTCGGCTTGCGGATTTATGGTAGGCTCTAGAAGTTGGGTGGCTTACAATATTTAGAAATGATGAGAGTCGAAGACCGCTTGATGGTCGCTGTTATTTTCCTTTGGAGGCATGAGCAGGCGTGGCATTATCTTTGCCAATTTTTAGTGTAACGATATTCGAGTTTGATTGGAGGCAGGAAGTTCAGGCTTGGATATGGATGACCTACGTGGTCTAGATTGTTCTTAGATGGAAGAGGTGCTATATCTAATGAGATTAGCTACGGTCTGAGGAAGCTTGACAAGAGCACTGTCTACTCCAATGATAATACTTCTTGATGGTATCGAAAGGTCGTCGGAAAATAAGAAGTGATTAGAAGGCATTTATGGCGCTCTCTACGATGAAATTAGGTTAAGATTTGGGCGTCTGCTTGACTTGGACTTAGAATTAACCGTTACTGCATTCTGAAGTTTGAAGACCACTGTGGACAGGTTAAGTCCAAACTTTGTTCAGCACTTTTTGGAATATGTCGCCTACAGAATAATATCGTCCCTAAAAATGTTTTATTTTTCCTATGTAGGATCCTGATTACGTTGCGATATTGTGCTTTGGGATTTGGCACCCGCTACTAGAGGACTTTACCTTCTTCGGAAGTGGACCCTACGCTGCATTGGTGTCAATTTAATGGCCTTCTATTCTCTACTGTTTTTGAGGCTTTTCCTCTTTCAAAAATGATGTCTTCCGTCTTCGTATTTTTAAACTTTGAATGGTCGCGCAGTATTGTACAGCGTCTTCATTATGATATTATGATTTGTGGACTTTGTTTTATTTGTAAATTTTACATTTCCACCTCGAACTTTTATTTTACCTTCATGTGTTTTCTTTTATGGGCAATAAATATTACAGCTACAATTACAATAATTTTTGGTACAACTGGGTATTATTAATAAATAGCCGAAATAGGCAGCATCCCTAGTAGCACAGTTGGTTGGTTGACGGTGGGTCTTCAGTTACGTACGGTCGGTGCAATATCTTTTCTAACGTTGGGTATCGACTGGCTTTGGGTCAGCACAATCGGTTAAGAGTGGTCGACAATCGGGAAATGATACTTGGCAGTAAATATTTGAGTCGATGCAAGTCGATGTTGAACCAATTCAATCGGTGCAGCGTCGGTTGAAGATCATTGGACAAGCGTTGTAAACATGTGACGTGACGGTCGGCACACAGTAGTGAGCCAATTTTCAGGGAATGTTTGTTAAAGGTCGATGCATGACAAAAATAGATAGTTCGCCCCAAAGATCAGGTAGGTGTGTGTTCACACTTTTACGCAATGCCGACATCGCTACCAACATCGAGCCTAGCGATCCGTGATCGGGAGCCAACATTGTGCCAACCATCTGTACTACTAGGGATAGAACAAGTCGATTTATTTAAAGCATCGTACGCTAGGCTTTTTTTGCAATAAAAAGTATAATGATGATAGTGTAATAAGATTTCGCAATTTGGCTAAATAAACAAGGTTTCTGGATGAATTTGTTAAGGCAATACGCGGACGTTACACAAAACATTACTTCCTAACTGCTAGTACATGTTCAACAAAATAGAAGGAACCGCATTGCAGTTTGAAGAAAAGTGCTTCTCATTTGGACTAGATATTGAAATTATGCATAAATTAAATTTCACAGATTATTTTCGATTAATATCTTTGGAAAATTTTATTAGAAAAAATTACTTGTCTCGGAATATTTTTTATCTGAAAAACTTTCTCTAAATTACTCACGAAAGCGAATTGTTGATGTAAGTTAATACATAACATTTAATAGCCATATTATTTACAAATAAAAAGGAATTACACTGCTGTCATCTGATCTAATTTTATATTTGAATTGATAAGAATTTATTGCTTCGTACACCACGTTATCACTTGTAAATACTTTAAACATTGTAAGGCACATGTCACATCAGTGTAATAGTCCAGGGTACCGAATACCACAGAGTTCTATTCGGTTGTTTGCAATTCCTCTTAAATGTTATCGTTACTTTGAAATATCAATCAAAATGCACTTAATAACCTTTAGCACATATCTAGAATACATTCAAATGTATTTTTTCGATATGGTTTTGTTATTTTATATGAAAAAGCTTTTATTTATGCAAAAATGCAATTATATTTTGTTACCTCGATATCCGGAAGGTCCACGCTGTATTTCGCCATGCTAAAACACACTGGTTTTGAGACACTTATAAAACGTAAAGTATGATGCTAACCCAACATAATAACTGAGCAGTCAAGTTATAAATTATGGTTTATATAAGCTGGGTATAATTGCACACAAAGAAAATAGATAACAACTTTCGCCATAGCGGACACGTATCACAATGGCTATCTAATTGTTTGGAGGTAGGCAACGGCAAATGATCATTTGCACGTAGCTATCATATTTTGTTTACATTTTTTACTATTATAGTTTGACCTTTGACGTAGTGTTTGATGACCGGTTTTATTTACAAACAATATTTTAATGTAGAGATATCTTTGTGGTTGATCAATACGTTGAATGCCTATCTAAAGCGATTATAGTAAGCATTTCTGGAAATTACAATTATATTTTAATTAAATTCTGTGCGTGTAGCGTATCATACCGAAACTACAAACATAGATATCTGCAGAAATGTGAATTAGAACAAATTTAATGATTCCATTAATTATTGTCAGCCTCACTCATAAATTAGGATTAATTTGGCTAGAGTACGTTGGTTTCTTTTTGTTGGCTTCCATTATATCGAGAGTTGATACCATTTTATTATTTTGTATTGGCTTGGTGCTACTACTCTTGTTTATGAAATAAACATTAAGTTACACTGATACACAGAATGAATCGGAAGGAATGGAACAAACTCCAGGAGTGTATTGTTCAGGTGAAAATAATGTGAAACAACTAATTTGTTCTTATTTTCTAACAAAATAATCCTTATTAGCACAGTTGGTTGGCTAACGGTTGGCCTTAAGTTGGTATAACGTAGCAATATCCGTGACGGTTAGCCACGGTCGGTACAGTGTCAGCGAGGTATACAAAACCAATGGTACTTCTCTAACGTTGGGTATCGATTGGGTGAGTAAAATCGGTTAAACATTGGTCGACAATCGGGAAATGATAATCAAGCTATGCTTAGCAGTAAATATTTGAGTGACATAAGCAAGTCGATGATGAACCAATTCAGCAGGTTCAGTCTCGGTTGAAGATCAGTTGCCAAATATGTCACGGTCGACAACAGTAAGCCAGTTGTCAGAGAAAGTTCGTTAAAGGTCGGTGCACAATAAAAGTAGATAATTTGCCTAAAGATCAGGTAAGTATGCGAGAAAGGGAAACCAATATTCGGCCAAAAGTGTAAAATATTCACACTTTCACGTAATGCTGACGTCGCTGCCATGTCGAGCCAAGCTATCCGTGATCGGGAGTCAACGTTGCGCCAACCGTCTATGCCACTAGGAATGTACAAATTTGAGAATAAACATTAAATCATTGTTATAATGCACTAACATTGAAATATATCAGAACAACAGAATTATTGAAATGATTTTGAGCCGCGAAAGAATTGATTCAGATAACCGGAACGTTATATGTGATAAGAAGAGATAAAAATGTCGAATCAAGTAGGCAGAGCCTACTTGACTTTCTGTTTTACATGGACAGTCAATGCAGGGATATTTTTATTTTATTTAAGACGTGTTAACTCGAAGATAAGCTGAAGTTTGGACCATAGTTAGAATTTTATAACTTGAAAAGAAATAAAAATCGAATAAGAACATGTGAGTTTGTTTACATTATTTTCATATGTATAATACACTTTTGGAATTTGGTTCGTTACACCCGACTCACGCTGTATATAAGAAACAGGTTAGAAACAAATAATTGCTAGATATAACCGAAGCTAATCTGCAAGCACAAACAATACGAGTCCTACATGAGGGCGATTGCACATGTGCTGCAAGAGTTTGATAAAATATATTTTACTTTGCATTACGACTATGTTTTTGCGTTTAGGCTTGCGATACATTTAGCACTTAATAGTCATTCTCAAACAGGGAATTCTTCCAGGAATTATCTGTTCCTGAAGGATCGAATTCTGTCAGAAAATCTGGGAGTTGAGAAGGTCCGACATAACTGAAGGAAATCAAAAGCAACGCCTCGGTTTTTTCGGTTGCATTAATAAAAACAAAGTGTGACCTTGCGGTCCATGTATCATTGTACCTGCTGTCTGATATTTTTTTATACAGGTACATTATGAATGCCATTTACAATTAGTTTAATAGTTTTGTTTGGAAATTCATATTTTCGTACTTTTTAATTATTTGTTTTTGGCTGTTATTAGAGTTAGTTTGTTATTTATTTATATTTCATTAAAATATTTATCGATTTAATGTCATTACTTTTAGACGTTGCTGAGTAGGAAAGAAGTGTGTGACTGAGACCTTGGTTTCTACTTACATGTACATATAGTACAATTTGTAAATATTATTTTTAATTGCATAATTGGATGACTAACAAGTAAGAGTAATAACTGATAAATAAGAAAAAAATGTTAGCGTTTGCAAACACAGATGATATGTTATAACTTATAAGCTACAAAGAAAGAACAAGAACTTGTAATTAACAGAAAGTAAATAAAAATAATTAGCGTGTGATAGGCCATATTAGAAACAAAATAATGCTCAAATTATAGTCAAATCGAGATTAATTAAAAAATATCATTCCCCATTCGCATGATCGCATTAAGATAAATATAATTGTAAACAGAGTGCTATTTAGATAATATGAAGTAGAACCTTCAACGTTTTTATGAATTTATAATTAAATATATACATTGCATATATATTCAATTTTTCAGCCTCAAGTATCATCAGTCCATCTTTTCTTAGAGTAAAAGATTTAGAATCGAACGGGATAACGTGTATTTTGTTTTCTCCGGCAATTATCCTACAAGGATAAATCGATTTTACATCACACCAAATCTAAGTCCAATGCAAATCGTTTGACCTTCACTGAAAGCGGAATTGGGAATAGTAACTTTATTTTTATCGCTGGCACCTTCTGTATCGAATTTATCGGGATTTGGGTAGTATTCTTCGACTCTGTGTATTCCTAGTCTGCTGGTAACCTTTGGTGCATTTTGGGAGAATTATGTTGGTATCCGGGATTTTATAGGCAAGAGAATACACTTTATTGAGAATAGGGACGGATGGATATTTTCTCAAAGCTTTTAGAAGGAAAGAAGCGTGTCGTGGAGATCTGAGGATAATAACATTTTCAGATGACAAGCTTTTTGAATAATTGCATATTCCTTAATTAAAAATAATAGTGGTAATTGTAGACATTGAAAAGGATGTTACTTTAAAATGGTAGTCAAAACCTACCATCTACAACTTGGCCCCTATTATTTTGGAAAAGTTGCGAGCTCGGAGCTCGATCCGAGACCGACAGCTTGGCATATGATCTTACGCTACACCATTAATGAGCGATTTGAATACATAAGTAGATATCTTATTACATAAGAGTGAAGCTCTTTGTTGTGACTAACCAGTACTATTTCTATCTAATTCTAAGACAAGAAACATTTATGTTAGTTTATGCATTTAGGTTGGCAGTTTTCAGATCGAAAGAAAGGGAAGAGGATTTTAAAGGTTATTCTTTCTTAACTTACTTATTGTCAACGGATTATTTCAAATAACATGAGCTTGTGATTAATCTAAACTTTATGTTTTACTGTAACGACTCAATAAATATACAAAATACAAGGTATTTTATTTAAAAGTTTCGCTTAGCACCGTATGCGTATAAAACATTATTTCTTTGTATTTCTAACATTATGAACAAAAAGGTTAACGTTGCCAGACATCGGCTCAGCCTGTATATGCGTATTTGCCTCTGAAGCGAAATAAATTTAAATACATCAAACAGGATGACAGGAACTTTCCAAAAGTAATAACCGGAAACACTAATCAAGCTTTGTCGAGACTTATCGACGATTTATACGTATATTTATAACATGACATATGGTAAGTGGCGCGAGAGAGAAAATCGAAAGTAGACCGTAATTCACGGAAAACAATATGTTTAATGCACAAAAATTAACAAAATTAAAGTAGCAGAAACAATTAAGGCATGCTACATGAAAGTAAGAGAATGCACAAAGCTGACCTAAATAAAAAAGGTGACAAACGATTAAATGTACGTATGTACATAATAATTTTGTCGTCCTGCATTCTCTAAAATTCCATAATGGTGCATTAACATTTAAGACTAGAAAACTCCCTAATTTAGGAGGAAATTGAAATAACACGATGCCTTATAATTATTTTAGATGTATCTCAGAGTTGGAGGATATAAAATACTTAACAACTTATAAACATTAATTTTATTTCTAATTGCAAAATATGATAATTGACAAAAAGTAGTAATAATAATCCATATATTATGATAAGATAAATATAGGAACAAAATTATTACTTTTTACAAAAACAGATGATTTATAATAACAAAGACGAAAGCTACAAAAAAAGAAAGTTTTGCAGATTATATATGGATGAAATATAAGTAAAAATGAAGTTGCTCCCTCAAGTCGTAGGATATATTAAAAAAAAATACATACAACATTGAAATTATAGTAAAACGGAGAATAGCTATAAAAAATATCACTGATCACAGTAAGATTAAGATATCTGTAAGTAGCGCTATGCTGTTAAAATAATATGAAGTAGAACCACTTACCAGATTACAATGATGATTATGATTACATATACATATGTTTAAATGTATAAAATTGCACCGATACATAGTATTAGGCACTAATTTTTTCAGCCTTAAGCATCACCGGACCATCTTTCGTTAGAATAAAAGATTTGGAATCGAATGGCATATCATATACTTCATTTTCTCCCGGAGTTAATCTATAGTTATTCAAGATCATCGATAAACCGGTTTTTGTTTGCATCATACCGAATCTAAGTCCGATACAAATCCTTGGACCTTCACCAAAAGGTATATAAGCGAAATTGGGGATGCTAGCTTTATTTTCATCGCTGAAACGTTCTGGATCGAATTTATCGGGATTTGGGTAGTACTCTTCGTCTCTGTGTATTCCTAGTCCGCTGATGAAAACTTTAGTGCCTTTTGTGAGAGTTACGTTGGTATCCGGAATTTTATAGTCAAGAGAGCACACTCTGTTGAGAAAAGGAACGGGTGGATATTTTCTTAAAGTTTCTGTAAGAAAAGAAGGACATTGTGAAGTTATCAGGACGATAAAATAAATTAATAAGATGGTTATAGCAATTCAAGGCATAACAACATAATTATTACGAGTATTTGAAAAAAACAGTAAATGGATGTTATTTTAAAATATTAGTTTGCACCTACCATTCACAACTTGGTCCAAGTACTTCATTTCCATTACAACATCATACGTTAATTCGCCATTGCATTTCTTATATGCTTCCTTAATTTCTTCTCTCAATTTCTCTTGTATATCTGGATTAAAAGCTAATTCGTGAAGGCAAAATGTCATTGTTGTAGAAGATGTTTCGAAACCAGCCAGGAAGAAAATGAAAGCTTGTGCAGCGATTTCGTTTAATGTAAACGGCTCTGTACCATCTGCTTCAGCTTTCTGTTGCAGTGCTAAGAACATCTGCATAAAATCGTTGCGTTTAACGTCGTTACTTCGGCGATAATCCAAAATACTTTTAACACTGTTTATGAAAAACTTTTCGACATCGCTGTGCGTAAACGATAAAGGCAAGTAGTGTATAAGTGAAGGCGCCCAAACCACAATAAACTGAAGTATCATATCTCTAACACCAGCAACGAACATTTTTCGACCAATGACTCTAAATTCAGCATCGGGATCTTTAAAACTATTACATTCAATACCAAAAGCACAAGATCCAATGACGTCAGTGGTATAACAAGCTAAAATTTCCTTAATATCTAAAAGTTCCCCTTTTTTGGACACGTTACTAATATGTTGTACCATGGGATCACCGCAATCTAATAACGTTTTAAACATGTACTTCATTTTTCCGGAAGTGAATGTCGGAGTCAATTTGACGCGCATAGTTCTCCACTTCTCGCCTTCGGTATTGAATAGGTTTGCGGATAGGGGATCGTGCTTTTCATTGAATACAAATCCGCGTCCTAAGAAGTGGTTAAAATCCTTAGCCATGATTCTTTTTAGGAGATCGAGGTCGACAGGCACAAAAACTGGTTCGGTGAAGATGTACACTCCGCCAAATTTTTCATCGCGTTTCTTAAAAGTTTCGTAAAACTCTTTAAATTCCAGCATTAATCCCCTCTTAGGTAAAAATATGTTTCCTGCGTTTCCATAGATGGATGTGGGCTCTATATACGGAACACCTTTTCTTTTCCAGTAAGATTGCGAATATTTAACGTACAAGAAAAATAAAAGGATTAGAGTAACTAACCCTACAATAAGCTCGATTGCACAGGACATTTTTGTTTTATTACGAAAGGATAGGCGTATACGAAATTATTTATAAGTCACTCACTACAATAAACAAATACACATCTAAAACAAACAAATAACCTCGTACATATTTATAACAACCGTCGATTTAGCGTATGTTTCCGAAACAATCGTGTTTACCGATGGTGTCACGCAAGGAATATGTAAATAATGCAAAGCCGTTTCGCGCGCCAGTCTACATTTAAACCATTTTCATTTCTCATGAGCGTGGCGTGTAGTGGTGGAGGAATTATATCGCAAGTTGCGATATCCTCAATTGGTTTAGTTACGAATTTCGACGCCGCTGCAGGAACGTATAGCAGAGCAATTTATACTACCATGCTACAAGTGTACATATTCAACCCCTGTTTGGTCGACTAGTAAATTGAGAAAGGCTAGTTTCTTTGGTCATCTCTCTTAATACGCATCTACGCACTCAATTACACAGCGCAGGCAAAAACCTTGATGCGCGATCATGGTCACTTAACGTCGGCGGCCTTCAGAAAACATTTATTAAATCATGAAATACGTTCTCAATTTATTATCTTGTAACTCGTCTACCCACAAGATTACACTTTATACCACAGCACTTACGCTTAAATTCGCAATAGAGATGTAGGGCGCTTATATAGTTATTTGTCTATTATCATTGATAATTTAACCTTGAACTCTAACATTCTGCGTATTTGTATAAATATTATTTCCATTATTACTAATAAATACTTCAGTAATGTAACTTCCTAATTTCATAGGTTCATTACTAGCTCACAGTTTTGACTATATAAACTTTTATCCAGAGAAAAAAAAGTACGTATTAATAAGAAAGGTGAGAGGAAATCGAAGCTTTTTAACTCATTCTTACAGCCATTCCTAAAAATAAAAAATGGTTATGACAATAACAAAATACAAATTACAGCGTGTTCTAATATATTCACTGTATTTCAGTATTGAAGTATTTAAATTTGGTAAATGTTAACCTTCGCGCGGGTGCGTAAAATTGGCCAGCATGAGCGGGCGCGCGACGACTGTTATACCCCTTTTGATTTTTGCCACGTTCGAAATACATAAGTGCTTCTTTACTGGGTACGGACTTTTTCCGAAATAGCGGTGTAAATACCGCCGGCGCGTCCGCTCGAAGGTTAAATAACAACAAACATACCGCATAAATATGCTGCAAACTATTAAAAATACAGTTCAAACAAAATTCTTTTTTATATTAAACAATTTGGATTCTATGTCGTATATGCTACATGGGGACGTAAACAATACAGAAGTAACATTACACACATGTTCGTGTGACCTAATCAATTGTAGCTTTCTTTCCCTCTTACCTCTTTCTTCCAAATCCTTCAAAAATTCTTCTCCTAACCATTTTATTTCCATATTTCAAACACTATAAATTTTTTAATTATCAGCCGTTGTTTTTAATATTATTGGCGACTGTTTTTCAACGACTTCAATAATTTTTCGCTTCTTTAAAATAAACCATTTGGTATTGAAAATATATACCTGATATTATTCGATCTTACATATAACACTATTGCGAATTATTTATTCATGAAATAAACATCAAGAGACATGCACGTTTGCTAACATTAATACATTGCTAAGATTAATACACTGAGCTATCTACACAAAAGGATACATCTAAGTATTTTGCCCATTATGTGGGTCCGCACCCTTCATGCTTTGTTATCTTTGTTGTCTGGCTAGTTATTTCATTTTCAATAAAGTCTTCCCCTTCTTTCGTTCCATTTCTTTTATTTTCCCATTCTAATTTTTTCTGGGCCTTCGTTTCTTTCTCTGATTTGTATTTCTTGCTAGAAGCACCTCTTAACCATCCACCCCTACAATATGACCATTTAGCTTTTTCTCATTCTTGATGGTCACTGCTTTTTGATTTGTTGTTCGTCTCATCTCCTCAACGTCTACTCTATTTCATTTCGTTTTCCCAGCTATTTTTTTTTAGAAATTCCATTTCCGCTGCTACTATCATTCCTTCATGTTTTTTTTTTTGTTTATAATAGTCACCCAAGTATTTAATTTAACGTTCTGAAACAATATAATTTATCGTTTTGAGAACGTTATAAGATACTGGTTTAATAACGCTATATAGAATGTTCCAGGAGGTATAACAAATATTTTCGGAGTTGCTATTTTGAATAAAAAAATTCATATGAACATGTGCCCAATTCTTAATGGTTACAGAGGCACAGCTATTTAAACGTTACCTCCAGAAACTCGTACAGCGAAGGTAAACGACTTGACAGCATATTATTTAAATTACATAACACTTCAATATCTTTTCAAATAACACACCATCGGCTTCAACACTTCACACTTTAGCAACACGCGTAAGCCATTTTGAGGTTCCTGAATACTAAAATTTGTTTTTGTATTTCTTAAATACATGAATTGTTATGAAAATCATCCAGTTTTGATACAATTCAAATAAATTATTATCATATCAATGTACAAGTTCCGTAGTACTAAAGAAAATAAAATATTTGAACAGAGGAGGAATTCTTCATATCAGTGTAATTAAAATACATAATTTAAAATCTAGAGAGATATCTAATTTCCTGGATTAGCAATTACTGCAAGTACCAGTGGCAGCTGGCGGTGACGTAAATGAAAAGCAAGAATAACGCAACGCTTCAATTTCCTCGCGTATTTTTTGTCAAATACAATTTAAATGATATATAACGGAAATATGCGAGGGAATCGAGGTCTTGTGTTTGACATCCCATTTACGTCACCAATTTTTTTTTTATTTTTAAAATATTAATCTAAAACCAATGCGAAACAAGGTACCAACATTATGGGATAAAATAAAAAAAATCAATATTTCTGTTTGGTTTGATAATTCAAAATAAAGTAGATGTACGAGATATTGTTTACAATTATTTCTGGCCTACTCGTAAGATGCTAATTAGACATTAAATAGGAGATAAGGGTTTAATAATGTTGCTTATACATAAATTTAAACAACACATTAAAAGAGGTTTTTTCTTATCATTCAATTAACTATATAACAGGGTGAAACAAAAGTAAACAACAAATATGTCAATATATTTATTCAGTTTGTTTATTAATTCTTCTGTATAAACAATATTGCACAGTCGTGTCTATTATTATAATAATCATAATTATTAATATAATACAATAAGCGATTTTGTGTGATATACATATTAAATGTCAATCATTTATTTACGTTAACATCGTCTGTCATAATAGAAGCGGGGCACTGGTGAGTAATAGTACAGTACTTAGCTATTAGCTTAGGGCGGGTCTCGTAAATACACTACACATATCGAGAAGATAGCATTAAAACTACACACTAGAGAAGGAGAACGATTGGGCTACTATTTGAATCGAAAAAGGACAAAAGAATTAAAAACAATACAAAAATGATACTACGAATACTGTGGGTACATGTTGAAGGTCGCTACAAGAATTGGACTGATTCGGTGGGAACATCATCTGAGAGTTTTAAAAGATATATAACAAATTTTAACAATGCAATATTAAATTGTCAACGTAATCGTTATAAATCTTGCACAAGATATTTCAGACGTTTCTGTTTTGGAAAGCAAAATTAAATCATATATCGGGTGATCATTTGAAAACTTCCCACCTTAAATTTCTGGAATTCTGAAAATTTATGAAAAATTTCCTGAAACACGTAAGAAGTATTGTCGAGGGGGACAACTTTTTATGCAAAAATTGACTTAACCGCTTGAACCCACTGCCCCCCGGAGCTACCCGCTTAAAAATCTTAAATGGAAAGGGTATTGAGTAGTACCTAATTTTAATGGTCTTTTGAAACAGTACATTTTGGCCAAACCAAACCAAAAGATTTTTAAGAAACTCTTTTGGTTTGGTTTGTTTTGTATTTTTTAGCCGGTCAATCTATTTTAGGAACACCGGAACAAAAACTAATATCAGAACCTTTATCAATTTCTCAAAAACAAGGAAAACAAATAACTTGGTTATTTAAGTTTTAAATTATGTTTAACGCAGAATATTTGTCATCTTATTTGCAGTTATTTAGTATATAAAAATGCATGTCTTATGCCGATTTTGCGTTCGTTGATTCAATTTTTTACCATTACTTTAATGTTCTGTAGAAACCAAAAGATTGTCTTAAAAATCTCGTAAATAAATCGATCAATTTCAAAAAGTTAAACGCCAAATGTACTGTTCCAAAATACCATTAAAATGAGGTTATTATTCGATACTCCTTTCCATTTAAGATTTTTAAGAGGATATCTCCCGCAGGCAGGGTATTCAATTTTTGCATAAAAGGTTGTTCCCTTCGATAATACTTCTTACGTGTTTCAGGAAATTTTTCATAAATTTTTAGATTTTCCGAAATTTAGGGTGGGAAGTTTTCAAACGAACACCCGGTATATCTGTTATAACAAGAATAATAAAGCTGAACCTATTACGGATACATATCCATAGTTTCAGTTCAATTGCAACAATTGTCCAAATATTTGTTTAAATGGAAAGAAAGATATTGAATGCACAGCATTTCTTTTATTGCGATGGCTCTATTGCGAGAGAAATATCTTGTATTAAATTTATAGTTGTCAACTCGATTTTTTTCTCAGATGATTCAATCCACTTGCCTTAATATTAAACATCGTACTCTTGTATTTTATTTATATTTATTTCCTCGTTAAATATAAAACTCTTGAATTATCACATGACTACATTTAATATATTATGTATATATGTATAATAAACAATTGCAATATTAAAATACGTGTCGCGTGTATTATGTCCTTCCCGAGCGTTTCGAAAACTTTACATATACACACATATAATAGGTACCACCATCTTCAGAACATTTCACAATCAGTATAGACGTCGTTATGATAACATATTTCCTTTGTTAAATCGTTTAGGACTTAAACTTACTGATAATGTTATCTTCATTCTTGAGTAATCACCTATCTACATTTTATACTTACAACTTACAGTACTTACTTTCTAACAATAATCATTGCGATTATAAAATAAAGTGACTATTTTAAATTTACCGCGATTACTACATTTACTAAACGTTTAATCCTTTCCTCTTTTGGAAACTTGATGATTTTTCTCAGCTCCGACAAAAGGGGCAGTCAAAAATTGTGTTGGATATGTTCTTTATTTAATTTTACAAAACGTGTTCAATTTACATGAGATTTATCGAATTTATTGATTTATGATTCTTAGTTAAATAGCATTCTTTGTGATACTAATCGATTATTGTAATTTTTGTAATTTAATGGTTATTTGCCAAATATTTTCTTCTTTTTGTTGGTAAAACATAATTTTGTGTTCATTATTCACATGTCTATTTTTTTAGGGTATGTTTATAGTGGAGCTGCGATACTCGATAAAAACAACGAGATAGTAAAATGGGCTAATCGGTGCAACGATTTTGAAACATTAATATCTAAATGGAAATATTTATGTGTCAAAACCGTTGTTCAATTTTCGGCAAAATGCTTAATAAACATCCCACAATTAATTTTTTTTTCGGACATTTACTTACAGCACCCCCTCTCAAGCGTAGATAGTTTAATATTGACTTAGGTCTGAATGGTCTGAATTTTATTTTCTTATATCTTTGAGTCATGAGATTTATTTTTAGGAGATATGGTAAATTGCAGATTTCATATTATATGCTTAAATAATTGTTTATAATAAAGCTGTAGATTTTTGCATTTATACGTTCTGTTGAATTTATCAGAGCTTCATTGATATACCAGTTATATAGAAACGTCATCTGCTAAGAATTTGTTGCGATTATTAATTGCTCATAAATTAATAGAGTCGATAACCTTTCATTGCCTGCTGACGTGACGTATCCAAATGAGGTTGCTGGATACTTTGTCGGAGTCCATTCAATAATCTCTAATTTTATTTTATATATAAAACATATGAAAAAATTATACCTTTATAAAAATAATAGGAAAAACCTGATACATCTTTTTATTTATTAAACCTTACAAAATCATACCCCTAGGATCCTATATAGGATAACCAAGTAGATGGTGCAACACCTTATTTGAAAGATCGTGAATTTAATCCTGAGACACTTCAGTATTTCTCGTAGGTTCTTTCAGAATGTTATAGAATATTTCTTAAGAGCCTTTTAGAACACGGTATGAGTAACAATTGAATGAATATTTAAAAGGTAATATTCAATTTTGAAGTAAAGTATGGAGGAATGGGTTTATAAAAAATATTCAAAATGTTTACATCTGCCGACACAATTGAGACCAAAGATATCCAGAAAAATAGTGAGCGAACAGAACATATAAAAATATATCTTTTTTACGCAATTTCTTGTCAATATAGGATAATTTAGGCATCTTATCAAATCAATTTCTGCGTATGTTGTCCTTGATTGTCTGGAGCCTTGTCCTTCTTCCTCCAGTTCCATCAAGTTGATGATCTTCTTGAGGTCTTCAGTCCTCGGAGTCTTCTTCCTGTCTGGGTATGTAAGATGTCATATGCCTTTTATTTCCCTATAAAATTTGTAGAGCTACACATGTTTCTTTTTTTTTATAGGAAATAAATACGTTCCAATTCCAAGTGTTCAATTCTATTATTATGACCACAGCAACACAAACTCAGCGTTCAAAACCATTTTTTTATAGCCGCGATTTGGGGTGGCTTCTTTATTATATCAAATGGAGGTCATTACCTCCTGAAAACATTTCTACTGATTCTGACCAAATTTTGTAAGGAGTAAGAAGGATTTGTATTTTCTTTTAACTTCTTGTTAGTTGTTTGGAAATATGTTTTCTGTTTCGGTAAGGAAAATAGAATAGAATAAAATAAAAAATAGTCACGGTGATCATTACTTTAAATTTGCCATTATGTTTAAGTAACGAAGTAGGTTTGGGCGACTTTAACTGGATTAGAATTGAATCTGCAGGGTTACAGCTATAAAAAGAATAAACTTCTAATAATTGAGCTAGCAACATCAGTAGCTCACGAATGATCTACTCATGTATCCCTTTGTGTACCTCCCAACTGGGATAATACGAGACAAAATCATATCAAATTCCATTTTTGTAGGAATGTCAATTTATAAAACAACTGGTTCCATTTTCTGCTTAAAGTTATGAAAAAATTTGAACATTTGAGAACATACATTCTATGCAGCTTTAAAGAAGTACTATTCATATACAATGGATGCCTAGAACGGAACCTAGCTGTTTCTGTTCATTGTTTATAGCGAAAAGTTACTTAGATTTTATCCGAAAGTTATGTTGAGGAATGGTAATGCCTAAATGTATATTTGTTGAATATAATAAATATTGTAAGGTAAAATACAAGATTTGGTCCTCTTTTCTCGCATGTTCTTGAATATAATAAAATTGCGACCGGTTTCGTGCCCACAAACAAATCATCAGTACAGAAGTTTTAAATCAATAAAATGTATAAAAAGGGCCTGATGATGTGTTTGTGGGCACGAAACCAGTCGCAATTTTATTATATTAAGGAATTCGGAGCCAAATGGCAAGACTTCCGATTTCACCGAAATTATTATATTGGTGAAAGTAACTAGTAGTACTTTTTCTTCGGCAAATGTTTCAGTCACATACCTCAAAAATTAAAATAAAATAATTAACTCCTTTTATAATCGACGCTATTTTAATAACGCTGGAAATAAAATTATGGTCGGATATTACAGGATGCAGCATTTGAAAAAAAAAGATAGATTTCTCGAAAATTGAATTTGCTTTTTTAATCAGACAATGTTGTATTCATTGCGAAATGTGATAGATTTAATGAAGGTTCATTTGAGTAACGTTGTTCATAAAATGAGCACCTTTGTTCTATTAGTTTTTTTCCTTTGCGTTAGCATGAGGATTATTTACCACTTATTGGAATCCTGATCGTATATCTCTTTTTTTCTAGTAAATACAGTAACTTCCCGCTTAATGATTTTTTTTTTAAATTTACGAACGTTTACGAAGAAATGTTCAGGAAGTAGAGATTAGAACATTCTTCCATTGTAGACAAGATTCGGCCATATATAGGGTCCATTATTAGACAAATTCTAGTGTATTTATACAGTTTGTTGTTAAAGTAACGGGTAATATTACTTTATTATTGATTTTTTTTATTGCAGAAACATGTCCATTTTATTTTTGTAAAAGGCGTTGACGCAAATTGTTATTTTTGATTGCGAAATGTCACTTTTGCATTCGAGAATGAAAGAAAAATCGTTACACAATGTAAAAGAACTTTGCGCGGGGGTATTAAATAAGATTTTTCGAAAGCTGTCTCAAAATTCGACAATTACTAAAAGGGGAACAATTAATTAATATGATATATAACGCGCTTATATTTTAATAACCAATTTCTTTTGCCAAATAGGGTTATTAATCGTTAAATAAATCGAAATTTTTAATAAGCACGTGTAAATGTAGCAGTTTTGAGTTGATAGCAATTTATTTAATAATTTCATTACTGGAAGCGAATAGCAACATAAAACATGTTATCAAAAAGCGACGAAGAAAATTTACCACATGAAGTTTCTGGACTTGGACCCGTCAAATCGATCAGGCAATATGAATTTGCTTATAGGGATTTAATGGAATGATATGGTTCAAAACAGTTTTAATAGAAAGGCAAATTAAGAAATTCTTACACGAGGCATCAGATGAAGTTGTCTTATTAATGGAGGTGAGCCATATTAATTCATTCATATTTTTATGGTTTTATTTATAGAATGCTGGAATTGTTGTATGTATCCCAGATTTTGTTAATACGATGTTTATTTGAATAGACAGAATTATCTTTCGAAAAGGAATTGTAAGATAGGAAATGCACTTCCAAGTGCATCTTATGATATCAATTGTCCAGAAATAGTCCAATAAGAAAAACCGTATCTGCCACCTAAGTATATACTTAATCAGTTGTCATCTGAACATTTTAACTGAAAATTTGCCTGAGCTTTTAGAAGAAACTGAAATGTTCCGCCACATAATATTCCAGTAATTACAATGTTTTCAAATCGCACGTTGCAAGATTTTTGAATTGGCTATGTATGGCATTAAGATGGCCAGCTCGATCTCCCGACCTGACATCCTTTTTTCTTTTCAAACTTAAAATCATCAAAACAGGCTTGTCGAAGTATAATTCGCTTATGAGGCTTTTGTGGGAGCAGGAGGAGGACGATTTCATTTATAATTTATTGCCTATTATTAGTTTGGCCACATTAGATATTTTAGTTATAATTATCTATAACGTTCGTTCAAACAACATTTATATTTTAATTTTTTTTTTAATTTGTAATTGGAAGAAAGTTATTTCTATTTGTCATAGATATCGGCCAAGTGAAGCTTTGTTTGTTGTTCTTCAGTTGGAAAAAAACATAGGAGTGAAAAAGTTGAATAACTTAAAAACGCCGCATAAGTAGCACATGCTTATAACGAGAGAATCAAGGAGAGTCAGAATATTTGACAAAAGATGTATATATATATATATAATCGATAAAGCCTTTTTAACCGTAAGGTGTAAGGCTGCTTCACTGCTCTTTACTGATGCACAAATCTTGCCCAGTTTTTCCTGTCCCTCGCCAACATTTTTCCACTGCCCCATTTCACTCCCTTCTCCTCCAAACATTTCGCCACCACGTCGTCCCACTTCTTTCTTCGTCTCCCTCTTATCCTCTCCTTTTGCGATCCTGTTTGCCATATTTGTTCTGCTTGTCTCTGTTGCCCCATTCTGATCAAATGCCCGAACCATTTTAAATGTTGTTTTTCTATACTCTTTAGGATCGGTTCCACTCTTAATTCCGCCCTCACCACCTCATTTCGTATTTTATCTCTCCTTGTAATGCCTTTTATTGCTCTTACAAATCTCATCTCTGCCGCTTGTATTCTGCTTTTGTGTTGATTTGTAAGTATCCAGCTCTCACTTCCGTATATTAATATCGGCTTAAAGATGGTTTTATACACAATAATCTTTGTTCTTATTGTTACCTCTTTTTTCCTTACAAATGCTTTGTTCAAAGCGTAGTACAATCGAGTTGCCTTCTCTATTCTTTCATTTATGTCTGCCTCATTCTTGCCATCTTTGTGTGTATTTACTCCAAGATATTTAAACGTATTTACCTGTTCCACTTTTTTGTTGTTTAGTGTCACCGATAGATGTTTATCTTCTTTTCCAGCTATCATTATCTTTGTTTTTTCCGTGTTGATTTTTGATTTTTGTTTTGCAGAGCTTTATTCCATATTTCTAGATTATGTTGGAGATCAGTCTCACTTTTTACGAATATCACTAAATCATCCGTGAAGATACATTTACTTATTGATATTCTTTCCATATTTCTACACCTTACTGGTAGTTTCCTTACTTTGTCCTTTATTTCCTGTAATACATCATCCATTATTAAATTAAAGTGTAGGGTTCAAAACGCCGCCTTGTCTTAGGCCATCTTTGGTTTGAGATTTTTCTGATTGAGAGTTTCTCGTTCGTACATAATTTTCTGTATCCTTGTATATAGTTTCTATGTTGTTGCTCAGCTTACTACTCACTCCTCTTCTTCTTAAACTATCCCATATCTCTTTCCTTGATCGAACGCCTTTTCTCGATCTATAAACGCCACGTATGTGTTGTTATATTCTCTTTTTTCCATTATTTGGTCTTGGACTCCGCTTTCTTTCCTGAAATCGCTTTGTGAATCTTCAAGTTGTATCTCTATTTGTCGTTTTAACCTTTCATCCAATATTCTTTCAAACATTTTAACTATTGTACCATTAGTCAAGAGTAGTGTAATCTGTACCGTAAATTTCTTATTAGATATATTAACGAAAAATGTGTAATTAGGTTATTGGCATTAATGAAACCAAAGTATTCCAAAAGAAATTGTAACAAATTACCAGGACCAGAGAGTATTGGTAATTGTTTTCGATCATCTACTACACTGCTAACAGATTCAGGAGATGCTTTCACTACATGGGAGTTGGCGATGTTCGCTGGTTGCAAAGTATATATTGTAGAATCCATTGCTTGTTCAATAATTGCAGAGTACCTTAATCAACAATCTTCTGCAATGAGCCACTTGCCGAGTCAGTTTTCACAATTATACAATTATGAATTTAAGCTTTAAAAGTGATGATTGTTAAATTGATTGTTAATTGCGTTTATGTTTTTGATAATAATAAATAGAATACAAATCAACATCTTTGATGTTTGTGGGTGAATGTAAAAGTTTTTCGCATCTTGTTGCGATTACAATTCAAGGAAAAAATATTTTTGCGTCTACTAGTGCCATTTATTAAAATAAAATCGACGTGTTTCAATGTTTTTCAATTACAAAGTTATGATTATTGTGCATTATTTCATCGACATAGTGAAGAGATAAATTTGAGCAAAGCAATTGTTTTGGTTGGTAGTGATAAAAGGAAGACAAAAATTTCCTGTAACCACATCCTCCTATAAAGCTCTTCAACTCAAACTCCATATTTTTAGATACAATGTTGCAAAACTACTTGGTATGTCCTATATAACTACAATTGTAAACAATTTTCTTTTAAAAAAGGTATATACGGAGATTTAATGAAACTTTAATGTGGTCCAAACTATCGAGCTGGGGTGTGTGAGCGCTCCAATTTCGCAGTTGACGGTTCGCGACCTTCCGTTCACGACGAAAAGAGCTTCGCTGGCGGGTGTCACCATATATTGACCAAACAGACCTGCAAAATACCGATAATAAAGGGTGTACTAATGAAGCAGTTATTTACAAAAGCTGCGAGAACGATAGAACCATTCCGCCCTCGATTAGAACGTTTTGCTCCCTCACCTGAACCGCTTATCGGCCTGTTCGGATTACCCCACTTTGTTAGTTTTGTAGACACCGGTTTGCCGACTCCCGTTATCATTTCCACTTTCCCTGCAAACATAATTATCAGCGATGGTGAAAAATATGTAAATGCGGGTTTACAACGGGTTATATTGCATTTCCTCTTGTACCCGTAATGCTTAAATAGCAACCTAAATTTCCTAACATAGCAAAGGTTACATTCGCATACACCTACCGACAAACAAATTAGTTTAACTCGGGGATTCGATTCCCGTACATTTACATTGTGAGGAATTTAATGGAGATTATAAATTTTATCTCTTCCGAAACTCTCTTCTAGTTTATCATGCTTTTTTTATATGAAACTGCTTTTGCTACGAACTCAAGCGAGACAATTTGAAGGCGCTTACGTTCTTCAGAAAGTTGAAACGATTTGTGAGCCATTTCAGTGACAATAAAAGGAAGTGGATTGTGAAATGAGTATCCCATTATGTCTCAAGTGCGTTTGTTGGTGACAGAAATTTTCAAATGCTCGGTGAGAATTATTTTTAACGAGAATAGTACAAAGAGATATAATTCCACAATTATTCAGAGTTTAAATATATAAGGCTCCAGTAATATTTAAGTAGTTTTTATCGTTAGGTTTAAAAGTTAAATAAACGCGAACAATTTCTCAACGTCTATAAAATATCATCGCCGGCAATAATATAATTATCTAGTCGTCTGTTATTATTTTTGCATTGAAATCGCTTGAAGGCTATATGTATGTATGTATAACCATTTCGTATTGTATTCTTCTCAGAGGTCTTCTTTTGAACAACAACGTTATAATTATTCATTGTGTGCAATACGTATTGCGAAAGTAGTAACGTATGTACACTGCCGTTCAGAGAAATTCGGTCGGTTGGTAAAAAACATGAAAAGGTTACAGAAACAAACGAAACTAAAAACAAAATGCAATTTTATTGTATGAAAAATAAATAAATAAAAAGTTATTCTGGCATAATATAACATACTGAACATTATTATTTTTTTCATCGAAAAAACCTCCTTTGCTGTTAATCACCGCTCGAACTATTCTAGGCATTCTTTCGATAAGTTTTGTTAAAATGGATTGTGGAATATTAATCCATTCATGTTGCGGAATATTCCGTAAATGTTCTTGTGAAGTTGGGCATATTTTTCGGATCCTCCTGTCCAGTTCATCCCACAACAACTCTATCGGGTTCAAATCTGGGCTTCGTGGGGGTCATGTCATTACTTTAAGGGTGTGCTGTTCTTCTTGCTCCTTTAGATAGTTCTTACACACTAACGCAGTGTGTTTTGGGTCGTTGTCATGCATGAATGTAAAGTTACGGCCTATTATACACAAGCCTGATGGCACTGCATGATTCTGGAGTATTGCAAAATAATTTTCCTTCCTCATTACACTCTGCATAAATCTCCCGTCCCAGCAAAGGAGAAACATCCCCACACTAACGCAGAACTACGCCCTTGCTTCACCGTAGGCACAATGCAGTTCGGGATCACTTTTCGGTTTTAGATCTTCGGACATAAACTCGTCGATTTTGCCCAAAAACCTCAAACTTTGACTCGTCACTCCAAAGCACGTGTTTCCAATCATCTAACGACCAATCTAGATGAGAACGGGCCCACTGTCGCCGTTTTGCTCTGTTGCCTCGACGTAATAATGATTTTCGAATGGCAATGCGCCCATGCAGGTCCGCTTGTTGAAGTCGACATTTTACCGTACTCGCCGAAACTTGTTCTTCACTGCTGCGATTGACTTCGGCTGCTATTTGTGGCGCTGTTAATTTTCTATTGCGTTTGCTTAATAGTACAATTCTCAAATCTTCAGCTTTTGTTGTTTTCCTAGATGCTCCAGGACGAACACGATTTTCTATAGTTCCGGTTGTCCGATATCGCTTTATGACGTCATTTACTGTTGAACTTCTCATATTTATTTTTTCAGCAATTTGTCGCCCCGAATATCCTTCTTCAAACAGCGTAATAATGCGTGAACGTTTTTCTACACTTGTAGGCTTGCCACGTGCCATTTTGAAGTAAATTTTCTTAAAACCCTCGCGAAAAAACGACAGATGCACACTAACACACGTTTAACAGTAAAATGAAGCAAATTTATATCTTTACGCAAGTGATAAATAAACAACAGTGATACTGCGGTATATTTCCTAAATGTATTGTTCGTTAATAATCCACAAACGACCCGTTTCAAAAGATCGGTACTTCCGAGAAGTTCTTGGAATGATAATAAAAGGGACTTTATTGTGGTTGTCGCAATATTTCTACTTTACATAATAATTTATGGCTTTAATCCCTTAGAAAAGAGTGTGTGCTTAATATTTTTCTAATTTTATGTATTAATAATTGTATACAGTGTGATATAATAGATTTTTATTGTATGACCGAACTTCACTGAACGGCGGTGTACATTCATTAAATTTAATGACTTGTGATTTCTATTAATAAAAACTACGGTATTTAAAGCCTTAACTCAATACGCAGTAGGTATTATGTGTGATTTCTTGTTCAAAATAATTATTGAATGCTTTGAAATATAGGATTGAAACTTGTGAAGGTACATGAGGGAATAAGCATACTAATTATTTTATCAAATGGCCCTTCGACCACTTGGCAGTATCCTAACCGAAGGTAAAGCGTACTGATGATGTTAGTTAGAAAATCGGGTGTGATTGAATTTGAAGCGTCCAGTATTTTTTCCCGCTCTTCTAAATTTCTGGACTCTTGGACCTTTGAGTTTTGAGCCGGAGTCACATCCTGCTGAAACCAAACATCAAAGAAGCTTCTCTAGCAATATCCTAAATGGTCGGTATCACTTGGTTTCTTGGCAAATCGCAATGGTTTTGTGAATTGCAACAAAATAACTTAGGAAATAATTAACATATTACAACAAATTGCAATCTATTCTAACATGAAACTCTTACATTAGTGAACCGTCTGTCAGTGCATCTAAACGAATCTTAATTGTGTCTTTTTTTTCGTCATGGTCCTGCTTCCGTCTCTGATAAATTTCGCGAAAGCCAACCAAAATCGGTTGTTGTTCCAGAAACATCGATGCTGTGCGCAATTACTATTACGTGAGGTAGATACACCCTTAAGCATATCGAAGACTGCAGTTTGAAAAAATCTGTTCCTGATGGATTCTGCATGGTTTGACCCAAACACAAAAAAAAAGCTCGTGTCAATTGACATAAGGAAACGTTTAAATGCTCAATGCTTCAAAATTCGTATTCAACATCGTAACGAAACTTGGATACATTCGTACGGCACGAGTTGGAAATTAAGTAGAAATCAATTGTATGCGTGTTCACAGATGAAGCGAATCCAACAAAGGTTGTCCGTTCACAAAGCACTTATAAGAAAATGATTCATTTCGTTGCAAGCGTTGCTTTGGAGCACCGAAAAACAGTAAATACTGAATGGTATACAATAATTTTTTTGTCAAAAGCGTTGATAAAATCAGGAAAAACAATTGACATCGTCGTATCATTCACAATTCCACAATGTCCAGCTTCACACGGCATGTCACACAATTGCTTATTTGACGGAGAAAAACACGGAATTAATGCCTGCAGAAATATGTGGACAACGACTTTTATAACTTCAAGAAACTGTTGAGGCCTTCAGATACCATCATCCCAGTAGGAAAATGTTTCAAGAATTGGTTCGAACGCATGCAAGAGTGTATAAATCTTAATGGCAAATATTTGGAAAGCAATAAAACGATTTGTACCAAATTTTTTTTTTTTACTTTCGTGTTATTTAATTTATAGTGTGTATAATGTGTAGAATATGGCTTTTCGGCAGTTTTTTTGCGAATATATGATGGTTTTCATTCAGATTACCTTCATTAGTAAAGCTGGTTATGAAATCTTCTGTTTAAGGTAATGTGTGATTAATTTTTGATCTTTCTGATCCATTAATAATTGAATTTGCGCATTTCGCTCATAATTTTTCCATATTATTTAAACACGTTATCTTAAAAAAATATGAAACGGTCTTGTTTTTTTTAAGAATATTCTGTTGCATTCTCAGATGTGTTCAATATTTTAATCGGTTTACCGTATACTGCACAATAGCATAAGACTTTCAAATTGTTCTCGCTACTTTCTGTAGCTTTATTATCTTTAATCAATTAATGATTTGAAAGGTGAAGTTATATTGACCCTGTTCTTATTTTAAGACCAGTAATGCATAATTTGCACCGATTCGTATTCAACTGTTTTATTGACGCAAAACCTATATGTCAAAGGCAATTAAGTTTTTTCGTTTCCCAATATTTATTATCGAGCAAACAAGCAAGTGAATTATATGATTTCACATCCTTCAGCAAAATAATTGATAAAATGTACAACATAACCTTATTCAGCAACCGTAAACTTACCGGTTAAAAGATTGAGAAATAGTATGTCTTCTTTGTCCTGAGCACTAGCATAAATATCGTAGCTATGCGTAGTTTGACTTGGATAGAATGTTACATCGGAGATGTTCAGCGTTGTTTTGACGTCGAAAGAAAATAGGAGACCATTGGCTGGAAATAAAAAGAAGGATTTAATGTCCTTACTATTGTCAATCTATGGGACATATAATTTTGGAAAACAAAGTCACTGTTGCACCTTCCAATGGCGGTCTTTTGGCACATATTGCTTCTTGGTTTGTTATAGAGTTAAAAGTTTCTGGAAACAAATACTTTATTTCGAAGATAAATTACAAAACTAACAAAAGGCATTATTGCGAAATGCATTTTTTATTTTGTTTTTCTATCCATGTTTTATACCACCTACAAAATTCTTTTGTTTTTTTTTATATTCTTTATTATTCAGTGGTTTCAATTAAAAAATATTCGGAAGTAAGTCCTGCATAACACAAAATTATTTGTTTGAGTGTATGAGAGTGTATGTGTATGAGTTTGATTTTTTAAAATAAACACTCTGTACTATATTATGTTTTTGGATGTATATTTTCAATTCATCAATTCGTTCAACAGCCAACATTTTAAATATCTGGCACGTTAAAGTGACAATATATCAAATAAATTTTTGCATCGACTAGATTCTTAAAAATGTCCATGGATATCACCGCCAAACTTGATTCATGTTATTTTAATTTTCTTATGGAACATCCAGTATATTTTTCCAGAATTTGATAGAAACACTGTTGTAGAATATTTGTTTCTATACATTTACATAAAGAGCGAACTTGTTTTGGTGAATTGAATATTAAACTGTGGAGACAAGTTCTTCGTTTAAAAACATAGAATGCCATAAGTTCTGTTTCGCTGAAGAATATTACAACGTGTTACTAGATAAACACATATATTTTCTGTAATGTTACAACATTGTTCTTTTTTATGAATTCTATCAACATGAATTCAGTACATTCGGTAGATTGCTATTTTGCACTACAATAAATTCCTCATGGGATATATTACTTTGTTACAAAACAACAACAGAATAATATTGAAATCGAAGTGGAATTATGTTTTTAAAACAAATATAAATTATTGAAATGAGTGTCAATCGGTTGAAAGTAAATATTGTGACATCATGATGGCAACTTGTATATATTTGGACATATCCGAATGTGTCCGTTTTGTCAAGATAATTCTTGAGTTTTTTTCTTTTTTTTTACACATTATTTAAATACGCATGTACCCTGTTATCATGTTTTTCCCTGAAAGTAAAGTAACGAAATACACGTAATTTATCGATAAAATAAAACGTATAGAAACAAATTTACTTTTCAAATTGCGTGTAAACAACGAAATATTAAATGCAATGTCGTAAATGTTTACCTTATCGATATCGCTAGAGAATTCCAGTGAAGGGAAGTTCAAGTGATATTGACGAGTATGTAGATACACCGTAATTAGTATAGCGAAAATTATCGTTTGAATTTTATTATTATTAATAAAAAAAGCCTAATTTTAAAGTTTACATGTGTATAATTTCAATAACATCAAAACGTACAATTGTTGCTTTAACAAGCAAGGTCAATAAAAATTTGTTGTTATGATTCTAACACGTAGTCTCAATGTCAAACGCATTAATACAAGCATTACGAGATATATAGTCTTTCAGCTAATAAATATTTTGGTAAGTGAAGGACGCCTCACGATATATAACCGGCAGCGTATAATTTTGATGATGCAGATTTTCGACCTACCAATTATCTACAATATTAGATTTGATAGTTTTTTCTTCGTAACAAACAAGGCAATCTTAGTTTTACTTATGCGTATTGAACTATTGAACATATAATTTAGAATCATTGCTTGAATAACAATAGAATTGGAGACTATAGTTTGATGTAAGGATACGAGGTTGTATTTTGAGTTTTACATATACCCGCGCATAAGGCACCATCAATTCACTAAACTAAAACTAATTTCAATATTTATTGAACTTAAATCTAAAGTTTTATCAAGATACCGCAAATGATTTAACCACACCAAGTTTAGAGAAGAATTATCTCAACAACAATGTCTTATCGAGTTGGTTCCTGTTTTTGCTAATGAAGCAGTCGACGATTTCTCGGTAATATGGCGAATTCCAACGTAGCCACACCAGCCTCAACGATGATCCCAGGATAGGACTATCAAAGCAGCAGTCATCGTTATTGTGCGCCAACTAACCAAGGAAGATCGACAGATGACATATCGTCACATTGAGATATCGAATACCTCAACTCAAAAAATTCTGCATGATGAATTGGCTTTGAGAAGCTTAGTTTCCTGTTGAACCCCGCATCTTTTGAACTAAGAAACAATAAGAAGCTCGTGTTAATTGGTGTCGAAAAACTTTGAGCCGGTTCAACAACGGAACCTCAAAAATCCGTATTGGGGTAGCGGCGAATCATAGATTTGTTCCTATAAACCCCAAACCAAACGTTAGTTCGTTGTGTGGGTACTCCAGGACAATAAAGGTATTTGGCTTCCGAAGCGTGTCGAAGAAAGTCGAAAAAAGCAATTTTTGCTTCAATTTCGGATTATGTTGCTAGAATTCCTTTAAAAGGTCGAAAAACGATTAGTGCGGATTAGTATACAAGCGTTTGTTTAACAAAAGTGATTGCGGTAGGCCGAAAAGCCAACCCACATCCGTCCACCACAATAATGCAAGTTCATATAGAGCTCAAGAGCTAAATCAGTTTTTTAGATCAGCATCCCGCAGTCGTTTCCTAAATTCAAGAATGGGCTGTGTACTCAACGGTTCCAGTAGCCAGAAGAAGCAGTGGGTGTCTTGAAAGTGGCAATTTTGACTGCTCCAATTAATGACTGGGACAAGTGGTTTGAAAAAATGAAAAAGTGCATCAATCTTTATGGAGAATACTTTGAAAAATATAATAATAAAGTACTTTAAGACTTTCACTCGATCTATTGTTTGCTATTATGACTACACGCAAAAACTAGAAAGAAAACCCTCGTATTTTGCAAGAATTTAATTAAGAACTTGAGACCTCGCTGCGTTTACAATATCTTACTTAATATATACCAATACTTGTACAGTTTTAAGGAACGGATGCTAGAAGTTTATCAATGATACCACAATATTAATCCCGTCAAAATTGCCTTTGAAATTATAAATTGAGTTAACTGAAAACCGATGCAAGCTGTATAGTTTCAAGTAATATTCAGAACACGGAGGAATCAAGTAAATTCTATTTTCAATTATAGTCTTGTTTTTGGCATAGTGTATGTATGTCAGGGATACAGCTGCAATTGCGTGACACGTTATTATGAAATCTTATGTAAAATTATATTTTATGAATCAGACATTGGCTGTCCATAATTGTGGGTTTCAGTGGGACAAACTACTTTCTGTTCTCAGGTTGCAGTTTTCCAATTAGTTGTTAATATTATCGATGTAGGCGAATAAAAACACGTTTTACTCGTAATTAAATGGAAACCTCAATGTACAAATATAAGCAATTAATTCAATTTATTCAACTGAAAATGCATAAACATCTCGTTTTTAATTTAAGAAATCAAAGCTATTTTACCTCTGCACATTTTTCTTTGAACTAAGAATTCCTTATAAGCACTCAGATATTATTTTGCGAAGGTAAAATGCAATGTCACTATGTAAAATCTTGGCGACTATTGAATTCACATTGTAAATATATAAAACATTCTCAACAATACATGCAATCCTCGACAAAATTGACGTACCAAAATAATGAATGCACATGAAAAGGGTGTCTAGAAGCAATAACCAAAGTAATGCGAATATAGCTCATGGCGGAATCACTATCGGAGCAGGAAAGCATAAGCATTTGTTTGCCTCACAACCATCTAGCGCCAGGAAATATTTCAGTGGTGCTTTTTGGAAATTAGTGGCATATACTGGGAAGTGAACAGCAAGGTGAGCACAAGAAAAAGCGTTTGAAGCGGTCGGGTACGCAGAAACATCTCCGTTGGGAATGATTTCGGCAATACCATATTACCAAAATTTATATTTTAATTCACGACTATGTCTACGAAGAATGTTAATATTATGTAACATAAGATTTTGACCTTTTTGATAATGCTACAAACAATGGTTACTTATGTCACAAGCAGTCGAGGACGCTGTTTGCAAACTTAACATTTAACTCTATGAAATATTGAAAATATCATTGTTTGTAAGAACATTTATATTTCAATCAATTAAGATCTATACAGGGTGTTACAGAATGATCTTCCATTAGCCGTATATTAGAAAATAAGCAGATTCAAAATGTATAAATTTGTAGACGTTCAAGGGGGCTAAATTTTTGGAAAATCTGGACACAGAAGTAACGCACACTTAATTTTTTTATTGTAGATGATGGGGTATTAAATTCTTCATCAAAGGATACTTGAGCAATTATTCGCAATTAATGTTACGATATTCAAAAGTTCGAAGGTTGGCCATGAACATTCATCACCGATTTAGCATATATGTTTAAATGTATAATAACAATTCTATAGTGTATTTGTAAACTTCCTAGCATATCGCACACGTCGTAATCTAAGTTTCTTATAACGTACAAGATAATGTCACGTTTGGAATTGACAAACCAGATTATTTGTATTCAATGCGAAAGATACTCGGGCAGGTTTATATCTAGTTCGACGTTTAATTAAAAATTGTTTACAACATGGCAATCCTTGAGATTGATGTTATGGGATATTTTTATACCAACCCGACTATATCTCTTCGACAAGTAGCAACAACGTCAGAAATTTCGCAAGTGTCCATTCAAAGAGTGTTAAAAAACATGTACAACCGGAGATCACCAAATACCCACGAGATTTCCTCAGAAGGACGCGTTTTTGCGAATTTTTCACCATATCTTGTCAAGAAAATGAAAACTTTAACGAAAACAGTTATGTAGACAGATGAAGTAAAACTTATAAAAAAATGATATCTTCAATAGACACAATAGATTACTTTTGAGCAGCCGAAATACCAGTTAGACATAGGGTATTTCAGGAAAATTAGCAATTTAATATATTTCACGCAATTAAAAGTAACCGCATTCTGTGCCTAAATACAAATTTATAATGAAAATTTAAATGGTGAAGGATATTGACACGTTGCACAATATTGTCGAAGAAGAACTTGATACGTTTTCAGTTATTCAATCTGCTGCCGCTTGATATCAAACGGTGCACCGACTCACAACACAACGAATATATAGATAGATTGGAGAGGGTACTTCAAGAAAAGCGTATAACAAACAATGGTCCATACTTGTGGCCTGCATGTTTTCCAGACTTGGTATCTAAAATTTAGACATGTACGCTAAGTCGGCGATGAACGTTCTCGATTTTTTGAACACCATAACATTAGCTAATAATTTTTTGACGAAGAATTTAATATTCCATTATTTACAATATAAATATACAGGAGGCTGTTCTATTTAAAATTACATAAACATCAATGGTTGAAGTTTAACATATTTCGATAAATATTGACATCCTGTATAATATTTGTGTAGAAATGGGAATACTTTTCAAGGGCCCACATTTATAGCTTACTAACTCATTGCAATCATTAATTAACAGTTTTGCATGAGGAAGCGAGGAAATAACAATCGACCACCTACTTCCTCCTAACAAGGACGTGTTACCGAAACTACGAGCAAAAGGCATATACGAACTGAAATGCCAATGTGGAAAAAGCTACATCGGTCAAACAGGACGGAGTATTCATTGCAGAGTGAAGGAGCACGAGAGAGACGCACGCCTTAGGCATATTGAAAAATCTGCAGTAGCAGAGCACCTGCACCAACAAGGAGACCACCGCATAAGCTACAACGACGTTAAGGTATTAGCCAGGACCAGCCACTACTACCCGAGGATAATACGCGAATCCATAGAATAGAAATAATGAAGAACACCAACAACTTCAATCGCGAAGATGGATACAAGATTAGAAACACGTGGAGGTTAGCACCACGGAGTCGTCATACAACGAACGACGCGATTCAGCGGAACGGAACGGTTATGGATCAGCAAAGCGGAACAGAAATAGGATATATAACGAGGAGCAAAAGACAACAACAGCAGTCTTTAGAAATCTTCTGAAGAAGCTGACAGAATGGTCAGCGAAACGTCAAGTAAAATATTAACTACACGACATCACCCGAAAGACATTTCTACTGAGGAAATAAGCTATAAGTGCTAGCATGATTTTACTGAAATCTCAAGTTAGCTTTGAAATACATCGATTTTCCGGCAAATTAATTGCTGAATTCAATTGTTTTACGAAAATTAGAGCAATCCATTAAAAAAAATTAAGTTTACGTTACTTTCGATAAAATCGAAAGTTAAAAGGATGTGCTGATATTTGTAAAAGGGTGCCTCCTCCAATAAAAAAATCTGCAAATTTACAAATTATTAATCTGCTTACTTTCAGATATACGGCTAATGTAAGCTCATCTTGTAACACCTTGTATAGTGTACATTATAAATTAAAATAGTACTTTTGTACGTAAGCATATACACTACTGTTCCGTAGGTTTCTGCGATCGTCAGTAATAGTATACTTTTGGTTTCCCGTATGGAACCGCGTTGTTGGCCTGCTCCGCAATAATTATTCTAGCAAAGATATTCAAGTTATCATTAACTACCACATCGACCCTTCTCCACAGCACTTCTCTCATCTAATCCTAATTTTCGCAAGCAAGTGTATCTACCATACATTCAAGGTGTTACTGATTGCATCGGCAAGATCTTTTTCAGGAGCGATCATCTGGAAGTCCCTGGTATTTACCAGATCCATGCTCGTGCGGAAGTGTGTACACCAGTGAGAGAAAGCGATCGGTCAGCACCGGTTTATGCTGGCTGAGCATAGACTGGAAACAGACCACCAATTCCAAGATAACTCTACTCGCACATGTCTCGCAACTCTTACTATCATAGAAGAAAAATCCGTGAATCTATAGAACTCTGATTAAACCTTCTAGCAAAGTGCCGCGGTTTATTGATCCGTAATTGTTTCACTCCATTGACCCGTAACAAGTCCTACATAAACCCCTCTGAAACGAATACTCCTTAGTTAGTGTACAGTAACCGCCCTGAAAATGTCTTATAAGTGTGAGGACGGAACGTGGCAGACGCGTTCCATCCCCGAAATCAAAAGTATAACATACACAACTGGTTTGCTTAGTGCATATTTAGAATGAATGGGAACGTCGCGAGCCATTTGGTCTCGAGAAGACAAGTTGGCTGCATTGTAAAGTTTACTGTCCATAATAATAAATCTATAAAACAGTCTTTAGCAAAAACTCAATTAGGCAACCCGTCTAACACATATCGATTGAAAAGAACAATTTAAGGGGACTAAATAAATGAATTTAATATAATTTAGTATTGAAATCAGCCATTTTTGAAAAAATACTAATAGCACGCTTTTATTTTATAATTTTCTGCGATTAAAAGTCTCGCTGCATTTATAACAGTTTCTGTTTAATTATTTGAATCGTCTTAGACTAAATAATTTACAATTTTAATGCAAATCTATAAGACACAAATGCGTTTGATAGCGACTGGCATGTACGTTTAATATGCTTTAGAAATGCGTTGACCCTTTAGATAAAATTGTTAACATATTGATGCAGTAAAACAACGCTTGGTTCTAAGAAATGTGCACATTCCAATTTTCAGTTCGTAATCACTTGACCCCAAAGCGGCGAAAAAATCACTTACGTGTTATCTCTTGTACAATAAGTGTGGCGCCGCTCTTCGTCCTGTCTAGCGTGACGAGCTTCCGGGAATCCGGTGAGATGAACGGTATTCCAGGAAGCGTGGGTCTGGTGGCCATTACGGTGTCAGTTAGGTAGTCTAGTAGTAATTGCCCAGCAGGCCGATTCGTTACAGGTTCCAGGCATTCCATTATGACAAGACCGTCTGTAAATAATTAGAATTTGGGTCGTATCATTGTCGAACGATGGCTTTTAGGTCGAATCTGGGCTAGAGGACGCGCCACGGTGAACTTAGTCCTGTTCATTAAATTTTACGAGCTTAACTTCATTACGGAAACGTAAAAGGATAATGACGAGAGTGTGACAAGTTTGCCGCTTTCTACGGCGAAGTTAACTTCTGGAAATGTTAATGCGCTCGTTGTTATTGTTAAAGCGTACTTGAGTGTCGTTTGAAGTTTGTCAGAACGTGCATAGCTCGGGTGTGTTTTATTGTCAGGATGTGAATAAAATTATTGTTAGAAACTATTCGGTTTATGAGGATAATCAAAATACTTGCCCTACGTTTTAAAAGCACTAACATAATAGTTTCATAATAGATACACACAGAGAAGGTCACTTGTTAAGTCAACAAAAACTTTTTTATTGAGATCTTTTGCTTGGACAAACAACAATATTATCCAGTTTAACAATTTCAATCCAGTTACGACAACATAACTTTTTTTTTTGTTAACGCAACAGGGTTTTTTGTTGGAAGAGTAAATAATATTGTCGACTTCGTTGATGGAACTAAAACTTATCGTTAGCTTAACAAAAATTACTCTTCAACTAACCATGTGTTGACTTGCCAATCAATAAGAAGAACACAAAGGGTAAACCGTTTTATTTGGAGCATTACTCATTTATTAGCTTGCTTATTCTTGCAATCATTAGTATGTTTTTTGTGTAAGCGGTAAAAATGTGTGGCATTTGAGCCGAAACTATGTCTTCTTGTTGTTTACATGCCAATTACTAACTTGGAAGGCATAGTTACATATCTAGGATGATGTATGTATATAAGGACGGTTGTTAGTACTGAAGAAAATGTATGACTTGAAGGCAATTTGGGGCAAGAGAATTCTACAAGTCAACACTTACTGTCCCATCATTGGGGAAGTTCAAAATTTAGATTTTTAAACGTTTCTTTGTTTAATCTATACTAATAGACATGGTTCGGCAA
Organism: Marronus borbonicus; assembly: GCA_902655005.2. Lineage (NCBI taxonomy): Eukaryota > Metazoa > Arthropoda > Insecta > Coleoptera > Scarabaeidae > Marronus > Marronus borbonicus. Next base: position 6,562,327 of record LR737385.1, on the reverse strand, counting down.
ATGTATTCCATATTCTCTGGAAACGCAATTATTAGCATACATAATATACACAGTGCTCCCTGATTTATGAGAAAAAATAGTAGAGTTATTTGTGAGTTTTATAACAAGCAAAAACTTTTAGGTAGAGAAAGATATTCTTCTTAGTCCATAATAAAAAGCAGTTTCTCCTCTAGTGACGTCTATTAGGCATTATTTCATATTTCATATTCAAGCTTTTACAAGTTATATCTGGTAGCGAAGCACTTAAAAACAATTAACTTTTCTATTTACAATTACGTCAGAATAGATATTTGGGCTTTTACAGAATCGTATACCTCCAATCCATAAACCATTAATGAAGCTAGGTTTCAGAAAAAACTGCGTTTTAATTTTTTAGTACCACAACTGTAACCTTTCTCAACACCTATGGGAGCGTTTTCGAACTCGACAAGAGCAACAACTTAGTAAAATGGGTCAATTGGTGAGCGTTGTAAGTTATGCTTTACGCTTCTAATCTGTTGTTTGTACAAGGTGGGCCAAATTCGATACTTTTATCATAGTTTTCATAAATTTTTGAATTCTTAGATAATGAAAACACCAGCAATATTAATGAAAACTGACATTTCAGAACATTTAGACAATATAAAATAAATACCTGTATTGCTTAGTTACCATCCATAGCCATCTTAAAATAATGTGAAATGAAGAAAAACAAATAATTTAAAAATTGTTTCAATAAAATATCAAATGTGTTATATCATTCTAAAGGTAATTTTATATGCTTTTTAATAGTGTAAATAATATAGGGTGTTCCATGTAAAAAAACATGTCTCTATAATATCTCAAAAAATAGGAGATTAAAAAAAGAAAAAATTAGAGCATAGGATTCTGCGTCAAAAAGCGCCCTAATATAGTTTTTATATAAATCAAGCATTTTCACAAATAAAAAAGTTACAAGGGTTTTTAAAAATTGCACATTTTAAGAAAACGCTCTGTATCTCTTATATTAAGGAAAATATAAAATAGGGATTTCACCAATCGATTTCTCTTTAAAATCGAGCTCCAGAAGCTTAGGTCAGTTTTTGTCTAATTCCTTTAGAAATATAAGTTCCCTATCAAAAGTATCGAATTTGGCCCACCTTGTACGTTACGTTACACAAATTTTCAAATTCTGCACCTTTTGATATATATTTTTAAACTGAACAACTTTTTCTCATGTCATTCGGTCTTACGGTTGACAACGGGAATCTACGAATTCTCGAAACAATTGTTCCCAATTAATCAAAGATTTTGTGTGTTGCGAAGAGTGCCGTCTGCACAGTTTTTGCTATCATGACTGGTGTTTCATTTGGCTAAACTACTTATTCCATTGTTGCTTTATACAGAGCGCACACATAAAAGCAACAAGAATAATTCAACTACAACATTTTGTTAAGGGAATAAAAACATGTTTCGTCGATAAACAACGGAGACAAGTTAATGTTAATGATACAAAAAAAAATTGTAGAATCAACAACTGGCCTTCTCTTAGTGTATGACCCGATCATTGTTGCAAAAGGAATACTTACATAAAGCTGAGAACTGGACTTGTTCAGGCACACAGTTGTAGGGAGTTAAATCCACCGATCGAGTATACCTCAAATTCACCAAGTCCAATTTGTACAGGCCTCTCTGATTGGTGTGTGTGACATAACCATATTTGAAGCTATAGTGTGATAATTCCTGTAAAATTCAAAACAGAAATTTACGAATGACTGACTTTGCATCTATTCTCCTTCAATTGTACCTGGTTGGGAGAAGGTATGAATAATCCTTTCACTAAGTCGAATTGGCCATCGATTGGTTCTGGATGAACAGTATGATGCTTTCGCTTCTGACCTGCATCTCTTATTACCTGCAAGATTGGTGGATTATTGCTTAAGGAAAAAACACCTTTTTAAACAAATGAAGATTGATATTTCTTTAAAAAAATGTAAATATAAAAGAACGAAAGAGACGGAATATCATCGTCAGAAATAAGTATTTGAAGGCAAATCAGCAGTAGTTTTTTCAAACATTCTTGCCTGATTTATTACAGGAAATAATAAATTAAAATTATAGATGGAACGAGTTTTGAATCTGCGAGTCATATACGGAAATTATGTTCTCTTACATATTCATGTCATTTAATAATTTGCACATACCACAATTTGCATTTTGCTTTTCGAAAATGAATGTAATTTCTTAATAAGTAATCTGTCGAGTTTCACTCGAATGCACAATCATTGAATCATGCGGCTCGTGATTGGTGCGAGATGACGAGAACGACGATACTCTGGGGTAAAATGTGCGAAATGAGATTGGTATCATCCCCATCATCACTATTAGAAAAAAAAGACTTCGTTAGAGGACTAGAATGGGCGGACGTGTGACCAGCGTTCCAAAAAACGGCGGTTGGCTGTAACAATCTTCAACTGCCGAAAAAAAGAGGTAAAGAATAATTATCTCCTTTATCCTCAGAAGAGAATATGCATATTAAAGTATTACCGTGGTCAAGGAAACCGCGAAAGTAAAGTGGAAAAATAAGTTACGTGGTATTGCGGCATACTACGACGCCTATAAGTTGCTAGGTAATTTATGGACCATTTCCATGTATCAGCTTTTAGTTACTAAACACGTATATGCATACCTACAAATAAAAGCGGTTTGCTGCAAATATTTCCTGTGCTAAGAAAAATAATTTGTTGTCTTTATTAAACAATATAATTATTAATTGAATTCGGTCACCGGTTGATGATGAGGACCATTCGTGTCCTCGAAACGGCCGTCCCGGACTAATTATTATATTACTATATAATAAATTAAACTTGTGTGGTGCGGAGGGTACCGATACTTATGTGTTGTTTACCATACTACGCCACAGTCCTTGCTATCATTATTTATCATTATTAATTGAATGTTTAATACAAAGTTATGAGAAAAATCATGTCAGTTGCAGTCACCTTAAATGAAGAAGAAGAATCTTTATTAACATTATGGCGTAATTCTAGAGGTATGAGAAAGAAGATTGTTGTACGCAGAAGAACAGAAGGATGTTTCACTCTGATAGAAAGGCACATAATAGACAATGACACTGAATTTAAAGAATACTTTAGATTTACCAAGAACCAGTTGCCTTTGATTCCACTAAAAGGCATGTTATCGAACATGTATCAAACACATACCATTTCACAGACACAACAGACGCGACCTATTGCAGTTAGGCGGTACTTTTACATCTTTTGGCTCATTCGTGCTCGCTTTCCGCCATCCTTGTTTTTGATTGTCTTGTTTAACGACAAAGGCAGATGAATTAATTGATCTTTCAGAAGATACCTATTTGAAAATCACCTTCGACTGAAAAAAATTCATACAGCTTTGGTTATCAGTGCAAAAGGCGAACCCAACCCTTTCTACCGCATCTTTAAAAGCGTTACTCCCTTTTACAACCTCGTACATGTGTGAAGTTGGGTTCTCCGCACTGATAGATTAAAAATAAGTTTAGAAATAAACTGCAATTATTAAATTCATTGCGTTTGAAAATGACCAATATTGATGTGAACATTAAGGCCGTAATCAATAAAAACAGAAAACAAACTTATACTTCCCATATTCCTCATTATGAAACTGAAAATCATACGTTAAGTGGGAGTTAAGTATTTTTTTGTTTTTATCAAAGAACGTTTCGTTTAAATTTTATAGCTAGGTTTATATTTATTAATTAAATGAATAACCCGAGGAAACAAAGCGATACTTCTATTGAGCTCCTTCTTCGCTACTTTATTTGTCAGCAATGGCTCCCATCGATGAATACTAATAAATCGTGTTTTCTTTGATTTTAAATTTAATTAATGGCATGACGGACTTTATATTAGTTTTCAATTTATTTACACGCTGTTAGATGTTTTGCTTTCTTTTTCTATTGTACCACTTTCAATTTTATGTGACCTCTTGGACCCATTACCGGCGACAAAGATTTTTTTGCAAACATTACAACGGATGATGAGACGTGGGTGTATCACTGAGACCCACCGATAAAACATGAATCCATGCAATGGGTTGACAAGGGATCTGCGGCTACAAAAAAAAGCAAGAACTCGGCCTCCATGGCTACAGTGTTTTGGAATGCAGAAGGGACATTGTTAATTGAATATGTGGAGGAAGGCACTATTAAGAAGAATTATGCTGCATCATGCAGCGGCTTCCGTAGTGAAACTGAGCAACTCTTAAATGATCTTGCTTTGGCTCAAAAGGAAGTAATTTATTGATTTCCACTACACCTTCGCCGCGCAACAAAAGAATTTTAATTGTGAAGATTTATTATCTACTGGTACATCTATTGTCAGATCATTTCGGAAACTTTGTAGTGCAATTACAGTACGACAATTACAATAAATATTCCAATTGTATAACCGATAACAATACGATCGTATCTCGCTTTTATTTTTTTTTTTTCATCGAGAAGAATTAAAAATCACGATTCCGATTAATGAGGTTCTACAAATAGCCAGTATTGAAAACGTCACTCGAAAACCTACAATAATCAATCACGTTAATTCGAAAAAGGACGCCTGATAAAATTGAAATGATTTCGTTTCACATATCGGGGTCTTGGATAACGAAAAACGTGCAAAACAAACTGAAAATCCCAAATGAATAGCTCGGAATAAAGCGGAATTTAAAAACGTAACGGTACATTAAAACGCTTGTAATTCGTACGCGTTTCCATTACGTTTCGGGTTAGTAGGGGCTGTACGTGCCTGTATGTATGCCTAACTGTACGGGATAGATTGTACGTACCGCGCTGTATGTTTGCAAAAACGAGATCTCGATAATATACGGTAGGGGCGCCATCGTGATACAACACAATGAACCAATGAATCAAACGTCCTCTCTGCAATGTGCACACATGAAAAATGGGAAGTGTTATCGGGAGTTTGCTTGGCGGTCACGCCGATGTTAATAAATTTTAAAGTAGGAGTGACAGTAAAGAGGGTCTATGCTTGAAGCTACCATTTCCAACATCTGCAAATTAATGGAAACGTATAATTCGTTATACAGGCTAGAACGAAAATAATTTGTAGTTGTTGCAGATCATGGGCATGTATGTACATACGTAAAATTCAGATCGGTATATTGTAAACTTTGGAGCGTATTAAAAATTTCTGTAGTAGTGTGTAATTTACTTCTCAATCGTATTTTGCTTAAATCATCAACGTTATATATTAGAACATTACTAATGATTACCCTGTATTACCGAAAGGTGGAAATGCACCATTCATTTCGGGTAAAAATGGAAACTAAAACTTGGAATTAGTGCCAATTTAAAATGAATTTATCTCTATACGTACTATTTAATAATAAATACTAATAAATCGTTATGTAATTAATTTTTTTCAATATGAAGATGGCGTTACTCATCAAAAATATTCTGATAATATAATTGAGAAGTTTAACTTCTTAACAGAATTTCGTTACAATATATTGTTATAGTAATTGCAAAAAAATCTTGTTGCTAAGAGATAATGAAAAGTACAACAAATTATATTAAAAGGTATTATATTTCTCAAACCTAGTGTTATCCATTTGTTCGAGTGTACATTTCTACAAATATTGACTTTTTCAAAAAAGTTATATTAACTAGTCATCATCATATTTTTAGGATAATAGTCCTTCATTACATTTCTCTCAGAATTTAAAGAAGTTTCCAAAAATGGAAGGATATACGACAACTATGGGTAGCCACAAACTTTGTAGGTTCCAATATAATTTTGAACCATGCCCATAATAAAACCTCACGTTGATTTCATATTTCGCGAGGCTCCCTAGCGGGGCGTACCTCGCAAAATTAGGACTCGTCTTGCGGTGGCTTCTACCTCGCTTGCGAGACTGCCTCGCGGTGCCAACACCAGTCGGTTTTTGGTCTCGCATTAAAGATATTTCGGGGTTACCTCGCGTAATTGTTCTTTAATCTTTTTTCAAAACTTCAAAATTAATGCAACAACAAGATTCTGTGTAATTAAATCATATCAAAGTGTAAATTCATGGAAAAGTATAGAATCTGCGCTACAGTTGTGTTTGTTTCCGAGTAAATCTCTAAATGAAGGGTTTAACAAATTCTAATTGGAATTCAAGGTGTGAACCATATTTATTGTTCAGAAGTAGTTGATATCCAGAAAGCAACTGCGCCTACGTATGGGAGCTTCGCTGTATAAGGTTAGTTTTTGCTTGAATTTCCAAAACTCATTCAAAAATTCATTTATCTGTCTAAATCAATCATTCCCCAAAGAGTGTTTTAGAGACACACCCGAATTCCACGACCTTAAATTTCATCTAATTAAGTTGGAAAATGTTAAGTTTTCTCATTTTTTCTCCGCGGAAAACATTACATATTGCCCATTAAAATTATCTCAATGTTGTAGAACTAGTCTTTCATTAAAATTGTATATGGATTTCTTGGATCTTTAAGACGCAAGATTATTTCAGAATATAATCATTAAAATTTTAAAACTTCCAGCGAAAATTGAATAATTTCAGCTCCATTAAAAATATTGACCATTGGACTTGCGTATGTATTCCAAAATTTGTTTTTCATAATGCAGGTGAGAGTTTACAGTAACTTGGATTATTCCATTGGAGCACAAAGCCAGTACTATGTTTCGAGAAATGTAATTAAACATTAATGGCATTGATTTGTTTGACGGTTCTTCACTTTCCTTTAAATAAATAAAATATTAATTAGATTTAGTTTCAGCAGTGGACAAATGCTGAAAGTACAACCAAGAAGTTAATTCGTGTAGCAGCGTAACGTTCAATTTGTTTCTCACTTGTTATCAATATAAGAGATAATTCTAGAAACTATTTATATTTATTTGTACAATTGTTTAATTATAACTGTTTCGAAGATGTTGCTCTAAGTGTACAACATACAGCTCTAGACACTCTACTAACAATAAACTATTGAAATATCAAGACCGACATAGGCTTATCATGGTAAAATATTTATAACCGATAGTTTAGAAGTGATGTCGTGTAGTCAATATTTTACTTGGCGTTTCACTGACCATGCTGTCAGCTTCTTCAGAAGATTTCTAAGGACTGCTGTCTTTAGAAATCTTCTGAAGAAGCTGACAGCATGATCAGCGAAACGTCAAGTAAAATATTAACTACACGACATCACCCGAAAGACATTTCTACTATGGATTACGGTCGTGAAAGCCTACACTCAACGATAGTTTACAACTTAATTTGCTAAATACAGTTCTTTCCTTCAAATTAACTAAGACACAATCTTGCCTCTAGCTGCCAGTCACTTCAATATTTTCCTAATTCCAATTAAGAAATTTCCAGGCCAAATTAATTGGCGTCAAAGAGAAAATTTTCCAATTGGTTAACTCGTTCTCTCCCGTTACGCTTAGAAAATCTTTGGGGGTAGCGTTTCTACGTTTTTCCTTATTAGATGACGTGCGGTCGTATTTCAAATTTGTTAACCTAATAAATGGATTTCGGAGCATCTGACTCGAACATTAGCAACAGCCCCTCTTTCGTCGAGCTATTCCAGGCGAAACTCGGCTCCCCGCCGCAGCCAAGGCATTCCTTAATTAATTTACGCTTTCTCATCAAGGGCAGAGCCACTTTCGAGATGTGAAAAGAGAGACTTGCAAGAAACACATTAATGATTTAACGAAATTCCTGCGAAAATCACTGTTTTACTGCGACCGCCCCTAATTAGGCGTGAAACGTAAAACCATAGGGCGGATAGAGTATTAATAAATCAAAAATAAAATACTCGACGACCCTGTAACAAGTTGAAGAAGCTAAAAGGGTTCCTGCAAGACCGTTTATAGAAATATCACTTTCTTATTAATTACAGCCTAAGAGCACTCAAACTGGAGGCCTTTGTTAAGAAGATAATATAATTACGTACGAAAGTACATGTAGGGTATAAAGACCTCTACGCCTCCAGCTAACGTAATACTTTATATCCCTTTTTAGATAAGTAAATATATTTGAAAGTTGAGTACATTTTATCGTAACTGAATTAAAGTTTAACAGCGTAGTAGTTCAACCGCATTCACAAAACTTCATTCGTTACGTACTCATTAAAAAGAATGCTTTTTGAGCAGATTTTTATTCTGTATTTAACTTTTTTACAATAAAAATATTTCAAATTTGATATGAAGGTTTACCTGTATGGTTTTTACGCCAGTGTTGTTCAAGGATCTCCAATTTAAGACCCAGATTTGATCCAAATGTTGGACGAAATGTAAATCTACTGGATACTTGTCTGTAGCAACCACCTGGAACATATTTCAAGGAATTGATATTACGTGTTTGTATGCAGGGAAGGGATAAAATATGCAATTAAGCAAATATAAAACGGAAACGATGATAATTGATGAAATTTTGGTAAGTCTAGTGACGCATTATACAGTTGATTTCGACTTTTTTTATTTAGATGATGGGACCCCTTGTGTATTTTTGCAGATTATACCAGATCTTGGTTTTCCGGATAGTACCGTTATCTGTAAAAATGGAACGATAAAGTAATTTAATCCACTGAACAATTAATTTTATTTATTGTAAATTAATAATAAAATGAGAATCATTCAATATAAACAATTTCAAACGTCCAAACTGTTCGCCGGTTACCTCCTATCAATATACAAGCCTGTTAAGAAATTGCTGAGTTACCTTTTCCAAGACACCTCTACGGATTAATTCACATTAAGTGACTATTATTTGTCTCAACTAATGCGAAGTAGTTGGTAGTCAAACGTAAACGTAATTTGAGATGGACTCAAAGGAAAAAAAAATTAATGGACTAAGGTCCTGGAGATGGACCGGGCTATTCAATGAACTCTCTACGTCCAATCCAACGATTTAGTAAAGGAGCATCCAAAAAAATCTAATTTATTCAAGTTTCTGGCTATAAAAGGAGATATATAATTCTGTTTTTACGTTTCCCATCCAAACATACAACTTTTGCGGATGTTGAGTATGAGTCTCGTGAGTTCAGTAAGGATTTTCATTTAATCGATACCTTGAATTATGGCGATTAGCTCTTGCATTTAAACAAAAAGTTGCCTTGTCAGAAAATACCACATTAGTTGCAAAATGTTCGTTTACATTACAAATTTCCATAATTTTTTCGTACAACTCCAGTCTACAGTCAAAACCTTAATATCCGGCAATTTTTTAATCAAGGATACTTTATACGAATGGCCTTTTCTCTCTTCAATATTTTCTTTGGAGAACGACGACTTATACCATGGTTTAGTCCTAATGCTGTGGTAGAAGTTTAAGGTGATTCTTCTAATTTAATGCTAATGTTTTCTATATTTATATCTACATATAATATCTTCGTTTGTTGCGGTCTGTGGTCTTCCAGCTTTTGGCAAATCTTCAACCGTCCCAGTTAAACTAGAACGTTTTAGTGTTTTAATGCCAACTGAACGTGTTGCAGATGACACGCTTCTTCTCGAGTTCTAACACGATCGCCAAAATAGATCGTCATCAAAATTTCAATATACTCTTTTTTATTTAAATGCTTTATCTTCGGATTTTTAACAAAATATAATAATAAAACCGGTATGGATGAATTCGAAAAAAGTAAGGTATATTATAATCTGCAAAAATATGTAGGTTGTCCTATTTAAATAAAGAAAGTCGAAGGTACTTCCGTCTAACCCGGAAGTGCAGTAACAACAACAAAAATGTAAATCAGATGTATTTGTTTGGTTCCAGGTATCCCAATCAGATAGATGTAACTTGTCTTTCTTAACACGAAGAGGAATTGAATATGTCTTGGCCTGATATAAAGAGACTGACATAGGATTTATGAAATGTAGAAAGCACGAGCGCATAGTTGCTTTAAAATATTTGTTGCCAAAGGTTTAACGGCTGTGGATATAAAAAATAAATAAAATTCTGATTTGGCAGAATCGATTTCTTTGTTTTCTACCGTTCTTACTTTACCAAGATCAACTATATCGGACTAGCGGAACACTTTTCTTCTCGAAAGGCAACGCGCGAGCATGTCGCACTCGAATAAGATGCAGAAGCAACAAAAAAATATAAGCTCACGAGAATGCCGTGATTTCAATAATATGGATGCAGAGAAGATATAAAAACGTATGTAAAACCGAAACCCAGTGGTTCTTAATTTATGTGGTTGCTAGCACCATCTATAATCTGAAAGTCTGTTCTCACGCCACAAGAAAGAAGTAATTTCGGAATGAAATTTCCCCCACATCTCCTGAATATCACCATGAGTGCGTGCACCCTTGGTTAAGAGCTGTTACAGATCTACTACTTCATTTGTGATGGGAAAGAACATCGAAAACAATGAGAATGTATTATTTGTTTATATGAAGATACAAATTAATCCAAAGGTTCACGAAAACATGACGATCAACATGCTAATTCCGCACATTTGATTTTCAAATTAAAAAAATTCAAATTGCGCGATGTAGTCAATTAATCATTAATTTTACGTGTTAATACGCATAAATTCCAAAATTCTTTCTCAGGCCAAGAATTATATATAATATAATAGTATATATATAATATAAAATATAAAAGTAATAATATCAAGTAATGTTGGCATTTTTAAAACCTGTCACTTTTACTTACATCTACCACTACCATCTGTATCTTCGAGATGATTAGTATTCTGTCTCGATCCGGTTGTGTGGCGTAAACGTATCTGTTGGCAACATTCACGGCCTTTCCCCAAGAGCAATGAACACCCTTGTCACCGCAAACATATTCCTGTAAAATTAAACAATATTATCAATAGAACAAACGAAGCAAAGGTAAACCCATAGTAGGTTTACATTGTCACTGAAACGTAGAGAATTTAAAGGGTCTTGTTTTAACTCAATTTTAAGCTAATGTCCTGAAAATAATAAACGATAATAGCACATGAGAGTAATGCTTTTAGTTAGAAATAAGCATTTCGTAGAAATGAGAATTAGTTTATTCATAGTGTTCGGGTTAGGATAGCATTTATCCTGTTTCTGAAATTGCGGCTAAATTTATGATGCAAATTAATTTTTATCTTCCAGATAATTTTTCTTTTGAAAAAGATAGCAAGCCCATTGAAACGTTAAGAACCAAACATATATTAAACATTTCTGATTACAGTAAAGGAATTAGGTCACATATTTGTTATTTTAAAATTTCATACAATAAAGTCCATTTAATACTCGATAAAGAATGTTAGTGTTTACGTGTTTACGCTGTTTACGTTTTATAATCTGGATTTGTTCATCATTTTGTTTAGATTATGTGTTGTATGAAATGTTGCGAAAAGAAAACCTCTTCAAGAACAATTGAAATGTTAAGGGCAGCATAAAGAACAATGTTTCATCTGTAGCACAAGTTTTTTAGACTGTATAAACTCTGAGAATTGTGATAATTGCTTTCCGTTATCCAGAAATGGATTATTTAAATTAAAACAAAAATTACAATAGCAGGAAAGAGTTAAATAGGTAAATTTTAAACAAAAACGCAAAATAGATGATACAAGTCATTACACGTTGCACTGGTTGTATTTAGTAGTAAATCAATCTAATTTTGTAAACAAAAGCACTTGTGAATGACGCTTATTGCGCTTATAACACCGACCAAAAAAACGGCGTAATCTGTTTTTGTAATACAAAGAACGATTCAAGTTATGGGGCCGCTATCTTCTTTATTATTCGACCTATGAATTTGGTTAAATAAATAAGTAAAGTGGAGGCGTTTTTTGATATGGATGAGCGTCCCATTGATAGAAAAACAATTTTACAACACGTTTTTGTGAAAGATCAACAATTATTTTTTAAATTAAATATCCTGGGCAGATAGTTTGGGATAGGTATATGAGGATAATCTGAAAAGTTTCAGAGATAAATATTTTTTCTATCAAATTCGGTATTACTTCCCAACGCATTTCTTTGTAAGTCTATACACTTTTTCTAGCAATCCTTCCATCCGTTCAATCAGTCCAAGTAGTAGCTGACTTTTGTTCTGCCAAATAAGCGTTTGAAAACGTAATGATTCCTTCGATGAAAATCTTTGTCCTCAGACCGAAATATTAAGCCTAAGAAACAGAAAAAAGTCAAATAGAGACGGTAGTGTATCAATTCGAACACAAATTCGTATGGCGATCACTTAAAAAATTTTCTTTTTGTTTAAATGCTGCCGTTCCAGTTTCTGCCATCAGTTTTTCAAGTAAGGAGGCGTAATATGACCCAGTTATCGGTTGCCTTTTTTCAAGATAGTCGATTAACACCAACATAATTACCCCAAAAAACAGTCGCCATCTCTTTCCCGGAGTCGATTCACCCTCCGCACTGTTGCGACTGTACCTTGGCTTCAGAAGTGCACTGGTGTATTTAAGATCCATTCAAGTTATTCACAAACGCCAAAACTCCGACTTATTTCAATTAAATTGCTGGACTCTGGAAATGTTCATTCGAGTACGTTTTTGGTCCTGCGTGGGTAAGCCCGGTTAGTTCCTTACTGCCCAAATCTTCAGTTAATACTAAGCCTTCAGAAACGAATTGCGCTTCACGAAATTAGCGCAGACTAGTTAGACTTGTGTTTATTCGTCTTATGAGGATGAGTTCGTGTTGCCTACTGCTTTCCCTGAGAGTCGACAAAACATGAGTCTGTCTAGCCTCTGCTAATTTCGTGGAACTCGTTTCTGCAGGCTTAGTTAATACATGACAAACACGTTCTTCGGGACGCCCACAACCTCTGCTATCGCGCTAACCGGTCAAGGGTCGTCTAGCACTATTTGATGAACTTATTCGTAGTGGTTACAGTATTTAGCGGTTCCGAACAAAATAACCCCAAAATAAGATGGCCGAAAGCAAAATGCATCATCTTAGGATAATTATTCCTTTATGAAAAATACGTTTTCCAAAGTCTTCACAGTGGTGGTCTTCTCCTGGACACTGAGGGCCAATAGGTTTCAAAAGTTCTCCAAGGTATCGTGGAACGTAGTATTCCATACGTTTTGGCGGCTTGTTTCTTGCTCATCTACCGCTTGGTCCAAATCCTCCTGAGTGTAATCACGGTTATTCCGATTATCTGGGATTCTTTTATTGATGATGTATGGTAGTGTATAAACGTTAAATGTGAAACATAGCAATACTAGAACCAAAGGCAATTCCGGAAACATAAGAAAAAAATTAAAACCCGAATAACAAACCAGTAAATATCATAGAACGAACTATGTATTTTTAACAATGAAATGTCCGAGAAATATGTACCTGTTTGACATTTTAAGGACGTAAACTTTGTAACTGTTTTTACTTAGTTACAAAATTAATTTTGTTGTTTACTAAAAACTAAAGACTTGCGTGATTTTCTTATTATTCGTTTTAGAATAATAATTTGTAATAGAAATTGAACTACTTTCCCAAATTTTCATTTTCTATTAATTGGATATTAACCAGCAACAAAAATATTTTAAGTTTGGCAATTTAACTGATTTCATTGGACCAATACTCATAGAGGTAGCAACAGTGGATCAACGTGTATAGCTTCTTAGTAAAAATTAGTGCAATATTTCCTTATTTGGAACAATAAAAATTACAATAGTGTTGGTTACGACTTTCTTGGAAGAGTAACCCTTAAACAAATTCAAAAATTGAAGGGTGCATGCCAATGTTCATAATTAAAAATTCGTAATTTCCTTGGCATTTTCGTCGTAATTCAATACCTGAAATGTCACCACGGCAAAGAATTCAACTCGATACCTCCCGTTTGCCAAAGGGCTGTGCTAACCACTGCACCACCGGGACCTTGATGTCAGGTACATACTGTTCTAGTGGTGCAGTGGTTAACACATCGACCCGACAAGTGGGAGGTGTCAGGTTAGATTCCTTACCGTGGAGACATTTTTTAATTAATTACGTCGGGAATACCAAGGAAATTACAAATTTTGATAATTCACCAATCGAATCCAAAATACATACACCCATATCATAACTGACATGTAATTTCTTCATTTTATAAATTATCTGCTTCAAATTTGCATACGCTTTTATCTTCCATTGATGATTTATCCATTTTAGATATGCATACAGACTGTTAATAAGTTTGTAGCCATATATCTACCTGAAAGGACCTGATTTATGCGAATAATAGAACACAATTAATTCACGAGTCTATTGTTCGCTTTAATAGCTACTGTTTTGAAAATTATCAATTAACGTTTCCGACAGTGAAATCTTATCTTATGCCTGTACCGAACACGGAATATCGGAAGTACGGCAGCATGTTACAACATAAGGTACTTATTCGGAGAAAGATAATTGTTAGGCGAGGGGCGGTTGCCCGCCCACACCTGCCCTCTCTACTCGGTCCAATACTCATTTTCGATGCAATTATTCCTCGGCAATCAAGCACGGTTCGTTTTGCGCACACGTTTGTCAATTCGCAGCCGCCTCTGGTCGGCTAGATTTACCGCAATTCCGATCGGTTGTTAGCGCTGATTGACTGCTCCGGGCCATGAGTCCGGTCACCGCAAACTCCGGTCCACCGTCTAACACGCACCCAATTGGAATTCGGTAAAGGATGATTGACTTTACTTGACCGAAAGTAAGTGAGATGAAGTGAATTAGGTAAATCCGTTTGATAGTAGCATATCCCATGCTGATTTTATAGTGACAGGATGTATATACACGTTTTTCAGGAGGTTTTTACCATTTAATTTCAGGATTACTGAATTTTCATCGCAAAATCTTTATTTTAGAATAAGTAACGACATAATAACAAAGATACAAATTACGTTACGTTTAGAACAAATTCGTATCAACATTTGACTTCATATTTTCAGAATTTGAACAATATTTTAGTGTGTTATTTCAATTGCAGCATAGCATTTTGATGGGAAAAATCAACTTACAGAGATTAATTAGTCATGACTTATTTTCAAAAGTTTACCTTTTAACCTTCAGAATCCATACATGAGATTTGCTTGATACTGGACTAAATTTTGTTATAAAGCGTCAATTTTCGCACTGTACGTAACTGAGTTTAGCATAAATTTTATTAAAAACACCGTAGTATGTAGTATATGACTTAACTTTCGAGTTGAAATACATCAAGACAGTTCAACAGTAGTACTACTGGTACTCCTAAAAGAATGTCACATTTCATTTTGCCCCAGACAAATAATAAACAAACTTCGTACAGATACGTTCAAAGCAAGTGTTAACAATATGTATGTAGTAAGGGTCATAAACGAGTACACTTTCCGTGTGCTTCACGAAATTACCAGAGACTAGACAGATTCGTGTTTTGTCGACTCTCAGGGAAACCAGTAGGCAACTCGAACCCATTCTCATGAGACGAATAAACACGAGTCTCTGCTAATTTCGTGCAGCGCAACTCGTTTCTGCAGGCTTAGGATGTAGAGATCACAGTGTTGCAACGTGTAATAATTGCTACAAAAACATTGAATGAGAAATATATTATTTTAACCAGTTTAAATCAACTAGTTGTTATCGATTTTGCGCTAAAAAAATTCCGCTTCTAATAATATACTTTTATCTGGGGTAAAATGGACTCCCAATTGCTGAGTATGTTCCAAAATTTACGTGTACATTCCGAAGGTTAATAACAATATTCGACAAAAACACAAAATCATGTGAAACATCATCTGTATTGGAACCTAGTCATCAAAATTGGTAATGTTGTTTGCGACAACACATAGGATCATCAACAGCCGAACCATTAAAATATGGAGTCCTCTGATCGGTAGTCTTGCGAAGACGGATAAACAACACAATAAATATTTTTGGCAAATGACAGTGTTTGTTATAAAGTATTTAGAAGTGAATTTAAAAATAAACAATAAAAGCATTTACATTATTAAATAATAAAAAAAACGTTTGGATATAAAGAATAAGGAAATTAAACTGAATCTAAAGATTGATTGAAAAGGACGTAGAACGTTCAATATTTTTATTTAAACTCGCAACATCTCAATATAACTAAGATAAATGCTTGCAGAGATAGAGAGGGTTCAAACAATCTAACTTACACAGTTTGTCAGTTTGTTGACAGTGAATGTTTGAAACATAATAAGAAGGTAACATATCGGTTTTCTCGTAATTTGTAGAAGAGTTTATTCTTCTAAAGTTAATTAACGATAATGGCAAATGGATCCCTAAATTGGCACAAATACACAGGTAACATTCAATTATCTTGCCTTTTACCCACAAGTAATCGTCGCATTTTTAAAAACCTACTTATGTGATTTGTATATTAGGACATAATTTGCTGCCTTAGGACATGATTTATCGCCTAAAGAGAAGACATTGATTTAATAAAGTAAAATATCTAAATATGTAATAAAATTCAGGGTGTTCAATTCACAAATATAAATCTAATTTATTTTACAACATATTGTGGTTAGAGTTAGGAAGAATCGTTATATCGTGTGGTTATAAGTTATAAGCTACCATATTCCACCAACTCTTTTTTATTCGAGAGAAACAACTTTACAGACAAAAATTAACAATGCCTTCTAAGTATTAACTCCAATTCAATTAGTCGTTAGTTCAAGTAATCCTGTTTTTAGCCAACTCTCTCACATGTGAATAAAAAAAAATATATGCTGCGTATGGCAGTTCCGCAGTGGAGATCGTAGTGGCAACGAAAAATCAGAATATCGTGGTATATTTAGGGAACGAATCAATTTTTCATCTAATTTGCATCTTATGCCTCGGGAACATTTGAATAATTCTAGTGTTTTAAAGGAAACGTCAGATACAATCCAAAATAAAATATTAGATTCTATGCTTGCTATTTGTAGAATTGAAATTTAAAGTTAAATTAGAAATTCTGCCTTTTTGCGTGACGAAACTATAGATGTACCAAATTGATGTCAGATGGTAATTATGTTTGGATATATTTTTAATGGTAGACTTTTGGGGATTTAAAAATACATTAAAAATAAATATCCTTGTGCACCGCTACGCCTACCAGTGCAGTGCGCCTATTTTTTAATAATCTATCAGCAATTCCTGCTTTCTTTCGCTAATTTTATATCTGAGTACCCAGTGTGTACCTCAGAGTTTTGTTAGCCTTTTTGTCAAGTCATTGCTAATTAATTCAAAATCGATCCTTTATTGCAACTTTTGCAACGTTTGAACATTCACCTAAACAAATTTATGGAAGTTCAGAAATAGGTTATAGAAATTTATACATTAAATTCTTCAAATGCAAAGGAACAAGTTGCGGTGGTTTCTTCTAGCATATTTCTCAGAAGTTTCCTGATCTTAGATGAGGACAGATTTTAAACATGACAGGTTTTCTCTTGTCTGCCAGTTTTATCTCTCAATAGTTTTTTGCAAAATAACAAAGGTGCAGGGACGATAGTAGAAAGTTTGTGGCGTTTTTTTCACAATTGACTTTTTATTCCAATTGTTACATCTTAGTTGTTTTCATCCCGAACCATTACAACATTATTTCCGTGTCTTTTGTAAATATAGATCTCTTCGCTATATCGAATTGAAGTGCCATGATGCTGGGGCTTTGACGTCTTCCTTAGATTTCTTTTTCCAATCAAAAATAGACTATTTTTGTTTTGTTGTTTAATAACAGAAAGGTTTGTAATATTTTCAAGGGATGCAATTATAGTTATTTTCTTAACATAAGAGAATAGCCGACGACTCAGGGAAGATCATCAACTTTTTTACGTGTATCGTCATCATTGTAACATTTTTATTTTGCCTATCATATCTATCAGTAAATAAAATAATATTTTCTGTGATGACCTCAAATGGAAAGTTGTTTAACAGGCTATAAGCCAAATAGATTATTTGAGCTCGTCAAAAATCATGTACACCGGTATTTGTTCTGTATGTATGAGTTAGTTTTCATCGATATTTTCTGTTTAGACGTGCCGTTGCTGCTTTGTGTTTGCTTTATTATCCGTTATTTAACATTATATTTTATGCCATCATTTCTAATTTCGAAACTGTCTTAATATCAGTTCTTTTGCAATTAAATTGATATAAAGTATATTTTTTCTTATATTAATTTAAATTTAAATGATTAATAACAATATAATGACATAAATAAAGTTATAACATATATTAAAGATAATATATACGATAACACCCAGTAGTACCCCTTACTTTGCAATAAAATGTATCTCTTTGGAATCAAAACTTCGTACCAGTATGGCTAATATTACCCAGTGGGAAAAGGGATGACACATCAATATTGTGATTTAGATCTGCTTGTGAATTTAGAATGGGTGTAAATCGAAAATGGCCCTTTGATCATTTACATAAAACCTTTCCTGTAATTATAGGAGTTATTTACCTGTGTCCCGGGGATAATATCGGTCGATTGTATCTGATGGTACAAGCGGCATGTAGAAGGTTCATAAACGGAAACTCCCCACTCGTGGAAAGCGAAAAATCTTCGCTCTTCATTTGGCGATGCTAAATATCGTATAAAAAAGACATATAACCCAAGTTGAAATATTCAGTTAATAAAAAAATAATTTTATGATCACATAAAATTCCGCCTTTGTAATAATGCTGCGAATTCGGTGCAATTAAGTCGGATTTTCAATATTAAAATTGAATAACCACATTTATAAATCTATCGATACCCTTCCCGAAATTTATAGCTGACCGTTGCTATAACTAAAATTTATCGGACTATTTACCACACAAATTATAGTAATGCTGAAATTATTTCTCTAAATTGATTTATCTAATGAAAATTCGAATCCTCTCCGAATAAAGTAGGAAATATTACATCACCTGGAAATAACTAATTTTAAATTTAACCATTTATATGCTTGTAAATGCAATAAAATATATATTCTCGACTGGTGAGAATTTGAACAACGAATACGAATAGAGCGTTGAACATATTATATTTTTTAGTAATACATAATAAAAAAAACATCAAATATTTTACCCTTTGAAGCATTTGAAACGAATGCGTTCTATGTGCAACACCAAAAACGAACTTTAATTTGTGGTAACCTTATCGCAAATTTGTCATTAAATTTAAATTATTGTAATTAAACTTTGACGTGAACGTGACATTAAACTAATTGGCTAACATGTGTAATGTGTGGAATTCAAAAGCGTATATCTATAACCAATTTTTAGCGCGTATGAAACAAAGTAGTGATTACCGCACAGAACAGCAAAAATCATCAAAGTTCTTTTAAGAAGTAAAAAACAAAAAATATAGGCACACTCCCCACCACACAAATTTACCTAATTGTCCGGGAGAGCTGTTTCTAGGATGCATCGATTCTCATTTTCAACCGTAGACTGAATTGTGCGAGACAAAACTCTAAATCTAACATGCCTGTTCTATCCCTACTCTCGAAAAAAAAATTGTTTTTATTTGAAAGCGGATAAACCATATCATTAAATGACGTTATTCATCTGAAACAGGTGCGTAAGAGTTCATTGGACGTTTTGTGTTCTCTTTTTCCGATCGTTCAGTTCCCTGACGATACTAGATGTTGTACATCCATCTGCATCATTTTGAAAACTTAGGCTGTATTAATCGATGTTGCTGAAAACAATCAGCAACATTCTGTTTCTGTTCAAAGATAATAATAAAATAATAAATAAGGCATTTTTTCTTTGGGCATACTTAATGAAAACGGCCTGTGTACATTCGCATGAAGACCCCGAACATTAGGTGAATCACGCAACTCTGTAATGGTATTTCACCTCTAACTCTTATTGTACTTGGAGAATTTTATGCGGCACTAGGTTATTGCGAGGCAAAAAGTTTTGAAAAACAATTTTTAGAATTACTTTTTTGATGACTATTGATTAATTTTTCAGTTTTTTAAATTTTTCCATGTTCGCTCATGTTCAGAATTTTATCTTTCATTTTTTGTTGTATGTATTTTATTAGCTCATTTTATAATTTATTATAAAGATCAGGTACATAGAATTACGAATCACATTGAAAAGTCCTTAGAGGAAAAAAGTCTGCTCTACAATATTCCTAGATGTAGCCCAGGCCTTCGATAAAGTCTGGCACGAAGGCTTATTTCATAAGCTGAACAAAACCTTGCCACGCCAACACTCTCAATTATTAAAATCATACCTTTCAGGATATTTTAGAATAAAGCAGGAGGAGGCCTATTCTAATTTAAGGGAAATTCAGGCTGGAGTGCCGCAAGGTAGCGTACTCGGACCAGTACTCTACCTGCTATACACTAGAGACATTTCTAATCTTGAACAGAACATTACTGCAACGGTTGCAGACGACACAGCCATTATGGCAATAAGAAAAAATCATGAAGAGGCTGCTGAAAAGCTACAATCCTCCATGGAGAGAGTAAACACCTGGACCAGGACTTGGCGTATAAAGCTTAACGAAAGTAAGTCTGTACATGTAGACTTCACCAATAAAATAAACAGCATATACCTATCAGAATAAACGATGCCCAGATACCACATGCTGACTCGGCGAAATACTTGGGCATGACCCTAGATGCAATGCTACGCTGGAAAGCCCATGTGAAAAAAAAAGAAGAGTTTAATCTAAAGTATAGAAAAATGTATTGGTTACTAGGAAGGAACTCCAAGTTATCCATTCACAATAAATTGCTTCTTTATAAGCAAGTTTTAAAACCAGTGTAGACATATGGCCTACAACTTTGGGGCTGCGCTAGCGAAAGTAATATCCAAATCATTCAACGATTACAAAACAAAGTACTGAGAGACAGGGTTGATGCACCTTGGTACTTCCGCAACTGTGACGTTGAAATAGAGACAGTTAATCAAACCATTTCCAAAATCGCAAGACGTCACGAACAACGACTTCACCAACACGTGAATGCTGAGGCACTTCAGCTCCTCGACAACACCAACTTGACAAGAAGATTGAAGAGGATTAAACCCTTCGAACTAGTATAGTGAAATGAGTGAAAAGCAGAGTATTTGTGCGGTAGTTACACGCCAGGATTAGTGTACTTCAATTATCAGAACCTGAGGTGAACTAGTGAGTAAATAGATCCTTAGTTAAGTTTCAACCTGTAGCAATTTAAGTTAGAATCAAATTATTCATTGATCAATGTTATGATCAGATTGTAATTTCAAAAATGTACAGAAGTATATGGGGATTTTAATAGAAAAAAAAATATATAGTTTGGTTTTAGCACCACCGAGGGTCACTACATATGTTACTTTTTGGAATTTCAAATCTTTATTTGCGTTATAATTGGACTTATTTTAAGGCAAAAGCAAGCTAATTGATGACAGTATGTAAGTGTTTATCTGTTGTGTACCAACGTCTGGCAACGCCATATATGTAGTATACTACATAGAATACGTGATAACCAGATTGTGCTCCGCTCATTCCCTTCACAACGTCTGTGAAGAAAAGAATTCAGAAGCGATCCAACGCATAGAAAAGAAACAACTTTGAGTAACTACGAACTAATCAGGCACCTGTAGGTTTCGATAAAATTTTAAATAATGCCCTGATGGACTTTATAATAAGAACAAACGTTTTCAATAATGTCCAAGTACGATGGCAGAATCTTCCAAGCCTGTGGTGATGTGTTGCTCATGCATTTGAGTTTTAAATACCGTATCATTGTAATCACGTTTAACAGTGAAGTCATTATGGCTTATTTGGGAAAGACTATGTACAGTTTAAAAACTGATACGGTAGAATGTCAGTCAATAAAATAAAAATAGTATGAAGTAGTTGCTTATGTTAGACACATTGCAGCATCTACCTTACCAATCAATTGTATTCTAGGAAATACTAAAAATTGAAGTCTGAAAATTTGTGTTAGGGGGCTTATCTAGTAATAAACCTTCAATAAGAACATTGACGTCGTAATTTGCTTCTTATTTTCAATAAGGCATTCTCTCACCGATACTATTTATGTTTTCTACTTTTCTCTCCCCACTTCCCATCTCCCATCTCCCATCTCCCACCACTTCCGAGAAAGATTAATTTTAGTAAATTTATTGACAGCAAAACGAGAAGGGTTTTCTTGTAAACAATCAATTTCCCATTTTTATCTGGGTAGCTAAAGTGTACATTCGTTTGTTACATGCTTCAAAGGTGTTTTTCGAAATGCTTTTCATTTGGAAGGCGATTTAAGTTAAATCTTGAAATTTGAAAAACGATGAGATTGCTTTCTTCCCGTAGGCAACATGACTTTAATTGTTGATATATGTTCGATATTCGGAGCTATAACGACAGTGGCTCCGGATAGGACTAATTTATATCTTTTGCTATGGAGCAAGGTGTTGTTAATAAGTAATAAATAAATATTTATTTTTCAAATATCGAAATATTTTGTATCTAATTACAGCATTAAATTATTTCACATATCTTGTCTTCTACAAATTACCTGAGACAAATAATATATCATGAGATTAATTTTAACTTAGGATATCGATTAAAATACGTGCTCAACCTCAATTACACCGTTTTGCTCCATTTAAATAGCGGGAGATAAACCGCACGATAAAGCAGCGCAGCAGCGGTACGACTGGAAACGGCAGCATTACTACACACAGATATTGAAAGTACTTACTGGGTGTGGGTTGCTCCTGCACCACCAACGAACTTATATCCCTCGTTAAGCCACCTGTAACGGAACACAAGCGAAATGAGTTATGATAAGGCAGAGCAAGGCAACTAACGCGCCAACTAGACGGATACCGCTTTTGATTTATGGCTAATACGGAAGGGACTGAAGGATTTCGGATTCGGAACAACGTCTCCGAACTAACAGAAACGGATCCGGGAGCGTGGGAAGACGGGTGAGCGCGGCGAAATTAATAACGGGCAAAAGTGCGAAGATAGATGTATATGATGGGAATGAAATGGAATCATGTTAAAGGAAATTTATTGGTTCGGTGACCTAATTTACCAAAAGGTCCTATCAAATTTCGAGCAAACAACAGCAGAAAATGTTCGTATTGATTTCGGCACGTATGAGAGGAAATCGAATAATTTAACTTCTCGAATCTTGAATAAACTTAAATAGCTAGTTTTATTAATGTATTATTTTCTCTCTCTTTATAAAAAAAATTTAATAAACAACAATTGCTTTTGAACTGAACCTAAAGGATGATGATCATTAATTTGGGTGAAAATTTCATTAATTGTAACTGTAAAATAATGAATCTCATCATACGAACAAGTTCTAGCAAACTATAAATTGCATGTAGTCGGCTTTCTAGTGACCATATTTTGCTAGTGCTGCCATAAATAATTATAGTTACTAATGCTGATCGTGTAAAGATTATATTAAGTTCGTTTTGTTTTATTTTTTTATATTTTTCCAACAAATAAATTGTGAAATGCTCGTTACTGATAATAATTATTCTTCAACAGAAATGATTTTTAATTTCTGCATGTTTTGATTATTGTAACGACTGTGTTTGAAGATATTGTTGTTTATGTGATATTAATATTGTGGAACGCAATCGTTACAGTCATTAAAAATAATCTTGCTAATGGAGCTATTTTGGGGATGTCAAAGTGGCATTTTACGAATTAATTTAATTGATGATTAAAACGTCTAATTGTGATTAATGATGTAACAAAATTAAGTTTATTAGAGATTAACCTGCTAATTCGTGATTAAATATTTAATTAATTTTCTGTAACCGGGGGTTAGTGCAACTGATAGGCACTGAAACTTTATGTAATCCCAAATGACGGTACAGTAACAATTGCCAATAATCAAATGGAAATTAACCACACTTGTATATAGACCCACGAAAGACGCACTTCTTGAAAATTTGAATATCGTCAACCGGAGAAAGGAATATATAAAGGATGTATGCTAGTTAGCAATTTGATATGTTGGGGTCATAATATAATGTTAAATGTGTATCTTTAGAAAATACATTCCGATATACTGGATGTTTTATAAAAAAGGTGGGACAGCAAAATTCACTTTTTTAAATGGAATATCCTGTAAATGTTTACTTGATTCAAGACCTTTAAATGGTTTTATTTATTCCCAAACTAAGAAAGTAACCTATTCTGTAGTTTCCGAATTACAACAGTTTCTGTTAAAGAATTGAAAAATCACATATTCCACAGAAAGTGGAATAAAATTTGTTATTGTGTGGTGGATTGTTTGAGATTGGGAGACGATATCAGTGAATTATTTTTGTCACCGGATGTCCGGCGTGGTCAGAAAAGTAATGACTAGCAATTTCAAAATGATTTTTCTCGGTTTTATTAAAGAGGAACAGCCTGTATATTATAGTTAGAAGTGATGCAGAATTACAATGCAAGTTTTACCTATTTTTAGGGATTTCTACAACAATCTAGTACATTCAAAATTACAATATTTAACTCTTTTTTTCTATTTTAACATAGATTTTAATGAATTAATTTAAAGAAAAACAGGACGAAGGTTTTTTCCTCACAGGGAAAAAGTACTAACTAGTATTAATTAATTTTTTATTAATTAAATTAATAAAATATTATGTAGTATTGAATTTAATTTAAAGTAATAAACAGATATAGAGTTAGATGATAATGAAAGAAAGATCAATTTAAGGTAACAAAGTGCCTTCATTCTTGTTACAAACAAAGAATACCTCCATTTCTTCCATTATGCTTCGAATATGCTCTAAATAAAAATCAAGATGAGTTAGGTATAGAGATTCAGACGGACATCTTATAGGGATATGTATTATTGTACAGCAACAGAATAATAACATTTCCCAATAATGGAGGTAGTTCATTCACAGGCTCAGATACTCGCTAATTATGCCTGCTAAAACGTTAGCGCTCCATCGATATTGCTGATCCACTTATCACAAAATTCTAGGATTTTCACTTGCGTAATGATGAAAGTTATGCTTGTTTACTTGCGTGGAAAGTCAGAGAATAATAAAATATAGATTCTCTTGCAATTTATCGCCGGCACAGTTACAAAACTGAAAACCATTTTTGAGATCTTGTTCAGTAAGCTCCTGATGTAACTGAATGTGGTAAAGTTGTAAATTATGTTTCTTTAATCCTAGAACAGATAGCCTATTGACACCTGTGTTCTTACTTATCTTTTTTTGTTTCGTATTTGGATCTTCAGTAACTGTCAATAGAAAGTTCAACTCATTTTCTTAATTAGTTTGCTTGCTTGTTCGCATTTCTTGTAAACGACATTTCTCATTTCAATAAATCTCGTCAATAGTCCTTTAAAAACTCCTTTTCTTGGTTGTCTCCTATCTGGATATCTTATACTGTAAATACTATTGACTAAAAAGAATTCCTTTTTGCTTCATCCAGTATGAAAATCATATCTACCATACTGTCTTTAGAGTAATTGATTTTTATGTAAAACGAATGCTTTTCAGTGTACTATTCATACTTTCACAATTTGCCATTTATTTCATTCTCTTTAGCCACTAACTTGATAATTTTAATACTTTCCTGATGCCGGTGATAAAAACAATCTCAACCAACCCACACAACAATTTTTATTGCTAAATTTGAAGGCAAATGGACGTAGAAATATTTTCTTTGGAATATGTGATTTTTCAATTTCTTTTTTAACAGAGATAGTGGAAAACAACATGGTAAATTGCTTACATAATCTTCGGATGAATGGAGTTGGGAATCTTTAATAATGAAGACGTATACAGGCTGTTCTATTTGAAAAAATGAACTTTACTGTGCGACCTTCTTTATAAAACATCCAATATATTGAATGTAATGATGTAATGAATGAAATTGTTATCTAGAATACACCTGTATATATACACTCCTCTCATTGACGCTATTTAAATAAGAAGAACGGGGTAGTCTGTGCACAAGCGCGGTTAATTATACAATTTTCGTTTAATTGACAATTACTATGTATAAGGATCTTTAGGATGACAAGATGTTCCATTGCCTACTAGTTGCAAACACTAACTCCCGGTTTATAGAAAATGCATTAAATATTTAATCACGAATTAGCAGGTTAATCTCCAATTATTTTAATTTTGTGATGTCACCAATCACGATTAGACGAGCGAACTAAACTAATACGTAAACAGTAAGTGACTAATTCAATCACTAATTAAATTCTAATTCGAGATTAACTTAATTCGGAATATTTTTAATGATCAATTTCGTGTTCGCTATACAGGAAAAAAATAAACATTCGTTTTATAATGCATTGAAACATTAAGGCGTCATGGATTATAATCGTAAAAACTCGGTGTTATAGCAGTAGGTCATCGTACGGTACGATGGGGTTGGTTGGTTAAAGTCATGACATTCGCGAAGGCTTTAACTAGTGTACGATACGATCTCCCATAAACCGAATATTATAGTGCAAAATTTTTTCGCGGACAAAATGTAATAACCGCAACGGGTGAAACGGCAACTGGATAATATCGGTCGCGCAACGGAGAAAGTGCTCTGCACAATATCTCAACGCTAGACCGCGTCGACCGCATACTGCGTTCAGTAATTACTGATGAGGGCAAACGGTCAGACCTCGGACTAATTTACCGATTCCATTTATTCTCGCGGCCGGTGCTGTGCGTGTACTCCTACGGGACAGTAATTGTTACGAATGCAGGAAATACCGGTCGTTCGCGATAACTGCCGCCACGGCCCGGCTGGAACGTTGAATTCGCAGCCACTGAGTATTCTAATAAATAATAGGAGGGCGAATGGTTGCGATGTTGGTTTATTGATTGACATGTTATTTTTACATTATAGGGATGTATGAGCGCGATGTAATCCCTACAAAATATTTAGTATTCTGAAACCAACCGATTTCGACTGATCGCAAACATGTATATGCAGCGCAAGAATTGCAGCTCGCAAAATTAGCAAGGCCAGTTATTAGCGTGTTTCAGATACGTTCTGGAATAGTTCAGAATACATTTGCAGTATTCCATGTAATAATGCTTCGAAGTTCCCCCTTTTCTATGGAAGCCCTCGCAAACATTTTGGTGCTGTGGTGCATCTCCGTTTATTCGGTTTAAAATGAGCTTATACGTTAATCTTAATAAATATCCGACAATGCCTCTCAACCAGACGCGCATTTAGGACTAGTCGGCTACACTAAGTTAGAGATGTTTTGTATGTTGTTGTAGACTTTCACGATCGTTGCTTTCTTTTAAAGAATTTAGACTTCCGGGTTGAAACTGTATCAGTCTACCGACGTTTCAGTCTCAGTTGCATGCAGCAGTCCAGAAGAAGCTCCATGGAACTGAGAGCGAAACGTCGGTAGACTCATGCAATTACGATGCAGTCTCAACCCTTAAATTAGAGATGTTTTATTTTATTTGATTTATTTTTTATTAGAAGGTTCGCCAAGAGGTCTCAAATGTCCCAATAACACATGATAATAACAAAAGGTTTTAATTTCCAATACACCAACGGCAAACTAAATATCCAATAAGAATCTGCAATAATGTCGGTGAAGCAGCAAACGCGAAGCGTCCCGATATTTCTAAGTGAGGTATGAAACATATCCATCGATGCAAGATGTTCATTGTATAAGCGCAACGTTCTGGGCAAAGGAGAATTTATGCTGCAAGTATTGTCAATTGAAAATTTGTGGGGGATTATAAGATATTAGCGTGTGAATGTGTGTAATCAGTCCAGGATCATTCTAAAGGCAATGTGAATAATACTGCATTTAGGGAAGAGGCTGTCGTACGGGCCCTGCCTTGCACAAGCTAATCAAAAGTTGACAGCTCCATATTAAGCAAGATTAGTAAGATTTAGATCTCTCCCTAGCTATTGGTATCTGACATACCTTGGCTTCTTGTCCTTGGTAAGGCATAAATCGTTTTGAGCTGGGAGTAATTAGACGTAGACCCTGTAGAGCTTAATAACGTAACAATACATCTAGTTAGGCTTCCGTTTGCAAAGTATGGCTAATTTTTGGTGTTTTGAGAGCTTTGAAGCAATTTGATATATTCTCCTCTAACGGACTTCAGACTCAACTAATGACACACAAAGAACCAATAGATGTGGTGCGGTATGCACTCTATAGAGTGTAGCTGATGCTCTCGAATTGAGCCTGGCAACAGTAAAACTCAAAGACGCGAATATTAAGTAAATTGTATTTCGAGAGACTAAGCTTTGGATGAAACCAGTATTTTTAAGTGCACTTCTAAGTACATTATTAATGTGGAACTGAAAGGATAATTTGGAAACGAAAATCCGACCGAGATCTTGATGTAATTCGCTGTATTTTCTTAGTATTAATAGTGATGCATTTTTTTACTTATTTTTAAGTTACATCTATTATAGCTACAATAGTCAGTGAAATTGTTATCACTTTGTGATGTTAGGGAATCTTCAAAACTATTTAGTTGCTTGTTTCTTGAATTATTCATCATGAATAAACCCGTGTTATTACTGCTAGACTTTAATATACCGAAATTCTATGAACCTACTTCCGGAACATTATATAACAAGCTTCAATATTTTATTAAATTTATTAGTTCCTTGGGCTTGTCTAAGCTTAACACCATATTTAATAGTTACAACAGACTTTTAAATCTAATGCTTTCAAATCAACGTTGAGCACGAGTCAGATTAACAGCTTCTATGAAATTAATTGGCGCCATTAAATTGTTAATTTGTGACAATAACAGCTTGATACAATTTTAGAAGCGTTAATTTTCATCAGATTGTTTTAACCTAAACCGGTTATCATTAAATTGTTTTCAAGATGTGAATTCGGTTTTGAATGAATTTTAATGGCTAGTGGATATGTCTGTCCTAAAAATATTTATCGGATCCAAGTCGCATTACCCGTCCTGTTTTACAAAAAGCATTAAAGATGGATTAGCAAGAAAAGTGCAATATCGCAGGAGGCGAAAATCTACTGGCTTGATTACTTTTAAAAACGAATTCCAACGGTTGAGGAAGTAGTTAAAACAAGAAATAGACAAGGCACTTTAACTATGTAAGCACAATGGGACGCACAATGTTGAGAAATCCTAAGGCATTTTGGAATTTTATTCAAACGTAAAAGAATTTGTCCAGGATTCTGATATGAAAGTCAATACATTTGTGGTTACACCACCCATCTTCCCCAAAGTTTTTTGGCTGGGCGTTTTAGAAAAACTAATTAAAATTTCTTATTAGAAAGCCAAAAAAATCGACTGAGAATCTTGTCTTTCCTGGTCATGCGTATATATTTGCTAAACCATTAGTCTTTTAATATGTATTTGAAACGTTCTAAATTTCCTAAGCTGAGAGGTAGCACGTATATGCCTGGTTTTCAAAAGGGGTGATCCTGCAGACGTGAAGAACTATACACCACCCATCTTCTCCAAAGTTTTGAAATTTTACAAGTAGGTTAGTTTACTCAAGCGCACATGAATATATCAGAAAGATCGAGGAAAAGACGAATTTTTATATGGCTGGGCGTTTTAAAAAAACTAATTAAAATTATAGTGGGTGTCCTATTCGTTTTAATAATAAGTGAAAGTTGACTAATTTGTGAGGTTCTCTATGGTGTACGTTAAAAATTGCCTTGAGAAGTAATATAATTTACAACAAAGTATTTCTCATCAAAAACGTACTTTTATGGAGTTCACTGTCTAATTCGATCTATAATTAACAGCAATTAACAGCAACAACTTGATCTTATACGAATCACAAGAGAGGGTCTAAAAGGTTTATGTAAACTAATAATATCGATGGTAGATGTCTTACTCCGATACGATTTGATTTAGTTATAATAAAACAACAGAAATATATTTATATATTTATCTTACCAATATTCGTAGCTTGGCACATATAAGCTCCCGTATCAGCGAATGATATTTTTCGAATTTTTAAAGCAGTTCCATTTCCAACAATTTGATACTTGCGAGCACCATCCATGCGAAGCGCTTCATCGTTCTTCAACCATTCGACCTGGAAATAATAAGAAAAACACATGGAGAAATTTTCCACTTACGAACTGAAAATATAATGTATAAGCAAATGTGGAATAATGTTACGATAATAGTACCCACTGCATATTATATTCAAGGTGGCGAGTTACCGGCACTCTTGGAAAATAGGGCGAACTTCAATACAATAAATTTGAACGTGCAGTTAGTTCGAGTCTCAGTGACAAAGATAAGTTACGTACCTGCAGGTTTTATAAAACGACATTTTAATGAAAAATGGGTGAAAGAGGATCAGTGCAGATTCCATTTAATATATGCAGCTACAGCTGGCTGTATTTTATTGTTAACGTGAAACGTCCATTTTATGGTATTATTATCGTAAGGGCGACAATTTGTATTTTATAGAATATATACGGAACGAGTTTTTTTCTGATGCTTAGTATGAGAATCTCAAAAAATAACGGAGATGGAGAGGCGATCAAGTAGGAAAAAAAGATTTACGAGCTCAATTGAATAAACTTGCACGCCTAACTAGTTTCTCTGTCTCTGTTTTTTTGTTATTTCGTTCGGAGTCTATAGCTCTGTTATTATTGACTTTAGAGGAAAAAAAGGAGAAAGTTGTAGGTACTAATCCACTTAACCAGTTAGTTTAGTTAAGCTATAATTTATGAGTAGTCGACCATGATTTTATAAAAAAAGTATTTTTTCAGCAATCCGAACGATATAACATTTGACATTTATTTTTACAAATAAGAAATTACGGCCATTTGCTCCTTTTAATTTCCGAACTACTGCACATCACATTTGCTAACAACATTAAAAACAATTATTAAAATTTGCCTTTTGATTTGGGTGTTTATTTCGTTGAGAATTACGATTTTACATAGAAATAATTTCTTGGAAACTAATGAACAGAGAATGATAAACGATGAATTAAGAAACAAGAAAGGAAATTAAACAACGTAATTGAAGTAGGGAAAGCATTTAAGACTAAATATGTTCAAAAAGTCCACAAAGTTACATCTTTTAAAAAACGAATGTTCATCAATGTTAGCAAAAGCTTCTAGTACAACTTCTCCTATGTCATCTACTGTGTTGGATGAATTTCGATACACTATATCTTTTACCGCTCCCCAGAAATAAGAATTTGAAGCAGGCAGATGGGGGGATCGAGCTGGCCATGCAACCGATGCCTTTCTTCCTATTCATGAGTTCCGGAATGCTTCCTTTAGATTTTGTATCGTTGGCTAAAATAAAAACGGTGGTGCCCCATCGTGTTGGAACTATTCGAGCATATTAGAATGTGAAGATAATGATCAACAGTTAATGTATAATATATGTATAAAAAATGGATTAATAATTGCTGAACCAATGATGCCGCATCGAACATTAAATCCAAACTTAGGTTGAGGTCATCCATAAATGTCTTTATATGTCCATAAAACTTTAAATTTAAACTTATTTTCGTCATCAGGGTGTAGTCTTTATGCAACTGGTAATTTATAGAAATGAAACCTATACCTCTTCTAGTCTTATTTAGATTACAAAAAGAAGTACACTCTGCCAAATTATTATACAGTCCTTTAAAGGTAGCTAGAGGATGACAACAATCGAAATACCGCTCCAAGTACTGTTTGTACAGCAACTTGTACAGCATTTTTTATGGCACAAAATGTCACATTTTTTAATTAGAAAAAATCATGTTGCTAATTTACGAAACCTCAATCAACATTTATTGAAAATCAAGGTTATCTGCATCAATCAATAATTATCGTTTGCATCTATCAATTGCACCCATAGCTTAACACGTAAACAGTTTGGAAATTAGAAGGAGAAAAGGGCTATAATTTATTTATTTGTAAAAATAGCTGTCATACCGATGGAATAGTTGAAAAAATGCCTTTTTGCGAAGTCATTATTTTTTGTATGCCTCAAAAATGAATATTGCTTAATAAAAGCACCATTGGACTGTATTATTAAGCGCATATTTATCTACAATTTTCTCCTTTACACTTGTTTTCAATAATCAGTAATAACAAAACTATAGACATCGAACGCAAAAAAATAGTTTTTTCGAGATATTTGATTACCTGTGCATTTTTTTTGGAGGACGAAAGGCCCATTTAATTGAGCTCTTAAAATTAAAATTCATACCCCATTTGATCGTCCCTGTATCTTCGTTACTTCCCGAGATTTCCATTCCAAATATGGAATAAAACTGACGCTGTATATTTATAGAATATTTTATATGTAATCTTAATACATACACAGACTTCCTTTCTTCTTAACATTGTTATAATAAAAAAAAATGTTAACATTTTAAAAATTGCACTAAGGAAATTAGATCTATTTTTTGTAATTGCACGTATTTAAAAGTAATACAAGTTAATTCAAAATATATTAGAACACAGTATCAAGCAATGCTGTAAGTGCTGGCGCCGCCACCAAAATCTAATTTTCATGTTATATTTCAAATTTTATTGTAATGTTTTTCTGATTAATATAATACAATAAAGGTAATGTTAAGGAATCTATAAAAGGAAAGAAACATTGTAAAAAGAAGTTTCGAAATTTATAAAATAAAATAGCACAAGTACAAATATACTAAAATTGCCCTCTAACTGCAGAAAAGAAATAAGCTGATCTTTTCCAGAAAGTACAACTGTTGACACTCACCAAATAAAGCCAACATATCGAAATTTCGCATGGCAACAGATTAAGAGAAGATTAAACGTTATTGATCTTGCAAGTGACATTTACGTTGTGATAGCAAACAAGTAAACAACATCAAATGCCCTCCCTAGAGTCGGTTTCAACGACTCTGTTTAAACATCATTTATTGATGTATATTTTCTACTGATCCCGCTTTCAAATCTTTGGTTATA
>LR737385.1:6480077-6529583 GCA_902655005.2 Marronus borbonicus | reverse complement strand
CTAGAGAAATAATATCTTCCACTATAGAGGGCACAGATTCGACGTCCCTTTCAGTTACCGCTTCTGGCCATAAATTTCTCCAAGCGAAGTTCATTGTTCTGTGGTAAATGTACGATATTAAAATAATCTTTCCAGAACTCTCTCAGGGTTAACTCTCTTTCGAAGCTTACTTGAAAGCGCCTGTGGAATCCTTCAACCTTGGCAGGTGAGCGAGAACATTATCTATTCAAATCAAATCTCAATTGCCGAAAGGGTATTTTAAAGACACTGCCGAATTCCACGACCCCTTAATTTCATCTAAATAATGCAGAAAAATCCTAAATTTCTATATTTTCTTAGTATTTCCCCTTCGACAAACACAATACTTTCTTCCAGTATGAGAAAATCAGGGAACACGCTGTTCTAAAATCATTAACCTTTATTGAAAATTCAACGATGAAGATGATAAGAATTGTGTCGTTATATTCATATATGATGCTTATGTAAAGAAGCTTTAAATTTGAATAACATTGTAGTTTTATAACGTGACATAAAATCACTCGAAGCACGATTTCGAGCTTTGCCGCGATCTACCTTACGTACAGCACGTAACGTCAAACGATTTCTCAGCACTTTGTTGCCGGCGCTCTGTTTTGTGTTGGATTTACTGCATAAGTTTTGATGAGAATGGGAGGGCGAGCGAGTGAGACTGGAGGCTTTATTGGACCATTAACGGCGCGGCGGGACGCACGGTTTTAAGGCTTCTCGCGTTGTGAAATCTCATCAGATAGTGATTAGACGTTGGGAATAGGTGCGGAATATGAGAACGCGAAGCCGAAATGAAACTTCGCGTATATCCGACGTAGAAAGAAGGGATATCGCGAATAAGCGCGCATTATACACGGAAAAGATAACATTATGTTCACGTTTTTATCGCTCTCCTTTTAATGAATTCTTTATTTTATAGGATACATAAAGTAGTACTAGTTGTTACACTTGTTTGTGTTGTTTCCTTAAAAGAAAGAGTAAACACGCGTTTAAGGAAATTTAAGCATTCGACTTAATTAACTTGTTTTTCGTTAATTAAAGCACAGTTCAGTATCTCGACAAAGTAGCAAGCGCAATTTTGAATACTGTTGCTAAACGTTCTAAGCGGAAAAAGTCATTAGCAGATACTACTGTAGACGTTTTTTAATGTGAAAAATGGAGTGGAAAGTGTTACATAATTTAAACGCTTAATCAGAAATTAAATTAGGATATGCAGTGAAAATCATTTACCAACAAAACAACCTTATTGTCCTTTCATAAAGTGTCTTTTTGTTTGTCTGGCTGGATACCCGGAACCGGATATTCAACTATTTGATTCTAGAACTGTTTTCAGGTACCCGAAATCGAGCACTCGCGTATCCGGATACCCGAAACTGGGTACTTAGCTTCGAACAACAGCCTTACTATTAACCGTATGTTCGTAAAAAGTTACCCTTGTTTGAAGGCATCAATAAGCTGTTATTATTACTATTATGTTTCTGGTTAATATCGTGTTTTATAAATAGGGGGGACAAGAATAATTAAGTTTCATATTTTAACCAGGCCATCTTAATAAATATTGGTGGCAATCAAGAACTGACAGTTATAACTTGATTTTAAAACAAAAAATTTTAAAACAAAGAAAATTTATTTGCAAGAAAACACGAGCGTAGGAAATGGGTTAAACTGATAGATGATAAAAAATTTATATCGCCTTAAATAGAGTTTTCTTAAAAAACTTCAATGCCTTTCCATTCGTATGGCATCTCTTAATCTCGGTGCTAGTCGTAGTTACGCACTATTCAACGTTATCGAAGGCAAGCAGTATTATTTTTTAAGCGACTACGTTAAACTTGCTCCTTAGTTCTCTGAAATCATCATGGGTGAAGAGCCACAATGGAAATCTTGGTGTTTTTTTGGTCAATAAGCGTTTAAGTATTGTCTTTTTCTTTTTTTTCACAATTATTATTTGTTGCAATTAGTACTAAGAGCATGCTGTTTATAATTAAGTACGAGACAACTAAAAGTATGTTGCATGAACTAAAATACAGTACATGCAAGCCTATTTTTAATGATTCTCTAAGTTAACTTTAGTATTTAATAAATAAGAGATTACGGTCCGTAAAGTAATAAAAATGATTTCGTTACTAAATAATAAAACCGACGTCCTAACAGAACTAACCGTCGACAAATTACGGCTTACTAAGGAAGATGTGGAACCGAGATAACTGCAAATAAATAGACGAAGAGATGAAAACAACAGGAATAGCGTCGAGCCGAAGAGACGGCGTTTACTTGATTCCTGTTCTTTATATTTTCTCATTTGTCCGAGTAACTTATATCGAGTCTGGGAGGAAATTCAGCATTCATTCGCGAGAAATCGCTTAGGTTTTTGCGGAAACCTCCTTATCTGGTTCTATTCTCTTTTTTTTCACTCCAAGCAGAAAGAGAAAATGAGGTGGCGATGGGTATTGTTCTTACGTAGCACTACGAAAAACAAACGATAATAGACTGTGCTTAAACGTGGTTCATGAGGTATGAAGATAAGGAGAACAGTACTTCGGTTAAACTTATTAGTGGCACTATTAGAAGGATAAAACGTGGTCATTAATTTCTTCACATTTGAGACGATCTAAGATTGTTTTTTTTTTTTTTTTTTTTAACAGAGAATGGAATGTGTAGCATAACATGATACCTACTATAGAAGTATGCAGGATGATCCAATTCAACGAGCCGTTACTGCTCTCTTCGTTGTTAATAGTGTTCTTTGCCGCTGATTAGTACTCAGCTTATCAATTCTGGTTGTTAATTGGTAATAATGAATAATCGATTTAATTTTTTTTAAATAACTCGGAAACCAGTCAACTGGATACTTATTGGCCTGGTCGATAGGTTTCCTTTAGACCTGACGTTTTACTAGCAACTGGCAGGCATTCTCAAAGGCGGTGAGGAAGGAGTCGTAGTTGTTTACGAGAATACCTGCCATAATTGTCAATGAAACATCAGGTCTGAAGAAAAACTATGGACCACGGCTGACAAACGCGGAAAACAGATTAGTCCGTCACTGATTTTGAGTCAGCCTGTAATTTGTGACAAATTTGTAATATTCTTATGTGACTGTATGAATAAATGTCTACTCTCTTTAACAAGTAAACTGTCGTAGCAGGTCTAAGCCACACACCAACTTTTGACATTCTAGTTTGTCTTATCGGCCGTGGTACGTCACGGCGGAACACCGGATCTCGCTTTGTTTGTAACCTACCAAATAAATGTAAAATATGTGGGGATGGTTTTAAAAATAATTTAGCAAAATTCTAGACACACAAAGCAATTCATCTTAGAAATAAATATGGTCTACATATTACAACGAGGATGGAATTACCTTTGGGAAAGGTTCTCCGGCAACGTGGCAATACATAATCGCGTCTTCTCCTGGCCTCTTGGATTGTATTCTGGGCGTGACGTGGACCTCAGGCACGGCTGAAAATGAAAAAAAAATTAAATACGTGATTTCGTTCTTCTCCCATCTTCCGCTGAAGATGTCATCGCTACCGCCCAACACTCTACTCTCACTTTCCCGCGTTCCATTAGCGCTTTTGCGTCACATTCGACGTAGTTAAAGGGCCTAGCGTCGGGTTATGCAATAAAAAGGGTCGTTATTCGTGGAGTTCGGTCCGGACCGGAATTTATGTCTTGGAATGATCCGGCTAATTTGTAAGATAGGATCGCGCGACCAGTAAATGCCTACGTGCGCCCTTCACTTTATTGGATTATCCAAATGTCCGGCTTCGAGTGGTATTGAAAAAGGAAGGTGATGCGTCTGCAATATTTTCTAATATTAATGGCTCGCATCGATCTTGATTTCGGTCGGATCCCGATATTTAAATGATTTTCGGGAAGGACGTTTTTTTATAGGGGTATGTCCTTTTCTACAAAACTTTCTGGCTTTTATTAAATAAATGAAAAGATTTGACAGTGTTCCTGCATATGTGGCATACTTGGCGATCATTATATGTCGTCACGTTAAATTGTATAATTTGGAAAAAAGTTTTGCACCTGATCAAAGTAATTTTAAGATTTTTCTTTGAATTCACTATAATCAAATAACATGAAGATAGCTGTTTCTCAATAATACTATAAAACAAGATAATTTTCCAGAAATTCGACAAATTCTACATTCCGTGCTCTAACATGTTTGTTAAATGTACAGCAATGCCATGTATAACATATTCATCCCAAAGAAAATTAACCAACACCTTACTAGAGTAGATGTTCAAACAATAGAAGTAAATCTCTGCGTCAAAAGTTTCGTTACAAAAGTCAGACGATGTAACACGAGATTTTACCAAATACTCTGAAGATAATAAAAAAAGGACACATCAGCTAAACGAAGCAACATTAGCAACGCAGGAAGAATAAATGGTCATAAATATTATGGCACCGAAAAATATACCTACGTAAATGTAGGTCACCACTCATTAATTTAAATTTTAAAATACAAAAAATTGCAAATTATAAAGCTAAATTAAAATTTTTTCGCATCAATTTTAAGTTTCCCTCATTTCTGGTTTTCAAGTAATGACGTCATAATTTACACCATTTTTTTATTACAAATCCAGATTTTTGTTATTTTGATAGATCTAAATGGTTTTATATCTCGCATAAAAACGTTTTCGCATAAAAGTCATTTAAAGAGTGGAAAACGTAAATTTAATTTAAAAAAAAAAAGCAAAAGTAAATGTTATAGCACTGCGTAGGCTTTCAGGGGCGGTATAACTGTTACTGCTATTAACTTCTTCCGGGTTTCGACGCGCGTCAAAACTTTCGCTCGATGTTTCGCTGTTCATCCTGACGGCTTCTTCAGGATAATTGAACTGTTCAGTTATCCTGAAGAAGCCGTCATCATGAATGGCGAAACGTCGAGCGAAAGTTTTGACACGCGACGAAACGCGGAAGAAGTTAATAGCGGTAACAAAAATAAATGTTGCTGCTAAAGAAATTATTTCCTTTAAATTAGTGTTCGAAATACCATCCAATAAGTAAATTTGTGGACACATTCATTTTGTACATTGTGAATGACGTCAGGAATAATTCGACTCATTTCATGCCTAATTTTATTGTTGTTTAGCAGTTGTTTAGCAACTTGTGAACAGGACGTGCGAAGTGCGGTGATGCACCATCTTGGTAGATCGGGAACATCTTCATTTGAAAAGATTTCTACAAGGCACAATCACTGTCCCGTGAGAGTATCGTCAAAGAAGAGAGAACCAATAATTCTATTGTCAACTATTCCTGCCCACACATTAACTTAACGAGGGTGCAGAGTAGGTACTTCAGCAAGTGTTCTCCCTACTCTTGCTGGGTACTGCTTTTACCGCTGCATTAAACGAGAATTAAAATTTCCATGCGCGGAGTTTCAGTAAATGATCCACACTTGGGAAATAAAAAAAAAAAAAAAGGAATCGCGGGCATTTGGCATATGATAGTGTGTAAATGAATTTGGTACCATTTAGACAATTAAATAATCTATTAAAATAGAAAAAATCGGGAGTTGTTATTAAAAAAAAACGGTCCATGACATCAATACTTGAAAACCAGAAGTGGTGAACATTTAAAATTGATGCAGAAATGAACACTTTTTAAAAATAAACTTGACCTGTCCGAACGTTTCTTCGAAAAACAATTTGCTTTCAATTTAATTTAATTTATCCCACAATTTTGCAGCGAACGGTAGTGTGTAGATAAAGTATGGAACAAGTTACTTGTTACAAATTTAAAATATTTAAAAAGAATCTCAGACAAATTAATTTCTATTTTGAACTGGACACCGTAATCTGCATTATATTTAAATTCTTCATTAATAGACGATACCAAAAATGTAACATATTTAGTGTCTTTAGTGTTAATTACTTTGAATATATTGTAATGTTACAACTAACGTGTCAGAGGTTAACTCACCAGCGCCATCCACACATCACGTTTAGTGACCTCAGTTTGTCCATCTATCCAAAGTAAAAGTTGAGAGCTTGATTTCTAGAGCAAAATTCCGTTTTGTGACCTATTATCTTTGGAGCGTGGGAGTTAGAAGGACATTAAAGTGTGAGGCACGTTTATTCTAGCTGATTTCCAGAAAGGAACAACACAAACATAGAGTTTATGTATTACAACTTTCCCCCCTCGCAAAACATTACAATATTTAATAAATTTGTTGCGCATCTTTTTAGTAGATATAGTAGTTGCTATAATCATAAACGTCCACTAAAATAGTTTTTTTGTGTTTTTTTGTGACTTACGCAAATTTGATTTAGAATTGAGTTACTGTAAAAAAAAAGGAAAATACAGAAAATCTATTGTTTATAATAATATTTCGTTTTAAGTTACAAAGCTTTGTTTACCATGTAGTAGTGAAGCAATACAAAAATCCTGCTCCTGGAAACGTGATTCAATATTAGTTATTTCAAGTATATCAATAAGACCACTTTCAAATTATTAAAATATTAAAGAACAGTTATTTAACGGTTGATTACTTTCGACATTTTTAAAATGAGTTTTCAATAATACGTTTTTCATCATCCACGTTCCTCACATAACATTGCTTTAATTTAATTTGTGAGGTATTATACAATTTCATATGGCATAGTGCACGCAATACAGGAAGAATTCTCTGCGTAATTTATATAATTAAAAAACAAGTGTATTAAATCACGGGACGGATTACCTTGAATAGCATTTAAGTACAAACCGAGTCTTTGAATTGAGCACGTTTGAGAGTATCTTCAAACTCCTTAAT
This sequence comes from Marronus borbonicus, assembly GCA_902655005.2. NCBI lineage: Eukaryota > Metazoa > Arthropoda > Insecta > Coleoptera > Scarabaeidae > Marronus > Marronus borbonicus. Next base: position 6,522,787 of record LR737385.1, on the reverse strand, counting down.
GCTAGAATAAACTTAGGGGCGTCGTATTTCGTTAGATTAAAGACATTCACGAACTTAAATTATCCGGTGTAAACCACGATCTAGATGTCTGAGAAGTTTAAACCTACTGAAGTAACTGAAGTGACAGAACTTCATGGAATGTGCTAGAATAAAGGTATCGTTGGGGTATCTGATCCGTTCATTTACGAATGAATGACTTCGCTTACATAATTAATTTCAATTCGCTTCTTCAAAAATTATTGTTAAACGTAATATTCCTATTCACTAATGGAATTATACGATACTAAGGATTGATGTTCTCGTTACCTGTTAATAAATTATCAGACATGAGACAGACTTCGACAATAACACGGCACTTGATGGGCCATTGATCAGTTCGTCTGTCTATTATGATTTGACTGTCGCTAAATCAAGGAAGAGAACGTCGAAGCTCTTCGGGCAAATGGAATCTCATAAATAGTCCCTTGACAAATTTATGAATTCAACTTATTGATACTTTGAATATGCGTACATCGAATTCTTATTGATCACATTTATTATGCCAAGAAGGACTTCCTACGACATTTACATTGCGCGTAATATAATATTTAAAATTTGGTCATGACTCGTGAGTAGTTTAAATTATATCGTCCTCAATTTTTTTTGTTAATTAATTCAGACTTTTCTCTAACAAAGAATAAATATTTGAAGTAAAAATTATATAATAGGGAGTGGGTTTCGTTTTAAACATTTTATTAAGTATCAGTATAAAATAATTTTAGTAGTTCTTTACTATTGCAAAATTAACGGTTCAAACAATAAGAATAGTCATAAAGGTCTTTATTGGACTGTTTAGCAAAGCAGATAAAACAAAACAGAAAGTTCTAAATTGAAAATAATACTATTTCTGCTTTTCAACAAATATTTCAAATAATATTTAAATAAAATTTGGTAGTGAATTGTAGGTCAAAGTATGATACATGCAATGAAAACTCGGCAAATGTATTTTTATTGGAAGAAGCGCATTATGATGTGCTGTTAATTTTTGATAAGCTGATATTTTGCCGAAAACATTCTGCACAGAAATTTTCTTTTCTTTTTTTATATTCTATTGCACTTCTACGGAGAAATAAAATGTTTACTTTTTTAGCAAGGAGGTCAATAATCCAACGTTTAAACTAGGTATATAATAGCCATTAGTGGTCGATTTTTATGAAATAATTATTACCATAAATAAATAAGTACTGTAAGTAGCGGTGACTATGTGACAATCTTGAACATTTTTGACATAAATATGGACACAGAAATAGACTTGACCGCCAACAATTGTTTCCCCACTCTCCTTTAAGGTACTTGTGTGTTTCTAAAATTTAAATTTCAGGTACTAATAAAAAAATAGAAGAAAACCGTGTTACAAACTCCTCCGCAATGCAGCAGCGTGGCGGTCCTGCGTAGTAGACTCTTCTACTTCTTATAGAAGCATTTGAAGAAGACGGTGGGAAAAGGTAAGACGAATCCTGAAGAAACACGACATGCTAGTACGTTTCGGGAATGCAAAGAAAATCCAGCAGCATCTACCGACCGTTAAGGATAGGACTTACAAAAATCGCACAGAAGGTATCTACAAGATAACATGTCAATGCGAGCAGTGCTATGTCGGACAAACAGGAACAGCTATCGCGGTAAGAATAAAGGAACACGAGATTTAAAAGAATCGAGCAATCAGCGGTGGCAGAATATATACATGAGGTTGGACATAAAATGGGCTATAACAACGTAAAAGTGATAGCCACCACCAAGAACTACGGAAAAAGACTAATCAGGGAAGCCACAGAAATAGGAAAGAACAAGACCGTCGACAGAGAAGAAGGGTATCACCTTAGCAACATGTGGAAGAGTCTACTACGCAAGACCGTCAGGCCCAGTGGAGCGGAAACTTAACCGTTGATTGAACGGCGTATAAGGAAAATGTTGGACAACAGAGAATCAGTTCAGTTATCCTGAAGTCAGCATGAACGGTGAAACGTCGAGCGAAAGTTTTGACATACAGCGAAACCCGGGAGAAGTTAATGGCAGTAGCAATTCCGCATGTAATCAGTAGAGCCGTGTGGATTTTAAGTATGACTCATCACTCGCACTACTGATATCCGATATAGATAGATATTATAAATCGACCAGATATCTAACTCTACATATAGCTCAACACATAACTACACATAAGCTCAACGTTAACGTATTTTACTATTTTGCAATCAATTTTAATTAATACTACGCTAACTTGTGGTTTCAAACTTAAAATATGTGTAATGCACAATTCACTATTGATAAAATCTATGTACATACAGTTTTGGTAGTTCTATGGAATACATCTTACGGCGATGCAGTGAATGAGTCATACTTAAAATCCACACGGCTCTAGTAATCAGTATTCTTTTCGCTAATTACATTAACAATGGGAAAATGCCAATTCTAATTCATAGCTGGCACATGGGGAACTGGGAGTTTTGGCTCCTGCTTGTTACGGGCACTGATGGAGTACTTGTACTGCCCTGTTAAGCTGTAGTGTTACTTGGTGCTGGGTTAAGAGAAGTACCGGTACTAATCACATCTTCTTTTTCAGACTCAAGGTCTTCTGCCCCAAGTATCACACTGGGTTGGTAGGTAACCTTGTAACACGCTGCAATTGTCACAAAATTACTTTTCAGAATAATGACCTTTTGGTTATGCTTTCATAGATCACAAATCGCTGCTTGCTTTAGCTCTCCAGCAAACTGTGTACAAAAGAAAGTCTGACAAAATTTTCGAAAATCGGATCGATAGAACTAACACACAAAGCTTAGTGGCCACAGGGTTGCACTACGCATTATATTAACAGATGCTACGTTTGCAAGTTTCTGTAACTTCTGTTCCTGGCACCAGATTCAAAAAACATAATAGAGACCAGGTATCCTAAGGACACCCCGTTACGCAGTAAGTGACCTCCACTTACGACACTTGTACGTTGTATACTTCTTATATTAACCAATATTTTTATAAATTTAGAACAATCTGCCATATATTTTATCCATAACAATGTATTATTCACACCAATTTGAATTGATCACGAGAAAATTATCCATTTCAACAAATGAATTTCTTTCGGTAAATTAATTATACAAAGATAAAAGAAGATCATCCTCAACATGATTTTTGTCAGCTGCCTTGAGCCTTATTTGAGATATCGACCATTATAAAATTCAGTTATGAAAATGCAGTGGTATTATTTGAACATCGCTACCATTTCGCCGCCGCGGTTTCGTCAAAATTTTAATCGTTCTAATATCCCCAGCTTCGTTCGCTCTCTCCAACTTCCAAAGTTCAATATTGACGATTGTTCTTCCCGACCGCGCGCGTTCTCCCACCACCTTCCACGCTATTTCGCCTGGTTAACTCCACTCGAAAGCTTCGGAAATGCGGCGTGGCCACGAAGGGGATCTCCCAGGAGCGTATTGATATGCAGCGCATTCTCTGGGCGCCCGTAAGTGAATTAATTGTTACAAGTAATTAATACCGAGGAACGTACAGAAATGCATAAAAGGAACCACGCCTTTTCGTTGTTGCTTAAAATTGTTGCCGTTTAGGAGTGCTATATGATACGAATGCAAGAAATAAGCTGAATAAATAAAAACACACGGTGTACATGCAGTGCAATTTTAGCAGCAATTAATGTTATTTATGTACTGCAACTAGCACTAAGTTGAAGTTTTGTTGTACGTACAGCATGATAATGTTCACAATTTGTTACCCTCTCAATGAGGATGGGTAATTTTGGATGTATTACTGCCAAACTGGATGCTTGGTTTTCTACGAGGATATAAATGCTTGTGAACTTAATAGAACGTTGATCTAGGGCAATTTCCTGTAAAATATTCAGAGTATAATATGATTTACGGCGTAGAAAGCACTAAAAAAAGCACTAAAATTGTGAGTAGACCGTTGGCTGAAAGTACTTCGTCAGTTAAGTTCAACAAAGCAGTATTACAACTGAGATCGATGCTTAGGAGTTAGGTTGTTAGCATTGATATGTTGTTTTAACTAAAGTTCCAAAACTCTCCATAATTTTGTAAAGAGTTAGCATGAGGTTTCTTGGTCTTAAGTCTTTTAGCTCATTTATTTCTAATATTTTCGGCAATGAAGTAACAATTACGTGTTTCCATGTGTCTGGGTAAACTTTCAATTCTATGTAAACATTAATAATATGTATTACGTAGGACACGATAAATGGGTTACACAATTTAAGCATAGTGATACCATCAACTCCAGTTCACTTCACTATAGTTGGTAAGCTTCGACTTTGGAATGCTGGTAATAAAGTAATTGTTAATTTTCCCGCGCGTTAACTGTTGAGGTAATATTGTTACTTTTCCATGACGGTTGCTTAAATTTTATATATAGGTACAGTTTTTTTCAAACTTCCTTGGAACTATTTTTAGACATGTGCGCTTTTCATGCTTTATTGGTAGATTCGTAAAGTTACATAGGCTCTTGTAATAATCCCAGTCCTTTCGATTTCGAGTACGTTAAAAGTTTGCTTTATTCCAAAATGACCTTAAAAGTTTAATGTTGTTTGTTAACCATGGTTTGACTTAGTAAATTTTCAAGTAATAACAGGCGCATGTTTTAAATAAATCGAGTAAACTACAAGACAAAGAAGCTGCTTCTTTATATATATCATGCTCTGCTATTCGAGTAAAGAAAAAAATCTTGAAGAGAGGGGGGACCAAGTTCGTGCCCTTGAGAAGGACTAGAGTGTGTAACTAATTATAAAATATTCTTTAAATTTCCGTTTATTATTCTTGTGAGTTTTGTTAGTGGGCTTTTTTATATTTTTTGGAACCTAATATAAATGAGGTTCAAATCGATTTTATTTTTATTTTTTTTTCCAATCGTTCAACGTTTAGTTCAGACTCAAATAAATAGAAAAATCCTTGGTTTCTTTTTTTTGCAATAGATAGTTTATTCGTTTTGGTGTACTTGACGCCTCAAAATCTTATAATCAAATACCAAACAACGTGCCTTCCGGCTTCAGAATCCACGTGGCGACGCATCACCTAAGGAAGGTGCTAAATGTAGGTTTTTAGATGTTTGTTCATCCAATCTGAGATACTCACACCGATTTTAAAGAAATGTTAAATGTGGCAGTTTGAAACGTAATTTGATTATTTCTGAACAACGAACAATTTGGGGAGTACAAATTTTCCTATTTTACAAAAAAAAAATCGCATGTTGGCGAGTAATTGGAAATTAAAAATAAAATATAAAAACAGCATAGCGCGTTCTACTTAAAAGTGTAAGTTTGTACTGTAGATAGTAAGGAATTAAAATGATTATTCGTTTTTCTACTTTTATCACTTTAATTCCGAAAAAACACCATCAATTCTCTAATTTTAGTTGCATTATTAATCAAGCTATCCATAGCCACGAGGTCGTTTTGAGAACCGTGCATACAACTGTTCGTTTATTTCTGACATTGTCGAAAATTTATCTCGATTGTGAAATATGGCTCGTACGATCGTAGGTCGTACTTAAAATGTGTAAGTGATACATTGTTTTGTTGACCACCGACCATTATTTGTAGAGGTTTTAGCTGTCAGTGGCGATATTTATGAATGAGGTTGATCTAACAAGTGGAGATTTATTTACTGCAATCATTGGTGGGTAAAAACACGTAGGTATTTCTTCATTTAGAGATAAATTTCGGTGAATTTTGTAAAAATATGTTGCGTTTTTTTTATATTGTGATGAGAAAATTACTGAATGTTAGGGTATTCTAAGGTATATTTAAATATTTACAAATCTTAGATATTGATGGCTTTTTAAAAAATAATGTAATAAAGAAGGAAGTTTTTTAAGCCTGAGTTGCAGGCCATTATATCCGATATTCGTTATAGAAGATTATTTAAAAGTAAAACTAATGTTTCCAATTTGAAGCGGCCAAATTTTTAGATACTGCAAAAATAAAAACAAAATTTTTCGTGGCTTTATTTTTAAAAACAGAAACAAGATAACTTTAAACTTTGTAAATTATAAACGGTATTAGTAAGAGCATACTGAAGAATGTTCTCGATGTGATGTTATATCGATTGTTTCAGTTCTTTCCAGGTCTACCGAGAAATATAATTTCTCTGAATTTTTGAAATAATTTCATGACCAATACTCAATACGATTCACATCTGCTGATTTATTTGGGACACTGATACTAATTACACCATCACCATGTGAGTCTATGTGGGATGGACCGCTGTTTTGCATAAAAACGACTTTGTCAATATCATGATTTTATAATTCTGGTAGCACAAAACCTTGCAACATGTAAAAATATCGACATACAGCCGCACCAAATAGCATCTTGTACAACAATTAATTCTTACTACTACAACAATCGCATTTGGCCTATATGCTGCAGTCGTGAGTGTTAACACCCCCATTTAATTAAAAATGTGTCTCATCTGTCCAAATGATTTTGTATAACCATTCGGCTTTAATTTGGGCTTCCGGTAATATTTACAAAACGAAAGTGACGCCAATCAGTTTTCATTGGTTCTCTAGACGTATTTTCATTTTATGGGAATACAGGCGAAGCTGCCTTCTTAGAATTCGCCACACTGTTGAATAACTCAACCCCAATCGTTTTAGAACTTTATTAGCACTAGAATCATCACATCACATACAAAATTTTTGCGAACGTCCTGAGCTTGTAAAAACAAAGCAGCGCTGACTTCGTTTTCTACTAACTTTGGTCTACCCAATCAATCCATGTATTATTCGACATCTCAATGCGCTGGTATATTGTCTATTGAATTCGTCGAAGCACTGAATGAGACCAATCCGGCCCCGTAACGACAGTACTATTCTATTCAAGTATCGATTGAAAATTGCTGTCAATACTCGAAACTACAGTGCGACACTAACTTTGAATTTAGAAAAGACAGAATAGTAACAAGAATTAAACAATCTTATATAGAAAAAAAGAAACAATCCCACTATACAATAATGATATCTATATGGAACCAAACTGTTAATATGTGTAAAAGATAGGGACCCTTTAGACGGAGCATAGTGAAATATGAAATATTTTAAGAGAAAGAAAGTCTTCAAGTAGTAACATTGAAACCACCTTGTGTTGCTATTTATCGTGCCTAAATAAATTAGTAAAATAATGAATGGGAAAGCTTTTGCTTTAATTAATGATATGAGGGCACATGTTTAAAAAAAGTAGGCAAATTAAAATCAGATTCGCCATACACTGATGGGATGTTTAAAAAATCTACCGAACATGTTCAAATTCGATAAATATTATTTGATAAATAAAACTGGTATCAAATATACAAACTTATTGACAAAATTAGAACAGATATCAAGTTCATCAATTATTTTCTTCAGTAAATTAATAATTTGTTGCAAAAAAATTTTTAGAAGCCACTGACGTTTTTGAGATCGCCTAAGAGTTTTCCAAATTGGTATTTAAACCATCTCTATTTTTCAACAGAACTTCTGCTATCGATCCTTTTCATTGGAGCCACATTTTCAAATTAAGATACAAATGGTAATCGCGGAGAGCCAGATCTGGAGAATACAGTAGATAAGGAAGCAGTTCATAACCCGAAGAGTCCAATTTTACCATTGACATGATGAAACAAGGTTTTTTCTTCTTTAAATGCGGTCGTTTTTTCTTGATTTTCTGGTTTAATTTGTCCAATAATGTAACATGGTACTCGCTAGTTATTGTTCTTCTTTTCTCCAAATAGTCGATGAATAGTATTTCTTCATGCTAATCCAAAAAGATATTAGCCATAATCTTGCCGGAGGAATGCTGCGCCTTAGGCGCTTTAGTGGGCTTTCACCCGCTTGCTACCTTTGAGCACTCTGGTCTCACAAATCGATGCAAAAATAATGTTGAAGTACATTGAGGCTAGGTCAAAGCACGCTTCGAATCATCAACAACCTGCTGCTTCTGTCAGTTATTAGAGAACGCGGCATCCACCACCCAGACAGCATTTTCATACTCAAATGTTCTCATTTGATGTCAACTATCTCGCTCACCTTAACTTTTCGATTATCATACAAAGTACTTTTTTCATATTTCCTTCAGTAACTGCCTCATTTGAACGACCTGAACGTTCAGCATCGTCGGTGTACGTACGACCACATTTAAATTCGGCGTATCACCCCTTTATTATTGTATACGATGGAGAAGATGTGCTATAACATGTATCAAGTTATTCCTTGGCTTGGGTGGTATTTTTTTTTCCATTAAAAAGCAGTATTTCATCAAAACACGAAATCCTTTGAAATCTATTTTTTCTCAAACATCAAAAATAGCGCCATTCTAATGACTGTAACTTGTAAACTAAACGACGAAATGTCACTGAGACTGAGACTAGTTGATGTTACTGAATCAACACAAAATTTTGAGATAGCCACGCTATTTCTATTAGTAGTAGTCTAGTAAAGACTATCAAATATCTATGTAAATGCCTAAATAATAATAATAGTAAAAGTATATTTTCCAAGATAAAGGTACACACTACATTGTGGAGAATGTCAAACAAATAGCGAAATACTAAAGGACAAACTTGTTGGGGAATAAAAAGTTACCAAAAGTTCTTGCATGTATAAATCTTGTATTTAACTCATATGGTTCTTGCGTTACTTCAAGCCCCTCATCCTATAAGCGCTAATTTGTATTTGTACACATACAAAAATATACAGAAATTTTAACAAATGAATATGAATAACGAAGATAGGAGTTATCCAAACACTTAGGTTATGCTTCAAAAGTCTCCAAGCCATAGCTTTCTCGAAATAAAGACGCAGTAATCCTAATTAGTGACGATACACATTTGTACTTCGATAGTTAATAAACAAAATTATTGGTAATGAGTAATGAAAAGCCTCTTACTACACTAACGATCCCTATACAACCAAAAAATTACAATGTGGTGTGGTCTTGTTCCATTTAGCGCCATGCGCCCATACTTTTTTGGGGAAAATGGAAACATTAACGATGGTTAATGTTGGATCGTCTCTCTACATTAATATCCTTGAGCATGTTTCCGAAAAAAAATTAAGCAGAGGAGGAATATGTGGGAGCAAGTGTAAAGTTGCAACAAGACGCAGCCACCTCTTTGGTTGTTCTTAGAAAAAAATTTCTTCAACGTATTATTTCTCATTTCGATGATTTCGCTTGGCCTTTTAGGTTGTACAAAATTAAGACCGAACATTGTGGGAGAAGTCGAGGTGATCAGAGAAGAAATGTTGGAAATGTTGGTGACTAACTTCAGGCCTTCATTTATTACGTATAATTTTTCGTACATGAGATGACAAAGAAATTAAACTATTCCTTATTTAAAAAAATTCCGTCTATTCTTTAACGCATTGTGTATACAAAAAAATAGTATTGAAATAATTGAATGGTATTCAAAGATAAAACCAAAAGAACAATTTCAAGTTTCCTAGAAGGATAACATCGAAAAGCGAGAGAGCGATTTTAATACGTCAGAGTAGAATATGATAAATGGGATACATAAAGCAGAACGATTTTCGCTTACTCCACGGAAGTAGAAAATAGTACCGAGGCGTTGACTGTTTTATAAATTTATTATCACGCGAATATTGACTTCGATAAATGATCGCTTATTTCCTTTCGCGAGGAAAATGCATGTCGACAACGTCGAAAAAATAATATCAAACGCTACCTTTCGTCAAATCGCTATTTATTGCTGTATCTGTACTTACTGTGAACGGTGAGAATGTGAGTTTGGACGACGTCCTTGTTGCGTTGAGCGTGACAGGTATAGTTGCCAGCGTGCTGTAGTTGAATTCTAGTGAGATAAAGGCTGCCGTCGTTGAAAACTCGCACGTCTTCCTCGTTTAAGGTGGATAAGTCCAGTTGATTTCGTCGCCATACGATAGGGGGCACTGGGGATCCGGTAACATCGCATTTGATCTCAACGTTGTCGCCAACCCTAGCCGTTAAGTGGTTCGTCTCTAGTGCTTTATCCAAGGACACCACTGAAACACCTGGAACGATAGATTTAATGTTATTACCTTCAGTATGTGATTTCTGACTTTTTGCGAAAAATACAGATGCGATTGCTTGAGAACTTAGTATTTATATTGTTCTGAATTTGCTGTAAAACTTTATAAAGGGTTGAAATGATATTTTTGGGCAATGTAATACCCAAAAGTTCCCTAAATATGCTAACCAAACGCCGCCATGTGAAATTGTGCGCCCACTTTGTAAGTATGCTAGGTGGTGAATAATTTCTCTTTGTTTTGTCTGCTTGTGTTTGTGATTTTTCAATGGCCAGTTTAAACGAACAGCATCTTAAATTCGACTGCCGGAGAAACACATGAAATATTAAAGGAAATATTTGAAGACGATTCTTGGTTAAGCAAAAGCTTGCGATTAGCTTAAATGTTGCCAAAAATGGCCAAACATCAATTGAAAACGATAAACGTTTCAGATGACCATCAACCGACATTACACTAGAACATGCCGTTGCTGTTCGGAATGCAGTTTCTCAACGATCATAGGCAGACCATCCAAGGCATCTGTAATACTGTGAAGTTATCTTGTGACACATGTTGGCGGATACTAATGGACGAATTGACCATGCAAAAGATAGAAGCAAAGTTCGTGACATGCGAGGCACTTTCATCTAGCAGTATAACAATTTAGCGGAATTTAGCGGAAAATAACATGGGCGATGTTCTTCACCCAGCGTACTCGCTTGACTTGGTCCTTTATCCCAAAACAGGGCCTCCAGAATGCACTCCTTTCATGGCAGAGGGACTGGAATCGGTCTTTGTCCCAGCTGGGTTACCTTGAAAGTGGCGGATGTGAAGAAAATCCTGATATTTTTCAATATTATTTATTTATACATTTAAGGAACTTCCCGTAGATAGAAGATATAAAACCAACCTCGTCTTCACTTCAAAGCTCCAGAGTTAGGAGAAATGGTACAAACTTAATATTTACGAAAAAAAAAATTTTGCGGAAAAGAATTACGGTCTTGGGCAGAGTGAATCAGCGATGCCGTCAAAATAAGATTTGTTTGGATCAGAATTGATGATAATAATAGTAACAATAAATCTTTAATACCCAACAGAATGCACAATCCAATTACAGGGATAAATACAAAGATAAAACAAAACAAAGCAGCAAAGTACGTATGCAAACAAGCATAATGACAAAAAAGAAAAGGGGCTATGCCGAAAAAATAGATCAAAAACCAACAAGCCAGCATTTCTGCAAGTAACTCAAAGCCATCTCGAAGCAAACGAAGTTGATAGTTCAAGCTACGATCAGAATAAATTCCATCTATTTTAAAAGAAGAGAGCTTCAAGATCTTCTGCTGTATTCACTCAAGCATGTTAGAGTAGGCGTTAAATGATAGCAGCATACCCAGTTTAGCTACAATCAATATATGGAAGAGCGACTTCCGAGGTTCTAGATTATCAACGTCCACAGCTTATGCAGTAACAACGGAAGTATGGTATGCAAAATTGCAAAACTAGGCCTTCCATCGAATATGACGCCAATATCTTTAATCCATAATATCACAGCATCACTAATACTGTTAAGCCGTGCTCACATAACGCAGCGCGAAATTTTTGCAAGAATTTGACAATTGACACCAATTCCGTACCATATCTAAATTTATCTTTTGATATTAAAGATTGCTCTTGTAATGCACGGAATTAGACAGAAATGTTACACAATATGTTTATAAGACAAGTTTTTTTGGAACCATGACATTTAAATTCAAATGGTTTGGTTCTGGTTTTTCTTGACTTTGATTTATTCCTTGAAGTTTATATTGTATATTTTTTTATAGAAAAATAAATACTCAATACAAAAAATAATATAAACTATAAATCCAAAACCAATGCAGAAAAAGAAACAATTTTAACTATTTCATGTAAAATTTCACCAGAAATATGATGGAATTATTGAAATTTCCTAGTTTTCATATAGGTACGTATTTCAAAATTGTCAACAGAAACTTTTGGTTTCTTTCTATGTCGTAGTTCAGATTTTATTTAAGCGAATTCTAAAATTGATCTCGTAGTTTTCCATATCCTCTTAGGCTCATTGCAAATTCTAACTACAGAGAGATTTCATCGAAATTTCCATGTATATATCGTACGAGTTCGAGCTTTGAGTATTTTCCAATGGGTAGGCGTAACTTTTTCTACACGAAACAAAGCGAAATAGGGGGAGGAGGAAGAAGAGTGAAAAAAGAAAAGGAAAACGCAAGATACTGGGAACGGTAACCGTCACGCTCTCGTAAAATTCGACGGCTTTAATAATTCACGACATTAGAAACCAAAGGTAAATCTTCCAGAATCTTCTTACGCGGGCAAGCGCCGGGACGATAATTTCCACCTCATCGACGCATCACACAGGTTGACACGATCGAATAACCCGCTAGATACTGTTTACGGTAATGGATTTTTAAGGACTTCCGGGCATGAGCGATTTATATTTCAGTATTCAGAGAGGGATACCTACAGTTGCCGCGAGCGAGATAAAATGGATGCCAGCCACAATATTGTACTCGGCGATGGGATATATTGAAAAATGCTGGAGCCAATGGTGCACAATCGCAGTATTATTGTTTTAGAAGCTAATTTATTCGAAATCGTATGCATGAATCGATCGACGCATTAAAATCTTTGCCTAACCTCGCATAATTAATAACCGCTGAACTGTGTAATTACACAGTACATCATATATTTTGTAGGTATTTGTAATTTTGCTACTGAATATTCTTCTTTTTATTCCAACGAGGTTTATTAGGTTATTTTTAAAATTAAATTGATCTGCATCAAACCATGCTGATGGTAGGAATCTCCTTGTTAATAAGATTTTCTAAACTCAGTAAGTCTGAAGCGTACCAAGTTAAGGTGTTATTAACAAATGGGGATAGGATCGAAACCAGTCCTTAACCTGTCCTCGAAACCCATATCTTTCGAGTTCTCGAAAAAGCCAATGAGGGACACAGTCAAAAACTTTAGATAAGTCGCAAGGTAACCTATCAACAACTTCTTTAATGTCAATATTGTTGCTAGATATCCTGCAATAGGTCATAGGTAGACATGTTAAACTCAAAGCCAAACTAGTAATGTGTGTATTTTCTTAATTAGCAAAAATGTCTTTATTCAGCCAACTTTCAAATAATTTTAGATAATGTAGGGAAAACAGAAATAAACCTGCAATCTGACGGAGTACAGCCCTCTCCACCTTTATGATTTAGTTGAACAGTCTTGAGACTAGAAGAAAATACAGCATGTTCCAAATTCTATTGAACTAACAAAGTCCTTAATCCTTTTAATGCTTTAAATGGTAAGCGAAGCAAAATGTTAACAGAAACATTGTAACATGCACAAGCTTTACTCTTAATATTACGCATTATAAAGTCGAGAAAATTACTACTGTAGCAGCGACTTCTTCGACACTTGTTGGTAACAAATAAAATGTTTTACTGTGATTAAATTTAAGAAAAGACACGGGATCGATATTTGAAGTGATATGTTTAGTTAAATTTACAGCTGCCCATGAAAACTAATTATTTAATGTTTGAACAATAATTTCAATTGCATCTATGTTGTGAAAAGATGTGTAATGTTTTGAAAAATATGTGTTTTTCTTGGTTTTTCGGATGTAATTAAATTTTTACATAATGAAATTAAATTTCAGCCCTGGTAGGATTCGAACCTAACGACCCCCGTTCCGATAGGTTCATATTCTACCGAGTTTAAAACCTTTATTATTATTAATTATAGATTTAATTACGTCGGAAGAACGAAGGAAAACACATTTCGCCGACGGAAGCTCGGGTTATAAATCCAACTTTAAACAACATATTCCTAAGCTTTCTCGAAAGATAAATCTTTTATATCTGTATACAGTTTTTATTTGCCATCACCACCTCTACCAGAACGTAATTTAAGCTTTAACATTAATGTCAAAATTGCAAGACATTCTTCGTTTACTCCACAAATTTCCCTCGCCTTCGATAGTAAGATATAGGTATAAGGTCGATTGGCTTTCTTCCCCGTGTCATAGAAAGAGCTGTCATGGGACCTTTTTTATGGGGAGGTGACGTGAAAAAAAGGATCGCTTGTACAATGGCTGCGCGTAAGAAAGATATACGCCATGTAATGGAAAGCCGGAGGTTTGAAAGGGATTGCCCACAATTCACAACCGCAAGAAAAGAAGCAAACATTTCTAAAATATATATGGCGACGCTTGACTGTTTTTATAAAAAGAGATTGCAAAATTATTAATGCAAGAAGTTTGCAAGACGTATCGGAGGAAACATTTAGAAGCACAAAGTGGTAGTATTTTAAAAAGTTTTTCAACTTACTGTAAAGTTTGCTGAATGCTACGTAAAACTCATTGATGTTCAGCTTCCCATCGCGATCGGAGTCTTCATACTGTATCATGTCGGATAACGTACATCCTTTGCTCAGAGTATCTAAATGTTCTTGTGCAGTTATCTGTAAAGGCAAATATTATGAAAAAATTGAAATTTGAAATTATAACAAATATTTAAGTATGTTGTTATACAAAGTGACCCAGAATAAATTTCCTTTTTTAAATGTACCGAATCTAGATACCCGTAGAGAACACCTTGCAGTAGGTAGTGTAGACACGCGGATTTGTTGGTAATCATGGAGCAGTGGTCAGGTGAACTATCCACTTTCCTAATCTAAACAACAAAAAACATCAGAAACAATGATTCATACACGTTGGCATGGCGACACTTTTGTAATTAGTGCAATATTTGGTATGTAATTGATGCACACACGGAGAATGTTGCAAAAACATAGGTCAACAAATTCAGAGCTACCGGTTCAATACCAAACAAGAAACACCAAGGTCGACAAAAATCTATCAGAACACCAGCGGTACGACGGGCGGTGACTCGACATCCACGATCGACTCATAAACATACGCGGGCATTACAAATCACTTGTTCAACATATTTTAAAATAGGATTTGCACTTTCATCCATATAAAATTCAGCTTGGGCGGCCCTCAAAGCAACACTTACAAAGAAATGATGATGGGGGTTTGGAGAAGATCATATTTAATGATGAAACTCACTTTCATCTAGATGGCTATGCCAAAGCCTACCAAATAACTGCATTGTGTGGTATGAAATGTCGACAACTAAAATGGTTAGTCAGTACTTTTTTAATGATGATGTTGTTTAATGTTGATGCTGTGACACAAGATAGTGTGCATTACTCCCAATATTTTTGTACCAGACAGCCCTTGAAAGCTTCCCAGACTACAATGATATAAGCTGGCTCCAGCAAGATAGTGCCACAGCACAGTTGTAACGATCATCAATACTGTAAGTGAATTATTTTAAAGTTCTCTTCTCTCCAAACGTTGTTATACTTTCTGGCCTTTCCAATCGCCGACAGCTCCTTGAATTTTTTATGAGACCATCTTAAAAACTGCGTTTACGTTTGTGAATAAGATGGGCAACATATGAACCATATTCTTTTCAAAAAGTAAACCCATAAGCGTATGCTTTCATATCTTCTTAATAAATCTATCTTAACTTTTCACATGTTTTTGTTATAATTTGTTAAAAAGGGAAACTTGCTGTGGGTCACAATATATTCTTACGTAATAAAATTGCTGAAAACTAGAATTCACTACAAACAAGTAAGCAAGTGATCGTTCAATTTTCTAATTTTGGAATCAATCAGGAATTAAGAATAAATTTATTTAAATAATAATCCGTAACACTTGAACCTATTATCGATAAACATGCAGTACATACTTCATTTAATTCGGTAGCCTCCAAATTGCCATTGTTGTTTCGATCGTAGTGTGAAAACATGATGGAGACCAGGTAATCTTTGCTGTGATTATCTTGAGACATTAATCTAGCATGGTTGTAGAGCAACAGGTTGTCCTGTAAACGAAAATAACATTAAGGCAATAAAACTCGAAGCGATTCCTTGATAATTATTGACGTAGTGTGTGGTTAGACATACATAAAAATTATTGGTGATTCTCTAGAATCAAGAATGGGCTGCTTGGTCAACGATTCGAATCGCCGAAAGAAACCGTCGATGCCTTTAAAATTACAATTTTTACTGTTTCATTTGACTGGCATAACTGCTTTAACACTTTAATTGCAACAATACAAATTCCGAAATTGTTGAGTACAGGCGGCCACGTGTATTAACTAAAGCATGTAAAGTTATTAACAACGAGAAACTCTTCAACATGTGATGTAAGTCGACATCATACAGCGCTGTAAACGTAGCACGTTGGTTTGACGTGGCGATTAAAGTGTTAACAGTTGGTTTGGAAAAATAAAGGGTGTATCAGTCTTTGGGGAAGATACTTTGAAAATCAATAAAGCACTTTAAGCGATCTACTGTTTGCTGTTATGGCTATATTCAAAACTAAAAAGACAACCCTGGATATTAGGAGTAATTTCTATTTTTAAACAAACTTATAACTTGCAGTAAAAAAAACAAACAAATTCAGAAATATAAACACTGGTTTGATAACCCTATTTAAAAATAGCCATATATAAGTACAAGTTTTGCATCTAATTATTATTTAATTTGCGGTTCGGTGCCAACATATGCGTAGATCGTCGAGAGGTAAACCATGATCGTATGCGTGGTCATTCTGCTTGTCGGTAAAAGTATCATGGTTTTTTTTTTTTAATTTGGGGTTCCAATTAATGCACGTGAATAGAAATACTTTCACAAACACTCAATAGATTTAGAGAAAACAAGATAATTAATGTAAATATCTAGTTCATAGTAGCAGGGATGTTGCAACAACAATGTGCGGCTAACTTTGGACACTATGTACATACACTGCCGTTCAAAGAAGTTCGGTCGGTTGGTAAAAAACATGAAAAGGTTACAGAAACAAACGAAACTAAAAACAAAATGCAATTTTATTGTATGTACAGGTAAAAAAGACAAAAATAAATAAATAAAAAGTTATTCTGGCCTAATATAACATACTGAACATTTTATTTATTTTTTTTTCATCGAAAACACTCCCTTTGCTGTTAATCACCGCTCGAACTATTCTAGGCATTCTTTCGATAAGTTTTGTTAAAATGGATTGTGGAATATTAATCCATTCATGTTGCAGAATATTCCGTAAATGTTCTTGTTAAGTTGGGCATATTTTTCGGATCCTCCTGTCCAGTTCATCCCACAACAACTCTATCGGGTTCAAATCTGGGCTTTGTGGGGGTCATGTCATTACTTTCAGGGTGTGCTGTTCTTCTTGCTCCTTTAGATAGTTCTTACACACTAACGCAGTGTTTTTTGGGTCGTTGTCATGCAAGAATGTAAAGTTACGGCCTATTATACGCAATCCTGATAGCACTGCATGATTCTGGAGTATTGCAAAATAATTTTCCTTCCTCATTACACCCTGCATTCTGCATAGATCTCTCGTCCCAGCAAAGGAGAAACATCTCCACACTAACACAGAACTACGCCCTTGCTTCACCGTAGGCACAATGCAGTTCGGGATCACTTTTCGGTTTTAAATCTTCGGACATAAACTCGTCGATTTTGCCCAAAAACCTCAAACTTTGATTCGTCACTCCAAGGCACGTGTTTCCAATCATCTAACGACCAATCTAGATGAGAACGGGCCCACTGTCGCCGTTTTGCTCTGTTGCCTCGACGTAATAATGGTTTTCGAATGGCAATGCGCCCATGCAGGTCCGCTTGTTGAAGTCGACCTTTTACCGTACTCGCCGAAACTTGTTCTTCACGGCCGCGATTGACTTCGGCTGCTATTTGTGGCGCTGTTAATTTTCTATTGCATTTGCTTAGTAATACAATTCTCAAATCTTCAGCTTTTGTTGTTTTCCTAGATGCTCCGGGACGAACACGATTTTCTATAGTTCCAGTTGTCCGATATCGCTTTATGATTTTGTCATTTACTGTTGAACTTTTCATATTTATTTTTTCAGCAATTTGTCGCCCCGAATATCCTTCTTCAAACAGCGTAATAATGCGTGAACGTTTTTCTACACTGGTAGGCTTGCCACGTGCCATTTTGAAGTAAATTTTCTTACTTCAAAAACGACAGATGCACACCAACACACGTTTAACAGTAAAATGAAGCAAATTTATATCTTTACGCCTGTGATAAATAAACAAGGGTGAAGCTGCGGTATATTTCGTAAATGTATTGTTCGTTAATAATCCCCAAACGACCCGTTTCAAAAGATCGGTACTTCCGAGAAATTCTTGGAATGATAATAGAAGGGACCTTATTGTGGTTGTCGCAATATTTCTACTTTACATAACAATTTATGGCTTTAATCCCTTAGAAAAAAGTGTATGCTTAATATTTTTCTAATTTTATGTATTAATAATATAATAGATTTTTATTGTATGACCGAACTTCACTGAACGGCAGTGTACATACATTATAAGCAGGTAAAGTACCAGAATTCAAGCAAAACAATGTTTTTACAAGCAAATTACCTGCTTCGGCTAAAATAAACATTAGGTCGATATAATAAATTCTATACATGCGCATGGACGTACTTATTGTCTGTGATAATGAACGTTCTTATTTTGTATACAAATCTGTTAATTCGACCATATCCGTTAGAGAAGAGGCGGGGCTAGTTCACGGAAATATGGTCTTGTACTATATAAAGCAGAACGTGTTAAATTTACCTGATGCTTTATAACAATAGCAAGAGCAACAAAGTTCAATGCGGAAGCAAACTGTAAACAGAATCCGCGCGTACCACACTAATCCAATCAACGAGCCGTGGTAGGACCACCGAGTCGCGGGGCAACCCTAAATTAATAAAATTAATCCTTGGGAATCAGTGTCTGCCACGGGCTGCAGTTAAGATGGTTTGTTTGCGGAATTAAAGCAGTTCGAGATGCAGGACCGGAATTAGGAAGCTGGATTAACAAAGATAAGATGAAATATTAACGGACAAATGATAGCTTTTTGTATTGAAACGAAAAATCTTCTCTCTTGAATTGATTTATGGATCATATAAATCTAATTTCCTTGCGCGTTCAGTTAAGTTTGTTTGCGTTGTCAGAAAATATATAGAAATTGAAACGAGGCTCTTTTGAAAAAAAAAAAAAAAAAACTGCTCGGAGATAAATGCTATTTGAAATATTAACTCAGTCGAAGTTAAATACACTTTGTTAGTTATCGAATACGATTACGTGAAAATTAAACGAGGCTTAATACCAAAAAGAGTTTACAGCTTCGTTAAATCTAACAATTACATTTCTTCTTACATGTTGAAATTTATAATTTTCTTAGTCAAACTGTAGCTGTTTATATAAATTTTTTCTAAGTTGGATGTCTACTTGGTGAAATTAATTAATTTACAACTAGTCACTATAGTTCTTCACGTAAAGGAGGTATTCAATAATCTTAAGGAAAGTCCTGTCCTGTTCATGTACCCCAATCAACTCCACAATGTACTCCTTTCTCAAATCATCCTTATAATTTAATAATTTTCAAATTAGAGGAATCAAAATAATTCAAGCTGTAACAAAACGTGGGGGGGAAGTAACGGAAGCTTGGGGGCAGCTGGATTCCAAATAGTATATGTATGTTTTGTGTAAATGTATATATAGAGCGTTTCACCCCGACCCACTTCGAAGTATTGGGTCTTATGAAGTATATGCCTTTAGTGCTAGTTCATAACAATTTGTATAAAACTATTTTTATCCGGAACCAGCGCTTCTCCCTACGCCTTTCGGGGGATTTCTCCTAGCCAGATCACTGCTCCGCTAATCACTAATATTAATATCGCCTGTAAATTAGTTTCAGCTCTTCCTTGGTTTTATTACGTTTTTCACTGTTTTATTTTCATTTGTATCTATTAACGAGGAAATCAGTTATGTATGAAGATCACTACGTCTCTTAGTTGTATTGATTACCTTTAGTAAAGAGAATTATTTATGATAATCAACCTAAAAATCGTGAAATTACAGCATTTCCACATTTTTTGACCATTTTCTATGCAAAAATAAATACAGCAAATGCTCACGATGAAGTTTGTACTGGAAAGTATGAGGACCAGTTTTTCAACGGATCATTACCAAAGCAAACTCAATAATAGGTGTCGACAATGCTTTATATCACAATCGCAAGACAGAACGGATTCCTACCACAACTACCAAGAAAAATTACATATTTCTTTGGTTAACTCTAGAACGTATACCTACATAATTCAATGCACAAGCACAGCATAAGTGTTGGGATCACTCGTAACCCCGGTATACGTTCCAGGGTTAAGAGAACAAATATTGCTATTGAAGGAAGTTAAAGCATGATCACTTAAACATTGTTTCTACAGAAAAACATTAGTACTTATTCCATGTTTGCTGCCATATTTCTGTGTTAAACACGATTGTATCGGGGTAAGTGAAAAACTTTATGGAACACAATAATACAAGCTTCATTTAAAATAAATGAGAAACCTTCCCTTATGGAGCAAGAATATCAAGGTGTTACTGTTGAGAACTAACAAAATTATATCAGAATATTTATTACATGTTTTCTGATTTGTTTACCAGAAAAAGATATAAGAAACTAGTCTCAAAACAAAATGAAACACCTTGAGAAAACTTATGTTAATGCAAAACAAATAGCGAGTACAAAATATAAAAACTACGTAAGCTAATACTGATAACCTTATAGTTTGTGTCTGTTTTAAAGCTTTGACGCTTTCTGATGGTCTTAAGCATGGTAAAGTAAAAGCAATTTTCATGCATTCTGAAATTGGGCTTTACACTGTGGTTATGTACAATATACAGGCTGTTATATTTTAAATAACAAAGTTAGTATTTTCCGAGAAACTGGAAGTGACATTAAACTTTGATATGAGTAAAATTAAACACGTCAAAATTTAAATTGATATCTTCAAGCACTTTTGTTAAAACAAAGTTGCTAAAACCTCAGTGAATTTATTTCTTTTGTCATAAGCGTAGCGTATAATAACGCGATATTTTCATGAAAACAAGACAGTATATGAGGATGCTATAATAAATGCCTGTGTTAAGGAGGAAAAGCAATTGTTTTACTTCTAGTAAATTTATTTTTCGACATAATCTTCTTGTAACTTTATACACTTAGTCCAGCGATGTTCCAACTTTTCTAAGCCATCCAAATAACAGGATTTATCGAACTCTGCAACTCTGTTTCGAATATGACCACCTCTTCGTTTGACGTGAATCGCTTTCCGCCAAGTCATTTTTTCAAGTTTAGCAAAACAGAAGTAAGTCACATGGGGAGAAATTTGACGAACCTGGTGGGGTTATCATAATGGTAGAGATTTTTTTTTGGGTAAGTGGAACCTTTGTCTATTTAGTTTAGCATAGAATCAGTCCAAAAGATCAGCATAGTACTATCCTTTCTTTCTTCAAATAATCAATTAAAATTATGCCTTGCGAATCCCAAAAAATCGTCACCATAACTTTTCCTGCTGACGGAATCGTCTTCGCCTTCTTTGGTGCAGGTTCGCCGAGAAAAACTCATTTCTCCAACTTTGGTTTCTGACGTCTACTAATGTATCCATCATTCTTCTAAAGTCACATAAAGCCACAGAAACTTACTCGTATTGCGCTTAGACATGTCCATTGGTTTGGAGTTATCAAGAGACGCGGCACCCATTTCCTTGATGGCTTTCTCATACTCCACTTTTCGTGGAGGATGTTTTGCATACGTTCACTTGAGATATTTACCATATTAGTAATCTCTCTAATCTTTACCCGGCGGTCTGCTAACACAATATCATGGACTTTATTGATCATATCGTCCGCAGTCACCTAAATGCAACGACCTGGCCGCTCCTCATTAAGCACAGATGTTCGGCCACGATTACATTCATTAATTCAGTATCTGTTAGTCATGCAGATTTTGACACAAAGCTCCATCTGTTTTCAAACACGAATGCTTCTCATAGCATTCTCGTATATAATTTATTACTTCTCTCAGTGTTTGAAGATACACATTTTATGAATCTTCAGCAATTTGCCTCCATAAAAGTCAGCTAAGAACAGAGGTGCTATCAAAAGACACAACTAGAATAGAATAATAAGTAGCTTATTGTATTTTATTGCAACAACAAGTCTCGATTCCCTTCTCCTTATGTATATATGTAATTTTACGTTTACAAGTATTAGGAGTCGGATTAAACTTTAGCCAATTTTAAAATTCCGACGAACCAACGATCAAAATAAACAGAGGCAATCAAGCAGGGCAAGACTCGTAGCAAAGAAGTATTTAACAATACGCTACGTAAGAAAATTTCCTTTGTCTATCCGTAGTTTACATGAACGTTAAAATAGCGCCGTCGTTCGCGTGTAAGCGTCTATTCCGTATTCATAGCATTTACGATGCGAAGTGAAAAGTAAGTGCACTTAATATTGAGGGACAGGAAGCGACTCGAAAAATGGAACAGGAATCTCAAACGCTATGTTCTCTTTAACTACAGCGATTTCGGGCCAGTGGATATTATATTCGCGCGTACACAAGTCTCACACTCTTCGATAGCGTAAGTGGCATTCACGAGATGCGAAACAGGCCGTCACGCGTTGGATGTTAGGTTATTAAAGTTATTCAAAGCGTCGACGCTGCAATAAAAGGACGGACGGTGAAAGAATACGAATACACAAGCGTATATACTACCTAGTCCACGTTGGGAAAATTACACCCGGCGAAAGTCGCGTAAAACTTCACTTCACAGAAGGATTTTTGAGCAAATTACAAAGTTGAAAATGTATGAATTTATTAAACGTTGAAAAGTTTTAATATTCGTCCTTTCTCTCTATCCCGCTTGCCTCGGATTTTCAATATTTCTGAAACGGTATTTGTCCTTTCTAAACCAAAAATGCGAAAGTACAGAATTTTCTTTATCGAAGCTTTGCAGTGCAGCAATAATGGCAGGTGATATACTAGGAATAGCAACCAGTAAAATGATCAACTGTATGTTGATGAATTTCAGTATTATGCTTGGTCTAGTTACAATTTCAAGTAAATCGTTTCTAAACCATTTTGATGTGTGAAAATATTACATAGATAAGCTTCTCTCACGCAAGAAAAAGGTTAACCAAGCTATGAAAAAAAAATTTAACATACTTGTGAAGATGCTTTTAGTTTAAGTTAAGAATCCACCCACATGGCCAATTGTACTTTTATTAGGAGAACCTTTTTAGTGTCGCGTTTGGATTTAAAACAAATAATTTGGATTTAATATTTTCAAAACTACAATCCTGAAAACAGACAATTTTCTAGTCAAATATAGTAATCTAGTAATATTCAGAATTTGTCAAAATGAAAGAAGAGAATACACAATAATAATATTTGTAAAATGAAGTCTTCAACATTAATTTTATTAGATTTTGTTAATTATGGAATAAAATAGGCTGTGTAAAATGACCGACAAGCAGTCCAAGTACCTGGTCACAGTCTACCCCGCGGGGATACGCAAGTGTTGGCAATCAAACGATTAAGTACGTCGGAAATACCAAGGAAATTTCACATTTTCTTAATTCATCGACAGAAGCCAAATTATATTTTTCTACTTTGCCTTTGTAACGACTTCATTATGGAACCCAAATGACATAATTTGCGTATCGAAAAGAGACTCATTTCGATACGCAAAATTTCACTATTTGTTTTACCCACAAATTTAAATTTTTAAAATGTCAATATGACCGACCAATTGCTTATGAAATTCGCTATACATAAATGGTTTATGTTGTTTATTTAAGAAGCATAAAACGCAAAATAGAAAAAATAAGAAGTATAAAGAACTCGTTCGTTTTCTGAACTTGGACTTAATATACTAAGTGTTGGTTATATAGTGTTTATAGTTTTTGTATTAGAAGTTACCTTTCAAATTGGAAGCTTTTGCGTCCGTCTTAAATGTGCTACATCATTTTTTGTTTATTGCTCTTTGCTTCATTATTAGGTATATTGTTTCATTTTTAGCGACTCGAGATCCATATACCCTTGCAGCTTTCTCCAATTTATAAAATAGCTTTTCTTTTCCTTTTTTGATCTTGTTCATATATATATATATATAGTACTTGTATTATATGTTATTCCTTGTGCTTAGATTAAAAGCGAACCCCCTTGTTTGACTCCAACTTTTCCCTATAGAACATTGACATTTTGTGCAGTATCTCCTCGAGGGTTATTCTTGTTACATTAATTAATTTGTTCGCTGTCTTTACTTTTTTCATCGCATACAACAACAATTTGGTTCTTTCTATTGAGTCATAATCTATAAACAAAATAGGGAGATAAGTTTTCTTCAAAGCTCTACTTCTATACAATTTTTAACATGAAAATCTCGTCTACTATTGATCTGCCATTGCTAAGTTCTTCTTGATATTCTCCTACTAATTAATTCTTTTTTAAAAATCAAGCCCGATGAGGAATCGAACCTAATATCTCCCATTTGCCCGACAGGTGTGCTCACTACTACACCGCGGGATCTATTCTAGGGGCATCATTTTTTAATAGATAGATGTTATTTATCTGCAGGTATATTATAATATCTTGAAAGACATGTACTTTTACGTGCCAAGTACACAAAACAATTAATATATATTGGCTTCCGTCGGTAAAGTGTGAAAATGCGTGATTTCCGATGTGATTCATTTTTTTTTGAGAAAGCAGAGATGTCGCATTTCGCTTTTAATACAGCCTTTAGTATTGTTGTTATTTAAATCCGAACATTACTTAGAATTCGAGGAAGCACTTAATACAATTATTTGCAAAGTATGAAGTGCTTCTTCCTTAAATTATTTCTTAATCCAAAAAACTACCTCTGCGATGTATTGCTGAAATCAAATCCGTTCTAAACTTTACACTCTAAAAAGGAGGAGTCTAATCTACGATTGAGAATAAAAAATTCACGAGCTTCAGTGAACTGATTCCAAGACAAATCGCATCGATTGAAATACATTGGAACTCTCACCAATAGAAAGTTGGCTGATAAATTCCGGAATTAAACGCGTGATTCGTTTATGAAGAGTAATTTGTAATATAGTGTGCGCCAAAAAGTCTACACCATTTGGGAACCTTTTTTATTTCTTTAGTTTTAAAGTAACTGTGTTTGTAATTTATCTGTGCATTATTAGAAACCAAAGAATATTCCTAAATGTTTGACCCATCGTATTCGCATCAATACGTAAATATCATTTAAAAATCTCAAATGTTCTACAATTTCATTATTTAGCCAAATATGAACAAATTCCATAAGAGAATGTTCGCATCTACCTAGAGATTCAAAATCCAAAGTGTGTTCCAAAAATGACAACTTTCGTTTTTTCCTACAGTTCGTACTGTATATTTTTTCGGGGTATTTTCTTCATCAGGATTAGTTGGAAATCGAGAGTTCGTAAAAAAGAGAAAATTTTATTTATTTTTTTATTAAGAAAGTTTATTTTTCAAATGAAATCATTTTGCATAGAAAACTTTAGGATGCCCTTGGACTATTTTCGTAATTTTGTATTTTGGTAACTGAAAATATTAAAGTTGAAAAGTTAGAAAGTATCTCTGACTTTTTCGTAAACAAAAACAAAACTTTTTTTTTATTCAATTGTGAATTTAGCTAATTGTAAGAATAGATGCTAACATTTATTAATTTTTGAGATTTTAAGGAAGGTTTTATCGGAAAAAGGTCTTTTAAAGAGAAGTTTCTTTTGATCATAAAAAAAGTCAGAGGTATCTTCTAACTTCGCAACTGAGTATGGTTCCACTATTAATATTTTCAGTTACGAAAAAGGCAAATAGTCCAAAAGGGTACTTAAGTTTTCTATACAAAATGATTTAATTTGGAAAAGCAAACCTTAATAAAAAGTAATTTCAATCTTTTTTTTTTTAAGACGAGTCCTCAATTTTCAACCAATACTGACGAAGGAATTTTACTGAAAAAATATACAGCCTGTATTTTTAACAAAATATAAGAAACAATTGTGAATTACGTAGTCGCGAACAATACTTTCTTATGATATTTGTTCATTTGTTTGGTCAAATAATTTTGGACATTTGAAATTTTTAAATGACATTTGCGTATTGATGCGAATACGATGGGATAAATATTTTGGGCAAACTACAAATACAAAGTTTTGTTCAAACATAAAGACATAGCTCCTCATCACTTCGATCACGATACAATGCACATAAAACCACCAGTTTCAAAGTTCCTTACTAATCGAATCTGAACCTTGTAGGTCATATTTGTGTTTTATTTTACCAATAAATTAACTCCTTACCTTCATTATTTCGTACTCTTGCATAGGACAACCTTCCTGTTGATAAAAATCGTTCGTCATCTTCGTATCTCGCCTACCGTCATCTTCGACTTCGTTTTCGATATCGTTCGGAGCTGTCGATGCATCTCCCACTTCGACATCCATGGCCTCCTCGTTGTCTTCGCCAACATCTTCCTCTCCGGGTAATTCGCCGTCTTCCTCCTCCTCCTCGTCATTGAAATCCGCTTGAGTCGTGGTGAACTGTAGGACCAAAAAGAAAAAAAAACGAGACGTGTCAGCTTATTAGCGAACGATATGGCGCGCGGGTCGCATGTGCTTTGACAAATTTACGACGACGGTATGCCTTGCGGAAGGACCATTACTCATCTTAGACTGCGCGTCAGTTAGAAATTGAGTTTAACTTGCGCCTGTATGCGAATGAATGTGTATGGATGTGAAGGTGAATTTAAAGCTCGCGATGTGCCCATTAAATTGGATGAAGGCCTTGGACAGGGTTGGCATTAGACATTGTGTAAATAGTCTCGAGAACGAGCGTCGTTATTTTACTGACTAAGTACTAAGATTAGTACGGATTTTGTACTGTGCATTACCATTTGATTAGATTAAAATTTGTTGTATAAAGAAATAATATATAATTGTTGATTAGTCCAGACTGTTTATATATTACAAATGGGAAATAAACCCGGAAATATAAAATAAATTGCTGCTATTCTCTCCTACAGACACGATGACTCTTTCAGATAAGTATATCATTTGCAATCTTAACGCTTTTAACACTCTTTTTAATTTTAATAAATAATTCAGGTGATTCAGGTAAATTGTCTCTTTTCCAGTACTGTAAATACGAAATTACAGTAACTGAAACGATAAGGTGCTAACATATCGCATAGAATACGTTCAGCATTTATTTGACAACTGCAGAAAAATAATGGAGTGATGGTAAAATTGGTATTCCCATGAAAGCTTAAATTTTCATTGATATTTTACGCATCAAATCATTAGCGTCGCGGTGAGTGAAGTTCAGGCGATTGCGGCCCGGCAACACTTGACAGTGTTAAGACTTTTGGCCAAATTTCGATTTTACAGCTGCTTATATAGCCTCCGACTCTCCGCTCCTTGTCCCAGGCATTTTATTAGGAAAAAAAAATATTTATTTTATTAGGAAAATATATTTCTAGTCAACAATAATTTCGAGGAAACGGAAACATAACTTCCCTTTGCTCTTCTATTTTCTTCAGGTTCTTAATGTTTTCTTTTTTTTCATGCAGCTTCTTTCTTATAAATACGTCGAAAACAGATTGTTTTTTATCTTTTCAGTAGCTGATACTCCTAAAGATAATATTTACAAGGTGTACAACAAACCAAAAAGAGTATCTAGATGATATATGTATATATATATATAAAATATGTATGCACAAACATCTATACAGAGTATTTCACGAAATTCGTTTTAATCAAGTTATTATGAATGGACCTATTAAAATATTTTCACCTACGAAGCACTTCCGAAGGTCATGCGTACCACACTTTATCGTTAGTATTACTATTAAATTTTATACAGGCTGTTCATAAACTATTTCCAAACATAAATATCTTCAAACTGAAAAAGCACGGACCATGGTATCTCTAACTACACTATTGGATTAGAAAGGAAATTTCACATAGGTTCATATTAGGGTTTGATGTACGTACTTTTTATAGCTTTCTAGCTCCTTAAACTTCATATAATGAGTTCACGTTTTATAATAGTGTAGAGGTATAGCATTCATTCTTTGACAACTACTTAATAGTTATTAACGCTAGATATCTAGATAATATAATGTTATTTAATTTCATGACACAGTACTGTAAAACATTAACCTATCATATGCAGTTTAAAGAAACAATTGCTAATATCTTGAAAACTATTAAAAGTAGGTATATGAATCTAGGTAAAGCTGAGAAATTTTAAATGGGAGGAATGTGGAGAATAAGCTAATTCAGAATATTAAAAGCATCTCTAGCTGCACACGAAATATAATAAGAGCTAATAACCAAGAATCACTAGAAAATGTAAAAAAATCACTGTGAGAGTTAGAAATTTACATAACGTGCTGGTGATAGAAATGATATCTGTTAACAGTATTGTGATAAAATCAGAAAGGAGCCTCCAAAATAATATCGATGCTAAATGATGGCTTCAAAGATTACCGGCTGAGCATCAATCAAAGAGAAAACTGAAGTCCTGATTATATCATGAAATGAAACAACAGCTGACGTTATTTTGACGCAATTTTTTTATTGTTTACAACAAACGATCTTAAATGCGACAGAAATGGACAGTAGAATATTAAGTACGTGTACTTTGCTTTGAATAGAACTTTCATTCGTAAAAAAGAAATCAGTAGAAGTACAAAGTTAAGAATATTTGATAGTGTATATGTGCCGATACTAACCTACGAGTGTGAAACGTGGGCCTTTAATGATAGACACAAAAGTCAAATTCGGGGTCGTGAAATGTGTTTTCTGTATTGGGAAAACAAGAAGGGACCGGATTGAAAACAACCGGATTGGTGCGGTGCAGAACCCGCATTAAACAAAATCGAAAAAAAAAACCATTACATTGGTTAGGACACATGGTACGTATGAAAGAATGTAGGCAAGTGCAGGAAAGTGCATCAGATATGGAAAATGAGTAGTCATCCTAAACGAAGAAGAGGTAGACCAGGTGGGTCATGCATGGAATAATGAAATAAGTAGAAGACTTTGGAAAAAAAATATAATATGTAAATAAGCAGAATAAATGGCGAAAATTAACAGGCTATTAGTGATTGTCAATATGGATGAAAATATTTCAAACTGCAAGCAAACAACTCTGTTATAAGTTACTGGTAGGTATTTGAATGTTGGAAGAAAAGAAAAGAAAAGAACAAATGAGCGAGATGACATAGATGGAAGCGTAGTTATTTCAAAGATATAAGTAAGAAGGCAACATAGTTTACACAGATGAATCGTAGATTAATATAGGACTTTTGCAAATAAAATGTGGGCTGACAGCACTGCAAATAAAAAACGACAAGCATTGGCAGAAGGTGTGTCGACAGAAATTACAGCACCGTGTGGTCGTTGTCAAAAGTTTGCGTTAATTCACGCAGGCAATAAAAATAATTTTGTTGCTGAAGGAAAATTTACATTTACATCGTAATACCGCAGATATACATGATGAGATTTGCGGAGATATTTATGAAAAGTGGTTTACAGAACAATTACTACCATTTTTGCCAAACATTATGTTATTATAATCGACAATAATTTCATTGTTTACAGTGAAAGAGTTAATATGCAGAATTCATGAAAATCAAGAGAATGTGAAGAATTCATTCGCCGACAATTAAAGTAGGTCATAAACTTAAAACATAAACCGCACTATATTGCCAAGTATAATTGCGCATATCTCATTTTCGCTCCGGCCCTGCTCCCGGATTAAACTTTGGTTATGTTACCGGCGCTGCCATTGAAGTCATTCATTTCGGAAGCGCTCTCGTGAAGCGTCGATATCGGGGGTGCGCGATGCCTTTTTCTCGCCTTTTTCGAACGTCTTTTGCAATGCGAAATTCTATCTGTCATCGCGAATTGCAACCGTTATTGACGTGTACGAAACTAATGAAGACCGCGCGGCGATTTGAATTTTAATAGAGCTGTGTTCAGCACATTTAGCCTGATGCGCATATAGACTTCTCCTTTTTGCCATTAATGTATGTATTAGGGCTGACAGATGGTACAGTTTATCGTCTATTAACGCTGTCGGATGTTAACTTACTGTAAAATGGAATACGAATGTCAAAATTGAAAGGTGTATAAAATAGGTATAAAGCTATCCATTCTTGAATCGTTATAAAATCATTATAGAGGCGCATTTGTATGACATTTATTTCAGAACGCAGCACAGTGGTCAGTTTGTAGAAATGATGACATTGAAAATATAAAATGAATATTGCGGTATTTTTGATAATGTATGGATAACGTTATTGGTCAACAAAATATGACCAAGAAGTTAATACAGTATCAAAAACCATCTAGAGATCTATACAATATTGTACGCACAACAAACTCTAACTTGGAATTGTGAATAGTTGGCTTTCTAGTGACCATATTTTGCCAATATTTCCATCCACAATTTCACGTCTATTTAATTACTAATTGTACTGAATTTGAATGAAAAATAGGGCATTGAAGTCTTGAACGATGATTACTATGACACTAAACCGGTTTAGTTTGAAAAATTTGCCAAAGACTGGAGGACTGTAGACCGATACTAACGAAGGTATTAGAGAAAACATTGCCTTAGAATTAGAAGAATCACTTAAAACTTCTATCACGACTTCAACTTTGGCACTAAACCATGGAACAATTCATCATTCTGTAAGGAAAATTTTGAAAAGAGAAAAGTACCATCCGTATAAAGTATACTTGATTCGAGAATTGTCAAATAATGATTTTGGCCGACGGTTGGACTTTTGCTAAAGAATGATGGAAATTTGCAATGTAGACAACATTTTGCAACTTCTTAAGGTGGTATATTGGACAAATGAGAATCCTCATTGAATTCAAGGATCCCATACTCAATATTCAAAGAAGTTGGATGTTTGGATGTGAATTTAACGGTTATAGGCCCATTTCATATAGATAGAGACTTGAATGGAAAAGAGTATTTGAATCTATTGAATAACCAAATTATTCCTTCACTTCAACACAATGAGCAGTTACCGTAAAATTTTTGGTTTCAATAAGGTGGGACTCCTCCCCATTAATTATAATAAATAAAATTAATAGTTCAGTAGATGCGAAGTGCTTTATCTCTCCATTTTTACAGATAATTAGTATGGAAGAATCGGAAAAAAACAAGGTTTATTATAATATGCCAATATGTACAGAGTGTATCACTTAAATAGAAAAAGGTGGAAGTTATATCGAAATTACAGTGACTACGAAAAATACGAAATCAAATGTACTATGCGTTATTACTAAAGTTCACCACTTTCCGTGCGTTTCACAGGCGTCGGTATGGAAATGCTCGTTCGAACGCGTGATTCGTAATATATACGCAAGCGATCTTATTGCAGTAGTAACGCATCCAGTATGTGTTTGACGGCCGGTTGGAATGTTGTACATACGTTACACGTAATACAATGGCGTCGATAAGTGGATTAAGGAAAACGACCATTTTCAGATAAAGTGAATGAGTTTATTAAAAATTTCCCGGATTTAATATACGATGGCCCAAAAATAAAATGTTTAGTTTGCAATATATCTCTAATGTGTTGGTCAAAAACATATTGTCAAGACCACACGGGAAGTGCAAAGCGCAATAATAACAAAAAAGTGTATATCGGAAACAGTACACATAATCTACTTCTCTACTTACATCGGTAACAAGGTCGTCCCGAGTCCTCACTCCATCGCATAATCTAATATTCGGAGCATAAATTTAGGCATATATTACAAATCACACGCCCGGACAGCCACTCCCATACCGACGCTTGTGAAGTGCGCAGAAAGTGGCGAACTTTAATCATTACACTTATTTTTTTCTCAGTGCAGATGCAAACACATTTTCTAATTGGGACAACCACAGTGATTAAGTTTATGCTACTCATAAATTTTCAAAATAGCTTATACCTGCTATTAATTTTGGCTTATAATTAAAAGTAATTTATTTTAAATCATAATGTAAAAATGGATTTTATCGATATTGTACTTCGTTATTAAAGTATATCAATGACAATAATAAAGTACATCTTCTATCATTTAAATTAGAAATGGAGCAGGTGTATTATGGCTTGGATTAATTCGCTGTCGGTTTTCAGAATTCCACCATGTCTTTTGCGGATAACAAATCGTGAATTCTGTATAATTTGTAAAGCTCTTTCGTTGATATTTGTATTCTTGTCAAAATTGATATTAAGACAAGCATATTCTACCCGTTAAATTTACATTAAATTTAAATCAAATTTCCTAAAATTAGTTTATTACGCGTGCAATAACAAAAGAACTGGTAGAAATATTTCATGAGGGGCAAGTTTCAAAAACACGGAAGGCGGAGAGGCGGAGAGTCACACAGTTTCACTGAGGGCGTTTCTTTAAAGAGTTATAGTAATGCATGAATGTAAATCACCCTATATATCAAACTCAATAATGCAACGTGTAAGCGAGTTGAATGCATAATTCGTCGGGGATTGCGCGCTGATGTTTCTGCCGCTTTTATTTCTACAGCAATACAGTACAAAAATAGGCTTGAAAAAAAAATGTAGAAGCAAGGATACGAACCTCATACTCATTTGCATCGGTGACGAGTGGGGTCGTTCTGGTGGCGTTGAGCAGTTGAGGGGCGACTGTCGTGGCAAACTCGTTGAAATATAGGTTAGTGCGGCGAGGTAGCGTAGGCGCCCAACCCTTTCCTACAAAATGAACGCAATCAGTGCTGGTCGCACAGACTGCCGACGAATTGCTTTATTTGCATGGAAAAAGTGCACGTTGCGAAAAATAGCCCGTCATATCCACGACGGATCTCGAAATGTGCGCTTTCGAAATTCATTCGATTACGACACACATTCCTATGTAAATTAATTCGTTTAAGGAATTAATGTACTCAGTTTCTCTTCTACTACGACCTACCTCGTTTAATTTTTCTTAATTAATGCGGAGGTCGATTGGACGCAATTGCAAATCTGTCCCTGTACTTGATTTGCATATGTAAATTCTAATTTGCAGTAAGGATTCCAATTATTGATTGGTTCATTTTAATTAACACAATTGAAAGTAGGAACAGTAAACAAACTTCTCAGTAATTATCAAGATTAGTAGCATTTAAATCTTTCATTTTCAAAATGAAATTATTGAATTTAGCAACGATTTAGTTTTTACACTAAGTCAGGGAAGTGCTGAGAGAATATTGAAAGCATCGTGAACAAATCATTAATTCCTAAGGTTACAACGGAAACCCATTTGTTTCGCAGCTAATCAGAGCATATACCATATATAGCCCTATAAGTTATATATGAGAGAGCTTGCCTATATTGGTAGTGTTTGCGTTCTGCAAATCAAATTTTACTTTCTTGGTAATCTTTCTAAATATCATTTCTTCTGGCTCGACGTAAACTTAATTTCCTTAGTTGAGTGTAGGCTTTCACGACCGTAATCCATAGTAGAAATGTCTTTCGGGTGATGTCGTGTAGTTAATATTTAACTTGACGTTTCGCTGACTATCCTGTCAGCTTCTTCAGAAGATTTCTAAAGACTGCTGTTGTTGTCTTTTGCTGCTCGTTATATATCCTATTTTTGTTCCGCTTCGCTGATCCATAACCGTTCTGCTTTGCTGATCCATAACCGTTCCGTTCCGCTGAATCGCGTCGTTCGTTGTATGACGACTTCGTAGTGCTAACCTCCACGTGTTGCTGATCTTGTATCCATCTTCGCGATTGAAGTTGCTGGTGTTCTTCATTATTTCTATGGATTCGCGTATTATCCTCGGGTAGTAGTGGCTGGTCCTGGCTAATACCTTGACGTCGCTGTAGCTTATGCGGTGGTCTCCTTGTTGGTGCAGGTGTTCTGCTACTGCAGATTTTTCAATATGCCTAAGGCGTGCGTCTCTCTCGTGCTCTTTCACTCTGCACTGAATACTCCGTCCTGTTTGACCGATGTAGCTTTTTCCACATTGGCATTTCAGTTCGTGTATGCCTTTTGCTCGTAGTTTTGGTAACACGTCCTTATTTGGAGGGGGTAGCTGGTCGATTTTGGTCACCGTGTTGAAACGTGTGGTGATGTTTTTCTCTCCTAGGGTCTTTTTTAGCCTGTCGGTGACTCCGGCTATGTATGGAAGGTACGCGTATCCTGCTGGTTGTTGTTGGTCTTCGTCTTTTCTCTGCTCTCGTGGCTTCCTTATATCTTAGGCGGAACAAAAATAGGATATATAACGAGCAGCAAAAGACAACAACAACAGTCTTTAGAAATCTTCTGAAGAAGCTGACAGGATAGTCAGCGAAACGTCAAGTTAAATATTAACTACACGACATCACCCCAAAGACATTTCTACTTAATTTCCTTGTTATTCCGGCAGTTATGAAAATCATCCAATCAAATAAATATTGTGACGTAATGGATGTTTTTGTGGTCATTTAAAAACCATAATTTTAATAATTTTTTTTAATACAAAAGATTTTGGTTTATATCCTAAAAAGTATTATTCCTTTGTGACTTATCATTTGCCCAAAGGTGTATATTTTTAAAACATTTTTTAAATCAGTTACGTAGTTGAAATAGATAATGTAATTTTACAAATGTTCTCATCCAATAGTATAGAATGAAAAGTAGGTAGCTAAGGTAGCTGTTCAGAAAGTAAATAATACAATACCAATAATGATTATTGGGACTAAAGTTCCCCACACCAGGATCTCCATACTATTCCATGCATAATATAATATCACAACTTCGAGCAAGGATTTAAGGGTAGTACAAGTTCCCAGAGCATTTTCCATTTTTTATAACATGTACTGTGCAGCATTCGTAATAAAATAATGAGAAACGTACCATGCTTGACACAATGTACTCCTCTTTCTACGCTGATTGCAGTTTTTGTCAGGCAAGCTGCTCTATGTAATTCGCAGTGGTTCGGATATATGTGTCCGTCAGAACCGCAAACGAGTTTTCTGTGAACGTTGCACTGCCGTTGACAAATACAGATCGCTTCGCCAGTCGCCGCGAGAGTGCATTCGTGGCCTTTCATGCAGTAATGCACCAGACATGGATCTGAAAAAAGAACATATAAGATAGAATACAGAGAGGAAAGAGGATAAACGCGTCTTCTTTCCTTGCGGAATTTATTGTACTTATGATCGGGGGTATATTCGAAGAAAACTTTGAATTAGGACAGGTACACTGAAGTACATTATAAGAGATAAATTTACACTGCACGACTTAAATGAGAACGGTGCTTCATTGAAAATGGAAATCATACGCGTCTGGCATGAATCTACGAGTTAATTATACGTTATAGTTTGCACAATTTAGACGACACGTTATACTGCGTTCATACATTTCAAGGAAGTACGTGGAAACATTATAATAAAACTTGTTTGCAAAAGGAGATTGCCGACATGGTGGTGGAATGCGAAATTATGTTTTTAGCAAGGATTTTCCCTGGATTGGTTAAAAGGATGAGAAAAGGTGTCTCTTGCAGAAGTAAAGCGGAAAATATTGAGAAGGAAGATTTTAGAAAAGAAAATTATGACGTGGTTCATTGTCAGGGTGTTCTGGCGCAGGTTGCCATGGATCGGTTTTGAAACCTGATTATACCAACTTTACTACTTTAAGAAGGAACAATTTTAGGAAATTTGATTTCGTAAAATATTGTTTCGTCCATTCCTTTATAGATTTGGTTTTCTATATTTGTTTCAGCATTTCTGTCGAAGGTCAACAATAGCCAACAGATGCATTATGCCGAAATCTTCAAAAATAGTGCATTTTAATTGTTTAACATTAGATAAGTGATTATCCTATACTGTAACATTTGTTGATAAATCCCTTCCTTATAGGACTCCATTATGTTTGCTGCTTTGCTACTTAATTTTTTTTATATAGGGCGAGTCGGCAGGAATGGACCAAACTCCAGGAGTGTACTGAACACGTGAACATAATGTATAAAAACTCATGTGTTCTTATCCGATTTTCATACTCTGAACCCAATGCCATGCATACAATTTCAGTTTCAATGGAAAATTTCTTAAAAATGAAAGAAAAAATCCAGTGATGAAGGAAAAACATTCTGACTACTCCCTTATCTCTAGCATAATTTTAGAAGCAGTGCCTAAAGGCACTTCAAGTTATTTTGGTATTTTATCAAACTTTGTTTCTCTTTATGATGATTTCTTATCGATTACTCTTGTAGTTATGCACATACAATGCAGCTGTTCATTTGAGGACCTACACATTGGAGAACATCCAACGAAACGTAGCAGTAGTAAAATAGTAAAAAAAGAGATTAGTTTTTCTTTTCTTAACACCTGACCTCTAAACCCAAAATTAACATCACAGAATAAATTTGTAATTCAAGGAAATTTGCATCAGGTTCTTGATAGTAAAGCTCTAGGATTTTGGTGAAATGTACAGAATTAAATCGTATTTCAAATAATTTCTTTATCTTAAACTTCTACTTCTCACTTTTAATGTGCATTTTTCTTAGTTAAATAGAATATTCACGCGTCTTGTTTTTCACATAAATACATTAAAGGTCAGTTTCCAAAGTTCTACGAACTAGGTTCTAGTTCACATGTGTCATTGTTAATTTAAGAATAAGAACACGACAGGTTCGTGACATCTTACATAATTGTTTGGGTGGTAACAAGGCGTTAGCTCGCTAGCTACCAAGGCTGTTGGGACCTGGATAGAAACTCAACTGGAGCGACACTTGTCGTCAACTTCAGAACTTGTTAACTCATTACAGCAAGCAATTTTGGCAACGTATACTAACTATCAATGAAACATGGATACCGTACTACAATCCCAGAACTTCTGGGGAAGTCCATTCCAAAGTGCGACGTAAACTCGAAGAAAGGCCTCCACTTAAACCGCGTGCAATTCCGTCGGTTGGAACATACTGTATACGGGGATTACGAGGGAATTATTTTTATGGATAATCTACCGAAAGATACTATTATTATCGCAGATTACTATTCTAATCCTTCGTCCCTTTATACCCACTGTAAAAAAAACGGTCGTTATTGCGACAGGACAACGCAATGCGAACGTGTCAAATCTTCGAAATTTAACTTTCTCAAGTTAGAAATTCTTGGCTTAAGAAACCTAAAATCCGATCCTAAAATTGCTGTACAAAGAGTTGCTAAGGGAAATGCTACGGTTATTTTAGATAACCAAGAGTATGAGCAAAAAGTTATTTCCTTACTATAAAACGGTACGTATCAACTTCTTAAGCGTGATCCTACTCCCAGAATTGAGCCTTCCATCATTAACTAACTGCATTACAACGCCATCTGGCCCTACAGAAACCAAGCGGTCACTTCTCCCTAGTGATTCTTCAATTCCTAAGTTATACGGTTTCGCAAAAATTCACAAATCTAATATCCCCTTACGTCCTATTGTCAGCTACCAATAGCCCCGCTTACAAATGATCGAAGTACCTTTCTAACCTACTAAAACCTTACTCTGTCTCCTATCGTCGCCAATATATTTATGGAAGCATTTGAACAATTACGCCAAAGTGTTGGTACAGGTACGTTGTTTACACTTTTGTCATCTGGTCTCATGGACACGAATCTTTAAACGATTTCCTACCGTTTCTGAATTCTTAACATGATTCCACACGCTTCACTAAGGAGTTCGAATCAGACGGTGCGTTCCTTTTCTAGATGTCCTCGTACGCTGAGATCCCGACGGTGTACTAGGGCATTCCGTTTACAGGTAGATCTCCGTGGATTTACAGTATCATATGCCCCATGTTTCTTATCCGAAAGCCCATTTCCATATCTGAACGCAATTCGTTTCCTCAAGAACTCAACCACATTACCGAAACTATGATCCGCAATAATTATTCTGGGAAAGAAATTCAAGTTATCATTAATCGCCACATCAACCTTCCTCCAAAGCAGCTCCCCTCATCTAATCCTAATTTCAGTAAGGAAGCGTATCTGCCCTACATTCAAGCTGCCAACGATGGTATCAGCAAAATCCTCTTCGGGAACAACATAGAAACCATCTTCTAACTCAATTTCAAACCGTCAGACTACTTCCCCATCAAAGACCGCAATCATCTGGAAGCCCATGGTGTCTACCAGATTCCATGTTCGTGCGGTAGTGTGTACATCGATGAAATGAAGCGATCGGTCAGCATTCGTGTTACTGAGCACGTGCGTTGTACGCGATTGCTTTGTGTAAACGTTTCCGCGCTGGCTTAGCATAGACTGGAAGCTGACCACCTAATCCAATTTAACTCTACTAACTATCACTCCCACCTTGTCTCGCAGCACTCATTATTATAGTAGAAAAATCCGTGAATCTTTGAAACGCCCCCAAAATTTAAATCAGGATATTGGTTATCCTTTACCTCATACCTGGAAATCCTAACTGATTCTACTAGCAACGGCCACGGTTCACTGATCCGTAACTGTTCCGCTCCATTGACTTAACTATCGGTATATAAACCCCTCCGGAATGAATATTTCCCAATCAATCTAGGGTAACGGCCGTAAGAGTGAAAAAGGAATGTCGGCAGAAACTACGGCAATGACGTGGTTTCAACCCGGGAACCAAGAGTATAGTACTATTGATGGCTGCGGAAGCCTATGTAACAGATTCTTTGAGGATTGGTTAACAAAATTAGTTCAACGTTGAGATAAGTGTGTTCATTTAAGGGGTCTATATTGAAAAACTACCTTGTAATATCGACGAGAATTGTGGAAATAAAAAAAATCCTAGACAAATTCTTAGAACTTTGGAAATACCCTCGTAATAGAGCTTTAATGAGAGCGATTATTAATTGGGCTTTTACGCGTTAATAATTGCGCTTATCGCATGCAGCCATAGACAGCATATTGTTATTCGGAGTCTTCGTTAAATCCGGCTAGCGTGATTTAATTCTTTTGAAGTAAAATCAAAAAAAACTTCGTTTTCCGTTTAATTAAAGATATAAAAAAACACGTTATTAAAAAAGTCAATAAGACATGGCATCATTGCTTCGTCGAACGGCAATTGTTTTTTCTAATTCCATCACAGACATTCTTCCGAATCAATTTAGCAGATAGAAAGAACTCGTTATGGGAGTTAATTAATTTTTAAATCGTGACTTAAATTTTAAAGGCGCTACATCGTTCTCGAACTTCGTTCGATCAAACGCTCTTCATTTCCTCTCGCCCTCGATCTAGCTCTCTTCCTTTAGCAGTTTCTTTGCCTTCTCGTTTCCTTGATTGCATGTTCCGATCTTTTTTCAAAGGGTGACAAGATAAATTGACGCTTATTGACTGTTCGGTGTCATTGAGACGCGACACCGGATATAAATATCGTTAGAAAAAGACGTAGATGTTTCAAGGAAGGAAGGTCCTCTAATCTGATGACGACAACAAAGACAAACGAAAAAAAAGAAACAACAGCGCAACTGTTCCGGTATCGTTTATCTGTCGTTAATTTTGTCGAGTCAGTGTATGTAGCCTGAAGAGGGAAAAAAGTAGGTAAGTGGAGCAATTACATTACTGGAAAGATAGTGT
The DNA here is from genome assembly GCA_902655005.2 of Marronus borbonicus. NCBI lineage: Eukaryota > Metazoa > Arthropoda > Insecta > Coleoptera > Scarabaeidae > Marronus > Marronus borbonicus. The sequence continues at coordinate 6,483,215 of LR737385.1, read as the reverse complement.
CGGCTTCTGTGCAGCTTATAGACAATCGGTTCTTATCTTTTTCTTTGGAGGAAGACAAGAAAAAACTTTAGCTGTAAATTAAGAGCAGCAACGGTGCGTGATGACGCAACTCGTGTATCTTCCTTGCATGTTGTGTACGTTGTACTATGCAACAAAAATACATGAGGGAGTTGAATTGTCGTGCGCGGCCCTCCTTTACCCATCGCCGCTGATTAAAATACTGAAATATTTTTTTCAAGGAACTTTTTAGGTCTTGTATTGGTTACGCCTGGATTTCTAATAACACTTATCTTTTCTGCACATTCTTGTGGCATCTTGGAAATTTATAGACCTAATATACTAAAGGTATTGAAAAGTGAACGTTCCTGGCATTAAGGTAGTGGTCAACACTTTCGTTCGGTAGACAGGAGATTTAAGGTCCGATTCTTTATCTGGACGAGATTTTATTTAAACGACATGGTATGAGAGGGTTCCATCTGCGGTTTTTTTTTTTAATCAGTACTAGTTTTCAAATTTTTAAAAATATCTAGATAATATTTAGAAATTTAAAAGCTAATAAAATACCGTAGAGAGAACCTCGCCAGGCTAAAAACTCACTTTTCAAAAAAACCACAGAAGCTTCAAGACGACGAAATGTTGCTTGTTATCGTGAGATTTTCCAAAATTCTCTTTGCATTAATTGGCAGATATGGACTCGGAAGACAGAAAATCATTATTAAAAATCAAATCTCCGGGTCTTGCAGACTCTCACTTTGGAAATAAAAATTGTCCTGCAAAATCGTGTGATTTAACATCTTTTGAGGTACGTTACGTGTATACCGATAACCCACGGGCACAGCTGGAATTGAAGAACGAAATTCGCCACTGTATTTAAGAAATTAACTTAAAGATATGTGAATATGTCAATGCGGTCATTTGCTTGAGGTATTATTTGGTATTTAACAGTTTACATCGTACTTAGTATTCCAGTAAAGATATCAAATATTGTTGACTGAAAAATGCATTTTCTTTCTTAATCAAAATTCCCACCCTTATCAACACATCCTACATAAGATTTATATACCAGACCTGTCGTTACATCAATTTTTTCTCTTATCGCTAAGAGCAGTTCTTTTCCATTACTATGTGTCTTAGACATTTTTCAAGTCTAGGAAAAGTTTCTCAAGTTCCCAAGCGCGGACGCTTAATGTAAGAACTGAACAATAAGTGCTAATTTAGAAATTCTAACCATTAGTATAAAATTTTTCTCATTAATTAGGTACATTCAGAATGTTTTAATGTTATTGCAATTGCTATGGAACGGTAAGTATACTTTCTATTTGTAACTCTATAATAGTCTTTCCTCTTTCTTTTAAGAAAGAAGTATAAAATAATATTAATTATGTGTAGCTGTTGCTAAGATTAACATTTTTTATGATCGTGTGATTTGAATAGGGACTAGTATAGAAAAAAACACCTAACATTGAAGAAGAAATACACACAAACAGACGCTCGACGTAATCCAGATTTTTTATGTAACGAATCATTTCTGTAATAATAATATAATAGCAAAAACCATTTTTTTAACAGCAAATAAATGGAATTTCCCAGTTGTTTGTCATTTCAAAATCCACGATAGGTGATAAAATTCTTCTGTCAATATTTGCAAACGATGAAAGTACAGCCTCAAACAATTAATTGTCGAATTATTGGACCATATTTTCCGGATGATGTACTAACAAAGGAAGCATTTCTTGAATAAAAATTAATTCCAAAACTAACGCTGCTCTCTCAAAAGGAACAAAACCACCCCGTTTGATTTCAACAAAATAGTAATTTTGTACCCGATTATTTAAATGTCTTCTGTTCTTATCTCTCACTTTCATCGCTTCCAACTTAACCGACAAAAGTTTTAATTAGAATCAAGTGTTGACGCTAATCAAACAAATATTTTAATACTTTCTTGATCAATCTGCCGTATCACCATAGAGCGAAACAATAAAACCGAAAGAATTACATTTTTCCCCAATGGGAGACATTCCAACACTCGGAGATTTTGCTCACTGAACTTAGCTCCGATTCGGGGAATTTTTTCACCTCGGAGGAAAAAATAGTATCACTAAAACAGCGCAACATTAACCCCGGTGGCGAATTTTTCCACTGCGACAAGCAAGATTAACACCGAAACGGAGAATTGCCTCACCATGGGGGGAAATTCTTAATGCTAAGACGGAGAAATTTATCACCGAAATGGAGAAACTTTTCACCGAAATGGAGAAACTTTTCACCGAAACGAAGAACTTATTCACCGAAACGGAGAGATTTTTCACTGAAACGCAGAAATTCTTAACTGAAACGGAGAACTCCATCGATTCTAACTGCTTGTGCAAATAGGCGTGAGGTAAGAGCCAGGCGGTGTTAAAACTGTGTTAGATCTGACCCCGTACTTTTATCTGTGTATATTGAATTGACTTATTTTTAGATGGAGAAACTAATATACAGGCTGTTCCATTTAAAATAACAAGGTTTGCTAATTATCGTAGCCCTATGTATGCAGAAATCGTTTTATAGGATACTTTATGATGTCTTTTATGTAATTAGAAAATAGTATTGAGACACCCTGTCTATCATAACGGGGATCAAAACATGAATTGTTTTTAACATTTTTTTTCCAAAGAGGCGTTATTAATCGAGTAATTGCAAACATATGTATTTGCGTATTACAAGCAGGAAAGGCGTCTACCCGAGCATTTAAGGGTCTAAATGTTATTGTGGCAAAAGGTCGCGCTATTCAGTCTTTCAGCCACAGTATCCACTAATTTAATTTAACGGAATGAGAAACTTGATTAAAGGTTCTGCATTGGCGGCAGTGGTACCAGTAACGGCGGCCGCGTCAGTTATACGAAGGTCGCACGAAACGATTCAAATTATGAGTCAGAGAGAAGCACTTGAAAGTCCGGTAATTAATGGGTTAAACTATAATGGACGGCGAAAGGGCAGGTTGGCTCGCTTGACTGATACTCACTCGTCTCAAGTAGAGTTATGTGCGTCGACTGGGTGCTGGAAATAGGCGAAGTTGTGGCAGTTGTTGATGTCGTCAGGGAGTCCCTATGATGTCTGGACCTCTGCAACAAACAAAGAACGAATTTGTTATTCCGT
>LR737385.1:6443953-6479677 GCA_902655005.2 Marronus borbonicus | reverse complement strand
GATGTCTGGACCTCTGCAACAAACAAAGAACGAATTTGTTATTCCGTGTAGATGGGGATGTTTCTTAAATATAACGCGCGGTTTGAATACTAAATGACGGTTTCTCATTTGCTTATTAATAAACTGGTTCTAGAGCCTTTGAATTCATTTGACTTGCGTAATAAAGGTCACTAAGATTTGGCTATGTAAAATATGGACACTACGTTATATCTGTTGCTGTATCCATAAATGCATTTATAAAGTAATAGTTGAGTTTTTAAAAAATGGGCAATTAAATTTATCCCGAAATTCTTATTTTTCATAGAGTATAAGCTTTGTTTAATGGCATTCATTCGAATGACAATACGTCTGCTATATTAAACGACTATCTAACTTGTCACCCAGGCTACCAGAATATGAAACCATTGGAGATTTACACATTATTGCAGAAATTAACATCGCTGTTAAGATATATCCAGATGCAGATATGTATAGGTGTACACCAGCGAAGTTTAGCACTGATATGGTGACAGTTACGAGGGAAATCAATGAAATTTAAGATAATAAGATCGTGCATTAGCTCTATGAAACTAGCTATATATTCATATAAAGCTCTAGTTCTTTAATAGAAATTGTTTATGTCAGGGTTACAATTTTTACTAAGCGAAAATTTGTAACTTTCGGACCTGTACACTTATTTCTTCTTAAAATGTTCTATTTGAAGTCCAATGTTTATGAGCCTAGGATAGCTTGAAGTTAGTCCCGATTTACAATTAAGTCCTTCCCGAATATCCTTGTTCCGCGGTTGGCCATTTTTATATTATCAGATCTGAATTAAAGTGTTTTCCACTTCCATGGTTGAAGTGTACAAGTACGGTAGTGTTAAGTACAAAAATTTTGAAATAAAGTGTTTTTTTTTAAACAAACATCTATCTTACTATATGTGTAAGACGAAGTTAAAATCCCAAACTAGGGGAATTTGGAGGGAAACAGTAATCGGCACTGCTTCGCCCCGCAGTAAAAAGGTACAAAAATTGTAAACATGTCAAACAGAGACCCTTTCCAATGTAAGTCGATTATATCACAACAATATGTACATATGTTCAAGTAGTTAGGTTTGCTTCAATAAAAATTACAAACAAATCAGAATCGATTGGATTCCGTAGCATTACTGGCAAAAAGAAGAACAATATTTTGCTTTACCGGTAAGGTAAACTCTACAGAAACAAATATCGATAGCTGCGATTGTAGCATGTACTGCCTTGTTAAGGATAACCGTCATGTCTACATTCTGCAAGAATAATAATAATAAGGGTTTCTCGAAACTTTCAACAGGATGCAATCGAGTTTTTGTAATAATCCCTAAATAAAACTAGTCTAAGGATAGGTACGAGCTTTATTAATCATTCTCATTCATTTGTTATTTCAAAACAGGTCGAATATATTGTAATATTAGTCTCTTCATATTTATTGAAAAGGATTGAACTAATAACCTTACATCATATCTGAAATCCTTCAATATAATATTCTTATTTTGTAAATAATCCATAATGACTAATGGAGATTCCTCGATTAAAACCGTCGTTACGTGCTTAATAGCTGTTGAGCTAACTTTATTATTATAAATAAATAAATTGCAGTTGGCAGCTGGCAGTTGATTTTCACCTCTGACATGGTTCACATGCTGAGTTACTGTGATCAACTGTTTCCCGCTCAGTTAGTTTCGCCTGTGGCGTGGTTTACACCTTGAGGTACCGTGCTAACTGTTTGGGTATTATTGTTTATTAATAAACAATTACTACTAGACGTTTATTACATACGATATAAATACACACTTTACATAATATGACTACTATGTTAACTGACTTACTCTATGCTCTATACTCTTGCACTACGTTGGTGGTTGGCGGGAAGTCTGTATAATATTGCCAACCCTGCTATCTTTCTTCTTTAAAAGTTATACTTACTATATAGCTATATATAATAAGGAAGAAGGCTTGCAACTAATTCTACCAGACTTTGTGGTAGTAGGATTTGCTTCTGAAGATACTTTCACACTAGTTTTAGAGATGTTATCGTTTCGTCATTCCTATCATGATCATTATCCCAATTAATATTGTCGCTTTGACTATCATAATTTATATTACTATTGTCGGCAATTTTTACGTTTTCGATTTCTTTCTAAAATGTTGTTATTAACGTCTAATTTAATTATATAAGATCTAGGTCTGTTAGCAAAGTTAATTACAACACCAGGTAACCATTCCTTATCCTTAATATCAATCTTTGTCTTAACTTTATCTCCTATTTGTATATCACATAAGACAAACTAGAGTTATGAAATTTTTGAAATTCTTCTGAAATAAACTGTGGTCCGTTATCGGAAAATACTATTTGTGGGATTCCTAACCTTGAGAATATTTCCTTTAATACTATAATAACATTTCCACTGGTTGCCTGGTCCAATTTTCACATTTCCACAAATTCAAAAAATAGTCTACCACAATTATGTAATTTTTATTATTTAGTACAAATAAATCTACATCTACTTCTGCCAATTGTTGTTTGGTACTGCATGTGGCATCAAACATTCTTTAACATTATTTTCTTTAGCAGTGGAACAGATATCGCAATTAATTACTTTCTGGTCCATGTCACGCGGCATATTTGGTCAAAATAAAATTTCGCGAGGTAGATTTTTGCATTTTTCTTTACTTAAGTGTGAATAATGGATTTTGTCTAACATCTGTTTGCGTCATTCAGTTGGTACGTATAATTGATTATTACGAAAGATTAATTGTTTAGTTGTGGTTAACTCACGTTTATACGGCCAAAATATGTAGAACTGTTCTAGTAAATCTTTTCATTTGAAAATCCTTTTAGGCTTATAAGTTTTTTGGTAACAGGATTTATAAAAATGTATTTTTGAAATTCTTCAAATCTTGTTTTACTGATTGGCAAATTTTCTGTAATGAAACATAATTGTACATCACAATCGTCTTCAAATTCATCATTTATGCAATTTTCTTTTGAAAAAGAAGCTTCTCTAGCTCTAGTTCTAAGCCTTTTTATAGACTAGATTTAGCGAGTACTTTTGTAGGGCTATGAGCATACGTTGAAGTCTAGCAGGTGCGACTGTTAAAGGTTTTTTGTAAATTGTAATTAAGGGACTGTGATCAGTTTCTACCGTTACATCATTTCTAGCATGGATATATTGGTGGAACTTTTCACGTGCCATCACAATGGCTAACATTTCTTTTTCTATTTGGGCGTATCCTTGTTGTCTTTTTGTTAACGCTTTAGAAGGCATGCCTTCTTGTGATAAAACTGCTGCGCATGCCGCTTGTGAGGCATCACAAGAAATTGTTATTGGTTGACTGATATTAAAATATCTTAGCACTGGCGGTTTACACAATAATTCTTTAATTTTATCTAATGATTTTTGATGTTCGTTGTGCCATTGAAAATCTATATTTTTTCTTCTTAGATTATTATCGAATGGGTATTACTATGACTGCGCTGTGTTTGGGTATTTTTGTTCATTAATAAACAATTACTACTAAACGTTTATTACATACGATATAAATATGCGCTTTCCATAATATGACCACAATGTTAACTGACTTACTCTATGGTTCTTCTTGTACTGCGTTGGTGGTTGGTGGGAAGTATGATATTGCCAAGCCTGACACTAACTTGAAGGAGCCCCATATGATTGTGAGCGAAACGTCGAGTTTCCGATTAACCATAAGGCGGTCCAAACCCGGTACACATTTAGTTTTAACTGACTCTGGCCGTGGATGCCTACGTTATTAATCTATCATTAATATTTCTCCAATCGAGCACAATATGTTTCTAAGTGCTTTAACAATTTTGTTAGAATCGAATATTCAAATCTTTTACTAATTATGCTAATTAACGTATGTAAATTGGAATTCTAAGAACAACCGCAAAATATGCACCACATATGCTTACGTATGTAAGTTGGGTATTCCCTTAAATCGTTTAGACGGACACATTTCCGTTAATGTAAGGGCCGCTGAAGAAACCACCCGCTCTGGAGGTTATTTATTGGAGACACGTTGCCACCGTTATCCCCATATAGATAATAAAGGCGCCTCTTACTACAATACACTTCTAATTTTGCGTATAAATTTTACCTTAATAGCGATCCGCTCGCCGCCCCGCCGTGATATCAAAACCCACAGGTGTCCTCTCTTTCTCTTGTTCGAGCTACCGCAGCGTGCTTTGTTTTGTCAATACAAGAGCTATCTCCTTTTAATTTCCGCATCTATTAGGTCTAGGATAGTCGTTGTCGATGGTAATTTGAGGTCTTTACCCCGTCGGCATACTACATAAAGAACGCTACGACTCACCACCCATACGCTGCAGGTTGCTTTTGAACGTGGATAATCAATAGCAAACTATTTTTGATATCATCACGGCATGGTATGATTTAATTAAATGTTCCTGCCAATTTTTTGCGAATTTACGGGTTGTTCGTGTAATAGAATATGTTTACGTGATTGTGCTCGTTAACTGGTACAGTTTATAAACTATTTCGTTCGAATTATCGATCCTTGTTTCGAAACTTTGAGTGAGACAGAAGGAAAGTTGCCGGGAGTAATTTTAATGAACACCTAATTAGAAGGGAACTATTCTACTTTTGTTATTGTTGCTAGTAACACAGGGTCAATCGGGTGGAATGGGGCAAAATTTACGTTGCCGGGTTTTCATTTGATTTCAAGTTATAATGTAATTACAAATAAAGAAAATTGCACTGTAACAATACAGTGACACTGTCACATATCACAACAACAAAACTATTGCAATATTAAGCCTCGAAAGGATTGATTCAGATATCCGGTTATGTTTGATATGAAGCGAAAAAAGCATCTATTGTAAAACTTACCTGACTTTTTATTTTAAATGGGTAGCCCTTGGAAAGATCTTTATTTTATTTAAGACGTATTAACTCGAAAACAAGGGAAAATTTAGTCAATTTATAAGAACGCTAGTTAAATCTTTTTAATTGATTTAATTAATAACTTGAAGACAAACGACAATCAGAGACGAACCTATGAGCTCTTTTACACTGATTTTACGTGTACAATGCGCTCTTTGGTGTACAATGCGCAGGTTGGTTGGATCCTCCCGTCTCACCCTGTATACAGAGAAGTACTATTTCAATTTAATAATAAATTGGGAAATTGGGATTCGCGTAACTAACAAGATTTGTTCACTTCCGCTCATGTCTAACCAGTTATACCTACATTAAACATAAAAATAAGCATAGATGTTAAGTAAAAAAAAAGAATGTTAACAATAAAAATAAATGAATAAATAATCTATAAAATACAATGGAAAAGAAAAAAATTGTCATAACTAGTTATGGGAAGGAACTTGTCTTTAAACAATTTCAAGAAGAATAAGTGTTAACTGTTTACTGATCACTGAATATTGAATAGTGATTACTAACAACTAATTACCGACTACTGACTACTGATTACTGATTTAAATGGTTGCCTTAGGTAACCATTTGCTCCGTCCTGAAACTGACTGCTAGCCAATGATGATGAGCAAAGGCATGTTATTATTTAAGTTACTTAAATTTTAGTAGAAGAAAATATCTAAAATCTTTAAAATTATAAAACTACAACATTATTATATAAAATAGGGAAATTTGCTTGCAATAATGTATTTTATAAAATCTTTATAACTACACAGACAAATAATTAGTAGCACAACTTTTGCAAAATATGATATTGCAGCTTTTACATAAATGATATTCTAAATTGGATATTGCCTTATCTATAGTTCTTTTCTTAAGCCCTACATCCAAAACGTATTATTTAGTAAAGTATAAAATAGTATTAGCAAAAAATCAACGTGGAAGAAAGAGATGGGGTACGTACATAAATCTACCCTCTAAATTGTCTATTAACTACAAAATTGCATCCACAAGTTCTGTAACAAATAGAATGCATTAAAAGCAAACCAAATAAGCAGCAACATCAAATTCTGCATATCCAGTGCCAAGTGCCGGCTGGTACTTCGTATAATCTAATCCCTTTACATATAATGCACGTACTTAATGGTCTGCTTCTGTCTGTTAAAGTTCGGGACACTAAGCTTTGTATATAAGGTTACATTGCGTCTAATGCAAATTGCACACATTCAATTCCTGTTTAAATATCAACATGGGAACTATTGAAATCGTTAAAACCGCTTTGGTGGTAAATATTGTTACAAGATTACGTTATAGTGTAACAAAATTAATAAAAGAAAAATATGTTAACGAAAATGTATTAATGATGTTGTAGACTTAATGAAAAGTGTAAATTAATATGAAAATTCTTACTTACTTTTCTTGCAAAGTGAAAGAGAGACTGGGAAATTTAAATCTGTTATTGCAATGTTTACAATTATAGTTTTATGCTTTTAATAGATTTATCTTCGATAAGGAAAAAAGAATCCTTAGAAATTACAATAATTTTGCTTATGCTAAGAATATAAATTTTGTAAAAAGTGTTTTATCAATCTTTTGAAATAACTTAGCTACTAGTTAGCTCAGATATGAAAAACAAGCAGAAATTGTTAAAAAAAGAGGTGTTATGTAAGTAAAGAAAAACCTTTTCGTTAGTTATTTATTAAATTCAGAAGTAGTGGAGTACTACGCTATCAATTAAGTTTACAAATTAAGCAACGGCTTAAATATGCTGTTGTTTTCTTTATTTGAAACACCTCAACGTTTTGAGTGCTTCTTCACTCTTCATCAGGGTGATACTATTAAAAAAAAATACATCCGAGACATGAATTCAAAGTACAAAAATTCATCGAATTGTTAATGTGATGAAACGCATAAGAACTAAGAAATTCGAATAATCGTACGTGTGTAACAACAGGAAATACTGCAAGGACTAACATTAATATCAATAAATAATAAATACTATATTTTAAAGCATTATCAGAAAAAAAAAACTGATTGGAAATGAAGTAACAAAGGTAGATTTATAAGATTCCAGATGATTAAAGGAGTGTTACAGAGTTTTCCCAACCGAAAACAAAATACGCGCGATTCAAGACAATGAAGTAGATCTGCATAAATACAACTTAAATTTTCGATGTCCTTCCCATAATTAATACAATCAGGACGTTTATTAATGGAACACGTTTCTACGAGGCAGCCTTTAAAATAATTTTGTTCAACGTCAAATATGTTAACACTCTCAATATTAAAGGAGCGACCATGTTGCAAGAAGTGAGTGCTTGAGGCAGTGAAATATAAGCTGTTACCGACATCACATTTGTGTGAAATGCGGTTTTTAAAGTTTTGAGACGATCAATATAGCAACCCGGAAAATCATTGCAATTGATTTGATAAATGACATTGGAGCTTTCCAAATAAAAATATTGAGCTTTTTAGTAGATAAGTTGCAATTAAATTATTGTATCCTTTAAACAAGTTAAAAATCTGGTTGCTCAGTAATATTCTCAAGGTTAACATGTTATAGGGTTGTTTCAGAAATAGGGTCACCCAAGGTATTACCGTTGCAATGTAAAATTATATGAAGTAGTTCTGCCAGGGTATGAAACGGTGTTTTTTATCTTTTATCTAATTTGTGAAGTCAGTTAACGGCTAAATAAATTTGCTTATTGTCGTTATTAAACAATATGAAAGAATACTAAGCACAAGTAAATAGTTCATGTGTGACAGCCAACTAAGCTACTTGAAACTAAACGAATTCTGTGATCTGTTGCAAAATTCATTCGTTCTAATTAGCGACCCTGCTCGTTTTCTACCATCCCCACTTTCGTTTTGTCTTGTTGATCTTGTTTAATGATGCTATTCATTATTGTAGTATAGCAGCTATTCGAACAATGGGGCTTGGAAGAATATTTGCCTCTCTTTGACGGTAAGTAAGTAAGCAGTCCACACAACGCTTGATTTAGTACTCTATTTTCTGTAATAATTTTGTGCTATTATTGTATTCTCTTGCATTGTTTTTATTGGTGGAAGCAGATTTCTACAAAGTAGCTCCAGAAAATATACAATTTATAACACACAGCCGAAAGAATCCCAAGAAATAATATTAGAGATAGCCACAGCAGCGAAAATTTTAATTTAACTACTCTAACAAAGGTAACGTAAATATGGAGTTATTTTGTTATCCCCGAACTCCAATTTTTCGTTCCCATAAACACAAGGCTTCCCTGGAATGTCGATGTTGTATACGGAGGTGTCGACAGTATTTTCTGTTTCTTGTGCTGTAAGCATAGTAGGAATAAGAAGATAAGTTTCTTTAGATAGCTTTACCACTCGAAAATCGGTTATCAACGTTACCATATTGTCTTCTCGTAGAAAGGTAAGATTCGAACCACTTTAAACAAACACAATTGACCCCAAACCTCCTGAGTTTGTAGAGCAGAACAGAGTGGTCCACACAATCGAATGCCTTAGAAGATGTGCGTAAAAGTGTGTTGATTCTCAAACGATTGAAAAATCTTGTAGAACGCTAATAGCACGACAATTATTAATGTTATTCTGATCTCCCTTCTTAAAACTAGACATCAGCACCATGTGAGAAGTTGATAACGTACACTAAAACTTATACTATAAGATGGCAAGCACCTTCTCAAAAGAAATGACAAAACGGCAGAAGCCACAGCGACAATGATTTAAAAACCAAACTTGAATCGTATGACGGAAACTGAACATCTGGTGTATTCTATTCGAATATAATTTTGGGTTCTGCAGGACTTAACTTAGAATAATTTTTATCTGAAGAGTTTATCTCCAAGTTGCTCTTATACCCACGCACTAGGTGAACCCGCTACATAAAAATAAAACTAGATATTACATTATATTTCTTTACACCTCTGACAAATTGCTGACTGTTTCCCACATACTTGCAATGTGTTATGGATATTTATGAGATGGCCGCATATTTTGATTGGAAGTTGTTTGAGGTTAGGGAAAGGTACTGGTTACATAAAGGGTAACCACTCTTACATCAAAGACCACGATTCTCTGTATAGTTGGTATATGAATCTAATAGCCGCGAGAAACCATTACATTAATTGCCTTTAGACTACATATTTGCACATTTCTACACATCGTTAATTTCCTGAAAGCATTTGTACGACGACAAGAATTAATTGATCAGTTATCATTTAGTCTGTTTGTACCCTAATACGTAACCTACTTTGACTAAATTAAAATATAGTTGATCCGTGATTATAAAATATTAGCAAATGAAGGTACCTCTAATTGTTAAAAATTCAAAAATAAATGGAGAGAACAAATTAAAGCGGTGTATATGAACATATTATTTCATATTCATGTTCCGTATAATTTTTACCCGTTCGATCGAATAAAATTTTCCTTCATCCCTTCTCTTGTTAACCCTTTCTTGTTAAATTATCTAAATTGGTGAGTACGTTCTAGCTTTTCCTAGCGTTTATTTGTCTTTATCCTTAATATCGTATTTGCTTAATCCTATCTCTACTTTATCGCCTGGCCATTTCGTCAATTGTGCTATTTACAATTTCTGTAATTATTTTGAATTGACATTTTGCTACCAATCGAATTATTTTGCAAATTACCGAAGTTAAAAAATATTTGGTTATTAATTTGTAGATGAATGAGTTTAAGCGTTTTTATCAGTATTTTGCTCGGTATTCATTAAGTACGTTTTTGCTTATTTCGCTTCCCGAATCCGCGTCGTTAGCTTCTGTTTTGCTGGTTATTTTGTGCTTCTAGGTATTTTGCGATTTAGCGATCTAGCGATTTTCCCTGAGCGTTACGTCAAACCCTCGCCAGATAGAGTAAAGCCGCGGCCGGAGAGGAATTTAGTAAAGCCGTTACCGGAGAGGAATTTTACGGATTCCTTATGGTATCATTTGTGACGACCAGAGGCGTCGCGTCGCTTGCCCAGAATCTATAGCTCTTTTCAAATTTATTTACCATTAATTTCTATTATCATTACCATTATAGTTTTAAAAACATTAAATTGCTGTTAAAGTTTTTAATCACGTGTTATACATTTCCACAATTCAAGAGGAGCCGCCTCAAGTTTTTTTGGCAGTTTATCTCAAAAGAAAGAAAACTTTTGAAGAAATTTTCTCATAAACTTTGATAGACCTCTGCCATACCCCGTCCTGATCCCTGCTCTAGCTGGAAACCATTCAGATTATAAAGTGCATAGCCAATTATTTCTCACTGGTACTTGCGGGGTATAGTAGATTAGCTTCCAATTAGCTACCTCCACAAGAAAACTATGCATTTCTGTCGTTCAATGTAAATTAAAAAAATAAATAAATAAATAAAAATAAATAGCTCTTGGCACACCAATTAAACTTAATATTTTCTGCTTCAAGGTTGAAACGTAAAATTATCAAACTTATAAATTCTTTCCTGTAATATTAAATAAGTACCAAAAGCTTTCAATTCTTATTAGTGAAACACTTCACTATTACCCCTTACCACAAACACTTCATTAAAACTGTATGCACGTTTCGATTGCTAAGCTATCGTCTTCAACAGCAATACTGAACGTTCAGTATGTTGAAGATGACAGCTTAGCTGTCGAAACGCGCGTACAGTTTCAGTGAAGTGTTTGTGGTAGGGGGTAATAGTGAAGTGTATCAGTGTTCCAGTGCCACAGTATTCGAGTACGTGATTTAATTCTTATTAGGCTTCTATAAATCATTTGTTTACTACTAACATTTAATCAAAATTTAATTTCCATCTATTCTACCTCCCAGTTATAGTTTTCATACCTGATATTGTCTTCATGTTATATATGTATAAATGTCAAAAAAAAATAAAATAATATAACTGACGTTAATATATTCATGTGTGCATCTTGATGAAATTTCTTTCCAGAAGTTATAAACGTGCAGCTATTTTATGTTTCTGTATATGACAGCTGAGTACGCAGAAAGATCTGCTCTAAAGCCATACAACGACATTTACATTTCGTTTATTCGATATAATGTCGCACGCGAGTGGGCAACAAAATTTTATGACGAACTTTCCATTTTCCGCTTTACACATCTTTTAGGATTTATGCGAACCTTTATCGGACTATGTGGAATGATGTGATATGATCTATTCTATATATTTTGACGGAGTAAACGGAATATATGCAAAAAATAATTCAATATTCTCTTTTTGAGGCAGTATCGCCTACTTTGAAAACGTGTTTAGATTAACCACATACGACCGAGATTGAATTTCAGAGACAGGATATAAAATGCGCCGATACCTTTAATGTTTTACTATTATTATTCATATATTGGTAGCTTAGAAGTACAATTTGATCAAAAAGGACGAGAATTTTTTTTATTTTCTGGGCTATATAAGTCCTTTGACACATTTATTTTCTTGTGTTGTACATTTTACCCAAACGTGTATGTTAGCACGATATTTAGATAAGTAGCAAACCATATTGGATGCTTACTTATTGGTTGTCGAAAAAGTTATACGTAATTAGATGTACTTTTTGATGTGATTTTTTACTTGTGAAAAACATGGAACAAAGAATTTATATTAAATTTTACTTTAATTTAGCATTAGCACTCTTGAATCTGCTTTTGATGAGTGTTTTACATTAGTAGTAGTACATTAACAACCGATGACAACGTCAAAACCGTCCGTATTCACCGGATGTGCCTCCCTGTGATTTTTTTCTTTTTTTAAAGCTGAAAAGAACTTTGAAAGGCGACGAAGAGATGAAGGCAAAATCAGAAAAAGCGCTGATAGAAGTGTGTTCTATCTATTAGGGGAGTACATTGGAAGGGACAAAATTAATATCCATGAATAAATATAGATTTTTTTGAAAGAAACTGAGATTCCTGGAATTTTTTGTTGAAACCTAGTAAGCAATAGCAAAATCATTTAATGAAATTGGCAAAGGTGTAGAATATGGCAAACAACACAAGAGTATTGGCAACCTTCGCACCACACAAGTTTAACTAATTAATCCGGGACAGCTGTTTCGAAGATTGATGCATCTTCGAAACAGTTGTCCTGGATTAATTAACTAAACCGATATGGCGCGCAGCGTACCGATACTTTTGTGCTGTTTGCAATACTACCTCACAGTTCTTGCTATCATTACTGGTGTAGAATATATTCATAGCTTAGCTGTATGAATACTAAAAGTTCTAAACCAATATTCTTTAACCTGTAAAGTAAATTGTTTTTACGCGTAAAAAAAGCCTTTTTCTCTTGCCCAATTTCTAGAAACGTCCCTCAAATGATTCTGCTTGAATTCTTTAAATTTGGTGTGTGGTTCTCAGGACGTGCCATTGCAAGCATCCACAGCACCTCCCGGATGCAAGTATGCTAAACAAAATCGCCAGTTAAATATCTTAAACGAAAGAAGTTGAAGATATTTAATCTGAAATATGATCGTAGGTGTATAGATATAGACAACCTCCAGATTGCAAACGAGGAGTTCATGAAAGACATATGTTCGTTGTTGCCTTTGCCGAGATACCTTATCTGTTACTTTCGTCATCTTATGTGCGATTGTTTACATCAAGGGAATGATTCACTTTCTGATCCACCGATAGGCATCTTACGGGCGTCATAAGAATTCCTTGAGGCATTGTAATTAATCCTCCAGAATGAGGCTTAATCCCAACTTACCAAATCAATCCATCCATGAACCTACAGTAAGCTAAGTTCCTAAGCACCATTTGCATATTTCAAATAAATAGGTAGCTGTTTATGTAGCCATTATCTATTGTTCGATCGAGGCAAAGAACGTCGTATAATAAACAAAGGAACAGTTTCCCTTGAAATGGTGTTGTTAATTTGCTAATGTGTACTTTTCTATGTTCTCGAAATCTGGCTGTGGTAAGTAAGAAGCACTACCCATCCTCTATAATGTACATACCTGTTGCCCTTATATCATATTCTATCAAAAGTCATCAGTTTGTTTTACATTAACTGCAAAATCTCTACAAAAGCAATAAATAAAGTGCAATTATGAAACGTTGATAAAATGTTCCTGAACCTTCCAAAGACAATATATCCAAAAATCGTGAAAATATTTCTTTAATCGTATGCAAATTACCTTTGCATCGCAAACAAGAATTCTTGAAACTTTAAGTACCTGTAATCAATTAACACAGAAAATTGGTTACCTTTAGATATAATGCAAACATTGGATAGAATAGTAAGTTATTGACTTTATAACTTCTTTGATATAATTAAAAATTTATGTACGTATGCAAATATTCCATACTTACTGAACTTTTTCCCCCTGAATCAGCAACAATACAACCATCTTATATCGATCTTTTTTTTGTTTCCTTTTAATAAGTTTATCTCGTTATTGAGAAAAGACCAAACATAAATGTTTTTACAACATAGATCTGTTGACTGATGCTACGTATAAGAAAGATCATCGTCGAGTTAAGTTTCCTTAGAGTGCAAGAGCGTTCAAGCAACCTCCACGGTCGTAAATACGCAGAGAAAAAAACGAAGGCGAAGCAAACGGTGGAAAAGAGATAAAAAGTGGGCCGTGGAAAAAACATGCCTTTCCTATTATCTCCGAAATAAATTTTTCAAGAGACAATCGAACCAGATATCCCTAAACCGGGGATGGGATTCCCCCTGGTCTCTTAAAACCTAAAGCAGATACGAGAGGCATAAAATACGTACGGCTATACATACAACGAAATTTAAAAATTTCGAAACCCCAAAAACAATAGAGGGGAGAGAAGCTGTCGCCCTATGGGCTATAAAAATCGAGAAAAAACGGGATTGTTAAAGATTTTTGCAAGTTCTTTTCGTACAAAATATTGGACGTTCAATAAATAGAAGTCTGTGAAATAATAATAATTCGTATTGTAAGACAAATTTTAAATTTGCTGAAGAGATGAAATAAAATCAAACAATTTTTCAATATAAAAAAATTACAATAATAATTATGTTCCTTTTACAAATTTTAACTATTGCCTGATTCAAAACCTAACCTAAGCTGAATTTAAATGATTTTAAAATGTTTTTTAATTTTTAAATTATTTAGCCAAAATAATCAATTCTCACTACCCATAATAGTTCTTCAGGCCCAAATGTTCATGTTTGAAGTAAGGTCGAAAATTTAGTCGTTTTTCAAATCTTTATATTTCATGTTTTTTAATTAAGAAGATCCAAATTATTCCAATTTGCCTTTTTTGTACATTTTCTTTGACTCTATATATATTTTATTAAATTACTCGAAGAATTTACCTAGTTGTCGTTGACTTAAAATTGCCAGTCCTTCTTGTATTGTTTCTCTTGGTAAATAAAATATGATTCTAGTTTTCGCACTGGAACTATGTCATTTATACAGCAACTCGTATAAATTTTTTTATTTAAAAACTGCATGTGAGTAGTAGTATGTGATCATGAAGAAACGTAATCGGGGGGGGCGTTTTATTTTTGAATAATTTTTTTATGTTGGTTACAACTAAATTCAAATACTTGATACTAATGTTGTAAATAAGTAAAAGATGAATTTTGCATACAATTATAGTCAGTGATCAAAGTGACCCTTGGTTTCAATACAAATCCTTACTCGTCGTTTCATGTTGTTAAATGTTAAATGTTAAACGTTATCGTGTCACAAACATTTTGAATTGCTTCGGTAAATTCTTGTATTACATATGTGTGCTGTATCTTTGGAAGCTTCATTTCTTAGATGTGGAAGAATAAAATAAGCTAAAAAAATCAGGAGAACATGGTGGCAAATCTGCCACACGGTTATTAAAGTATTCATGTAAGAGGTTTATTGTTTATAGTGTTCTATGAGCTGAGCATTGTCTGAATGGATGCAATAAGTTACCCAAACATATTGTTAAACATGTCCATAAATGTCAATTGTAATTTGAAGTTTCAATCTTGGATTTAACTGTCAGATGTAGTTGTAGTTAACAAAAAAAAATAATTCAAAAAAAACATGACTTTCACGATTACGTTTTTTATGGCCATAATTATGGGAATTGCCTCGTTTCCGAAATCCCTAATACAGCTTCAAAATAATGAGCCATATGAATTGGTACTTTTCATTTCACATTTCTGCAGCCGCTGTATATTATTTAAAGTGAGAATGATATCTGAACACAAACCATCTGATCGATTGCAGGAGTACCACAAGTAATTCGTCTAACCCATTTGCACTACAAGTCGTTGTTGGAACTGGCACCAATAGTAGGACCCTGTGCCACTTGGGACTGAAAGGTATTTGTTTATGTAATATATTGATTCATTTTATCGATACGATCAAATACTCTTGATATATAAAATGGACCTGTCGGTTTCTGTTCAAATTATGTAATACATGCATAAAATCATATAAAATTAATGAAGACTTTTCGTGTTAAGCAAATTAGATCTTTGAAAACGTTGAAGCATTATCACTCTAAAATAGACAAAACTGGTCAAGTCATACGGGATGATTCAGGAATATGAATGAAATTCCTTATTTTTGCCTTTTCCATAGAGGTACCATTTTATAGTTCTGGTTTCAGAATCTGTAGGTTCCCATTTACAATTTTACTAAAACACATCGTTAAATAATACTCGTTATATACTACGTAAAATACTGTTAACATTTTTAATTTAGAGATGCAAGGGTTGCATTAACCTTGACTAGAAGCGAGTGTTCTAAGTTTTCATCTGAGAGCTGGTTCTTCTTGACGTTAGTACCTTTTTAAATGCAGGAAAGAAACTAAATGTAGATATTATGTGAAAAAATCTGAAGCTACAAATAATTTGAAAGACAAGCGCAAATATATACAACAGCGAAACTACGTATATGTACAAATAGGATTAGATGTCGGAACGATGTGCCACTTTCCCCTATCCATGCGAGACTTTATTTGTGCACTTTTATTACGTGTTCCTGTAAGGCTTGACCGGCTTTGGTTGTAAGCGTAATACTAAAAAAGTTTTTATGGTATTTTGGATTAAATGTTCATGCACGATTATAGATTATACATTCATATAATTAATACCTAGTATATTTTCAGAAAAATTTTAATTAGAATGTAACACAAACGACAATTACAAATAACAATCCTCGAAAACTTTAAAACGTTTGAAACGTATTTGTTAACGTAATAATTTCCACAACTTTATTCATCCCTATATCCTACGTCTCATGAAAATAATACCAAATAAAAACTAATATCACTGTCCAAAAATTATTCTTTTTTTAGGAACAGTATGTCGAATTAATAAGTACTCGTCTCCTAATTCTCTTATGAGGTTCTATTGATTTGCATTACGTCCTACTTTCCTCTTTTGAGATTCTTTACAAGTTACGGATTAATGCAAAAATAATTAAATAAATAAAATAATAATTCACCTCAACAATAAGTAAAAATATAATTAATAAACAATTTTAAACTATTCAAATGAAACTAAAATAACTTACCAACAAAGACATGAAACACAAAAAAAAATTCTTCGATTTTACAACAGATTTATGGCACTGACTTTTAGGTTCAGCACTAGATTCTCTGACTAGAAATCAACAATAGCGTCCCATCATATTGGAGTCCCCGCTGGCCTTGATACCTCTTTTCCATTTGGAGGATATCCCGATGGAATCTCTCCTACTGTTCGTCACACACCTCTCTTAAATTTTCAGAAAAAAATCTAGATGTGAGCGAACGAGATGTATTTTCACAAACACCCTGCAGTCACACAACTTTTTAACAGATTTTCAACAGTTTGTGTATACTTCTTAGATTTACTATTGCGTAAAAAGCATTGCACCTCATTTTTAAATGGGCTAGAGGCAGCAAGTTCTTTAAGGGTGAGAGTATCTTCAAATTTTGTGTTACGCAATAGCATCCTAGTGTGTGGACCAATAAAATTACTTTCTATCAGTTTAGCGTTATTTAAATTTGGAATTTAAAGTTTATTGGAAGTTTGTTGGAAGTATAAAAATTCTTTTCTCTTTTTCGCTGATTTCACAAAATTTTTAATTAATCTTAATTTGATACATAATGGGGAAGGATAGACTTATCTTTGACGTTATTTGTTCTTGGTGTATAACTTATCCTTTCCGTAACATCTTTTTTCCTTAGCGATTGTTAGTGTAAAGACAAAGAAAACAATCACTTGTAGTCATTATGATGAATTAAATGTAGAATTTCCACCATGTTTTCATGCTATTCTATTATTAGAAGGCTTTTGGTCTCCGTTATGAAGCAAAACCGTCTTAAGATTTTTTTAGACGAATCCATGAACAAACACCATTCATGGATTTTATTCTCTGCTCAAAGTTCTTGCATTATGCCTCACATCGTGATAAGTACAGATTGAGTTGTTTATAGAAAAATATTTGTTTAATGACTTGTGCTTATAATACTATATAAATGTCTTAGTCGATTCAGTTAATAAGTAACGAGGACTTAATAACTCCGCCTGTTCTTTTGTTGCATGCAGATCGCGGATTAGATCATTTAATTCAACTTGACTGATCAGATGAGGAGTCTTCAGTTTTCCCGGTACATAGCAGTCATGGTCTTTTTTTTCAATAATTTCTCAACAGTATCTATTGTATTTGCAGCGAATATTTCTGTAGGAAAGTTAGCAATTGATAAATGTAACTGTGTGAATTGGATGTCGGGATATTCAATTGTGTGTCTATTTTTTGATGTAAAACTCCTAACATCCTTGTACTGATTGGACTGCTTACGTCATTTCATTAGCATTGCGTTTGTTCTTTCCTTTGAACCACCGAGTCACATTCGAAGAATCCATGATTTTTCTTGATTTTCCACTGGAAACCCAACATATAACTTGTATCCTCTTTTCACCGGTTTTGACAATGGCCTTTTGTGAGCAGCAGTTATAAATTGCCCTCAAATATAACAAAAATTGTCGCTATTATTGACACAACCTTGTTTTTTCCTCTTCATGGTGTCTTCGTGCAAAAATGTTGTTTACAGACGGTACAGCTGTTTTAACATTTAAGTATTTATTTAAAACAATGGAATTTGGTTTAAAAACATGCTAATCTCGATCAATTTTATACTGCAGAAAAGACAATTCACAGAAAGCTTTAGAAGATAGTACTACTATTACTAGTGCTAGATTATATCATCTTTTTTCTGAAACTCCAGGAAATATGGTAGAAAAATAAAAAAACTGTGATTTAGTAACAGTGTATATCATAGATTTCTGATGTGATTTTGCCAAATTTTGCTCGCATATAGCGAATAGAGCTTTTAAATCAGTAAAAACATATCCGTTCCAAAAAACTTTTTGGGCAGCATAATTTGAATTGAATGTTACATATCCTAACTACTGAATTAACAACGATGCTTCCTCATTGTATTGCTAACGGTACGCTGTCTGTCATACATTCAATTAGCGTGCACAGTAAATGGGCAGGTAAACTAACCTTCCGGGTGAAATTCTGGCTAACAATAGAATATTATGGCGGAAAGCTTGCTGCGATGTAAACGGTATGTTGTATAGTAATATAATAACAGTATGTTATATATGGGTAAAGTATGGGAAATCTCGATACAATGCTAATTTATTTATTCACTTTGACTTGGGCGTACTCAGAAACGAATTTTGTATTTTCTAATGTCCAATTTTCAAAAGTATATTTGTATATATGTACATAATCATTGTATCGAAATTGAAAATACATCCGCACTTACTTAATTATTAGTACATAAAGCTGAATTTTAAGCCTAGACCTGGAAAGTCTACTAGTACTAAAATCACCAAATGAATCTAATAATTAATAATTCAAAGCTATTTCTTTCGAGTTTTAGGATAATTTAGAATTTAGAAAATATCACACCGACTACCGTAGAATAACCCCCATACGTACATACACCCATAACACCCAAACCACACCAACATTGCATATCCGAAGCTTCAGCTACGGTAATAAAGAAGATCGAAAAATTTTTGTTTACAGTTAGGTTGTGCTCACATAGGGTAGTGGGAAATTAATGTAAGAATTAGTGCAATATTTAACCTAGTTGTTATTATGATTATGTTATTAGATATGTTTATTTGGTGTTGTACAAGATACAGTGCTATGGTAGTGTTAACATTTGACATGTGTATAATTCTGCACTACACTAATTCCCAATTCTGCACTACATCCCTATATGAACAGTAATTTACATTCTGTAATAGAAAAAATTAAACACCGAAAAGGTTAATATTCTTTAAAAATTGCAACAATTATATAAGGTGCTATTGATGAAAATTAGAAATTAAAGAAAAAATAGCAATAATTTTAGAGTAGGTATAAGCCGCTAATGGTATTATTAAAATGCCAGGGAAACAAGTCAGCGATATTAAAGATGTTCCAAATTTACTTTGAAATTTTACAAATTTAATATCTGCTTCCACCTCTTTATTCCGCTTTCCGATAAAATTCCATTATGCGCGTTGGCGAAAAAAATAAACGCCAAATTTGAAAAAATAATGATCCGCTTAAACGTCGTCCTTGGGGATAGATTTCGTGACGTTAGCTGTACTTGAAGCGAAAGCGAGCGGCAAAATTAAATTGCTCCATCAGTCGACCAAACTTATGATGAAATCAACCGTTCAGATACCAAATTAAAACAAAGATGAATTCATTATACGTAGTCGTGGTGCTATGGCGGTTTACCCTAACCGCCTAACTACAGCCGCATGCCGATGCCGCCTTGCGTACACTAGGTCCGTAATATTAAAACCGATAAATTAATTTCGGTATATTCCGAGTTTTCGGTGCTGTAGGATCTGTAGTATTAGGGTGGTAAGAAGGCAGGTAAGCAGAGGTATGAGTAAGCGAAGGGTGAAAGGCTTTCCGTGCCCCATCTCACTTTTTCTTCGGCCATTAATCTTTGATTACGTTACCCTTGTAATTGAACCTTTCCCGTTTATTAACACAGGACGTCGCGGTATTCGGATTCCTAATAGCTCATCTTAAATTATATCACCTCCCCCTTAATATTAATACAGTTCTTAAGAGTGTGTTATCTCAAATACTTAGTAGTTTCTTGTACTTGATATGGAAAAAAGTGGTTTTATAATTTTAATTTAATTTAAGATTTTATGATTTTGAATGGAAAGTTTAGGTGTTCTAAAAACAATATTTTTCTCTTATTTATATTGAAATTTAAAAAATATCTCGATATTGTCCTTTAAAACTAATAAATATAACCTATTATACATCATATAACATGAATATTAATATTAAAGATTACAATACGGGGAATGTTAACGATTATACCCAATTCCTTTTTTGATAACCAATTGTTAGTAATTTCCATTATTTTCAATGGAAAGTATGAAACTGCATTTTAAATATGCCTTTCCATTTACTCATTTTACTCTGCGTCTTTTAAACATTTAATAGAAACGAAATGAACGAAAAAGTGTATAATTAAAAGCATTTACAATCTGGGGCAATATGAGCTGTTAAAGTTAGCATAGAAATGAGAGAGAGGAGCATGAATAACTAAACTTATCTCAATCAAATTGTGCATAATTCGATTATTCAGTTCTATATTTCCTTACAGCAAGCGGTTAACATCGCTAACTTCGAATTAAAAGATTTCCTGGAATTTCTTTCGAGACGATACGAGGAGGGCTAGGAAGTACGTAGGGTACCCTAGAATATATTTTCTGTAAATGTACTCATCAAGTATCAGGTATTGAAAGGTGTTATGCTTTATAAATTACGATACTTTTTAACAATTAAACGTTAAAAATGGATTACTTTAACCAAACGAGGCGTGCATGGTTGCCTTTTTCTACTAACTCACTGTTGATTGTTAAAAGTTATTGATCTTTCACCATCCAATTTACGTAGCTTATTGTAAAAAAAGTTTCCGCAAACAGAGTTTTAAATTATCTATCGATATCGTCGTTTACCAACGTTTTCAACTCACTGTGATGCAAATCACTCTTTTGATCTTTCCAATGTACATAAAAATGACACTTTATTAGTTAGAAAATCTCGATTTATTATTATAAAGTAAATGATTATATTGATTTACAGTGTAGTAACATAAAGTGAGGTTGTTTACATTTTTGGTTACACATGGTTGCTAGTTTGCGAGGCGAAGCAATGCTGGTGGCCTCTTCCCTCGATTTTCTCCGAGATTCATATTTTATCTTTGTCTTACACACGGGGATAGGGTCCATTTTCATTATCGGAAACAAGTGTGATATTTCTTAAATTGAAGATTAATTAAATGCATTCTGCAGCAATTATTGCATTACTACTCGCATCCAGTGCTTAAAATACTACGGTTAACTGTGACTTCAAAATTTCGACATGAAGCATCTCCCAGGAAGCCATAGAATTTATTCTTAAAGTAAACTTTGGTTGTATTATTAAAATATATTGAATGAATTGGGATCCTTTAATTTAAAAATTATAAAGTTATAAGAGGAACTTAAAGAACAAGCACGATTTGGACTTGGGTTAAATGCTACGCTGAGGCAGGATTTTCGCAATCGAACTACATCCTTGTCACTTGAAATACTGCAGTAAGTAATTAAAAATTCATTAATTTGGCCAAACAGCACAAAAATTTAATCAATTGAATTGATAAAGGTAACTGCCGGTTAGGGATTGGTTTAGGAAACTGTACAACTTCAACATTCTGAAGAAGAAATATAATTTTTAGCTTTAATAAAACTGCAAACACTTCTGGAATTCAAAATTATTTAATTTCCATTTCATACTATTCGGAAAATAAAATTAAATTAGATCCTAAGCGTTGAAAATTATAATTTGTTTGCTGTTATTCTTGCAGTAAGTCTGATATACATTTTCTTCCTCCGTTTGGCATCCAAACTAAAATCGTTTCTGTTTATCAGAAATTCTATATATCGGGGTTCCTTTTTAATAGTTTCCACAAACTTAGTACTTATATGTTTCTAATGATCTTCTTTTAGCAATTTGTTTAAGCGGCTATTTCAGCCTTCAACTGGGTTGTTTGTGCGACGTCGTTTCCGAAAATAATTGCACATATTGGTAGGATATTTTAGATTTTTTAGCCAGGTTTCCTTAAAGAAGTCAAAAGATGTTTGGTCTTCCGACTTTTCAGATTGTCTTATAAATAATCCTCCATTTACGTGGGTAAGAAAGATATATGCTGAAACTGCTCGCATTCCTGAGCTTAAGTAAATATTTTCATTTCGCCGTAAACACTGGTTAAAACGAAAAGATGCGGCCATGTATGGAGTATTTGGCAATAGTATATAGTAATTTCTTCAAAGTCCATTGTGATGCTTGTAGGGCTCAATTCCGATATTTCTGATAAAGTCAATGAAAACAGCCTTTCGTAGTTCTATTACCCAATCTTTCTCCCCGCCCCGTTGATCGCAATTGTTGTTTTTAAAGTTCAAAATTCGCTTTGAGCGCATCTACTACCTATAATGACTTGACCGTTCCACCTAATCATTGATCATACCAACTAATCCTCTTTCTGTTGAACAATCCTTTCCATTTTAAAAACGAACAATTGCAATTATCTTCTTCGGCGAAGTTAATTATCGAGTAAATGTTTGCTCTGCAACACACGCAAAGTGGCTCTTAATTGGTTTTGTAATGTAACTTCTTTCGAAATTTGGCGGCGATATATTTTGGAAAATATACTGGGACACAACAGGGACTTAAAAATCAAAAATCAAATTAAAAATGAAAGTTCTAAAATCTTTAGAACATTTCTTTAAATATTATATAAAATTACCCATATTTTAGGAGGTAGCAAGGTTGCCTCCTATTTTTGATGTAACTTTCTCCTATTTTTTTAAGGAGTAATTTGAACCTGCTGGCGATAGATAAAATTAAAGGCTCAATCTAGAACATAGATAGTTCTAATCTAATGGATCTCTTTTAACGGAAAGAACAAATATATTCAGTTAATAATAATTGTGAAGAGCTTCTTTCTTCTTTTCTTTAACCAGTGAAGTTTACCTTTAATTAAATTAAAATGTCCCTTTTTTTTGGGTTCCGTTTCGGAACATTGGTTTATTCCTTTTTCAAAATATACCATTGTTTTCTAAACTTTATTAGCAATGCTAATTACTTTGCGAATTCTGTCAGTTTATATTTTTCGAATTGGCAGTTGGTCGGGATTGTATAGTTTAAAATTATTAACCTGTGATTTTAAATTACGCGAACTTCAGAACAAAAAATAAATCAAGGTGAATTGTCATCGATAAAGTTTGTGTGGAATGTAACGGAACCTAACTAATTTGAATTTTAACCCGTCGTATCCATTATTCAGTTTCGTATGTATACATAGGTACATATATACTAGAGAAGCCTTATATCGTATCAATTGCATATCCAACCCGAATTTTAATGAAGTTTTTTTGCTGAATTCTGCGTCGAGGTAGCGATCGTGAATGCTATTGCGGTACGGAAGCGTTGATGAAAAATCGTCCAATCACAATTCATAGTTTCCCTCGGAAGGAAGGAAGCAATAGCTTGATATACACGGATTGAGCTGGGAGGTAGAAGAGCGCCCTCTCGCTCTCCTATTTGTACGCTTACATCATCCTCGCTTCGGTTACGGAATCGCTTCTATCAGTCAAGAGCGGATCAACTTGAAGATTAATCGCGAACGTTCAAAGGATAAAAATTGTTTTTCCTTGGAGCAATTTCGATCCTTAAAAGTCGTATATGGGTACGTTCCAGAAATTATGTAATTTAGTTGTTTGAAAATTTAGTGCTAGAGGGTGGTTACATTTTATGAATCAATTTCTAAATTTAGACTTTCAAACTTTCGCAAATAGTTTACTTAATGTATACAGCCTGAGTCATCTCTGCTCGGAAGATGATGAATGGAGCCTTGTCAAATCGGTCTTCTTTATTATCATGCGGTTCAATTGGGACATAATATAAAATTATCTTAAAACCTACGGGGTGTCTCATGAGTAAGGTTCGCCAAAGCACGAGCATGCCATGCGTTGCATGAATAAAAACATTTGTTATGCACACACCTAAGCGCGAAAAAACTTTACAACTGCGTAAAGAATATCGGTCTACAGATATCATTTCGATTCGTTTGGATTCAAAGAAAACTTCAGTGACACGTATTATTAAAACCAAGTGTATTTAACGACCAAGGCTCGGCGAGCCATACGGGAGTACCAAATAAGAAAAAGAATGCAGATATGTTAAATGTAGCACCTACTAAGTAATAAAAGCTGTGCTATGGGCTCAGATAATTTTAGTATAAACCTGACAAAAATCACCTTGCCTCGCACATTGATTTGTATTAGTCATATAGTAAATTGCTGTTTTTTGAGCATACATTTTTGAATATGAGTTGCTACCTTACTGTCAGTCGGGCTTTAGACAAAACCATAGCTGTAGACAACTCTGCTTAAAACGACATAATTTAAGCTAGAGACTAGCTTGAATGGTTTTAGTGGATTTCGGCAAGGCTTTTGAAATCAATTATGACACATTGCTGCGACTTAATAACGTTATATCCGGCCCTCTTTTATTAATGCAAAACGTCATACCCCAATGTTTGATATTGGGACCACTATTATTTTCAATATATTGATATGTTCTAATAGATGAACAATTTAATTAAATGTTAATAAAATGTCTCTTTATTTATTTACAGAAATGGTTTTAATTAACTTACAGAATAAGTGTGCTGTGTTTGTATTTGGTTTCAAATCCTGTTTTCATTCCATTTCTTGTTAATGTTCCAAACTCTATCAAACCCTTGCTGGTAGTTTTCTTTTTGCCTCTCGAATGAATGTTCTTCTTTCTGTTCAATGTACTGCTTCTATTTAACGGTTTTAAATATATTTTAGTTTAAAATTAAATTTTTAGATAGTTTCTACCAAAAATGTGTCTATTGTCAAAATATGTTTATGTTCCGGTCAATTTGTTTTAATAGTTGGTGTAATGACGATTACTTCTGAGGCTGTGGATTGATATTGTGAATTAGGCTACTGAATTCCAAATAATGTGTGTTGTGTTAGTTTTATCTGTTGTTACAAAAAATGTACTAAAAATAAAAATTATTCAAAATAATTGGATACTTTGATTATCACCCACAAAGTAATGTTAATGGAGTCCGTTTATATAAATAAAAATTTTATTAAATTATTAAAATGCCAGAATTCAAATATTAACCAAAATTAATTCGAATTCTGCAAATGTTCAATTAAATATTGGTATCTTGTGAATACTAAAATTAAATATTAGTAAAGCAACGAATTAAAGTGCAATTGCACGTACTTCACCTCAATGACGCACTACAGTATGCCTAGCTGTTAACCATTGCGAAATATAAATGTGTGCAAACGATACTCCAACGTATAAATAATTCCATATTTCCAGTATTGAATAATATTAGTCATGCTTTGGATGCTGTCAGGAGGAGCTTTGATGATGCACACTCTCTGAAAATCGATCCCTCCAATTCTATTGCAATTTTGTTTGGAAAACCGGTAAATGTGCAAAAATATAGGAGGAGGATGCAAGTTTTTTTTGGTGACGTTAACATCCTGTTAACTATTAGCACAAAAAATTAGGTTTAGGCAGCATGTTTCAGGGCTAGTAGGCGCTGCTTATAGTCATCTCACGGATTTGTATCCATACCGAAAAACTTTTAATATTACAACTCAAGCAATGCTTTGCGAGGCTCTCATTTTTACTATAGATTGCCCGTGTTTGGTTGTGGATCGTCACCGTATGCAAATAGTACAGTTCACTTGTGCACGATGTGTTTTTAATCTAAGAAAGTCTGATAGAATTTTCCACGAACTCAGTGAACTTCAATGGCTGAATATGAATAATGGTGTGATACATAATTCACTCGTGTTGGATAATAATATCTTTTCAATGTTCATAACATTAATGTCCGCACCTGAACAATAACAACACTCGCTCACAGAACCACAATTTTTGAAAGATCTTTCTCGTTTTAGATATTCGCCCCGTCTTTGAAACTATTAAGTCCATCCGCGTTCAGGCACGCACTCCGCCAATTCTTATTTGATAGCCAGTAGTTGATCCCAATGCCTAGCCTTTACCTTTCGTTTCTTTTCGTTAGTAGGTACTTCATTTGAGTATAATTATTAGGAATTTTTCGTTTTCATTTAGTAGCTTTTTAACAAGGATTTGGTGTAAAAACAGGAGGTTGTAATTATTGAGCAGGCTATTTCAGTTTTTTGTTGTACTTTGTAAGATTCTGTGTATGCTTGGTTAATATATCATAAGCCACGAAAATAAATGCATTTAGAATGTAACATAAAAAACAGATAACAAAATATAGTGAAAACATTAATTAATATATAATATAATAATTCCTAATAAGCGTATGTTCTTTAAAAGGAAATATTTCTAAAATTGCTATTATTTTCACCACTACTGTAAATATCTTGGAAATCAATTATTCGCTTTCCTGCTTTAACCATTTTATCATAAAGTATAAAGAAGGAATAATTATGTGGGCAACAATTATCCATTGTATATTTTAACTGTATGTTAAATGGAGGGAGAATGGAGGGAAATTGTTATGGTTTATTATAAAAGCATTCCAGGAAATTCCTGGTATTCCCAACAACATCTAATTTATTAAATCGTTTATTTAATTAAAATATTTCGTTCCAATTAATCTCAACCATTTAATTAACATTACCCTAAATAAGTATTTTCACAAGTAAGTACTTAATTAATCACCTACAATGGTACGTTGTCGACGTCAGAGCGAATCTTCCGTCGGTTTCATTTACACGTTATTAAGTGCATACGTACGCATTTCATTCCAAGTAATTGTTTACCGCTTTAATTAGACAAATCGTGTATAATCCATCAGATTCAATCTGCCTTTTGGCTTTCGCGCGGCTTCGACAAAGGAATATTCCACTTGTCTGTTTGAAGGAGAGACCGCTCGGTTAATTGAGGTGAACGAAGCACCCATAAATGTAAATGTACACAAGCGCATACATACACGCGCACATAAAATCGAAATTGCCTCTTCGAGCTGTCTTCCGTAGGGCGAAGAATACCTCTGTGGGCGCCTTGCACGTCGCTTCAATTTCAAGTTATCTCGCTGAAGTCAGCGTTTATTGCGAAAAGGGCAAATACTCAAAAGTGCATTAGTAGTTTTTAAGACTATAAATTCAACGGAGGAGTAATGACTTTTAGGCGATCATTGGAAGATGATATAACTTAATTTTCGATGTACCGCGCTCAAATGTCCTTATTCGTTTCTAAAGTGTATTGGTCAGATTGCTTATGAAAAGGACTGTTGTATGGCATTTTCAATATTAAATAATTAGACTGTGTTAAATGCAAGTGTACTTGTCGACAACCAGAATAACCGCTCATCTGAACATCTCATCACAGTCTTCCCCTCGATGTCAACATATACTGTCGATTTCCACCATACATGTATGTCTGTTTCCATATATTAACACTTCACAGCGTGCGTGGTAAAGTTCTTGCTCGAAACTGGGTACTCAGGTACTTGAAATTTTTAGCAGCGGTTCCATATCGGGTACCCGAAAACGATCCTAAGATCGAAAATAGATGAATATCTGGTTTTAGATATCCGGTTCTTGAACCGGGTACTCGATTAACTCGGAACCAGGTAGCACGCTGCTAGCCCTCGAGAGGAACATTTTTATGATAATTTTGAATGCTCATACCAAGAAGATTGTCGTACTACTACAATTTAATACGAACTTAATAAACTTAATAATAACTTAATACGAAACAATTAAAATTAATAATAAGGCACATCCAACAATAAGTAAAAGTGAATTAGAAGCCAAATGATTGTAAGAAATAATTCTTTGAAAAGAAAGTATTTTTTCTAGCTTTAGCTTAGTCTTGATATATGATGAAATTAAATTAAAACTAACTATTACTCGAATAGAACTAAGGGCAGACTGTTAAAATAAATGCTGAAGTACATCGCCTTCACATTCTTTACATAATCGATTATAAAACTCATCACGGATGTGAAAGCGCCTCGGAGTAATTCTATTAGCAGTGTCGATAAATTTTGGTTGCAAATTGTTTAAGCTTTCAGCGCGTTGATGCTCGTAAATTTCTTGCTTTATATAGCACAAAAGATATATCTAGCGGTATCAAATTGGGAAAATGAAAAGATGCCATGCATTTGTATCGCTTGTGCCTGCACCTTGAAAAATGAGATAAAGAAATTGTATTCGTTAACTTCGTTTTGTTAAAGCAACAGAAAAAAATATTACATTGACTAATAAACTTATTACAGCAATGAACTACGTTTATCCAATTGAAACCCGTTTGTCAATATAATGAATACCCATTTATCAACTTACTTTGTGAGGAGCGAAACAAGCTTTATTTTTCATTAGACATTAATAAAAGTATTTCTTTATAATAAATCGGATTAATGTATAGTTTGTTTGATTTTAACTGTCAAAGCAGCGGCTGTTTCTACATTTATTTTTCTATTATCTACCATAGCTAAAAAACAATAAACAAAAGCATAAAAAGTGTTAACAACATGAGCAAAGCGACAGTCTTTGTTCGACGTGATCTTCGTTGTTTGGAAAACATTCTCGAGATCTGTATATTAAATTTCTTCTCGCTTTTTGCAACATGTATTGCATTATTTGGCTACGGGGTCTGTGAATACGATTTTTAAGATCATCCAGATCTTGTGGACAAGTAACATAAAGCTTTTGTTTCTTGTAAAACGAATCTAAAATAGGGAGATCTGTCGATCTTGTTTTCCATCATTCCATCATTTCATATCCATTTTACAGCAAATTTTTCATTTAAAATTAAAAATTTTGAGGATAAGATAGGTTTACAAAAATTTGCAATTTTGGTTTTATTGAGTGCTACTAACGGTATTTAAATTACAACGAATATTAAGTCAAACCGCTTCTCGATCTTTTAATTAATAAAAAAGTTATGGCAACTGAAAGAAATTAGCAGATTTTGTTTTTTTTTAATTCTATCCAATTGGTAATGACAATATTTGAAAGTGGATTCTTAAAAGGCTCTTGGAATCTAAATTAATCATATCTATCTCCTTAAATACAACAGTAATCCAGGTTGTTCTTACGAAATTTGGGCACCCTATATAAGTTATAATAAATAATTTTTTAGAACCTTAATTACTTTGAACTGTTTCTTTGTGCCAATAATATTGGAAAGCTATCGCAAATTTGTAGATTATGCTCACACTTTAACAGTACAACTCTGCTAAATTTATTCACAATTATTTATCATAAGAACTTTATAATTTGGTAATCTGTTTAAAGAGATAACCCAAGTAATCTACAGAAATCCATTGTTCTTATTTTTTTAGCCTCAATTTTATTGTAAGTGCTACATTTTCGTTTTCGTTGAATTTTTCATTTAAAGGATTTGTTCCGTACATTTACATAACATAGAATATCGTAGATACAGAATAATTAGATGCAGAACAGTGAGAACTATGACAAAAATTAAGCCTCATATTTCACAATACGCCAATTAAGGAACGGCATTAAATATTACTGATAAATGATATTAAATATGACTAATACAAATTCATTTTCTGCAAATCAAAGAAGTTCCAGCATCTAGTTTACACTTGCTTTTTTTTTAATTTTAAAGGTTTTGCATCCAACAAATAAGAAAGCCAAGTACTGACAGTTAAGAACTAATTCCCTATTTGTTAATGTCTTTGAAGAAAATAAATGTTTTAGGATATAATCCGCTTTACATTGACTGGGATAGTAGAACTGTAGGAAGCTAACCGATTTTAATTTTAAAGCCATATAAAACGCTTATACGGAAGAGCAGATATGTGTGTATGTACATACACTAGTAATAACGATCGAGGCTTCGTTGAGAGAGGTCGAAAAAGGAAAACGCAAGAAGGCAAATATAAATTACACTCGTCTTTTTCCCGTAGCCGTTTTTACAAGGGAACTAGGAAAAATATATCCGCTAAATTTCTTCAATAGTTGTGGCAGTCGTTGGCGCTGAAGCAGTTTCTGTTTTATCGACTTAGCAGAATCTACTGCTTTACTTTACATAAAAGAGGCGCATCCGTCGACTGATATATTCAAGATATACACTATGGCGTTTAAAAATTTAACAAGATCGGCGTGCTCAGTAAGTTGAGAGTTGATATTTGGTATAAATGCAATACTGTTTACTACATTTTTAGCATCAAGAAATAATGGAAATGGACGAATAAAATTCTATACCTGTACCTGAAAAATTGAGACTTGGCCAAAAGTCAGTTGCTTCAACAAAAAATGATTAAATATTATCTGAAATTTGATGTAAAAATAACATAAAAATAGCACCAGATACAAATTTACTTTAAAAAAATTAAAATCAACGTATATTACTCTCGTAGAATCGATTTTTACATTTATAAAAATGCAAAGTTTAATTTGGTCCTCAAAAGATTTATTGAAGTAGAAATCTTTGCAAGTTTCACGTTTTTAAAAACGCAGAAATAAAGTGTACGTATTATCGCCTGTTATCAGATGTCTATGCGGCTTCGAAAGCTGATAATGTATTCTAATCTCTGTTAGACACGTTTATGTGATGCTTGAATGTTACCCGTCCTGTTTTCGCGAGGTCTCGCAGTAGAGAATCTAAAAGCTAAAAAACACATTGTCAAACATGTCGCCATCTCTAGTTTATATTCTCAGCTTCGTCATTTTTACGAACAGCGTAGGAATAAATTTCTAAAATAAATGTCACGTACAAGAGCATCTCTATACGATGATTTTACCACTACACACGAAACGATACTTTATATACACTTTGCATAGACTATACAGAGCTTGAAGTATTTGAATCTCAATACCGTATCTGTGAATCCTAAACTGATTTACTAATTCAAATACGTTGTTGTGATAACTTTAAAGTAATGTTTAGCATTACTACTAAGCAGAGTTTTGAAAGGTTTTTAACGGCGAAGACGATTCCGTCAGTCGCGAAAGTCATGGCAACAATTTTCTGGCACAGTCCTATATTGATTCATTGCGCCGATTCAACGCTGAACTAAAAAGAAAAAGGCCCCATTCAGCGAAGAAAATCTACCACCATGATAACGCACCATCATTCATCGGTAATTGAGATAGCAAAACTAGCCCAGTTTTGCTATCTCAATCTCCCACCATATTCGCCAGAATTGTCCTTTGTGACTTCCTTTTTTTTCTAAATTTGAAGGAAATGGTTTGGCGGAAAGCACTTTACTTCACATGAAGACGCCATTGCCGTAACAGAAGTCTATTCTCGAGTTCGACAAATTCTGTTCAAATGGGAACATACTTGAAGGTCGAATTTGAGTTCATTTTTCTGTATTCCAAGGTCCGATTGTCTTCATTTAATTGTTCGAATTTTTCAATTACACCGTTTGTAACTCATCGGAGGCAGTCACTATGTTCGTTGTCCCCCAAACTTTATAAATACACCTAAGCTAAAAGTATTACCCATTTTATAACCAATTTCCGGTTATTCCTGATTAAATTCCCAAATTTACGAAGATTTCCCTTCGAGTAAGCTCAAATCCAGGAGACCCGTCTCGTTCAGATCCCCATCGAGTCCTCCCACGCGTCACTCGAGCTCGGCGCTGTCTGGACTCGTCTGTCCCGTTTTTGAAGGTGAATTCGACAGGTGAACTAATAAAAAAGCACAAATAAAAATGTTTACGAATTTTATCGTTTATTTGCGTTTACATAATTTCCACGTTTATTTGTGTTTGTTCTATTATTGTTTGTATGTTTCATCACTTTTACTAAATCGAAACACACCGAATTTAGAAATTACAAGTTCACAACACATATTAAATTTTGAAAAATTAGATTGCGGGAAATTTAAAAACACAACGGAGAGGGCTAACCACATTCCTTTATTAGTTGGTAAGTTATAGGTAAAAGTACCAAGTTAAAATTCAGAACGATTCATTGCTCTATCCAAACAATTTGTTAAAGTTATCAGAAAGTTCATCGCGCCACCATTAATCGCTACTAAGCGTGCAGAAACGAGTTGCGCTTCACGAAATTAGCAGAGATTACAGAGACCCGTGTTTAGTCGATTCACGGGGAAACCAGTAGGCAACACGAACCCATTTTTATGAGACGAATAAACGCGAGTTCGTCTAGTCTCGGCTAATTTCATTTACTCCGAGTATACACTGCGATCTGCTAATGCACGGCTCTTCTCAAGCCTCTACATAAATATATGAAACGGAGAATATGAAATTTATGAAACGGAGAATACGGGTAGCAGCATGAGTGATGCACACCGCGTTTGTATTCTTTTCATCATTTACATACAGACGCGATGTATATATGTGTGAGTATATGATAAGAACAGATACGACGATAACAGATGACACTGTATGTAGTTTTGTATTCAAAGAATTTGTTTAATTTATTCGTAGGTGTAAATCTTTTCCCTTAACACTATACCACGTTTGCACAAACATTTATGTATGAAGCAATATTATTAGATTGAAGATTGAAGATAATTTTTTGGAACAGTTTTCATTGGTCAGGTTTTTATTGAAGGAAGTAAATAACAAAGTAATGTATGATTTGCGCTAACCATTAAGTGCTTTATTATATTTTCAAAAATAAATCGTCGTACATTTTCACATATGTCCCCGCTTTACACTCAGGGAGTGCTGCTTTCATCTAACGTCGATGCCAGTACAGCCAAACGAAAAACGATACGCTAGTAGGTCGTCTGAAATTGCATCCTTGATCATTACAATACATACCTTTGACTGCAATTTTTAATGGGGAAGAATATGTAATGAAAACGCGAAAGATATAACTAGAGATATTACTGTTACCTATCTCACACGTTGAATATTATAGTTTAGTGTTTGATACTTTCATATTTTTTGTTATCTGGAAAGTATTTATACTGACATGGTAAATTCCACTGCGATAATTTCACATGACCCATTTCCAACTTATTGGAATGTATGTAAAAATTAAAACTGTACGAGCGAGATGTTCATTACAATATATTGACCTACTTTCGGTGAATGTCTTCGAAATTTACAAGTACGGATCGTCACACACACATATATAAGCGCCATTGTCCTTCGACTCGTAAATTATTACTACGCCAATGTTCGAAAGTGGAAATAGATGATGCGCGCTTCCTCGTTGTTTGACCTCATTCTCATTAACTACACAATCTTGGCTTTTCGACGACCGATAAAGAAACTGACGTCGCTGCATTAATTGTTAATATTTTACAATACTGCGCCGCTAAGCTCTCGACGATGTTGTTGCTGGTTGCATTTCTTTCTGCTAACAGTACGCTAGAGTGTTGTTGTTGGTCTGTTTCAACTAAAAGTACTGAAGTGTAAATCGCTTATTTACCTGAAATTCCCGGCAACGAGCATCCGGTAAGTAATTAATCTTGTGTAATGGCCGCGTAAGCTATGGCTTACGTTATACATCAAAAGGAGTATTCTGGATATTTAGCTTTTATTTTACTGTGAGATTATATAACATGAATGCTTACTTGTATAAAATTAGAGGAACTAAATTGCTTCAGCTTGTTATACATAGATAAAGGTATTGAGCTTTACTAGAATGGTAACTGAATGGATGAGGGTAAAAAAAAAATTTTTATCAATGTTAACTTGCAAGTACATTAACTTACATATACACTATGTATTGATTTATGGGACTCCACACTAATATGTTTCAAGCAGAGATTTATGTTTTAAACCTGCGCGCCATAAAGAACCTCGAGAAAGGGATACGAGGCGAAACCATAAATATATTCAGCAACAGCCAACCAGTCAAGAGATCGAAGGAAATGAAAAGGCAGATAAGCTAGCCAGTGGCAGCAAACATTCCTTTCATTGGTTCTAACCCCTTTGTGGTCTCTAAAAGAGCCAAAACATGGGAGCATAATCAAAAGGCCTCCTACGGGGAAAATAAAATTATGTTAAGCTATATTAATATTTGTTCACTTTTTATGAAGAGAGATTAATCGTTTTGCCGGCGCACAGTGGCTGCTCTGCTAGAATCGATATGTCGATAGTGTTGTGTCGGTCATTCCGTCGGTGTCATCTCTAAGTTTGGCCATTATTTCGCTTTATAAACTCAACCTGATCATTTATTGTAGCATTAAAGGTGACTGCATTTAAGTACCAAAAAGATAACAAAAAAGGTGATTGTTGATAAAGTTACGACAACTTTAGTTTAAAAAATCTCTAAATTTAGCGTCAAGATCACCTATACCCCAACATTGCTCTAAACAAGCTTCCTAATTGACTGTATACCAGGTTCCAAAATGTATTTTGCTAAACTAAGTTCAACAACAGAACAAAATTTGAATTTCAAAAATCTTTTTTAACCTTGAAAAAAAATTATATGATAAAAGTTGCAAAAATACCACGAATTCTTAGTCCAACATACATGGAGAGCGTGCAGAAGAAAAATCTTTATATTTCTTCAATATAATCTGCTGGTATTTGAATACAATGTTTAATTCTCTGTCTTAGCTCTGGTTTTAATTTAAAAAATAAGAAAATAGCCAGTTGGAACAAAGTCGGAGCTGTACCGTAGGTAATCGAGATCCTTGAATCCGCACTGGCTCACAATAGCCTTCGAAATTGTAACTGCATGGACAGGAGCATGATGGCTCGTGTTAAAGTCGGCATAACATCTAGCGTTTACTGCAATGATTAACAAGCTCTCGCTATTTCAAAAAGTTGTAGCCATCATCTTTTTTGTACTTTTTGCCATCTTGACCTTCTTAGGAATGGGTTAATCCTTCGGTGCCGCTGCATCTCTTCACTTTTAAACAAAGGGTCACGGTATAGAATTGTTTCATCCCGTAGCTATTTGGTTAATGGTCATTTTGTCGGCTTCGTGCAGCTCAAGAAACTTTCGGCTACATTCGACACGTTGTTCCCTTTAAACCGCGCTGAGCAAGTTTGGCAACCATTTCGCGTTAATTTTTGTCATTCTCAAACGCTCACTAGTCTTCAGCCATCAATCAATACGACTTCTTCGACTAATCTGTTTCCCGATGTCACTACAGTAACAGGTCCCCCTTCGCGAGGATGATCTTAAAGTGAATCTTTGCTCCAACAAAACAATTTTAACTAATTTTGAACTGTGGGATTCGATAGTGCAGTCTTTGCAAACGGTGTCCATCCGCTCTTTGAGTTCGGACAGTATCTTTTGCTCTAAGGTGAAACATTTTATCATTACACGATGTACAATTTTGAACATTTTAAAAATTGACCATGCGACGGTCAACTTGTGATTGGCTCACTTAAATGAGCAACTAAAGACGCGGATCTATCAAATGCTTTTGATAGACACCCAAGGCTTAGAATACGAACCACACTGCATATCATTTTCGATATTTTTGTAGAATATGCCCTTATTTAGCTTAATATCAATTAATTAAAATACAAATTATCACAATATGTATAATTTTCTGCCTAAAAGTAAGGCATTAAAGCTATCAGCAACTATAGGCTTATGCTCGATAAAAATTAATTATGGTAGTGTAGGGATGCAATTAAAAAGATGCTAATTTATAAATGAGATGTTCAAGGATAAACCGCAGAAAGCCGCAAGAAACTAATCAACATAATACAAATCAAATTGTATAGTTAGGATATGTATAATAGAATGCAAATAGGTAATTTATTTAACTTGACGTTTCGCTGACTATCCTGTCAGCTTCTTCAGAAGATTTCTAAAGTCTTTAGAAATCTTCTGAAGAAGCT
>LR737385.1:6351470-6443553 GCA_902655005.2 Marronus borbonicus | reverse complement strand
TCAGAAGATTTCTAAAGACTTTAGAAATCTTCTGAAGAAGCTGACAGGATAGTCAGCGAAACGTCAAGTAAAATATCGACTACACGACATCACCCGAAAGACAGGTAATTTATTTTCTGCAACTATATGTGCAACATACAGGTTAAGGCAAGTGTTATCTTTAAATGCTTGTATCCTAGCTGTTAAAGACCGCGATTCGAATGACAAATGTATTTTGCAATTGGATAAGAATTCTACGTTATTTGCCATTTCTAGCACAGCTAGCGACTGAACTTCTTCGATTTCAGGAAAACTTCGGGTATGACACGGAAAGTTTGCTTCTCCTTTGTTCGTAGATTTTCAAGTAAATATATCCGCTACCATTCAATAAAAACGCGGCTTTTTTCCAATTTCAACTCCGCCGAAATATAAATCATCGGTGGCCGGATTTCTATAAAAGATTCCTTAGCCGAAATGGAAAAAAAAGTATTAGATTACTAAAGTCAATATTTTTTGCGCGCGATAGATTTCCATTGTGTATGCGGAATACGTTATTTTTAACTCAAACATAACAAATACGACGGAAAAACTCAGAT
Source organism: Marronus borbonicus (assembly GCA_902655005.2). Lineage (NCBI taxonomy): Eukaryota > Metazoa > Arthropoda > Insecta > Coleoptera > Scarabaeidae > Marronus > Marronus borbonicus. The sequence continues at coordinate 6,442,978 of LR737385.1, read as the reverse complement.
TCGTTCTTGCAAGTAAAGTTAAGACGAAGAAAAGAAGAGGTCGTGTAGAACAGAGAACACGCCGTTCTGGAAATACGAAATCAAACACAGAATCAAAACTTTAATATATATTTATGTAGTTTTCGCACTCTCGGACAAAAAATTTCTCATGGAAGAGGGTTCCTTCGTGACCTCCAAAATAACCAACATTTTAATAGAAGTTTTATGTTAGAATACATATAGTTAAGCCTTCTTAAATTAACTCATAAAAAGTTTTGTCAATTATATGGAATAGAGACAAAAGAATCTCTGGTTGAGGTTTATAGAGAAGTCATCTAGATCCAATCCTACTCATGCTCTTTATGTCTATCATTGGAATTTCCTCAATTCTTGTCTTCTGCATCAAAGGCTGGTGATGTCTTAAATGGGAGGTCAAAACCAGGGCTTCGATTCTCTCGCATATTTCCGCTGCATATCATGTGTATTGTACATGGCAAAAAATACGCGAGGAAATCGAAGCGTTGACCTTAACTATCCACCCACATCACCAGCACCCACCGCTACTTCAGATTACCTGTTTTGGGGAAATTTTAAGTAATAATGTTGATCATCTATTTTTATGTAGGATAGCGAGGGACGAAAAAGTTAATATAATAAAGATGAAAATAAAAGTGAAAAATAAAAATAGTGATTTAGTAGCTATTTTTTCATTTTACCCCAACCGAACTAGCTGTTCTATTTTTCAATATAACTTTTATAAATGTACGCAAACCTACCTACATAAATTAATTAATTTCATATGAAATCAATAATAAAAGATTTTACGCGTAAAGATAATATCCAATGCAAAGCTTAGTACCTCAAAGTGTGGATGGCGCCAGCGCGGTCTGTCGATTATTTTCTTTGGGGATATTTAAAAAATGTAGTCTGTGATACCTCCCTTGTGCCAGCATGGCGCCAAGAAGCTTACGAAACGTAACCAATGCAGTTTTATTGTAATATAATTGATGATTAAATTTTGCCTTAATTTTCAAATATTTTGTCTTAGTCCTATATTCATAAAAATTATTTTCTGAAAAGTGTAACAGATAGTTTGATTGATGCAATTACAAGCAAGTATATCCTATATTCCAAAAATCAAATAATAAAATAGGCATTCGATTAAAAGAACAGAAACTGGATGGCGACTTCTAGTGGTGATTCATTTAATTTATTAAAAAAACTACTAGAGGATATATGCTCCCAACGGACATTTGTAGTAAAGTTCCCAAACCAATTCTTTACTGAACAGGCTGTATAATCAACTTTCTGACACCTACAACATGCTTTCCCACCTATTTCAATTTTTAAATGTTTTTATTTTGTTGCTAGTAAAGTAGCTGCTTAGAAAATTCCAAGTGAACTTTCTCAATGTGAAGAACAACAGGAAATGAATTTCTGGCAATTGCAGCCGATCACAAAGAAAAACCTTGCTTTGTACTTTAAGCTTTCCATTCATTTTAAATCATTTTAAAGAGAAACACTAAAAACATTCACATGTTAAGCCGAGTTTTGTTAAAATACTTTCTAAACATTTAACTTGATCCAACACCTGGATGTCTGCTAAGCACCAATCGTGCCCTATCAAAACTAAGTCAAGAAGTCGAACCAGGAAAGGTCAAAGGACAGGTGCTAACAATGCCAACAGAAGACGCTACATATGTTAAGTGTTTATAATGTTTAAAACTTGCTGAACTTGTGAATATTCTTATTGTTCTCTTTGACAAAACTTTGAGATAAATTGAAAGCTCAGAGTACAAAGGAAGATTTTTCTTTTTGGTCGACTGCAATCCTCAGAAATTCATCTCTTATTGTATATAACATAGTGCAATCGGTACTTCTGCTCCGTTTCCCGGTATAGTCAAAGTGATCCAACTTCCATGTAACAGAATGGAAATGGCAGCTAAATTGCAGATAAAAGCCTGCAAAGTTACCTTTTTCAGATTGAGATTAAATGCATTCTATTTAAATCTGGATTGATTACACCTTAGACTGTTCCTTAAAGTTGATAAATTACGAATTAAAATATATATTTTCACTTCTTTAACATTTTAGCGTTTAAGTGACTTAGAACGGTTTTGATTTCCTTCAGTTGGTGTAAACAATTTGATAATTGGCCAACTCCAGCTGCTACAACCATCCTTCTTTTAACCCTTTCTATATGAAGCACTTCTGTACCACATCATCGAAGAATGAGCCGGTAAATAGCTTATTCTAATTATTGTTTGGCTTTTACGTAATTAAATCCAATTATATAATTGCACCTCAACATCTATTGTTTTGCGTTAAAAAGAGTAAAGGGTACTTTTCTACTTCGTTAACCCAAAATTTCATTCATTTGCTTAAAATATAGGCCTATAACATAACAAGCTTGCGTAAATATATTTGTCGCGTAAAGTTTATCGTATTTCAGGATTCAATCAACAAGTAAATTAGAGCAAATTGTTTCATGAAACTTGCCTACGTTCTGTTGTTCTAATTAATAATTTACTAACTAAACAGGTGCCAGGCATAAAACGTTGATAAAACATTACTGACAGGATTATGGCGATATGTTTATGCCCATGCAAATACACTATAAGTCTACAGATCAATATTCGTTCCAGAATCGGCGTCAATTAATTATCACTGTCCAAGAAAACTATTCGCTAGGTTTTCTTCTCGCTTTATGCAGTTCCGAAGTTTGTTAAGCAGTCTTTAACTTTAAATTTTCAATGAATGAAGCGTTCGTCCGGTCCAGGCGAAAAACTTTTAATTTTAAGAACAGATTAAAAGAGCGAACGCGAACTTAATAACCGTTAAATCGACAGTCTAGTCTAGTCCATTCTTGTAACTCGTTACGAGGGGAATGGTTTGATTTTCTCCCATCGTTTAAATGACGAACAAAGGGTTAATTAAGAGTAATCGGTGAAGTAGATGATCCATTCACGACGCTATTTTCTCTTTTTAATCAATACTTATCGCATAGAATGTATAAACCAAGTACGTACCATAATCAAAAGTAATCACTAAAAATATTAAGACTTTTACATTGACAATAATTTTATCTGTCAAACCATAGAGAAAATAGAGATAAAAGAAAGCAAGCAAATCTATAGAAGGAAGTGGGAACATGTTGTTAACATTGGAAAAAGGAATTAAATAGGGAGAGAGGTTGAGTCCGCTACTGTTTATAATAGTGATGGATAGACTAAGAAACATAAGAGGAAGAACAACGTCTCCAACAACACTATATGGAAACGAAACGTGGACACTGCAATAGACATGTTAGGCGAAATTAGTACCTGCACATACCTGGGTCACATACAAAGATTACAAGAAAATAGACTATCAAGAAAGATTATGAAGGCAAAGGTACTAGAAAAATTAAAAACAGGAAGACCAAGACACACATGGGAGAAAAGAATAGTCGAGATTAACTGAAGGCAGCAAAAGGGTGGAAAGTTTGGATAAAGGAGAGCAAGCTCCACTTCAACGCCCAATGGAGTATAAGGACTTATGCGAAAGAAGAAGAAGAAGAAAACGGCCCTGGAAATGTTCAGGAAAAAGTGCACTCTAGGCACAACTTATTTTTACTTTCATATAAATTTTTGATACCCTCAAATAAATCGATCATTCAAAAACAATCACAAGGGCGCAGATGTGCAAATTAGGAATATGATCCTGTTCGTTGATAGTTAGTTGTAAAAAATATGAAATCAAGTCAAATGTGAAAAGGGTAAATTTTTAAAATGTGCAACGTGAATATCTGAATGAAGTTGTCAACATCACTCCAGAAATTTATTTTAAGGAGACTGGAGTTATCCAAAGCAAATTAGATTATGTAACCTTGCTTCAGAACTTTAAATATCACAAGACCACAACCGATATTATGCTTCCTCCGGTTTTCACGATGAATTCCTCCAATTCTCACAATGGAACTTAATAACTAGGCGGAGAAATTGCTTTAAACTAAAAGAGGGTAATTAAAGTTCACGCCTACTTCTCTAAACTAGCAACTTTCTTGTTTCACAGTTATCGTATTGTCTAACGCTTTACTACACAAAACAAACAAAATGCTGGTCTTCTAATATTTAGCGTAACATGCGCAACTGATTGGTCGTTTCTTTCCTTCGTGTTTTTTCTTAAGTAATCCTTCATTGATTTAAATAGAAATGAATGATGCCGTTAAGGAAAGATCTTAATAACCACTGAATTTAATGTTCTTTTTGATTACATCGTTATAAGCATATAGCGGCAGTAGCACGATGTTAACTAGCCAGGTCATGTTTCTTGATTGCAGCGCCATGGAGCGGTCCTCCCCGTCATGTTGTCACGACTCCCGCATATAAATTGTGCATGAATAACGAATTTACGGTTGGCAGTGGGGGGCGCTATAACTCGCGTGGAGTTTTTGTTTTATTCAGTGCCACACGCTAATGTGATCGAATATAAATTTTAGCACACAGTCGGCAGATCCGTCCATTTACCTTTTTACATGTACGCTGGATGACGTACAGTGGCGTAGGGATGCAGAGAAAATTGTCATCTTTGCTATTTAGCTTGGGTTTCACTAAGGAAATCGCACGCGCCCCAGAAATCCTTACGGGAAATTCCTAGAATGGGGCAATTTTCACCCTCCGACGGAATTTATTTCATCAAAGACGTCTACTGTTTGTTAATATGATTCAGGAGGAAAGGGAGAGTATATCCCAAAGAAGGCAAGCAAAGGGTCGTATTAGGTAATCCGATATTCGGCAAAATTGAGATTATTCAATATTATATAAGCAACAAAGTCTTGTAATATTACTCCGTTGCCATTAACGAACCGTATAATATTTTTTCAATGTTTATTTGATCACTAATATTATTCGCGATCGCAATTATTGATAGATCCACGAGCTGTTCTGGCGATAATGTTGATGAAAGATTGTAGAAGAAGCAATAGCACACTATTATTCAACGAAGTAGTTACCACCACAGTCAATGACCAATTTTGTCGAGTGTCAAAGAATAATAATAATCACCTGGCGAAACGGGAGAAAAATAAGGAGGGTATGGTTAATGTTTCTCAGCCAAGTTCAACAATTTTTTCCCGAGTCAGACTTATGGTATGAGATCTAGCGTTGGACTTTCTTTCGTTTAAACAAAGAAAGCTGTTTTTGGATGGGTGTGCTTCTAAAAATTCCTAATGGGCAATTCCGACGGCTATAATAAAATTTTTTTGGGTGCAATAGTCACTTTTCGTCGCAAGTTAACAACCGGTCAAGATAAGGTTCATTATCGTTGCGTGAAATGTTTGCCGAACAAATTGTGAAACGGCAGAATTTGTTATCATCTAACAGTTTATGTGGTGCCCATTTGCTTAGCTCCCAAGCCTTTCCAAGCTGATGAAGATGCAAACCAATGGTTTCATCGCTCACATAGAACCTTTCTGCCATCTCTAAGCACATTGTACTGGAATTTGGCTTCACAACCTATTAAATGTCCTCGCTGTTAATGATCTTCGGTCTTCCAGAGCGTACTTTATCGGTCAAGCTGAAAAGAATTTCTTGAACCATTTCTATGCTATTCGATCACTTACACCATCATCTCCGAATGAGGTACGTATTTTTTGGTGTCGAAATTGTGTTCATAGAGTAAACAACCTCGAATTAAAGTTCTATTCGTTGCCATTTTAAATTATTTTAAAGTACGAATTAATCTATTGTCACCCAAAGCGTATACATCTAATTAATGAAGAATCCTAAAGATGTAGGTGGCAGGTAACAAATTTTTACTATCAAGCAACAACTTAAAAAATATTTATGGCAACCTGATGTATACAAAAACTTTCATTAGAGAGATTGTTCTGATTTTATCATTTATTTTGGGCAATGTTGGGGTTTCATAGTAGATACCAGGTTGCGGCATAGGAACATTAGACATTTCACCATATTCTGTTGTACTAGAGTCAGTTTCTTGAACATCTAATTCTTCTTAACTTGCTGAAATTTCTTCGCTTGCATACTCCGTGGTGATTGTTGTAAATGTAGTTGTTGTTCCTCACTTATATCATAATGAAGAAAAAATATCTTGTTATTATTTTGCTTCTCAAGTTCATGTTCTTAATTTGCGGGTTTGAGATGGGATAACTTTTTTGGAAGACACTCAAACTAAAAATAAGTCCAGATGTGTAAACAAAGACAGCGAGGAAGTTTGAAAGCAAAACGAGATACGTAAAGTAAAAACATGGATACTGTGCGTATAAAAATAATATAAACACCGCAAAGAAATAACTTTACAACTTACCGCCATTCTTAATTTAATTAAAAAATCGATTTTTTCATATATGTATCCGTACAAAGGCGACTCCACCTAAAGAGAGAAATTGTTATTGTGTTGCTTCTCCCCTTTGTTCCGGATAGCATTTGTCAAAAATCATTACCAATTACAATAAATATTTCGAATATACAATATTTCATATTCTTTCAATTAAAATATCTATCAAACAAAAATACCATATTATAGCGTGTAATATGTCACGCGAGTTCGCGATTTTACTCGTTGACATTAGCGAATATCGGCAACGGTTGAATGCGGACATTCACTTCCAAATTTCACGCCCTCTTGTCAATCAATATTTAATTTGCGAAATTATTGTAAATGCGAAATAGAATTTATTGTGTACATTTTTGTTAGAAAATATTACATTAAAAAGCGAATATTTACGTCGTAAAGAGTTTGGCCCAAGACGATCCTTGGCAAGATTTAAATTTAACTAATAAAGCATTAGGGATAGGAAGACGAGAACACTACGCTATATAAGCCGCGGAAGAATTGAAAATGAACCAGAGACAAGGATCACTTGGACACAGGTTCTCGAACTGCACTTGGGTGAACATCACTCCGTATGGCGCTTATGGCAGCTATATGGCAGCCGGTTATATCTCAGAAATCATAGAAATTTCGTGTAAAAATCGTGTTTAGTAAATGTGGCAAAAAGAAAACACTGGAAATGATTTTGAAGGTTGTAAAATGACTAGAAAACAAAATCATCTCCAATTTTTCTTTTGGCATATTTACAAAAAAAGAATTTTTTTATAGTTTCTGAGAAGCCATTCTTATTTGGTCACCCGGTACATATGCTACACTACTCCCTAAAGTACATGGAAAAACAATGCTTGCGTTGTTTTACTTTATTTTCGGTTTTTGGCCGCATATTAAATCTTTGAAACAATCTGGTTTATGAAATTTCAATTTCTAAACCTATTTCACCTAACAAAAACATTAATTTAGGACTTTCTTTTGTCTAAAAATTCCACTACAATGTACGTAAATGCGTTCGCGAATGCGCGTTGGGTTACGCTTATGGAACGCCATCAACCTACCTACTCGTTCGTATATAAATTGATTCTGTATCGGATCAACGCTGCGTTCATCCTTTGTCAGTTTTCGGCCAGTCAAAATTGAAATTTCTACGTTACGTTGGAGTGATGTATCGTGTACACGCAAAACGTATTTACATTTACGTAATACGTTTTACGCCTATCAGTCCACCTAAATAACGCAATAGTCCATCAAGAGCGTTGCTTACAAACGTACTTTACGCTGTACATGTGCACATACACGCATACATCGTTCATATGTCTCGTATATTTAACTTTATGTACCTATACGTCTCGTTAAATTTACTAGTTTGAATGCTGTAATGCAGTCGACGCTTTAGTCATTTCAAAATGGAAACGGGCCGGTAATTTAACGGTAGAATTTCAAACAATTAACTATCGTGCATAATTGGTTCTGATTTAAAGTGCTTCGACAATTACTTCGCATGGATGGTGTAATACATTTTTTATGCATGAAAATTATGCATTCACAGGCTATACGTTAAATTAACATCAGCAGTAGATGATAAGCACGAAAATGGTCAGTTTTGTATTTATAATTTAATTAATTCCAATACTTAGAAACAATACATTTTCAACTTCAATACTCAAAATCTTTTGCTGCATTCTTGACATAAGCTTTGAAGCGTTTCAACAGCTCCCTTGCGCTTTGATATAAATCAACAAGAATTTTAAAAAGAATTTGAAGTAACTTTACGGTGTCACTCAAAGACTGTTTCTGTGTTTTCTGTCTATATTTACCTGTTAAGCAGTTATTGAATGTTTAGGATACCCGATGAATGCATGCACTTTCCATCGTACTAACATACCTTAGTGTTATAATTCGCAACATCCAAGCTACCCGTCATTAGCGCCACACATGCTTCATGCATAGCAAATTCTGTATGTTCACTCGCTCAAAGTTAAGATCCCTCTGGTGGGGTGTGAGCTTGTTTTCGGAAGCTACAACCTAAGTAGCCTTGCGAGTTAGGAAAGTATTATAAATCCAGCCAACGACGGTAGCGGTGGAATAGAATAATAACTTCTCTCCTTGTTCATTTTCTTAACTGCCTAAAACATCCAATTTCATGTAAAACTATTTTACAACGAACTTCAGTAATTTTAGACGTATCTCAATGTAACTTCGTAAACTAATTATCAATCATTAGATTACTTGTCAGTAAAATTTTAATTTGTACAATTGTTTGTGGTGTAAAATTTCATAGAATAGCTTAGAATCAGTGCTTCAGTTGCGTCCTTGCATTCCTTGTATTATGCTGTTTCTAAAAATAAAAGTTTCCGTTTGAGTTCCATCATTAAAATATTTTTGGAAAGGTAAAAATTATCAAAATTTGTCGTGGTCAAAAACAATCTCTATCGCAATTAAATAAAGGGGTGAGGTGACGTTTAATTAAATTTCTGACTTTGAATCAAATCGTCATCCAAATAACACGTGTTTGATTGTGTGTCCAATTTCAAAGTGTGGCGGTTGGAGAATTCCAGAAAAAAAATCTAAATTTTCCCCTTTTACAAAACATTGTAATACATATAAAAAAATCCCTAAAAACAATAATTAAAAAGATGCTGCGAATACAGCTACTCATGGTATTAGGGGAATCACTCCCGGCAAAAGCAGAGAGAGAACGCCATGTTTCTGCCTATCTGGCATCAACGTAGCTCCAAGCGTACCTCAACCAACTGTTTGCCTCTCAGCTTATATCATCCTCCTTCGAGAGCGACGAACCAGGTGTATCTTTTGACACCGTCTAGTGTTAAGGGATTAGAGAATTGTATCCGCCTTTTGTCGCTGCTTTCTAAGCGAAAGACGCATGATCTCTTTATTAAAAAAACAGTGTGTATGTGCTTGCCTATTATAATCATTACAGTTCGCATTTTGTGCAAAGAACATATTTCATTGATTTCAAACATTAATTGTCACAGCAACATTTTTCTAATTAAATTTGATTTAAAACTCGACCATATTGGTCAATAATGAAAAACATTTTCGACATAAGTAATATATTAACTCATAGAAGATGAACATTTACTATTGAAAATCTGGAAAAACATTTAATGCTTACTTGGTATAACATATCAAATATATCTGATTATGAAAATCAAACTTAGAAGGAAATTCAATGTTTGTAGTCATACAACAATATTTAGTTTCTTAGAAAAGAAATGTTCCATTTTTGCATATATATCTTCTCTGCATCTCATGACAAATACGAAATCCAATTTCGTAGTAGAAACGAAAACAACAGTTTTTATATTTTCTATTGTTTAGGTCAGGGTCTTATCTCTTATGAACTGAAAACTTAAAGTTTTCAGTTCATAAGTCTCCTAGCATTTCCTCAGGGGCACCGCACTGTAGAGCTGGGAAATCGTCGGTCTACAATAAAGTAACTGCAGGGAAGTTTGATATTACAGAACCCTGTGTACTTATTACATAGGCCATCCGCCAGTTACTATATGAAGATGCAACACAGTAATAACTTCTCTTTAGTAAGTTCTGGTGGACACAATGTTCAATTAACTATATATTCGGCTTATTATGATTTATAATTGATGTAACAGAGAGTGGCTCTGCTCTTCTTGCATTGATTACACCTTCCAGGCAAATTTTTTAACAAGAGGTACAGCGACCAAAAATATAATGCTAAGATAGCTTCCTCATGGTATTGATGGAATAATTCACGGCAAATGTAACAATAGGAGAGAAAAAAAACACTAACTCACGGACATGTTTCTGCCTACCCGGCGCCATCAACGTGGTTTCGAAGGCATTTTTTATCTTTACCTTTTATCGTTGTTGCCTCACAGTTAATGCCACAACTTTTAAAACGACATTTCTTGGCGCCCTCTAGTGCCTAAAAAACGCATGCCTGCCGTTCAAGAAGCAGCGACATAAATCGGGTACTGTTCCCCAAATCATCCCTCGAACAGCTCTCTGACTGCTTAACACGAAACCAAAAATATAATGCTAAGATAGCTTGTGGTATTGATGGAATAATTCACGGCAAACACACCCCGCCATCTCGTGTTAAGCAATCAGAGAACTGCTCGAGGGATGGTTTGGGGACCAGTATCCTGGCATTAGAGGGCGCCAAGAAATATCGAGTTTGTCGTTTTAAAAGTTGTGGCATTAACTGCGAGGCAACAGCCACACAAGGTAGAGATTAAAAAATACTCTCGAAACCACGCTGATGACGCCGGGTAGGCAGAAACATGTCCGTGAGTTAGTGTATTTTTTTCTCTCACATTGTTGCGTTTGCCGTGAATTATTCCATCAATACCATGAGGAAGCTGTCTTAGCATTATAAGAGTACCTGCGCGGCAAAATTATGGAAAAAATTCAGGTCAACTTTATTTTTGAAAGATAAACATTTTTGTATCAATTTTAAATTTCCTCCAATTCTGGTCTACAAGTAATGACGCTATTGACAATTCTTTTAAATGACATGTCCCGATTTTTTTATTTCAATAGATCCAAAAGGTACCATTAAAATTTTAATACCTCGACTAAAATAATTTAAAGAGTGGAAAATATAAAGTTTATTAATAACAAAAAGCAAGAATAAATTCAGTTTTCAAGAAATGAAATGATTGCTTCCTTTAAATTCAGTGTTCGAAATGCCATCCACCGGCCACGTCATTCATTTTGTACAATGACGTTAGGACTAATTCAACTCCATTTCGTACCCAATTCTATTTTTCAAATCGTGGTCAGGAATTTTTAATTTTAAATACCACATAAGAAGAAACCAAGGGGGTAAGATCCGAGAATCTGGAAGGCTACTCTACTGATCTATTTCCCAGCAAAACGAAAGTCTCGCGAACCGGACGCGCAAAGTGCGGAAGTGCACCATGTTGCTTGCTGAAACTATCGCCATTTGGTAAGTCAGGATCATCTTCATTTGGAAAAATTTTTGGAAAAATAGGTACAAGTGCATACTTCAAAAAATGCAAATATTGCTGCGCTGTGAGAGTTTCGTCTGTGAACAAAAGACCAATAATGAGGATTCTCTCCTCTCGGGTCCCCGCAATTTTGTCGATTTAGTGTTCTATTTCTAATAATCAAAATAAGGCCTCATTCGAAAAAGGAATTTGGTGTATAAAGCGTGGATTACAATCACATAAATCCTGTATTGTATCACATAACACGGCGATCAGGCTCGCCTTGTAGTAGGTGGTAGGATGGTACTTTTTTTTTTTAATATACATAATGCTGAGATCGCCGAGAAACTTCCTTGTCTGCAAGTAATTAAGATACACCATGAGGATTCTCACTTACACATAGCACAATATCAACTTTCACATCTTCATTAGTTCTCTTAGGACGCCTTGCATGGCATGTCCAGTTTTTCAAAATTTTCTTTCGATTTTACTCACTTGCACACAAATTGCACACTTCTTGTTGAGTTCTGGTTTTATCGTCAAATCCAACAACAATTAAAATTTACATGTGCTGAGTTCCGCTTATTGTTAATTAACTTTGACATCTTTTTTATTAAGAATAACGAGTATTTGGTATATCGCAGTGAATAAAAGTAATTATTCCGTATTTTTGATTGATATGCAAAAAATTACCTTCACTTTTTGCTAGGCGTTTTGTTCCTGTTCCTAAGTAGTAAAACTTAGGAACAGGTGGATGGCATTTCCAACCTTAGATTTAAAGGGAGCATCATTTCATTTCTTGAATAACAGCATTTATCTTTACTTTTTTGTTGTTAATAAAATCTGTTTTCTACAATTACATTTTTTTATATGAGGTATTAAAATTTTGATGTCACCATTTAAACAATTAAATAATCTATGAAAAAGAAATCAAGAGTTGCCATCTAAAAGAAATCGTCGATGAGCAATTACTTGCGAACTAAGAGTGGGAGGAACCTAAAAATGAAGCAAAAATGTTTACTTTAGCAATTCAAATGCGAGCATTTCTTCGAAAAACATATTGCTTCAAATTTAGTCAATTTATTCCATAATTTTGCACGTACCAAAGGTTATTGCTATTCAAATTTTATTTATTGTCTCTTCGTTACAAACTCATACACATATACGTTATTCATCGGACTTAAGCATTGTTAGTGGGTTGTGAACAGTCCATGTAAATATTAAAGCAGCGTACTATGAAGTTTATTCGCTTGTCTTTCTGTTTGCATAAGCTTCCACATATCTGCATGAATATCTGGAAATCTACATGTAGTAGGCATACAAACTTGTTTACCAGAGCCTGCATATTGTTATTGAATTTCCTGGAATATGTTTGTTGCTACCAATAGTAAATTTGATTTGATAAAATAATTTTAAATTTACATCGAATCGTATCATCTTAGTCTTAATGTAATTATATTTCAAATCTAATTCTATTCTAGAGTTTTGTAGGCCTTCACATGTTTATAAAAGGATATTTACAGTAAATCTTCTAAAACATAACACTAGCAACTCGTTTAGTAATTCCTTTTTATATAACTGATCTTTACGCAACAAATTGTTCTGCAAACATTCTATTAAATGCTATCCTTGATTCGTAGTTTCTATAAACTGTACATATAATTCAAGCAAGCAAGCAAAGAGTGAAAATGCAAACTTATAACAAAAGTTCGACACTTTCCGTGCGCTTCACTGGCGTCGGTATGGGAGTGGTTGTTCGGATGTGTGATTCGTAATATATGCACAAATTTTTGTTCGCATATTAGACTGTGCGATGAAGTGGTTTAATGATTTCAGAATTATGTTGCGTGTGTGAGTTGGAGTACACGACAGTGAAAAATACACTTACCTTTGCACTTCCTACGTGGTCTTGGCAATGTGTTTTTGACCAACACATTAGAGATATATCGCATAAATATTTTATTTTTGCGCCATCGTATATTAAATCTGAGAAATCTTTAATAAACTCATTCACTTTATCTAACAATGATCGTTTTCTTGATCCACAGCCGCCAAACACATATTGGATGCGTTACTACTGCAATAAGATCGCTTGCGCATATATTACGAATCACACACCCGAACGACGCACTCTTATACCGACGCCTGTGAAGCGTACGGAAAGTGGTGAAGTTTACTTATGACCCTTTTGTAAATAAATATTTTTGCCCATAGGGCTAATTTGAAATTTATTTTGCCGAAAAAGAATGTCTTAAAAATGTACTTAACTAAAATGATTTGCACGTTTTGGGCAAATAATAATAATATTGTTCCCTACTTAATATTTATATACAGTGTGTCCCAAACTTCTAGAATTGTAAAATTGCGTCTAGTATGTAGAAGCAGGAAGTGCAGCTATTGAAGAGTGGTAACAACGAACTATTTACATAGAAAATTGAAAAGAGTTTCTAGCCAATGGTGTCGACAAAATAAGAATTGTGTTTAATTAATCGGTTTGCTGATGTTAGTTAATTTTAATTAACAAGGGAATTGTGCAATGGCGATTTGGAAATAGGTAGATTGGTCGTGGGGAACTTGTGGGGAAGCTAGTAGCCTAGGCCTCAATTCCTTCGATTTTGGGGGTTATGGAAAATGAAGTGTATGGCGTAGAACTAAATCACAAAGAGCAATGGAATCCGCTAATAGATTCCGTAACAATCCTGGCATACATCAAAGATGCCGTTAATCACTAACATAAAGAATGGAAAGATGTACTCAAAAACAAAGTCATCGTTGAGCACCTTCTTTAGACCCAAATACCTTATATATCTTTTTTTTAATTTAATCATTATCTTTCTTTGTTATGTTACATTATTTTCAGTTTTGTAAAAGAATTCACACTTCCTGTATCTTGAAAAGAAAAGGCTTACGGACATTACTGCATAAGAAGCTTTTTTACAATTTTATAATAAAAGTTGAGATTTTGAAATATTACCTCAATCTGCTGGAGCAATTTTCCTCAAAACATTTATGACGCAATTAATTTCATAAGAAAAGTTTTCACGCTAGTTGATTAGTTAATTTTTACTTCCTTTGTTTGTTAAAAACTAATCTGCATTCCAGACGTTTTCGTTTTAACATTCTTGTTTCCGGTCTAGCAGAGAACATTAGTAAAACAAAAATGGGATCCGAAACTTTTCGAATTAATTTTACTCCCCTTCGTTCCTCCATTTGCCGATTCCAAATTCCCGTGAAAAATCTAATAGAAATCGAATTATAAGCCGTCGATGTTAGGCGAGGGAAAGAGATAAGAAGTACAATGCAAATAAAAAGGAGACAGAAAGGAGAAACGAACTCGATCAGTTTAATAAAACTTCCTCCCCATTTTTGAAAATCAACTCTTCGGCGGACCTTTTTCCCATCGATGAGTTTTCTTAATTCTTACCGGAACGGAATTCCGGAAATAATACAAAAACTTTTCCATTTCTCTTCGCTTAATAATTATTTTTAATTGGTACTTTAAATTATCCTCGGCAAAGATTTTTTTCATCGTGTCTCCTGACACAATCCGGATATCCTTAGTAATTGTAAAGAAACAAAAAAAGCAACATTGGTAAGCGGCAGCGGAGACCAAAAAAAAATAAGTCCTCGCAACCGTTAATTCTTGACCTGACACCGGGATATTGGACAAGGGAAGGAAATGAATGAAAAATGCTCCCGAGAGACGGTAGCAAAGCGGAAGACTAGACGAAGATGGAGAGAACGCGTAAACGGTGATTAGAATTCACAAAGTGGAAAATGTCATCGACAAGACGGAGTTAATGGATAAGTAGCTTAATGTTGAAATGTTCATGTTCGGTCACACGGTTAATCCTCATAATCTCTAACATTGACTTACAATCGACGCTGTCCCCTTCGGTTTGTGTATTTCTCATGTTCTTTGTGGAATTTATTGAACGAAATTGACAATGAAAACTCCAGAATCTGTTTCAAACACGAAATTGCGATTTTAGAACATAAGAGACGTGTCTTAGGGGTCTATATTGTTCCTGTAATCATTAAGTCAATCTAAACTTTAAGAATTCACTCTTAATGTTCTTGCATAGACCGACCCTTACGATGAAAATTAGCGAAAGTAGCGACTTCCGAAGTTTTCTTCACATATCTTTTGATAAATCCATTGGTTTAATTAATTAAACATCATTATGGAATTTCCATTGTAACACTAATGGCGGTAATTTTAAATGTGGTGTTTTGAACATTGCAGTGCCTCGATAAATAATGTAATATGTGGTGTTTTATACCTATTGCACGCCGCATTAGCCAATGTTAGTTCTGATTAAACGAACGAAAGCACTTTTTGGTAAAATCAAGGAAATAACGGTTCTTCAGTATTTTCCGATGAAAGCCAATATATTCACTATTATACCTTGTTTATCATATGATATAATAAAATTATTTTCAAGTGCGAAGGCAAGAAGATGAGTGCGTTGATTCAAAATACCGTAAGTATTCTTTTACAATCGTAAAGTGCTATACAATATTTTCCTCGACATTTAATCAACTATTCTAACCACTTCAATTTAATTAACTTTTCAATGGGTAAAAACTATTGGCCACCGACAATTCGTAAATTGAATCAACTAGGTATTGCTTGATTTGATTGAGCATTTTGTTTTCTTTCAGTGCACGTACTTTTTCAACTTATATTCAAATACATACACCTAAAACTTATTAAAACCAACTTCACTAAATGTAGGAAGTACATAGGTAGTTGAATTCAAGCAAAAAATTAATATGGGTATGTACATAAGTATATAAGCAACCTTTTAGGCGTTTTTGGTGGCACTCATATTATTTAGTTTAATTGTGAGGACATCATCTTCATTTAATGGTATTCTAGGCGCAATAGTATACGGATTATTATCCCAGGGGGGTTTATTTCCATAAAGGAACATGTGAAATGCTAACTAAATGTTATATAATAAACAAATAAGGAAGTAGGTCACATGAATAAAGCGATTATCAAGTAGCAGGCTGATAGTCCAAACTCCGAAAGTTGCTAAATGTGAGAGGTAGGGGAATTGCGGTCAAGTCCGTATGGACGCCACTAATGCCCATTATTATTTATAATTTAATAGAGCTCTTAATGTTAATATCCGCAAAAAAGGGATAATTTTATAATTTCAAAAATCCATCTGAATTTATTTTATTTTACTTTCCTAATAATTATAACTTATATTATACATTACATTTAGAAACGATTCTTTTTATAGAGGATTAATGCCTCACCTTCGCTATTTTTTGTTTAGTTGAGCGGTCTGAGATGTTTTAAGCCTCACTACGAAGATGGTTACTCGGTAACACATAATTGCTTAAATGTTGCAAGGTAGAGAAACTTGGAGAGTAGATTTGTTTCAACAATTGAACTAATTGTTTCCAATATAAATCTATATTGACGCAATTTTCAACATTGCAGCGTCTTTTCTATAAGTGTAGTGACAGCGTTTGTCATCATCTTATTAGCCGTTTGGTGTGTAAATGGTACGTGTAAAATATTCCAAGGCTTCGCTATTATCACCCCTTCAGTGTAAAAAGGTAAACGCAATTGTTCCCCAGCATGCGAATTTATGCTGGAGATTGTAGCAGATCCACCAGAATAATCTGCCACTTATCTGATCCTGCCACAGTAAAAAATAGGCCTTCTTATCACTGACCCACTAACTACTATTTTACTTATCTATTACTATTAAGTACTAAATATCTCATATCAAGCAATAATTTATCAATTTAATACGAGTAATAAATTTCCTGCTAGCAAAAAGTGCACTAAAGGATTTTTCAAGAAATTCTATAAAATAAAGAAAGAATTTAGTTAAGATAATGAACAACTGTCTAGGTACGTAGCCTTTGTAAACACAGTGTACAAATCAATAATGTAGTACATACTTTGGAAGATACCTTCGAAAAATTAACTTTAAACATTTATCCGACATTTGGTTCAATTTATGACAATATTGTTGTACAAATAACCGTTTTTTCGATATAGTGCCACAATTAACTTCCCAGATTTGCTGCATCCATGAAACAAGGAAACCAGATTTTTCCATTTAGCGCATTTATCATTTTTAACCTATTTTATTCAAGTAAATTAAGAAAAATATGTCCATTCAACTAGAAGGTACTACACTGGGCTGTGGTTGATGGAAGCGTGGTCTCCAGATGTGATAACATTGAAAATAATACTTCCCAGACAGAAAGTGTTCCATGGCCTTGTTACTATCATCCCCTCGCCATAAAGGGTGAAGCGAAGTTAATTGTACCCCAACTGCAAATGGTCACTTGGGAGTGTACCGAACTCACTATAACAATTTTTTTAATCCTAGCGGGACCTCAGCAGACTGCGCTTAACTCTGGCCAGTCAAGTGCAAGCTCTCTTACTACTGGGCCACCGAGCTGTTTACGTTGACTGGGTGGCGTCACATTATTTCGAATGCCTTATTAGCTCGACTAGAACGAAATTAGTTGGAATTTTTGTATAGATTACATGAACGGAGTCAGGCTTTTGAGCAATAGTGGGCAGGGTTTCGACCTGCGGGGGCGAAGTAGTTACAATTTATCATCGGAAAAATGATACATGTTTTCTGCCCTTTAAGCATTCGGGAGTTGCCACCCGTCCTCGTCTGGCGAGAACTGTCCTCATTTTATTATTTCATTAGACAACCTTTGCAATTTTTTATTGATAGATAAATAGTAATTCTGGTATCGTTTATCAAAATAATTGGCAATATAAAACGAATCCAATTTTTCAGCATTAAATGTTGCTTGCCATACTCACGCAGATAATTCTTCCGTTTGTTCTAAAATCTATTCGAACGGATAGCGAAACTATACCAAGTCGTAATTCCCAAAGCGACCCATTGATTCCTTCTACAGAAATAGTTTCTTGGAAGAGAAATGATCTGGGACGAGTGTATAGTCCGGCTAAAGAAGCAGGCTTAATGTTTTCGGTCTTACAAGTCCACACATTTTGCTCCCGTTATTACAGGGAAAACCCTGCCACTTCCACGGGATCATCAACGATGCCAGTTTAAGGGAAAGTCATAAAGACAGAGCGACTTGAACTTTTGCTGAGCAATTTGTTAGTCCGCTCCTTACGACGGAGGCACATTACAAATGGGTGAGACGAGAAAAGCCAAAAGCGTCACTTCATGGGATTTAATTAATTCGTCGAGCCTTCAGAGGGGTACCGCGCATACGTCACCGATCGTAGCCCTCCCGATTATTAGTTTAAAAGCCATAATCCGATCTAGTCAGGAAGATCGATCTCTCAACCGTACCCTTCTATCTATGCTGTATTTAAATTGGTAGGCGGGAACGTGGTAATGTCCGGTTTTAATTTTAATGGTTTTACTAACTGGGAAATAATCTGTGGAGTGTTTACGAGGTTTACACCGGGAAGCTTATTACCATATTGTCCTGCATCGGTTCTAAAACGTTTCGCAAATCTGTAGTTGGCGTTACAGAATGAGCTTACATTAACTATATTATCAAAACCCAAGCAGGTTCCAAATTTGTAAATATGCATTTATTTGTTCGAGAGGTCGAACTAGAAAGTATCGGCACGTCTTCCCAACTTCCGGAAGTAATGTAAACTTAATTCTCTTAAAGGGATTGCCTTAATTCTTGTGAAATAATTCAAGCATTAATTTGATGTAAAACTAATATAATTGGATAGGTCTAAACATTACCGTTTGAAAGGTTATACGTTATTTTAAATAGAACACCTGTATATTTTTATTAACTTTAAACAAAGTATATATTTGGTAAAGACTGTCAATAAGGCAACATTTTCAATAAATATAGCCTGGGATATTCTCCAATATAGTCTAAAAGGCCACACAAAGGAGCTTTCGAACCTCTAAACCTACTCTTGTATTCTCAACAAGTGATCTGAAAAATCATTCAATTTGACAATTTGAAATTATTTTCCGTGAAAGCATACGAATAAGTTGCGAAATATAAAACAAATATTGGATACTGAAAGAAGCAATCGGAGAGAAAATTGTTGAAATTTCTCCAGAGATGCCTCTCGCATTGTTAGAATTTATAGGTCGGTCGGAAGAATACATAACAGCTTTCGGACTGAGATTGTTCCGCCGCTGTACATTTACATAGTAATAAAACTGCGCTTGTTATGTCACCGAACTTATTTATGCACAGTATACAATACAATGCAATTTAAAATTAAATTAAAATTAATTCAGTTGTTTTAGTCGAAATAAATCACCATTATTTCCCGATTAAAAACGCATTTCGTGCGATGACACTCTAAACTCAACTGTTCCACGGACATACAGGTTGTTTTAAAACATTAACGTTTGTAATTAATTAAATCCTCCACTGCGACAGTTTTAACTGACGTATGAGTTTCGGAAAAGCGTAAAAATTTCATACGAATAAAAATTTTACGCGCACGTGTGTGATAATCATCCATCATTCCGGTGTGACAATTCAACATCTCTCGGTTTTGAATTATTTAATAGACTGCCTCCCTTCGAATTTACGCATTATCCGGCCGACCCAGTAACCAATGATGGCTGAAAAGTCTTGCCAGTGCCATTGAGCGTTAATTTATTAATTCGTTCGCGTGGTTGCTATAAATAGGACGAATTTAAATGCTAATTATTATTTCTGAATTTGAATGCGACAATAATGAATTAACTCACGGAAGGCAGTGTTTACCGCAAAACCTTCACTACATTTATGTCATTAAGGCATTTAACGTATATTATTTCGTAAAACGTTAGCCTTGTGTGATTTAAGTAGCAAGCAAGAAATAATTATCATAATTCGAGATAATAATGGAAAATTACGTTATTTAATTATAGGTACGTATATTAAAATACGGGGAAAAGTTAGTAATTGAAGGCATTTTACTGGACTTCGCCACCAGAATAGCAATATTGCATAGACCATGATTGATCGCTCAAGTGCTTTGGTACACGCGTCTGGAGTGGTGGTTTATTACTTACACGAGAAAATAGGGTTTAATATATTAAGAAACTTACATTAGCGCTAAATAAAATCTTTATTTGTCATATTTTTGAGGCAACAATATTTTTATATTCAAGGTAGCAAGTGTAGCATTCAGTCTTAAGTACTTACTTAAAAGTGATAAGAAATGGTACCAGCTGGACATCGAGATTCCTATTGGTGCATTTTTTAATTTTTTGCTTGGATGTTTATTTATCGGCAGATTCTAAACTGTAGTATTTAAATTTAAGTTGGCACTAAAACTGAATGGTTCGGTTACGTTCAGCGAAATAAGCCTCAAGAGTGGATAACATCATCTTACGTTAAACCCGGAATCAAGATAATTTAACATTTTTTACACACATTGGCTTGTACAGATACAAACGTCTAAGTTTTGGTATAAATGCATCTGCTGAAATATTTCAAAATACCATTCATCAAGTTCAACATGGACCTATTCACCGAAAACTATTTAAAAAGCTGTCTAGCATGCCAAACAATCGCACCCGACAGCAGAAGAGACCCCATAATTTGGGGAAGTATCTGTAGACGACGCAGAACCATTTCCAAGTAAGAAATACATTATCGTATTAGCAGATGAATACTCCAACTATCCATTAGATCAAATCGTACCTTCCACCAGTTTCGTACATCTCAGAAAGAATATTATGTAGTTCTGGTATCCTCAAACGTCTCAAGTCGGATAACGGACCGTCATGCAAAGGAAAAGAAATATACAATTTGATAGACGAATACAACATCGAGCACATCAGAACAACCCCCCATAGCATAATGGAAAGGTTTATTAAAACTCTAAACAAAATCACTAAAATGTGCACACCCAGAAAATAACCAATTCGAGTCACAATTACAGCAGTTTCTTTTGACCTATAGGACGATTGGTAAATCACCTTCTGAAATTGCTGAATTGCATGAAAGAAAAATAAATAAAATACTACCCATAAATGTTAACAAACAAAACATGATATTCTACAAAAAGAAGGACTAAAAAGCACAATTTTGAAATTGGAGACGCTGTTCTATGCAAGACGTCCTATTTCAATCCGGACCCATCCAAACTCGCTAAAATCAGAGGTACCAAATTAATAGCAAGAAGGAAGGAAGAATCTTTATTCAATCCGAAAAGACCTTACCAAAACCTATCACTCAACTCACACCAATCTCAAATCAAATTCCCCAAAACAACAGTGGAATAAAAATCAGTTTCCCAATACCAGTTAAAGCAAATACTAACCCGCATCATAAATTACACTCTATTCCCGGGAATCACACCGAAGGCAAGAACAAGCTTGTAAATTCTGAATCTCAACTGAATGACTACAAACGCAACGAAGGCGCAGCAGAGAATTCAAGACCACTACAGAAAGCCAAGTCAGTGATATTCTATATATAACAGACAAATATATTCATCGATAATTTATTACCGTTTTGAATATGGAAAATACCTTAAAGAAAACTCTAGTAATGAAAATAGAGGAGGAGTCTAATGTTTAAGTTTAAGTTGGTACTAAAACTGTAAAATAAAAAAAGTCATTAGTTAGTAAGTTAGTTGACAAACAAACTCCGTATCATAAACACACACAAGGAATGTTACACCTTATGCCCATTCATCTATAAAAACAGGGAGGAAGAATAAAAGGTAATATGTTCATTCGTCCGTAAGTTTTATAAAAGGAACTTTACTTTTAAGCCAATCGCAAACGGTCTACGTAGTGTGAATTAAATTGACGCAAGGTGTGTCAAAATAAGATAAAACTATTGTTAAATTTAAATATGGCGTACTTCAAATAAATAAAAATTATAATTAATTTGGCGCATAAAGGACGAAATGATGAACATCAGGGGTCCCAATATGGATCCTTAGTGAATCTCGCGCTGTTGTACCATCGTTGCTAATTTATGGGTCTCTATTTCGATGTAGTGTTGCTTATCCCACAGATAAGGTAACAGTCAGACAGTAGTGGTAAAATTTGCGCATTAACAACTTTTGATCCACGATACTAAATGCACTCGTTATGTCACGGCAATCCTCTCCGTCTATCGCGGATCAGTTAATGCAGTGGCTGTTGATTTATCTTTCCGCAACCCATTGGTAATTAAGGTGTTCTTATCAAACGTGCAACCACTAAACTGAATATTTTCGAAAATACCGATAATATTGCCATTGGGTTGTAATTCTTGGGATCTGTGTTGTATCTCGCTTTATACGCTGAGAGTATCTTTGCAATTTTCAGTACCTTACGATAGACGCTCTCAGCTAAGCAATCATTAATGACAGCGATTAGAGGATCGCAGCAATTGCTTTCTTCAGGTTTAGAGTGCTCTACACTTCGTAACAGGCGATTGGGCACTTCAAAAATTATCATTATTCACACAGATGAACAATGATAATTATAAATAAATAAAATAGGTGAATATCAAATGCCGGTGTTATCTTCTCAATTTAGCTAGGTGTATAATGTGGAACCGTTGTAACAACATGCCTAGTTGTCTGTGCTTGTTAACTAAAACAAAATCTAATTTAAGTGAAGGGAGATATAAGTATTAATTTACATGCATTGCAGTTATTACAATCTAACATCATATTTTATATAACCACGACTAAAATAGCAATAGTTTTCACGCTTTTCATGTACCCTTGGTGAATGCAATGCCGTTATTACGATAAGGGTAAACGCTCAAGCGATAAGTGTTGGACGTGGGGAGAAGTGGATGCGTAGTGAGTAACCGCAGCCTTGCTGTTAGTTTAACTGTGACTGTGACTGACTGACTCGTAAAAAGAAAATAGAAGTTTCCCTTTTAAGATAAGACCATCGTTGTACGCGAAGGGAATCCCCAAAACGGCCGGGTAGGAGAAAGAAAAGTGAGTCGAGGGTTACGGTCGTGTCTGCGCGAGATTGTGGAAGCGAAATTACACAGGGGTCGTGGTATGAATTAACTTTCGGTAATTGGAGTTGGTCAAATGCGCGAGTATTATTTGCATTAACCATAAATACGCTTCTCGACTGCAAATATTTGAGTTGAAAAAGAAATTAGTCTTCGGGTGCTGCTGGCTGAAGAATGTGGCTTTACGCAAAAGTTTTTCTTTCGCGTTATTTTGCCGCCGTCTATTTTTAAAACAGAGTAATAAAAGCGGTGCCGAAGCAAGGTTTATTGTGTAGCACCCAATGTTTTTGTGAAAAGCGGAAACAATTTCGTTCTACGGCCATATACGATGCAGTATTAAAATAATAATACAGCGATAATACAATTCTTTTTATGTATGCATTCCTTTCTGTTATTTATAAAAGTTTTGCGTGAGGTGGATTTCCCGAAATATATCCTATGGCCTATTTACTCATACTTATACAGTAAAAATATAAAACTTAGCTCAATGTTATTGTTGAAGGAATTCTTTTAAAGAGAACATTATTTTCTTATACACAGTTGTTGTTTGAATATCATAAGAGGATAGGATCTGTTACTGAAAATAAATATTTTCAAAACATCTCTAAAAGGAAATGTATTTAGAGAACAGTATATGCAGTCTTTGAAAAAAATGAATATTATTAGTTTAGAAGAAGAATTTCTATCTTGTTCAAAGGTAAATCCATGTTTGCAGTAAGAGGTAGGTATGTAGAATTACAAGTAAGCTCTGTCCGTGTTGACGAAAATTGAAAGCTTTATTAGGAACATGAAATTACTATAAATTCGTATAAAATTATCGAATATTCAGAATGACTAAATTATAACTAAAGCTTCGTATATTTATTAATAAACCAAACTCAGCATGTTACATTAAATACTTGCTCAAGACTTACAAGGCAAATATGAAAATAAAATCGTCTCAAAATGAAACCGGAATTAAATTAAATTAAAGGCTGGAAAGTTTTTCCATCATATTCCACACACTTTGAAAACGCTATAATATAATATAATAATAAGCTCTTTTAATTCTTCGACATTTCCACAAACTACATTTTTTAATGTCCTGTGCAAAGAACTTAAATTTATAGAACTAAATATAATTCTTTGAAAATTGGTTTCTCTCATTCATCTGTCGTTTTCAAATGATTAGAACGTAAATTACGACGACTGACTATGAGACTATGAGAAGTCGCTTCCATCAGACCACAGAATCCGAGGTAGGAAATTTGTAATTTGTAAATAAGGTTCCATAAAATCCTCTGTGACAAAATGAAGTCGAATTTCATCGCCCACGTAAAGCCTATGAACCAAATGAATCTTAAAAGGTTTGTATTTGTTGGATTTTATGGCGCAATCGTCAGGAATAGATCCCACAGACATGTGAGGATTATAACCAATCTGTTGGTTTCAGTTGTTGTTCATCTTCGATCCACATTTACCTTGAGGAAAGTGAGCAGTATTTCTTAACATATTAACCTAACAAATAAATGTATTTTTTCCTTGATAACATCGATCAATCACGATCAATTCTTGCGCGGTTTCTGCATTTTGCTTGCACTCTGTGTATATCGTTATCATGTCGTAACGCTTCTCATTTGAAGACGTAAGAAAAAAGTTACAAGAAAGGTTAACACTGGCGCGTCGACTGCGTGGACAATTTAGTAGCTAATATACTCGCAATATATTATGCGAATGTTCATACTTCCTTTCGATGATCGTGCAATGACCCACATAATTTAATTTTTAGTTAGCTATGTACTTTTTATTATTATTATTACTATTTTTCTGTCTTTCGCTCAGTATTTAATTCATGTGATTGTGATGTTCAGGGGGAATAACAGTGGCTTGCTTTGCAAGTGGCTGATCCTGAATTCTTTGGCTATATTTCAACTTTTTATATTATATATATACATATATACTTTTTCTGTCTAAATTTACTTTTTTTTATATATTTCATTTCATGTTACAATTTATTAACCAATAAACCGCTTTAAATATGTTGCAGATTTTAAAAATCGTATAAAAGGAAGGGTGTTCCATTAAAAAAAAGTTATGTAGTGCCACTCAGCGGTGATGTATTTGATTTTAGAAACCTTACCATGAAATATGCGCCCCTAACGGATATTTATTAAAATGTTGAAATCCGCATTTATTGCAGAAATACCGCGGCGTATCATTCCATGCTGAACACGCTTATCAGAATGTCCAAACTTTCCGGAACTGTAAAATTGCATCTATTGAGTAAATAGTAGAAACTTAAAATTCTCTAATAATATGATGAACATAAAGTGTATTTCAAAAATATTCCTCCTCCTCTGAAAAGAGATCTAATATGTACGTTTGGCTGTTCATTAAAAGTGAGCTAATAAGCTTTAACATGATGTTATTGAGCGCTATTACTCCTTATTACAAATACGTTACTCTCTAAAATTTGTCACCTTATATTAAAAAATCTGGTTGCCCATATTACCGTTGTTTTTGAGTGTGGAGTCCAACGTCTAACTCGACTCAAGCAGATATCGTTGAACGTGATTTTCGAAACGAATGGTTGAAATAAAATATGCAGGAATCCTACTGCAGGAGCGCATGTTGTATATTGTAAATTCTGTTGCCACTACTTCTCAAATTCAATTACTTCTTCACTCCCGGCAATCGTCTGCGTGGAGCTTTCAATATATGCACCATATATCCACATCCATGAACATAATATTGCAGACAGCAACTGAATTTAAAAAGCATCTGCGAAGCTATCCGCTACTCAACATAGCAACAAGGTAGAAGAGTACAAGGCGATTCCGTAGACAAAAAGAAAAAGCTCGCAGCCCCCCAAAAGTGATAAAATAACATTTAATTATTAATTATTTATTATTAATTAACATTAATACACCCATAATTTATTGTCCTTAATTTATGTTAGTGCTCTTTAGCATTTCAAAATATTTTTAGAAATTGTAAAACTTAACGTAATTTTAGTTCATAAAGACGTATTAAGTATAATGTATGATTATTACAGCGTACTATGACCTTCTTTGGAAAATAACAGGTTAACCTAAATGTTTAACGATAGGAACTAACAAATCTGTAAAGTTTCTAATCTTGTAACGTCAATGGTACCAACATCAATCTCGCTAATTGTGTTGGAGAACGACTTTGGCCCATATCGCACGTTCTTATGTTACGTTCGTCTTCTCTCCAAGTAATTTTAAGTCCTTTTTTAATCTCATCTCGTGAATCTGCCTCCATTACGGTCGAAGATAAATGGAACGATATGATATAGTTAGAGGTCTTTTATCCGTTCCGTTAATTTGCAAAACTTCCAGGACACGGTGAAAATGCTAACATAATATGTACTAGTACGACTAAATACTTCATCATGGTTTCATTTTACAATCTTCATATTTAAAGCATGTTAGTTAATGTCTTTAGTTTAATTTTTATGTTGGATTTATTCAATACTTTCTATTTTGCTTCCTTTCCTATTCTTCATTTACCTTAACGGCGGATAATTACAGGCATAAAATGTTTTAGAAAGAAATATAAATATAATTATTTACAAACTTTCTTCTATAATGCCAATGTTACAATCACTACTAATCGATAATCATGATTTTTTAATTAATTAATATCGATAATAAAAGAAAAACTCTTCATGTTAAAAGTCGTATCCATTGAACTTTCCTCTAAAGTTACTGAATCGACTATGCAGTTATACTTATGAATATGAATTTGTATCGCTAGTAATATCACCACATGATACAGTGGCCGATTTATGTTTTGTTTCCCCCTTGCAACGACTAAATATCGATACTATTTTCCGCGTGGCAAGGCCAAGTACGTAGGCTCAGCAAATAAAAGCACAAAACCTCGTTTACTGGGAATACCCATCATAAACTAAAAAGGGAGTAATAAAATCTACTTGCGAATCCTAAAATAATCCAAGCGGACGGCTACGAATGGTAGAAAGTAAGTCTTAGGGGGAGACAAAATATAATAATGTCACTGTACATCTGCATTAGAAACTAGGCAATTGTATAAGTAAAATTCACTCAAATTCGGCGGAAATTTCACCTCTCACAAAACCATTGAGCAAGTAAACAATTAGTAGTAGGTTGTGATATTTATTTGTATAATAAGCTATTCTAATCGATACCATTCAGGTTCGGTTTCTCGTTTACATCCTACATTCACATCTTATGGGAATAGGCAGTTATTTGTAATGAGCATCTATTAGATTAATGACTTCTGTGCCTTTAGTTTGAGAAACTTTATAAAGGGAGATGTACAGTGACATTTTTATTTTTTGTCTCCCCCTGAGATACTTCCTACCACTTGTAGCTGTGCGCTTGGATTATTGTAGAATTCGCAAGTAGATTTTGTTATTCCCATTTTAGTTTATGATGGGGATTCCCAATCAACGCGTTTCTGTGCTTTTATTTGCTCTTGGCCTTGCCACGTGGAAGATAGTATCGACGTTTAGTCGTTGCAAGGGGGAGACAAAACATAAACCGGTCACTGCCATTTTGATTATAAATTTTCACTTAAAAAGCAATAAAATAGTCATACATCGATGTAACGTGAACACTGTAACGAGACGTTATGCAAAGGACGAGTCGGAGCTTATGAGCAGAATAACATACTTAACCCTAAATTGCACTGGCAGGTAAATTAATTCCACGATGAATTTCCCAATCTTTGACCTAACTTGGACGAAACTTGGATATATTCGTACGAGTCGGAACTAAGCAATGATCAAGTGTTTGGGTGGACCCAATCCAACAAAAGTTCCTCGTTAGCGAAGCACTTCCAAGAAAATGATACCTTAAGAAGCAATTGAAATCTTCAAAACATTTTTTCGGGAAAAAATGTTTCAAGAATTGATTCGAACGTATGCGAAAGTGCATAAGAATTCAGTGTATGTGTAGATGAAAATACGAACAATACTTAACTACCAATATTTTTATTTCGCTCGCAGGGGTACAATTACTTCCACTACAGGAGACAAAAAGGTTGTCCACTACTTTTGGAGTTATAGTCACCCGCAAGGATAAATTACTCCTATTATAAGAGGTAGAAAGGTCGCCCCCTATTTTCGGGATAGTTTTCACGAATGTACTCGCAAATAACGGATCACTTACCGCCAAAAACAATTTATATGTACCTATTTTGATTAATCTCATGTTCTATGTTACAAACAGCAGTTATAAGTGTCATTACAATATATTTTAACCAAAAAAGTAGTAACTGTAAGCTGGAACGATAATCTTATTTATACCATTATATTTTGAACGACTTTAATTTTTTTGAAAACATGCTGCTACCCTCAAAACTAAAATAATAACATTTAAATCCAATGATCAGCAACAATTAATAATTTAAAAATTCATCCTGCTACACCTAGATTTTAGGTTTTAGTAAATTCTTCCAGATTCTGTAGTACTTCGTATTATATTTTAACCACTTTGTTTACATTTACAATTTCACAAAAACTGCCGCAAAATCCCATTTCTCTCATTGCATGTCAAATTGTTTTTTTTTGCATACTTAAGGGTTAACTAAATTCAAAAGATAATACATATAGTTTATTAAAAAAAAATATTGTTATTGTTATAACAAAATAAAAAGATTTCAACAATAATAGCACAGTGAAAACCAAATAGGGGATTGTTAAAATACAAGTTTGTTGTTTGCACGTTGATCCAAGAAAATGCAATCACTTAAATGTGGATTTATTTGCCTACTCGAAAGGTATTCGATGCATCTTTTACTCTTGATATGTGTATGCTCCCATATTTCACTAGAATTGCTTGAGCGCAACCATTTCTCATTCAGTGTTCACACAGAATCAATAATATCCGGAATGTTTGGAATCAGATGGAGCATTTGCCAAAAATTATCATCCAAGCCTCGCATACCGTAAATTTGATGTGAAATCCGGTAGTACACGAAACGAGGTTAATTGTAGCGAAAATTACCTACTGCGGATGATAAATAATAATAATAAAGGAATCATACTACTCATACGGATACTTAATAGTGGAATATTTTAACTTAAATAGGTTTACGTCTGCGAAACTTACACAATTTTAATTGCCTCATTTATTCTCGAAGAAGTATTATTTTCTGCGAGATAAAGAGGACAGATATTTATGAAGGTAGGTGTTTTAATTTGAAGTGGGAAAACCACTAATATGCATGAAGCTGCATATTAGAAATTGTACGCATGCTAGTATATTTCATGTTGTACAAGCACGTATATCGGATTTATTTCAAATATTCTCACTGTACGTATTGTAACAACAATTTGTTTTGGTAATTTAAGGTGTTTATTAAGAAAAAGTTACAGTAGTGATACTTTGATCTTAACGTGGAACAAGCTATAATAGGCTTCTCTGTTTCGTTCAGGCGATACCGTTGTTTACTTACACCGTAAACATGTTTTTGGTGTGGATGCTACCGAACGACTTAGTTGTTACACACTGTTGTTTCACGGTGTCTAAACTCAACACAAAATATCTTTGAGTGGTTATGTTGTCCAACAGTTGACACTCACCATAGTTAACATTTCTCGTTCAGGAAATATAACAACTCACCGCACATAACAATTGCGCCACCCATTGTTTGCAGAGGCTCCTGATTTCTTAACGCGTATCTCCTTTCTAAGATGTTCCACTGAAAAGGTGGAATCCTTTTTATGGAAAAATAAGTCTAAGCTTAGCGGACTAGTTGTTGACAATTATTTAATAGTTAAGTTTGGTGTTTTTTCTTAAGTTGTAAGTTATCTAATTGAAACAATCAATAAAACTATTTAATCTTTGGACTGTACTATACTTATGGGAAGGAATGTGGATAATCGAGATACTGAAGACATTTGTATAATAATTGTAGAAAACAAAGATATTGTGGCTAAATTGAGATATTAGAATTGTTTTAAAAGGTTTTGGGTTAGTCTACGTAGAAACCTAATACGCCAAATAAATGTTTAAATTTAGTTAATTTTAGTATATATTGGAATGTTATAATCGTTTAACTAATAAAACAAAATAATTTTCACAGCCGTCTACAGGGAGTATCATCTGGACGCTTCTGTCGGCAGTATAAAATGATAAATTATAAATAACAATGCTTTCATATTTTAAATTAATGGAATAAATAACAAATCTGACGTTCCCCGAGCGCTCTCTGGTAACGCGTCACCCCGCGTTCTTTTGAATAACGAGACCTGAATTAAACCTGTGCTCCAAGTAAAATTTGTACACTACAACACTTGAACTTGCTTTGGAAATTTAATCGCCTAGCCAACTACATCTTCTCTTGAAGGCGATTCGAACTGGAGAAGCAGATTGTCGTAGGGTCTCTTCGCTCCTTTGTTACCGATAGCATTTGTCGAAAATGACAGCCAATTATGCCACACATTTCGTAACGAACAATATTTTATAATAAATTTAAATAAATTACATTACCATATTACGGCCTATAATATGCCATACGAGTTCGCGATCTAACGTGTAACTATTTCACATTTACTAGCGGACTTGATGACTTAATACCAAGTGATGTTTAATTTGCAAAATAATTGTAAAGATATAATAGAATTTATTCTCTCTTACAGAAAGAAATTACATGAAAAACGACTATTGCCAAAAAATAGAGCGAAGGCGAGTTATTTAGCCATTCCCCAGGAATTATCATTAATTGGAAATAGATTTGCCTATTAAAACCTCAAACGCAGATACTATTTATAGCGCTAATGACTTCTTATAATGTATTTTTTAATATTTATTAATATTTTCTTTTTAACTGCTGTAATTTTAAACATAAATTTGAAATAAATAAAAAGAATTTAATAGTATTGAAATCGGAATACGTTCCTACCAATACGATAAGAAATACACGCTCTACTTATTCCACAAATATCGTCGGTACGCCAAGTAACACGTACGCGGCACGTAGATTCGTTGAGAACGAAAGAAAAAGAAACCGCAGACACACCGATAATCTCCCAGTCCTTTTTCGGTTCGAAATGCATTCGCGGTTCTCTATTTATAGGAAGCCGATTTCCGATAAACACGTCCGGTTTTCCTTATCACTAGCATGATATCTCGTCAATGACGACGGGAAAAAAGAAATCGCCTGCTAGACGGG
The DNA here is from genome assembly GCA_902655005.2 of Marronus borbonicus. Taxonomy (NCBI): domain Eukaryota; kingdom Metazoa; phylum Arthropoda; class Insecta; order Coleoptera; family Scarabaeidae; genus Marronus; species Marronus borbonicus. The sequence continues at coordinate 6,411,632 of LR737385.1, read as the reverse complement.
ATAGATCTTTCCGACATTTTTTCTTGTTCGTACGTTTGCACAAGATCGGCAATATTGACGTTCCGTCGCCGGCTTTAAATAATGTCTTTAAACTACTTTATAACCCCTTCCGAGGAAAATAAATCCAACTGAAGCACTTTATTCTCTTCTAGGTAAATATTAGCAATGTATTATGGTAATGTTAAGAGGGCTGCAACATTAAGAGTTTCGCCGTACGTTATTCCTTAACTTTAAACTTTTCTTGCACTTACAACTGAAATTGTATCTTCATAAGATGTAATTTGTCAAAGAATTGAATGAACGCCACACAGAATCATTTAAAATATTGTCAGAATGTCTTCAGTGCCATAAATTGGCCAAATTTGCTTCTGATATCTGCTAGACCCTGTGTCTGTACGATGTTTGGTACGTTAAAAACTCCTGCCGAATCTAGTAGGTTTGGCCAATGATCGTAGTAATTGAGGCCTAGTACAAGATAGATTCCATAACCCGACAATACAATACAACAGTTACAACTACAGTCAATATGTGTTACCTGGCCTCGTAGTGGCAGCAAGCAGGAGGTCAGGAAAACAAAAAAAAACCGTCAACTGTTCAATAACATTTCAATAATTTCAATAACATGCTTTCTGGAAACTCTTTTGAGACGATATTTTTATCGCCTAAGTGAGCCCTGCCTCAATTCTACCAGCAAATAATTATAGATATTTGTACCTAGACGATGTAGCTATTGATATTGATTTTTTTGTAAAATAGTTATATACGCCAGTAATGTCTCGAAATTTGCGAGGTTTATCAGGCACGTATAATGCTGCCTCTAGTATGCGGAGATTACAGGCTGTTGGGACGCCAAGCTCTAGAAAGGACCTTCTACATGCTCCTCTTAGATTTAAATCTTTCATTATACGTATCGCTTTATCTTTTTAGCAAAAGTAGGATACAATTTAAATATCTGTTTGTATTCCAAAAGACCAGGTCGTAACTTAAATGTGAATTAAAGTGGCAGTAGTATATTATATTTAATGTATTTATATCATATAACTTCTTCATTTTTCTTATAACGTATAAGGATTTATTTAATTTAGGTTATTATATTAACGTGGATGCTACTTGAAGAACCAAATCCAAAGGTATTTGTTTACAACGCTATGAAAAACAAGAATCGTCGTACCTTATTATTTTTTTAAACATCAAAGGATATGGTGATCGTTAGGAAATAATACTAAAGTTTCAAAAAGATGATACTAAATTTTACCAGTATTTCGCTTTTATTTTTAAAGCTTCGTCAGGGTCATAAATGAGTTAAAGTAGATAAACTGGTGCACTTAAGAATTTAACGATATACAACTTTGGTCATCATCACGACAGTTTTAACCGCGTATTATTTCTTTAGAACAACGCCTTTATTAGTAACGATAAACTCAGAACGTTATGTAGAGATGTTGATAAGTTTTCCTCATCTACCGTTACATCGGTGAAGAGAATAAGGTGCTTATCTCTAAGAAAACAAGATCGCAGCCTACAGCACTCACCGATCGTTATAAGTTCTACGCAACGTGTTTAATTCCACGTTTAGGTGGGTATCTTTTGACTACTGTGTTTACTGTAAAAGCTAGATTAAGAAAAAATTAATACTTTACAAATTTATTCAGGCAGCTTTAAGTATATTGAATAAAGGGCTCCAGTAGCAGCTTATCAATATTTTGCTAGCGTGGTCCATGAAAATACGCCATCATGCCAGTAATGAACAGGAACAAGCATCGTTTTCCGTACAGTAACGTTATTTGCTCCTGTGTTTCTCCATTTAATACCTAGATAAGATCCATACGTCATCGAACGAATATTCATCAAATTAATCACTGCATTAAACGTGCATTATTAAATGTTAACTTAGAATATCTTCGTCACTGGCTACATTTAGTATCTGACTGCATTGTTTATGTTACTCAAATAAAGGACGTTATCAAAACTAACTAGATGAATAATTTACTCTACAAACCATTGCATGGGATGGCGTCTAGAGTAAACCATTGAATTAGTTCAATAATTCATTTCCGTACGTCGGCTATATACAACGGAGCAATCCAAAGCTGAATATGTTTAATAACAATTTAAAGCAGTGGGACTCAATTATTCATTCCGTAAAACATGAGAAGACCATTATAGTTTAATCACAAGTTTCTCTATATATACAATACGTATATTAAGCAACTATTCGTAGAAGCAACTACCTTTGATTTATATACGCGGGCAGCAAATGTTGAATAACATAAATTTATGCGCAATGTAGCCGGAATTTCGTCTAATAATTGAAATATTTGAAAGTCGACTACTAAATTTAGCGTCTAACGAACTGACATTAACGTGTAATGGCAAGCGTAAAATATGGACAAAATAGAATTTATTTGCTGCGTGTTTGTAGGAAGAAGTTGCATTAAAAACAAAAAAAAAAATAGAGTGAAGAGAAATTATGTTGATTTCTTCGGAATTATCGTTGGCTGGAAGTATATTTTCCTAATAGACCACCAGGAACAAATAGAGTCGGTATCGATTGAATGTCATAGCAGATATGTAACAGCAGCACTTCACCAACTTAAATTGTATCAGTTTTCACGTTTAATACAGGATACATTGATTTACATGATACGGTGAAACGAGATGCTGGTGATGTATCTCTAGAAGACAGTGTAAGACACCAGAGATGAATGGATCAGCGTACGTCAGTGATCTGGTAAGAATTTGATGTCGAAAGAAATATCTCTGCTTGGTGCTATTGCAGGTACTCCGTCCAGGGATTGTGTTTTTAAGAACATTGTCACAATGTGCAGATTGATTGAATAGATCAAGATATGCTTGGTTCTCGCCGTTTGGCTATCACCATCAACTTGGGTATAACACACTCACGTATTCGTAATAAATAAGAAACACCTTTGAGTTTTGTGGCCAGCCCTCGAAATTCCGCTGTCTTGTTGCCAAACGTTGTTTTTAACGCTTATAAGTGGGTCCATCATGTAAAAGTATTTTTTACCTTTGCACGTGAGCTTCTACAAATGTCTTGGTTTAAATAAAAATGTATATTTATAAGTAATAAATAAATAAGAATGAACCATTTTCTATATTTTATATTAATAATATATGTTTAAGTCAAATATATATGTTTATTTATGTTTAATATATTATATTCCTGCTCTCTATTTCATCTCTCAAATAAGAAAATATACATTAGACTACAATATATTTATATTTAATTTTACAATATATTTTTCTTCGTACATTTAATAATTCTGGCCTTGCTATATTTCGTATCACACACTCATGCAGTTTTCCGAATAAAAGGGCACCATGTATAAAACGAACGATAACTTAATATTCAGGAAACGATTTATAAGAAATAAGAAATAGGTTTAAGAAGATGACCTTTTATGAACAATTATTTGAAAAATTAATTTCAGAGAGTTTTGCTCTACACAATATACAATGATTTTAGGCACCCCAGCTCCTTAAATAAAGTACTACAATACTGTTACTTACGATTGTACAAATAGTTGCTACATTGTTCGCCGCCTATAAACTTTCTAACTTCACCGTACGTAATTTTCCAACTTCTCCCTTCAATCTACGTAAAATCATCTTTATAATCTTTACATTTATATTAAAATCATAAAGCAGAGCCGGCGAATAAATGAATCCTTGCGAAGCGACGCTCTTTATGTCCCACTGTTATCTAGATGTATGAAATCGGAAGGAACGCGTACAGCTTGCGGAACCATCGCCGTGCCAACGGACGCAAGATTCCTCGGAAGTCGTTCCAGACTTGATCATAATCTGAAATTCAATTTTTGAAATACCACGTCTCTCATCTTTTCCTCAAGCTTCTATATTACTTCTTGTTTGCGAGTTTCGATATCTTAATTTTGTAACTTCTTGAAAAAAGCCCGAATAAGAAGTGAAAGTAATGAATAAATTATCAGGTGCGGGCTGTTCTGGTCCTTTATTGTTTCATTGTGAGTTAATACTAGCAACACAGATATTTTGAATTTGATGAAGTCAATTGTAATCTCTACAAGAAATTTTATAGAAGACGCAATGTGGCACAAATCATGTGCATAGGGTCGAGTGATGCAAAAATAGCCGTGTTCTTTTGCTGATTACCTAAAATCATGATCCTTGGGTCATAATCCTGTGACCACGATTCGAAAAATTTTACAAAAAAACTAAATTAAAACGTCAATTAAATTTAAACACGAACGAATCACCATTGCTTAAACTTAATTTTCTTAATGAAAAATATTGTAAATTTGTTTCCTCCGTGCACAAATTTTTAATAAAATAATTCTTAATGAAAACAAGCACTCCGTAGTGCGCGCACCACCTGCACATAACACATATATTCATATCTGTTTAATTAATTCCTGTAATTGAGCCTTTGTCGTATATCGAATACATTGTCCCAGCTGCAATCTCTACTTCCATCTCTGGCAATCTTGTACATAAAGTACCACGAATTCTACCTCCCTCGTGTGCATTTATACCGACAATTACCAAACTGCACAGCCACCCGTTGTGTAACCTGCTTTTAAATGTAAATTCTTGCAAATTGCTGCAACAAAGCGCTAGCGAATATAACTAATGAAAGCAAGTTAGTTGAATTTGTTCATTACAATGGTAAGTAGTATTTATAATAGATTTATAAAATGAAGGGCAAGAGATATATACCATATATATATATATACCATACAACTTTCATTCATGACTCTTATTGAAATCAGTGACTGAGCAGAAGTTACTTTATTTCGAAGCTATTTTTTTGATGCCATTTTTTCAGTAGTGATTTCTTCAGCTTGTACCAATTAAGAAGAGACATCGGTCGGCCATGAGTTATTATTACGCCTGCGCCTCTGGAGCGTTCTAAGATATTCAACCTCAGCATTCTTCAAATTTGGAATAAGAATAGCCACAGGAAACCTTTCTCTGAGAGTTACGAGCCTGGGTTTAGAACCCGGTATCCCGAGATCAAACCGATAGCCGAGGGCACTAGCGTTGAAAACACTGAATTGTATGTAAAAATTACCTACTTTGTTAGTGTCATTAAAATAAAAGACATACATATTTCACCATACATTATGGCTTAAGTTATAAATATGGACACACTTGGAACATGCAGGACCGCTGTTCGTCCAATTGGACTGTAAAGATAATGTTATTTGCATCAATCTGGAAGAACCCCATTTGTATTGATAAACGAAACAGAAATACTGACGGTATAACGTTTGGACAATGGTTCAATTTTCAACCGTTATCCTAACGTTATACAGCCAGTGTTTCCCTTCTACTTATTATTTGCATCCATCGGTCTAATTTATATTCGAATTGCAATTCATAGTAACTTGTTTGCAGCTTTTTCAAAATTTTATACCTTCAGAACACCTAGATACAAAATAATATATATTTATAGGTCTCAAACTATATGAGTCCACTTTGTGGTGCCCTGGCTTAGTAGGTCCCTGTGTCCATTCCTCCCCTCCTAGGTACTGCTACAACGGTTGCTGAATTTACCCTATTTTAAGTTATTTTCCGGGAAAATTTTATTCACTAGATATAAACTACTATTTGAATATGCTAAAAAAAGAATTATAGAACTCAAAACGAAAATGTCATATCTAATAAAAAAATATAGTGGATGAGATTTTTATAATTCCCAAGACAGAAGCTTATATTTTTTTTAGAGTTTTTGCACTTTAAACATTAACATTAGTCTAAGGCCCAAAGGTCATTGTTTATCTACAATTCTATTTCGTATATACAATCAACGTATATACGAAATAGAAAGAATTTTACAATGTTTACCATTTCACTTGCTTAAAATAATACAATAACGATGTTCTTTTGCACTTAAAAATGGATTCAAACACGTTTGATTCAATCCATGTATGTTCTTCCGTAACACTCGTTTTATTCAAACTAATCACGAAGGGTAATCCCCTTACACCATTGGATCAACGAGTTTTTTTGATTCGGTAAAACAATCGTGATTTGTTTCTGTTTACATTTAGTTGGCGTATACACATTGATAGCTCTATAAAAAAAAATGGAGAGATCGAATCAAGTTTAAACACAGATGTCTTTCTGTAAAATTTTTTGAAAAGTTATCAGTAAAGGAGCACGGCCAATATTGTACCCTATCTAATTAGTTCGTGATTAGTTAATTACAAATTAAAGCTACTTTACACGACGCATAATTCCCCGCAGAATTATGCACATAAGAATTATTTCTCGTATAACTTAACACACCAACTACGGTCGAGGAGTCATACAGGCATTCACACGCGATTTATGCATGACGCACAATTAATATGATTTCCTAACAAATATTAGTTTATACATAATTATGCGTCGTGTGCAACAGCTTTTAAAGTGACATTTGGTGGTAACATCATGAATTATTAAATAGAACACCCATATTTTGAAAACATCAATAGAAATAGCATTATTTTATGCGAACAGCGATGCACCATTAAGTAGGTCTGAAGTGTATAGCGTTTGCACTATAGGGCTTAAAACATCACAGGCAAAAATTGCACAAAGACAACAACTTCACTTGGAGCAAAGAAGCTATACAAAGATATCGCCAAAGCAATTTATCCACATTTCCGTTTCGTGGAATCGTGTTATTCTTCTGCTCAAAATGTTTCGCCAGTTGTCAGGGAATCAAAGAATACGGACATTTCGACGACGATTGGATGCGTCGGTAAAATTTTGGCATAATTTCAAGAAAGCGGACAAGTTCGTGAAGATGGTGGTGGAGGATCCCCTAGTGTCCCCTAGTGAAAACACATTGTACTACTAGAAACATGAAGAAATCCACACATATCAAATCGATGAATTGCGGAAAATTCCAATATTTGCCAGTGGAACGTTTAGAATAGTTTGAGGAAAGAAAATTTCCATCCCTACAAAATTGTCCATGTGTGGGAACTCAATGAGGATGACTGCGATCGCAGACTATTGTGAAAATATGCTTGAAACATTAGCAAATCAACCAAATTTATTAAATAACATTCTCTTCAGCGACGAATCGATCTTTTCACTACTTGGAGAAGTGCGCAGGCATAATTGTAAATACTGATCTGAAAGAAACCCTTATTGGATGTAAGAATGCCATACACAATGTTCACACAAGTTGAATGTATAAACCGGTTTTGTCAAAGGGCATATTTTGGGACCGCATTTCTTAGATGGTCCATTGAATGTTGAAATGTACCTATAATTGCTTCGAGTCGACGTTATATCTAGCCTTGCTGCGTTTTTTCGAAATGAAGTTTCTTTGGTATCAACAAGACGGTGCTCGATTTGTTAGGCAATATTTGGATGAAATATTTTCTAATTGCTGACTATATAGATCTGGGCATTGTGTACAAGTATGGATCCAGCGACTTAGGACTCTCGAAGAGTTACAAGAGCGGATAACTTGCGAATGTAGACATATTAGCCAGGGCACTAAAGACAATGTACTGCTCATAACCGATTTTGCCAAGAAGGAAATGGAACTACTTTGATGAACAGTTGGTAAGATTGTGAGTTACTTTCGTTTTTCTACATTAATTGTCACTTTATAGCTGAATTTAGAAGACAAGGGAATGTTCATCCCTGATGCTGAAATATAGGGACCCTCTTTAAACAAAATTACTTCGACAGCGATGGTGAAGCGAAATCATCTTTATGTAAAAAAAGGTATTAAGCTCTGATGTAATCTATTTTACATTCTCTCTCGCACGCCTAGAGTGTTAAAATATATTAATTAACATTTTTTTCAGTGTAAAAACTTGTAAATACAAATTTACTTTGCATGAAATCATTTTTACCACCCCTTGTGCACGTTTTAAGAAAATGCATCCACCGCTCGCCAAGAATCGCTGCTTGTTCGCTGAAGAGACGAATAAGAAAGGAATAAAAATATCGAATATACTTCAAAAATGGAAAGAGATTGAAAAAGGTCGAGCGTAATGAAGCACACTTATGTAATCTTCTCTTAGAAGGTGCATTGGTTTGAGGTTTTATAAAAGGCTCGACAAATATCTAACTTTCTCCCTATTAACGAAATTATTAATATATGCGTAGACTAGTAGCTGGTATAGATAGGCAAATACAATTGACAGCACCAATTTTATTTTTCACTGTGAAAAATATACTTTATTTATTCCATTATATAAACATTAATGAAAACCATTATATTCAAAACTAAAATTGTTTGGTCCGGCCAGTTTAATAAAACTGTCAATTTTCTAATTAAAAGTCAATGAATTCCATTGAATTTAGCCAGCGCGGTGGCTATTTTAAATTTATTTAGCGTCCACATATTCCCATAGACCCAATTTGCTTAACCTCGGAGGTACTTCAATATAATATATACCGTATAAATTTTTAAACACTTTTACCAGTTTAACACACAAAAACGTACATTTGGAGGCACTATGATATTGTTCAGCATCAAAATCGAGAAGATTTTGTAAGCAAAGGAAAAGTTCCTACCGAAGAATGTAGTTTAAAAGTTTTAAAAGTTAACTTTGTTATAAACTGTTGATTTATGCCTTGAACTTCGTAACCTTATTCTATTTACATACGTAGATCTTGAGAAGTTGCTTAAAGGATAAATATTTTTTTACATTTTCAAATATTGTGTTTTATAAAACCCGCGAAATAGAAAAGGAAACATTTTATGAATATAACAAATAATCATGATTCGTCTAATATCCCGGATGGGCTAGAGTGGAAGAATCTTCGATTTTTGATGGCTGGAAAAAAATTTCTAGACAAAAATCATAGATACACTTTAATAGCACAAACTAAAGTTATTTTGACATATACTGCGCGAACTAAACAAAAATCCTGTATATTAGGAAGTACTTAGTTTGTACTCGAAAATCCAGAGTTACTTTATATAGAATTACTCGATTGCTTTCAAAATACTTATAAGAAATCGTATTTGCAATGTTTTGGCGAAATAGCTGAAATTTAATATTAACTAATTTATAGAACTAAAAAAAATTTCATTTAGAACAAGGGAACTTCTTAATCAGGTCATTTTTGACAACGCACTAAAGATTTTGTTCTTCGAATGAGGCTTTCATCGTTATTTTAAACGGAACTCTAGGTACATGTTTTAATTTATGAATATTTGTGTTAATTATGTAAAAATGTCCTTATGTTGTCTCAACTCGAAATAACTAGATTTCGAAACTAAACGTGTTCCGAGTTTGAACCGTGTCATGTCGTTTTTGTTAAAATAAAAACTCGACGTTTCGCCCTCAATCGTATGGGGTTTCTTCAGGAGAGGGAAAGTTTCACATTCTCTCTTGATCACTCCAATTTTTGCATTCCAAAATATGTTATAGAACTGATCTTTGTAATCTTAAGCTCAGGTTTAGAAACTTATTTTCCGCCCCCATGCATCGAACTACTTTGTTTACCAGATGCTTTTCTGATAACGCTTTACCCAACCAATTTAAACTCCTGCGCCTATTCGTACTGCTTTTGGTTTGGATTGATTGGTTTGGATTGCCTTTCAACTGCTATGTTTTCTTTTGTTTTTCATCTTTATTATACCTATTTCATCTATGTGCGCAAACCTATATTACCTATCGTTACTACTTACCAAAAATAGTGCTCGTGGACATTTTCAATAGCATCCCCGAACCTATAGAATTTTACGATAATCGCAAGAATATAAAATATTAGATTGTTGTGCGTTATTCCGTGAATGGCCGTTACATCTTTAGAAAAGTACGATATAAAAGATATTTTATGCGGGATCCTGATGCCCCCGGAGACTAATATACGGTCAGTATAGCGAGCCTTTGTATATACGTATAGATGTGTGCATCTATATAATCTTCCACTCCTCTCAAAGCTTTATAACTATACACAATTGAGGAAGTCGAAAGGAGAACAAGCATATCTAGCTCATGTTGGTGAAGGTTCGGCTTTCTATAGCGATGGCGTGGCAAAACTAGACCGTGAATAGCGGTAGATAAGATTTTATTTTAGCGATAAATCCCGAATTATACATAAATCATGGCGTATGGCTGTGTAGTTTTGGAATGCTCGACGTTTAAAGATAAGCCTGTAAAATATAGTATTAGGACGATAATGAATTGAAACTTCTGAACAAAACCAAACTAACTTAAAAGATCGTAGTTAAGGGGATATAAAGCAAAAAATAATTATCTTTCGAAAATAATGGACATATTAATCTATATGACTTGAAAAATCTATATCCTCATTTATAACTATATAAATAACACTCAAAAACAACAACATATTCAGAAAGGATGTGCTTATTTTATGATATATGCAGGAAATGTTTTTTTTATCTTTGCTAGAAGAGTAAAATTACTCCAATGAATTTTTAAAGAACGGCTTTTAATTTTAAAAATTGATGCTTTCCGTTATGCTTTTGTTTGCTTTTTTTAAGCGGAATTAATCCACAGGAGCTTTAATTAATTTATTAAACAAACAACCAATTGTACACATGTAACCTTTTTCCTGGCATATCTTTCAGTATACACATACATATATGTAGCTCCCTTTAGATGTGTTTTTCAAGCATCAACCAGCTCAGGAACATCATATCCTTTCTTTCTCACCACATACAGTATGACTCATTTTATACGGCACCACCCCAGTACTTTTTTCAATATTATGGATTTCCTTTTTCTAATTACACCCCTCATTAAATTGTATTTTGGGGTAAAATGCCGGTCTGTTACGATTTAAAATAAATAGCAAAATCGAAAAAGTCGTATTGATGATTTTTTTTAAATTAAAAAGTCTTGTTAATAAAAGTTGTCCAGAATTGCTCAAATAATCTGAATCCGGAGTTTCATTAAAAACAAAATATTTCTAAAAGAAAAAAGAAAAATAGTAAGATTGGTTGTAAGATAAATAATGTTCAATCCAAACGGAGAGCTCCCGTGAGTTTAATTTATGAGACATCAGACTATTCTGCCGTTATACCTAACCCCACTATGCTAAGAATAAACAATTTATTTCATCCTAGGGGATATGTGACAAAATCAGTTACAAGGAATTATCATCATCCTGATTATTACGTTACTTTGAATTATCTCACCGAGAATTCTGCATTCTGTAGAAGAACGATAGCTTCAAATGATTTAAAACATGAAATTTCGAGCTGTTTTCGTAGACACGAAATTTGCTTTCAAACCGAAATTTCTGCATACTTTGGAAGACCTTAAAAGGTGTTTGTGTGTGAAGTCAGGTAAACAATCTTATTTGTTGATGAGGATTCATTTACCACCAACGGAATAATTTCATGGCAAAATTGAAGATATTGGTCTGCAGATAACCTACACTGGATAATAAACTATAAACGTTTGGTGTGGAATTGTAAACAATAGGATTAGATTGTCTAAAATAGAACCATTCTATTTCAAAAAAAATTTAAACGCTCCGCGCTTTTTAGAATTTTTAAATAACAATTTAGGGGATCCATTATATGATCTTCCAAACGCAATAGACGTCTTGTAGTCCCCTAGTCGAATGGCCACCTAGATTTCCGATATTCCGATATTAAAAATAAAGGTATAAAACTAGATCACCAAATATTCAACAACTTTGTGACAGAATGACTCAAGCCTGCCAAGATATAAGTTGAGAAGAGCTGGGAAAGGTTGTCGGAAACAACATAAAACGAATAAAAAAATGTATATGTGCATAGTGGTTTAGTTGAAAATACCGTTATTTAAATTATTAAGCTACGTTTCTTGTTATTGTATTGAATTGAATGAATAAAATAAAAAATCATGGCAAACTTATAAAAGCATTATTTGAATTTTCTGGACTTTTTTGAGATATTTTCAAAATTTTTGATAAAACTTTGGATTTATTATATTTAAACTACTTTTACTAAAAATAATCCCTAATACGATCCCTTTTTGCCGTTTATTTTAAATCATAGTAGAGCCATATATGCAGTTATAGTGCATTTCGGTGATTAAATAAAACTTTATGGGTTTATGGACTAATTTAGTACAAGAGCTCTACATACATGAAAGATATAGAAAAAATAGTACGAACTATAATTTATCAGTAAAAAATTGAATAAAAAGGTAATTAAACAATTAAATGAATATTATGTAGCACCAGTCTGAAGCAGGCAGTTGCAACAGCGAACACATGTGATTTCGATAGAGGAAGTAAAAATGACCAAAACAAAGAAATCTCTGGGTTTGTTTTTCCATAATTTTAAGATATAATAAAGCTGATAACGAAAATTTAATTGAACTGTCAACAATACCAAACGCTAGTACACAAGAAATTAAAAAAATTTTCTAGAAATACCAGTTTCTGTTATTCAAAATTTAACACAGAAGGAAGGATACTTTAGGATCACACTGTATACAGCACGAGTAGAATTTATCAGCATCTTTGTATTGGATTAATTGATTAATTATAAGCAATACGTACTTCAGCATTTCGGGGAACATCACTGAAAATGTTTCTTAGGTATAATTAAATTAATTATTATACCCCTTTTGCCTTGCAAGTAAAACAAAGCAATATTCTAGGTTGTCCCGAATCGTTTTATAGAATTTCTTGCATGGTTCTACGATGTTGTATTGGATCGGTTCGAGAAATAAAGGGACGTTAAAAAGGGGTAAGAATTTGTTCCGAAACAGCGGAGACGTGTCGGTATTAACGGCGCTATAAATTATTCTACTGATAAAAGACGGTTTTCTTGCTTCTACCGGTGTTGCCGAACTATCGCGAACAAATCGAATTATACTTGGCGAAGGTAGATTGGGAAACGGAGGAGCAGGAGTATTTTAAGGGATCGTCTCCCGAAAAGGCATTGTTCATTACATTTGCTTTAATTTATTTTACAAGTCATTCGATGTAAGGAAACGCGCAGTTGAAGATATAATATTCCATTCTAAATTAAATGCAACCCATATCTGCGTCGTCACTTATAATAAATGCAGATTAGCTTATTACCTACTAGAAATTTGTTAAGCGTGCCGTATCTGCGTTAGATGAAATTTATTGAAGTACGCTGTTTAGTTAATCGTTTGGAGGTAAGAAGATAATTGCTGTATGTTAACAGTTTTACACGTTGCTCTTTTGTTCTTTTCGAAGCTTACAATTTATTTAGGAAACTTATCCTTGATTTCATTAGGTGTGGCCAGCCGAAACATATGGTGTTGCTTCCGAGTAGAGGCCGCCATTCATGGGTTTGTAAAGACATTCCGCTCAATTCACCTAGCACCTTATTCTCCAATATTCTCTTAAGGAAAGGACAAGATAGATCTCGTCACACAAATGTTTTGTTTAAATCATTTCACAAACTCCTTAAGGTTAATAACGATCAAAACTTTGCTGTGAGTACTACTGTGAGGCCAAGAAGAGATTTGTTATCTAAACCAAATAATTTGAAAACGAATAATTCATAGTATGTAGGATAAAAAAATACAAATTGTGTTTCAATCCCAGGAAAGTTTTATTTTAAAAGTTTCACGTTTTCATCAATAATATAAAAAAAATTAAAAAGTAAGTAGTTAAAATATGTTTGGCATGTGAAGATGGGGAGAAAACAATTTGAAGGAGTTTTCTTTGGAAACAGTAACTGACAACGTTTGCTAGTCGTGTCGTACATGACCAGCAGACGACAGCATATTTAAAATAAAGTTTTCCTGGTATTGAAAATACAATTCTTCTATCCAACATGAGAATAATTTTTTTATGAAAGGAACACGCGATATAGCATAGACATTCTCCTTGTAATTTTCCACAGCAACTTCATTATAATTCATTTTTAATATACACGCTTTCTTCCTTACTTAACCTATTACCTGACTTACTTAGATAACTGGTGTAATACAACGTAAACAACCCATCATAGGGCAAGCTGTGCATGCGTTTCCTAATATTTGAAGATTCTTATTGACTCTGTGTGAGTAATTCATAATAACGCAATAGAAAAAAGATGGTCCGACTCTCACAAAACTCTTCAATAAATAGCTACCAGTTTCGAGCTATGCATAGCTCATCCTCAGGCCACAGTTATAATTTTTATCTATCTTATATCTCCATAGCTACTTATTAGAGTTTTAGGAGAATTGGACCAAATATTTTTTTGAAGATTCTCATAAGAATTTTTAAGAATACGAACATTTTTATGACATGAGGACCATGTCCACTATTTTCATGATGTGATCGTTCTCTTACATTGGAGAATAAGGGCCATGTTCGCATATGCTGTCATACGCATGCTTTGGGTTGGAATTGTGCATCCTCATTCAAAGTAACCGATTAGCAAAGTAAACACTGTCCAATCCGTCAAATCGGTGTAATGAATTGACAATGTTTTAAAAAGTCTCCTATTAATTCCTTGATTTGGTTTATTTAACAATGTAATTTAGAGTAAATTATACGTATAAAAAAATATTAACACAATATACTGCTCTCTATTCTTCAAATTTTTCATTCAACAGGTTTCTCAATTTTTTTTTGCAAACAACAACATACCCTAACCGCTACAGTAACTTCAGCTTTTCGATGAAAAAGCAATTTCCATAAAGAAGCAATAAAAATGTACAAATGAATTATAATGATATCCATGCAAATGGATTTAACTTGGATTCCTCCAGTTTGTAGATAACAACAAATAAGTGTGGTAGAATTTAAGTAGTGGGCCGTCTTTAATGATAACACTTTGTTTCTCTGAACACTTCCAAAACGAGAATTTCACATACGGTTTGGTCCTGCTGGAAGAACTCACCCTGCTTATGCACTTATAGCAGGATTATGCCGTAAACTATGTTAAGGATTATCCTTTTAAGTTCTTTCTTCACTGTTCCCCAACACTTAGCAGTTGCATACCCATCTCCAAAGAAAGATTTACATCAGGAATTATCTGTTCCTGCAAATACTAATTGCAACCTATTAAGGTATTTGACGAATGTACATATTTAGACCATAGATATTTATTGTAGAAGTGTTGGTTTGGCATATCAGGACATTTTAAATCAATATTTAGAAGTCTATATCTTTCCATATTCGATCAGATTTTTGGTGCCACGTCATTTTGAGTCTTTTACTAGCCATAATTTACAAAAGCACAGTCTATCCAAATC
This sequence comes from Marronus borbonicus, assembly GCA_902655005.2. Taxonomy (NCBI): domain Eukaryota; kingdom Metazoa; phylum Arthropoda; class Insecta; order Coleoptera; family Scarabaeidae; genus Marronus; species Marronus borbonicus. The sequence continues at coordinate 6,396,480 of LR737385.1, read as the reverse complement.
ACTTTCATGTTGCCTAAAAATGTCGTTCCCTTAAGCGCATTACTTTGTAATTCTCTCCAAAAATTTTTTAAAAAATGTGTTAATTTCTTCATGCAAGTGTATTTCGGGGAAAATTGTTAGAGGTGGCCATTTTGTGATTTACGTAGAACCAGTCCTTTTCTTGGCTCAATGCGACGTAGGATTTTTTTACCAACCAGATGCTAGCAGTGATGGTGGTTCATCAAATGTCAAATTCTACAGAAAGAATTTGCGTGAAGAAATTAAGACTAAAAGTGGTTCATATAAGTCCACATTATTTTAGGTACGGTGAATTTTGGTAAAATTTACCAAAACGATACCGTAACATTTATACTCTAAAACGTGTTACTGTATTGCATCTAATACTGCAAAATGCTAGGGAATAAAGTACACCGTTTAGTGTTATTTTTACGTTTAATAGTGTTCGGCCTCCTTATGTATGAGTTTTGTGTAGTATAACTGTGTTTCGGGTTTTCTGTATTTATGTCAAGTAGACTAGTGTATCTACTTGACGTTTCGCTGAACATACTGCGAGTTTTCTAACTGTAAAGCACGTTGTGTGTGCGTAATACACTCAGGAAAACTCAAAAGACGCTACTTCAATGAAAAACAGCTGCCAAAAGGCTACCCTCAATCATAAAAACATTTATGGCCTATCTTACCTTTTTCATTTGTGTAATGTATAAAACCACGTATCGCAAAATATGTAAATTACGCATCCTGCTGAGGTACAGAAATTATCTCAAACGCATATGTGACGCAAGTTTCAATATCCATAGGTGCAGGCTAACATTTTGCAACGATCAATTAACACGGTCTTCCTCTAAACTGATCACCAACAACTGAGACCACTACATTGCAACAACATGCAGCATTTTTGTTTATATCCAGAGAAGCGTCTTCTATTACTCAGTTTATTGAAGTCGTTTCTTGTTTATACTGTAAACCATAAATGGTTTATACGCCACCGTCTATGTGTTCATCTTGTTATGTTGAACAAAACTTTCAAAGAGATTTTTGACACCCCCGGGTCTAAAATATCTCCAGCACCTCATGCCAAATTGATTTTCGTAGTAGTATGTAATCTTGACTTATTTAATTATGTGTTAGTTTTAATACATGTTTTTTATCGCTCACTTTTTTAGCTATATATGAGAAAAGTTTCAACTGTGTAGTAAGTAGAGAAGTTATCTGTTGTCAGCTTGATTATGATTGTTGAGGAGACCAACTGACGACTTCACATCTGATTCGGATGAATTCTTTACCTTTTTTGTTAGAATACGCTAACAATTTTATCAAGCATTATTTCCGTTTTTTATAAAGATTATTGATTGAATTGCCACACTAATGCGTCAATGTCACTCCATTTCCACCAAACCGTTTATAAATTCTTTAGTTTGGTTGAAGCAACAGCGATGAATTTTTCATGTTGATACGTCGTATTAATTCCATCGTAGATTCATAATAGTTGGTGGGATTTGTCATTGCGTTCAAACGTGTTGGATAAAAAACGGAAAAATATTTCAACCCCGCCGACTAAGTTCATTCGCGCCTCTAAAAATTATACAAAAAGTTACAACAAAATTAAAAGATAAGACTCCTGGAAGTTGCAGTTCTACCAATACTTATGTTCGGATGAACACTTTCGAGAGTGGAAAGCCGATTTAAAGCATACTTATGACATTCTGGAGATATTTCCAATATTGGTATTCCAACAAAATATATTCGAATTTACGCTATATGAAAAATAAGAGATCGCATAGTCTTATTTCTTTTGCGTTGTTTTACGGCACAGGAATAATTGAAAATATCCATATCTTTCAATTACAACATTGTATAATCTTTTAAAGGTACGTTGGAACTAATTACAAAAAGCGCACAGCACATTTAATACGCCTCGGTTGTCGGGCACATACCCATTTTCATACGTCAATTTTAATTAGAGAAAGAGAGAGATTTCATATATTCGCGTAGTGGTATGCAGGTAGGTAAATACACGCATAAAAGATGCCTCGAATGTTTTGGCTTTCGCTTTGCAAACAAACAACAATAATAAATCCTTTTCCTCTTCTGTTATCGCATATCTCGCATCTTCCGTCGTACTTTCTAGATTGAGGCTCAGATTCCTTTCCTCACACCCTTGACAGCCGCGCAGGGAATTTTCTATTTTCTCACAAAATTTTTTTCATTGTCATATTTCGCCGGTCTCCATCAGTCTACTTGATTCGTTTTCTCTTTCACTCTTTCTCTACGGTACACCGGTAGTAGCAACGACCTATCAACTTGACGGTGCTGATACAGTTGGGAGATATTCGGAAAAGTTCTTTCGGAATCTGGCTTTCGCAAAAAAAGATATATCACGGGGATGTATCGCACGCCGCATAACAATTTATAGAATTTTTATAACATGCAACCTTACTGTATAACGCTGTCAAAAACCTATAAATATTTATAAAAGTTTAGAAGAAGCTTGAAATAGAATCTATTCAGCGGAGACTTTGATCGACAACTAAACTTTTCTGGTATGAAGACGTGAATGCAAAAAGTTCTAAGGTTTCGGAATCAACGTAGATATACTCTCCTTCTCTAAGGTTTAACCTATCTTCGGTTACAGAAGTTGAGATGTAACAAAAGATTTCATTACATTTTCTTTAAAAACGATCTGAACTTTTATGTTTTCATTAAAGTCTTGTCAAGCAATGAAGCGGGAATAACTTCGATAGCAAAACCTACGCTCATCTTTCCTGTTTTTTTTATAAATCCGGAAGTATGCTATCGGCAATTTAAATAAACATATATGTACTCTGTTGTACTTCAAATTAGAATTAAACGCTACTAACTGGAAATTTTTTCGAAAATACAACAGCTAAATACATCAGAGAGAAAAGCTCAAAAGGGCGGCTAAATTTATTTCCCCATTAAATAAATTTCCTTTTGAGTTTTTCTTTCTGTTCGTTTCGAAGTACTCCGTTACTTCCCCTATCTTTCCTCTAACACAATCCTTCCAAAAATCCTCTTCACTCAGTTGTTAGGCTACGACTAAAATTGAATGGCACTTACACGTAAACCAAAACAGGCACTAAAATGCCTAAAATAGTGTTACGAATTCCAGTAAAAACTCCTAGTGTGAAGCTCTATCTACCAGATATCGCTTGTCTATCAGCTTTGTTGTGGTGTGTTTTCTTAAAATATCGGCAGCCGTAGAGAATTCGGGTTTTGGAAACATCCCAAAGAAGAGAATGATTATGCTTGAACATTTTCGCTTACTAATCTTCCATGTTTAATTATTTTAAATTATTTTAAAAAGAACCAGCCAGATCTTTACAAGTGTATTCTTCAAATATGAGACGCACATACCATTGTTTTGTGGGCGATAATTTAGATATTGGTTGTGAAGATAATTCTAATATCTAGACGTACTTTGGGGCCCGGATGAAGAAGTAGTCATGCCATTAAGAGCGGAGAAATAAGATTTCTTTCCTTTTGTAATGGAAAAAATGAAAAAATTCAAAACGATTTTTAAATTCGACTTGATATTGAGGCTTGTGAACAAATTGTTCATGTTCTTAAAATGGGAGAGAGATATATCTAAATCAAGGCAAATATCTTCACCAGATGTTTGCGTATTTTTGTAAAATAACGGACATTTATTAGCATATACTTTTTGAGCCGCCTACATATATCTGCTTGCTATTCCTGCATGTTTATCTTTCCATTCTGCATAGATGTTTATAAACATCTTGAAGGGTAGATATACGTGTAGACATTTTCAGTATCAAGTTACAACCATTCAAGAGAAAAATGAATAAACAAAGACGACGCAAAAATTGAATAACAACGCCAGCTAAGAAAGAAAAAGCTACACACTACACGAGATGAGAAAATAGGAAAAAAGAAGACAACAATGTAAGGCGGTCGATTACGACGATGCGTTATTGTTCGAAAAAGGAAGGAAAAAACCAGGGATAGTCGGCGACGTCAAGGCGCAAGAAATTCCAAGACTAGAGCAGCAGCAGACGCTGTGGATGTAACCGTTGCGGTTTCTGTCTGATGCCCTCCGAATAGTTCCGCTATTATATCGGAAAATCGAAACTGGGTTGATCCAATATAGTGCGCTCGGAGAAACGAAGCGCGGCTTAAATCAATGGCATAATTCCAATGCTTGCTGATTTAGAGGTCTCCCGGCGATTTAACGTGCTCCCGGACTTTATCTGCTTTTTTTTTGTTGTTGTTTTCGTTGTACATATCCGCGTACGTATGAAGACTTAATGGAGAGGACATTCTTCGCTATAATTCAAGTTTAAAGCAGGAAATTACGGAGTTTCCATCCTAGATTTAATTTCATGGCTAACGACGGTTTATTTCTCCAGAGAGTAGGTGGCAATTGTAAGCGGTTTAGCTTTATCCAACGTGCACTTTGTATAATATATTGCGCAAAAACAACAACTTCTAACCATATCTCTCGGGGTAAGATATTTACTTCTTAAAAATCCATTATGAGGACAAATTTAATAAACCAGGTATTAACCGCGTTATGATTCAGAGCATGATTTAAACTCAAACACTTATGAGAAAAACCTATTTTGAATCTTGTACACTGCCGTTCAGTGAAGTTCGGTCATACAATAAAAATCTATTATATCACACTGTATACAATTATTAATACATAAAATTAGAAAAATATTAAGCATACACTCTTTTCTAAGGGATTAAAGCCATAAATTATTATGTAAAGTAGAAATATTGCGACAACCACAATAAAGTCCCTTTTATTATCATTCCAAGAATTTCTCGGAAGTACCGATCTTTTGAAAGGGGTCGTTTGGGGATTATTAACGAACAATACATTTAGGAAATATACCGCAGTATCACTCTTGTTTATTTATCACGGGCGCAAAGATATACATTTGCTTCATTTTACTGTTAAACGTGTTTGATTTGCGTCTGTTGTTTTTGCGCGAAAGTTTAAAAAAAAATTACTTCAAAATGGCACGTGGCAAGCCTACCAGTGTAGAAAGACGTTTACGCATTATTACGCTGTTTAAAGAAGGATATTCGGGGCAGTTCAACAGTAAATGACATCATAAAGCGATATCGGACAACTGGAACTATAGAAAATCGTGTTCGTCCTGGAGCATCTAGGAAAACAAGAAAAGCTGAAGATTTGAGAATGAATTTGTATTATTAAGCAAACGCAATAGAAAATTAACAGCGCCACAAATAGCAGCCGAAGTCAATCGCGGCTGTGAAGAACAAGTTTCGGCGAGTACGGTAAAACGTCGACTCGAAAACCCTTATTACGTCAGGGCAACAGAGCAAAACGGCTACAGTGGGCCCGTTCTCATCTAGATTGGTCGTTAGATGATTGGAAACACGTGCTTTGGAGTGACGAGTCAAAGTTTGAGGTTTTTGGGCAAAATCGACGAGTTTATGTCCAAAGATCTAAAACCGAAAAGTGATCCCGAACTGCATTGTGCCTACAGTGAAGCAAGGGCGTAGTTCTGTGTTAGTGTGGGGATTTATGCAGAGTGCAGGGTGTAATGAGGAAGGAAAATTATTTTGCAATACTCCAGAATCATGCAGTGCCATCAGGATTGCGTATAATGGGCCGTAACTTTACATTCATGCATGACAACGACCCAAAACACACTGCGTTAATATGTAAGAACTATCTAAAGGGGGAAGAACAACAGCACACCCTGAAAGTAATGACATGGCCCCCACAAAGCCCAGATTTGAACCCTATAGAGTTGTTGTGGGATGAACTGGTCAGGAGGATCCGAAAAATATGCCCAACTTCACAAGAACATTTATGGAATATTCTGCAACATGAATGGATTAATATTCCACAATCCGTTTTAACAAAACTTATCAAAAGAATGCCTAGAATAGTTCGAGTGGTGATTAACAGAAAAGGAGGTTTTTTCGATGAAAAAAAAAATAATGTTCAGTATGTTATATTAGGCCAGAATAACTTTTTATTTATTTATTTTTGTCTTTTTTACCTGTACATACAATAAAATTGCATTTTATTTTTAGTTTGGTTTGTTTCTGTAACCTTTTCATGTTTTTTACTAACCGACCGAACTTCTCTGAACGGCAGTGTACATTAAAATTGTGCAACGAGCATAGTTGAATGATCAAACACTAGGGATTACGGAGATTAAAGCCATGCTGTTATAACGAAATTTTACGCTTGAAATTTTGCACAAACTAAAACGATATATCTTTCTCTTCAAAACAAAAGAGTACTAGGGATAAATTAAGGTTTCACTGCAATATCTCTTAGGTACTACATGTCCAACTGAGTAATATATATGATTGATACATGTATTAGGTATAACGCGTAAATGAAAGTAGTAATATTTTATATAAAAGCTATTCACCTATTGTGGACAAACAAATGCTTTCTTGAATTTAGTAATTTTTTCAAGGCAGCGACTTTCTTAGTTGTGAAATTTTCTGGCATATACTTCCGCCGTTTACTTCCTCCAAGTAATTATTACTTGCTTCCAGTAATCCTTTTTGTATGTTGAAAGAAAAGATGTAACTATATTTACAATGTGACAAATTGGGCACTGCGCCGTGGTTTACCACTACACCTTTGTTTGTTAATTAGATTTAACCCCGAATTTTTATGAATGCACTTATTTACTATTTAATAATTTAATAATGCACTGCAAAAAAAATATATAGATGTGCAAACATTCTCAAAAAAAGGGGTTGCCCAACAATACATAAGTATCGGCAACCTCCGCATCTCACAAGTTTAATTAATTACATAATAATTAATCCGGGACGGCCGTTGTGAGGACACGAATGGTCCTCATCATCAACCAGTAACCGAATGATGAAACGGCCGTCCCAGATTAATTATTATATAATTAATTAAACTTGTGTGGTGCGGAGTTTGCCGATACTTATGTGGTGTTTACCATACTAAGCCACTGTTCTCGCTATCATTATTAAAGTGGTTGCCATTTAAACAAATTGAATTTTTGTTGTTGTAAACTTCCGCGGTTGTTGTTTTCTTTCACGCGGTTTCAACCCGGAAACCCAAATTCTATAAAAGAAATTGAATTTTTCTTAGTTGAATACGCTACTGGGTGGACTAACTTTTTGAACACTCTGTATAACATTTTCGGCAACATGTACTTACAGCAATAAAGAGGAATTTATGCTGCAATAAAAATCTCAAAACTGGTTTGCATTGGTAATACCGAATAGAAGATATTAGCCATCGTCATGAATGTAATAGTAATAGAATAGTTATTCAGGGTTAGTAGTTTGAGCCAGGTAAATATTCTCATTGTTTTGGAGTTATCTGGAATTCTTTCAAAAAACACTGCGCTCAATACCAGAGTAAACGAGAAAACACAAACAAAATACTCTTAGGAGGGAGGTAAATAATAAAGTCTCTGGCCCTATCAACGTATTATTAAACATTTTACAGTTGTAGATGGGGTGTCCAAGAATAACGGCTAACCCTTTGGATGTTGGTCAACAGTTGGTCATTTATTAATTCCCGTAATTTAATAACATTTAACTGAAAAAAAATAATATAAACAAATGTAGGTATCGGACGGAAGGATCTACTATTTACGAAAATCATTAGTTTAAGATAATATAAATCTTAAACTACTAAACTACTGTACTGTGTAAAATTGTCTGTTGCGTAAACAGTAAGAAGCTAACATCCTTTAATGACATACTAGATAGCATAGACTATCTTATAGAAATATTTGCACACATATAGGATGATCGATAAGTAGAGAACCAGATACTTACTTTATTTTAAATGGAACGATTGCATATTATTATGTCTTTGGTTTCTCCGTCTAGAAACAAATCAGTATAATATATGTTTCATACATCTACTTCCAACAGATTTCGAGATTTTTATAATTTTGTTTGTTGTAGATATATTTACTACCCTCAAAGAATCCTAACATTGGTGTCAATTGTTACAATATTAAGTTACATATTTCACTCTATTTAGAATATACAGGGTATTCAATATTGAACACCAAACTTTACCGAGTTCAAACACTAGAAACGTCATTTTTTGAAATAGCACCGTATATTTTTTCTGTATTCACCGTATAAGAAACCTATATCTTGTTTTTGTATAATGATACATATACATCCCTAACACTCAAAGGCATATTTACATTTAAACCTCAGTTCTGCAGTTGGATACTGCATGGAAGTGGTTCCCAGTGCTGCACCATAACAATAGTGAACAAAACGTACTGACATTACTGATTTTAACTGTTGATTAAAAATTTTAAGTCTAAGTAGCTACTTACGAAATGAAGTACTTGAAAAGGCTCTGGTATTAATGCCCCGTTTTTCTGTGAAAGATTCCAGAATTGGTAAATTTTCCTCACCAGATTTCTTTGCTTAAAAAATATCCGCCGTCTTCTAATCGTCCCATTAACTAATTACAATACCCCAAAACCCGCCGTAAATTATCAAGGGATGTGACTAACACAAACGGTTGTTTGGTTTAAATTTATTTTTAAGATGATACGATGTGGCTATTGTTGGTCTGGATACAATTAAATCTTGTACTCTTGTATTCGCTATTGTTGCATTTCTATTCGATAAATAAAAAACACGTAACGCCTCATTTCTCTTCGTTCATATACGACATCTTCCTATTATTAATGAACGCTAATTGAATAAATATAAATTAAAACATAATATCGAAAACTTTTGTCAACATAGTTGGAATGAAAAAAAAAACTTTTTCTGGTGGTGCCGACAAGAAAATTGATGGTGACCAGAGAGAACCCAAACATCATCTAAAAATTTCGAAAACATTATTAACTAGAAGATCGAAACGTGGCCTTGAGAATGTATGTTTTAGTTCTTTTCTGCAAGGCCAAAAGGTTAAAAATGGTAAAATTTCATTTCCTTTTGAAATTTAGTCGTTTGTTACTGGCCCATTTTCCCTTCGGATTAATAACAAACACAATATTGAATAGCTTTCCCAAATTTAAACCTACCTACTGTCTCAATAATAAGCGGGATTACCATGGCGAGGCTCGTAATTGAATCAGCCGATATATGTATGTATGATAATTTTCTACAGCCAACGGCACTTTTACCCAAGAGTAAATTATTCCTTGATGTTTATAAATTGATTCGCAAAAGCCTTCGTTAATCTGGATAATTTATTACGTATAATGTGAATCAAGCTGAAAAGACGTTCCAAAAAATATTTTTAACAGAAACGTGTACGAAAGCAACATTTCAAATTGACCAAATACATACACAGGCAAAATTGTAATTTCAAATAAAAGGATCTTATGCGACTAACTCCGTCTCACATTTATTTTAATTACTCTAATTCCCCATTCGTAACACGTAGTCATAATAATTCACGCGCTCTCCTTTACTCTACCCCGTTCCCCTTCGTAATGCCCGCAAGTATTATATTTGCACGTTTTGCATCTGCGCATAATTACATGACTTTGCCGACACTTGCACGAAAAACATCCCTTTCCATCCATGTGTTTCCCGTTGTTCTATGGTCGTCGTTATTGTTTTTATTGTTTTCATCTTCTTCTTCTCTCGCCACTTTCTGCTTCTAATATTTCTCATTTACATAACGCTCCGCGAAGAAAAAATGATATTTCATACTTCCCGGTGATTCCGCTGGGGATTTACCTGTTAAACACGTTCATCCGCTTTCCCTGAATCCTGCTATACATCCGCATGGTTATAATAGTACCGTCTGGATATAGAACAAGAACCGGGAGCTACACATTACGATGATTTAAGCTTCTCATCTATTGTTTTAAGGCGTAGATTTAACTGCTTTCGCCTGTACGTTTGGGTAGCGGGATATTTTACGAGGACTATTCAATAGGAAAAACGTTCAAAATGCTTTTAGTTCGTGCAATATTGGCTAGAATTTCGCATTGCGCGCTAAACTAAAATGCAACCAAACAAGTACAATGAAAAGAGTATTACGCTTCGCAATTTCAGCACGTTTTGGCTTTTAAAAACTAACCGAACAAACTAACAACTAGGGTATTGGAGAATAATTAAATGTAACCGCTAATGCTATTTTGTTGTTTCCCATAAAATTTCGTTTTGGAGCACTTATTTATTATTAAAAAAAGAAATGAGCGCAAAGCAATTTGCTGTAGGGCAAAGCTACAATCTACTGAACATAGATGCATTGAAGTTGATCGAATCTTTAAAAGGAAATCAATGTTTTAAGGTTATCGAATATACGTTCTTGTGCATATATTATAAATACATTCTATATATTCTTAATGGACATTAAAGTAAACAACATAACCACCAACATTTTAAAAATAACTTGATTCATCACGTTTCCTATACACTGCAAATTTTTTTTCAGGAATTTGACACTAAAAATAGGAGGCAAATTTGTTAGGATTTCGTGGAAATATACCCAAAAAGAAAAAATTACCTTCAATGTATTTTTATGATAGATTGTGCACCTTTGGCGTTATATTGCAGGATAATTTTACCCAGAATTTATAACCTCGGCCGTTTTGTGATCTCCTGGGCACCGATAAAATGTCTTTAGTGACACTAATGTGTATATGGATATCTGTTAGCACAATAAATCAGAGACATTATTGGGTTAAGACCAAAGCTGGACAATCCGTACGGAAACATGTCATTGCTAGCATAGCTGCTCATTCGTGCTTATGGGTAGGAAATAAGAGTGCACAAATTCATTTCGCATAGATAGGGGTAGGTAGCATATCGATATCGAATTATATTTGTACATGTACACTGCCGCTCAGAGAAGTTCGGTCGGTTGGTAAAAAACATGAAAAGGTTACAGAAACAAACCAAACTAAAAATAAAATGCAATTTTATTGTATGTACAGGTAAAAAAGACAAAAATAAATAAATAAAAATGTGTTCTGGCCTAATATAACATACTGAACATAATTTTGTTTTCATCGAAAAAACCTCCTTTTCTGTTAATCACCGCTCGAACTATTCTAGGCATTCTTTCGATAAGTTTTGTTAAAACGGATTCTGGAATATTAATCTATTCATGTTGCAGAATATTCCATAAATGTTCTTGTGAAGTTGGGCATATTTTTCGGATCCTCCTGTCCAGTTCATCCCACAACAACTCTATAGGGTTCAAATCTGGGCTTTGTGGGGGCCATGTCATTACTTTCAGGGTGTGCTGTTCTTCTTGCTCCTTTAGATAGTTCTTACACACCAACGCAGTGTGTGTTGGGTCGTTGTCATGCATGAATGTAAAATTACGGCCTATTATACGCAATCCTGATGGCACTGCATGATTCTGGAGTATTGCAAAATAAATTTCCTTCATCATTTTACCCTGCACTCTGCATAAATCTCCCGTCCCAGCAAAAGGAGAAACATCCCCACACTAACACAGAACTGTGCCCTTGCTTCACTGTAGGAACAATGCAGTTCGGGATCACTTTTCGGTTTTAGATCTTCCGACATAAACTCGTCGATTTTGCCCAAAAACCTCAAACTTTGACTCGTCACTCCAAAGCACGTGTTTCCAATCATCTAACGACCAATCTAGATGAGAACGGGTCCACTGTAGCCGTTTTGCTCTGTTGCCCCGAAGTAATGAGGGTTTTCGAATGACAATGCGCCCATGAAGGTCCGCTTGTTGAAGTCGACGTTTTACCGTACTCGCTGAAACTTGTTCTTCACGGCCGCGATTGACTTCGGCTGCTATTTGTGGCGCTGTTAATTTTCTATTGCGTTTGCTTAATAATACAATTCTCAAATCTTCAGCTTTTGTTGTTTTCCTAGATGATCCGGGACGAACACGATTTTCTATAGTTCCAGTTGTACGATATCGCTTTATGATGTCATTTACTGTTGAACTTCTCATATTTATTTTTTCAGCAATTTGTCGCCCCGAATATCCTTCTTCAAGCAGCGTAATAATGCGTGAACGTTTTTCTATACTGGTAGGCTTGCCAGGTGCCATTTTGAAGTAAATTTTCTTAAAACTTTCGCGCATAAACGACAGATGTACACCAACACACGTTTAACAGTAAAATGAAGCAAATTTATAAATTTACGCCTGGGATAAATAAACAAGAATGATACTGCGGTATATTTCCTAAATGTATTGTTCGTTAATAATCCCCAAACGACCTGTTTCAAGAGATCGGTACTTCCGAGAAATTCTTGGAATGATAATAAAACGGACTTTATTGTGGTTGTCGCAATATTTCTACTTTACATAATAATTTATGACTTTAATACCTTAGAAAAGAGTGTATGCTTAATATTTTTCTAATTTTATGTATTAATAATTATATACAGTGTGATATAATAGATTTTTATTGTATGACCGAACTTCACTGAACGGCAGTGTACGTAGTTTCGCTGTTTTATATATTTTCGTTTGTTTTTTAAATCATTCGTAGGTAGATTCTTGTCATATACGTACATTATAGTGTCTGCATTTAGTTTTTTCTTTTCTGCATTTTAAGAAATACTAACCTCAAGACGAACCAGCTTTATAACTGAAAGCTTAGAACAGTCGCTTCGAGTAAAGATTACTTCAACCCTTCTTTCCATGAATTAAAAATATTAACATTACTTTACGCAGGAGATAAGTCTTTTATTTAACGATGTTTTTCAATAATATTGCATGGCACGTCTATGAAAGCGATAAAAATAAAGCATTTTATTCATATTCGCCAGCTGCGTGTAAATCATCCCGTATGGCTTGACCAGCTTTGGTTACGGTACACGTATTAATATGCAATATATCGGGAGTGATTCAACTTTTGTATTCCAATAACACCGGGCACGAAGGTTTTGATTAGAATTGAAGTACAACCTTTTCGCTGATTTTTTCATTTTTTTAAGCATTTATAATAATTAATTATTAATATTATTATTTGCTGCATTATACAGTTGAGTTAAAAAAGAATTTGATTTAACTTTTATTCATCGCATTAATTTCTACAATCTATTTTTCTTAGTGTTGTACCGAATCAGTTTCTAAACAATATCCATTAATAATGTCATGTTAAATATAAATAAAGTATATCGTAGAGAAAAACAGGCCTGCAAATAAGGCAGTTCTAATTTAACATTTCTATTTATATGTAGATATCCGTACATACATTCATTAATGCGGATATTTCAGTATTTTAATAACAAGGGAGCGCATACCGCATACCCGAATCGAGCATGTTCTGACTATCCGGTTAAATGCTTCCGTTATTGAGCCGGAGTGAAGAGGGTGGCATAGTTGTTTAGTCTTCTCTCTCAATGCCTGACTAGCGAAATTAAATTTAATTAAATTAACGCCCACATGCCTTTTATTAGATCTATACTATACATGTACCGAAGCGAATTAGATACATCAAACGCTGAATTAACATTGCTCGTCGCCAAGTTAATAGGCGTTCTATTTAAGGTAGGTGTATCTGGTTTCAAAAACATACCTAAATATGTAACCTCACCGCAGCGAATTTTTGTATTTTAAAAATATGTGCACGACATAACAATGTATACCTACGCGTTTCTTTTTAGAAATTGGTATTTGGGTGGGATACGTCGAAAAAAAGCAAAACGGAGTTAAGTCTTCCATGACACTTATAAAGTCACCCTACTCCTTGGAGAGAAGGAATATAAATCATGGTGGTTTGTAAATACTAGATACTTTACTGCGCAAAAGGCCAAACAATTACATTACAACAGTAAATATAAGGCTGCTACTAATAAAAGCAAAGCTGCACGAAACATTATTAATGGAAAGCTATCATCCAGTAGACATTCAAGATTGGAGATTGGAGATGAACTGCACGATAGGATAAATCCCACAGTATCCTTAAATTACAATCCTAATTCCATTTATATCGAAAGCGTTTCCATTAGAGAGATTTTCAACGTAATTCAAGAAGTCAGGCCTTCAAATATTGAGGGAGTTGATAATATTAGCCCTAATATACTAAAAGAATCAATATATCCAGTACTGCAACCCCTAACCTCTTTAATAAACAAGTCCTTATTATAAACACGTAGGCTTCCACGGCCAGAGTCAGTTGAAACTAAACGTGTTCCGGGTTTGAACCTTGTCATGTCGTTGGTTAAAATAAGCAGTTCGCAGCGCCTCTGGCATGGTTCACATGCTGAGTTACCGTGACCACTGCTTCCCGCTCAGTTAGTTTCGCCTCTGGCGTGGTTCACACGTTGAGTTACCGTGCTAACTGTTGCCATCACTCTCCTGAAGAAGTCCCATGCGATTGTGGACGAAACGTCGAGTTTTATTTTAACCAACGACATGACATGGTTCAAACCCGGAACACGTTTAGTTTCAAATCCTTATTACATGGTGTATTTCTAAGTATGTAGTATTTGAAGAAAGCCAGAGTTATACCGAAATACAGAATGGGTTGTATAGATTTGTAGAGGAGGCAGTGTATGACAAAATTATCTATTTCTTGAATAAGTGTGATATATTGTCTACAAACGGGACTTCGCGAAGAACAAATCAACTCAAACAGCAGCGTTTCAACTTATCAATTAACAGTATGAAGATCTAAATGGGAGCACTGCTGTTTTCATGGATTTAAGTAAAGCTTTTTGTAAGATGGATGATGATGACGAACCTGAAAATGCATAGTCTTATATGTATGGGCGTATTCAAATTGTTGAATATCAAGGTATCACTTCTACGGAATTAATGTGCACCTTATTTGTAAATGATTTACCAAGACCGTTACCATTGAACTTAGTTTTATATGCAGATTAGATCAGTTATCTTTCGTATGCCAATTCCATAGCGGCAGTAATCATGGAATACGAGGAAATACTATCCACTGGTACAATAGCACCAGTTCTAAAACTACACTTCAATTTAGATAAGGTATCGGCACACTCCGCCCCACAGAAATGCGAGATGGAGGATATGCATTTCCCAATTAAGTCTGTTGTCAATGTAAGTCCTAGAAATCTAGTTGATAAACTCTTGTTTTACTGATACAGGGCGTAAAATTAATAAAAGAGGTCCTAAATAATGATCCCAAGGACTGCGGGGTAGTATGGCAAACACTAAAGTATCGGCACATCATATTCCACATTATATAAGTCTTCTACCTGCTACGCTACTTAATGACTTTGCCGAATGGTAAATGTGAATATCTGCTTGCCTATTATTATATCCATTTTTCACTTTAAAATTTCCTGCAATGCGAGATGTAATGGTGTGGTAAGCTAAAAATGTTAATTTTAAAATGCCAGGTATCTTCGTTCTCGATATTCTTCAATATGTTAAATGTTGATCATTTCTTTCCATTAATCTAATGCCCGGTTTGGTGATCGGCTGTGCTTAACTATCTGAAGACTCAAGCCGTTTCAAAAGACCACCCTATTACATGGGAATTAAGTTATGTAATAGCAGACCTCAATATATAATATTATGAATAAAGTATTGGAAACTTTGGAAAAGTACTCAAAATCTATTTAATGGAAAAAGCATTTTACATTATTGATGAATTCTTGGATTTCACCTAGTAGTAATATTTTGTATTGATTTAATCTTTTGTTACTTAGTTATTTATCCGCTCTTACTGTCTCTAAATATAAAATGTACCAAGACAACGAAATCACCTCTTATCGAAGCTAACGTTTCAATTATAAAAGGAAATGAAGTAGAAAACTAGCCAATATATTTCATTTTGTACAACATAAATCTTTTGGTACATTCCCGCCTCCTCAACAACAAGAATGCTTGAGGGGAGTTCGATAAATACCTGGCCTTGTCAAGAGAAAAACAATTTTTTGTGTAAATTTTATTATGTTTCAACATAGTCTCTTTTAAGCTCAATACACTTACTCCTACATTTTTGTATCTTTTGTATCCCATCTAAAGATATGATTTCTCCAACCCTGCAAAATAGGTGTTTGTTTCTACAATCATTTCATCGTTTGAGCCAAAGCTTTTTTGGTAAAGCCATTTTTGATATTCGAAAATAGGAAGTAATCACTAGGCGCGACCACACAAGTGCGTACGCGTGCATTGTCTTGAAGAAACAGAATTGTTTTCAATTGCGGATATTTTTTTTATCAGCGTTGTTAAAGCGATCCAATAAATTGGCATAACACTCGCCATTAATCGTTTTGCCCTTTTCAGTTGGATAATCAACGTGGGTTTTGCTGCATATATCCCAACACATTGTTGCCATGATCTTATTGATCTTATTTCAATTCTAGTAGGGCCATCTCTTGCCGAGGCCAGGTAATTATTGAACTCCCCTCGTAGATTAATAAATAGTCAAAATATATTTGTTAATTTCATATTAATATTGTCGCACACCTTTTGAATTTATTAATGTTATGTAATAAATACAAATTAACAACGTAATTTTAAATGAAAATAAACCCAAGTAGTCCTCCTAAATATTACAATTCACCTGCAAAATTGAATGCCAAAAGCTAGTAAGTGGGTAATATACGAAGATATATATGCTGAGGTGGCAACAATGCACTAAATTTGGATAAGTGTAGGAACTCACCTGAATAATATTTGCCATATATATGTATGTATATGTGCGGCAGTGGGTGTGCTGTCGATGTGGAAATGAAAAATAAATTTGAATATTAATGGGAAGGTAAACGCGCACGAGGGAGACGTTAACAAAATTAAGGGTATCATTATCCCCATGTTTTCAGGGAAATGCTCTGAAATGTTAAGCCCGCGTTTTTTATTTCTATCTTTAGGATTTAATTTTCGGACATTTGTACGCATTTAGCGAGGAAATCTAGACGGGTTCCGTTTGAAATAACATGGGGAACACTCGCATGTGCACGTTGTAAATTTTGAGAAATGGTAGGGTCCGCTCTGATTGCATCACAAATTGTAACGTTCTTTTTATCGGGCAGTGTTTCAATATTTACTGTTTTAGTAGAACTTAATCTAGGTATGTTTTCAATATATCGTGCATTTTATTACCATTGACAATTGAGTTTCCATGCACGTTTTTTCTTTATAATTGAACATAATGGCGAACAATTTGCATGACAAGTGGCTACTAGGAAAATTACAGAGAATAAAAGAAGCACGTGTCGAATTTTACATTTATTTTTGTACCTAATCAACATACTAATCGTAGATTAAATCATGTAAATACTGATATAGATAGCAACTTCCCACATATTTCAGGAGTTACGCTTTAATGCATTGAAAGTGAATGTAAATGTCTCTGTAAGTTCAAATGTAAAATAGCAAAGCAAGCCTTAACTTCCGATTAATACTACAGCCTGGAAGATCATATTTTTTTATTAATGATTATTTCATAGGCAGAATATCGATATCTATCGAAATGTTGATATTTATTGGTAATTATAGGAGTCTTGTGTTTTATTCATTTTGTAAAGTTATTATTGGAAGTTAGGGGATGAATTCCTTTTCGCGTCACCGCAAAGTACCATCCTTACGTATCTACAATCTTGAGATGTGCACGTTCCCTATGACGACGCATTGAATAACCGTGAAGTGATTACTTACACCAAATAGAATTGTTCTCTCTATGTTTATTGTGTTAAATTACTTTAAATTCGAACGGTTGTATTTTTGAAAATATACACTGGCTGCAATTAACAATGCACCACCGCCAAATTGTTGGAATATTTCGTTAAAATTTTATAAATGCATTTTTGGAGGTCAACTTAAGCGCTTTTTAAGTCTTCCAACATTTGCAAGAGCCAGATGTTCCACAGATGTGCAATACAAATATACAAAAATGACAAATGCGTGCAAGATGTTTCAAGCAATCGTCGCAGCGGAGAACGTGCACGTTGTAAACAATCAACCCACTGCGAACGTGGCCGGATTATTGGACTACATGAAGACGGTGTTAGTTTCTACAAAATTATGTGTCTACCTTTTGTAGAACATTGTTGCAGACGTATACGGCGAATAATGCGTACGGGGTTCCGTAGCCACCGGCCTATTGCGATTACCTTTAACACCCGAGCTTAGACCCGCTAGAGGAACCACATTTACTTTTCTTTTGTTGAATTGTCTTTCGTTTACATGTATATAAGCAGTATAGGCAATTTTAATATTAATAAACGTTAATTTGCAAACATTTTTGCTGGTGCATTTTTAATTGCGGCCAATGTATTCACCGGATAGAGAGAGGAGATGAAAATGAGTGAACTCGGGTATCTGTGCCAATAAAGCATCGTATTCAGCATCGAAAGAACGTCGCTCTGACAGCTGTCATCCGCGAACGTATGTACATACTTCATATATAATCTTGTTTTTTACATTATGATCTAGTAAGAGACACTGCAGCACTGCAGATGAGTACAGATCTGTTAGGTTTCTAACAAAAATTATAGATGGAGCTGTATGTTTATATATTTGGTAAAAACTAAGTACATCAACTTGATCATACTGTTTGTTAATTACGTGATAACAAATCTTATGTACACTGCCGTTCAGAGAAGTTCGGTCGGTTGATAAAAAACATGAGAAGGTTACAGAAACAAACGAAACTAAAAACAAAATGCAATTTTATTGTATGTACAGGTAAAAAAGACAAAAATAAATAAATAGAAACTTATTCTGGCCTAATATAACATACTAACGTACATTATTTTTTTTTCATCGAAAAAACCTCCTTTTCTGTTAATCACCGCTCGAACTATTCTAGGCATTCTTTCGATAAGTTTTGTTAAAACGGATTCTGGAATATTAATCCATTCATGTTGCAAATATTCCGTAAATGTTCTTGTGAAGTTGGGCATATTTTTCGGATCCTCCTGTCCAGTTCATCCCACAACAACTCTATAGGGTTCAAATCTGCCCTTTGTGGAGGCCATGTCATTACTTTCAGGGTGTGCTGTTCTTCTTGCTCCTTTAGATAGTTCTTACACACTACGTAGTGTGTTTTGGGTCGTTGTCATGCATGAATGTAAAGTTACGGCCTATTATACGCAATCCTGATGGCACTGCATGATTCTGGAGTATTGCAAAATAATTTTCCTTCATCATTACACCCTGCACTCTGCATAAAACTTCCGTCCCAGCAAAGGAGAAACATCCCCACACTAACACAGAACTACGCCCTTGCTTCACTGTAGGCACAATGCAGTTCGGGATCACTTTTCGGTTCTAGATCTTCCGACATAAACTCGTCGATTTTGCCCAAAAACCTCAAACTTTGACTCCTCACTCCAAAGCACGTGTTTCCAATCATATAACGACCAATCTAGATGAGAACGGGCCCATTGTAGCCGTTTTGCTCTGTTGCCCCGACGTAATAAGGGTTTTCGAATGGCAGTGCGTCCATGCAGGTCTGCTTGTTGAAGTCGACGTTTTACCGTACTCGCCGAAACTTGTTCTTCACGGCCGCGATTGACTTCGGCTGCTATTTGTGGCGCTGTTAATTTTCTATGGCGTTTGCTTAATAATACAATTCTCAAATCTTCAGCTTTTGTTGTTTTCCTAGATGCTCCAGGACGAACACGATTTTCTATAGTCCCAGTTGTCCGATATCGCTTTATGATGTCATTTACTGTTGAACTTTTCATATTTATTTTTTCAGCAATTTGTCGCCCCGAATATTCTTCTTCAAACAGCGTAATAATGCGTGAACGTTTTTCTACACTGGTAGGCTTGCCACGTGCCATTTTGATGTAAAGTTTCTTAAAACTTTCGCGCAAAAACGACAGATGCACACCAACACACGTTTAACAGTAAAATGAAGCAAATTTATATCTACGCCTGTGATAAATAAACAAGAATGATGCTGCGGTATATTTCCTAAATGTATTATTCGTTAATAATCCCCAAACGACCCGTTTCAAAAGATCGGTACTTGCGAGAAATTCTTGGAATGATAATAAAAGGGACTTTATTGTCGTTGTCGCAATATTTCTACTTTACATAATAATTTATGGCTTTAATCCCTTAGAAAAGAGTGTATGCTTAATACTTTTCTAATTTTATGTATTAATAATTATATACAGTGTGATATAATAGATTTTTATTGTATGACCGAACTTCACTGAAGGGCAGTGTATATACATGCACATGTACAGAGTGCCTGAAGGAATTAAGATGCAGCTGACAATATAAATTGACTTCATCCAACTAATACTCTTTGATACAAATCGAGTCTAGGTTACACTCGATTTTCCTCTTTAAATATTTAAATAAAAGCTGCTTGATGGCGAATTATTAAGCTATTTCTAAGTTTA
Organism: Marronus borbonicus; assembly: GCA_902655005.2. Classification (NCBI taxonomy): domain Eukaryota; kingdom Metazoa; phylum Arthropoda; class Insecta; order Coleoptera; family Scarabaeidae; genus Marronus; species Marronus borbonicus. The sequence goes on along the minus strand of LR737385.1, from coordinate 6,376,236 downwards.
GAATATCTGGATTAATCATCAATCTAAAAAATGAAAAATATTTTCCACTGTCGCTGATAGATTAGCGGCCAGCAGTTTTATTATGCCGAATGCCATTTATTTTGGAATGATTTTCCACAATATTAATGGAAACGTATTTTGAAAATCTATAATTTCATCTATCATCAAAAGCAGTATCAACCGAACACTACTTGTTTACGTTGTGCACAGAACATAGGAATAATAGTTTTTATAATATTTATTTAGGAATCACACAAGAGATTATAGAACATCTTAAACTCGAACTAAACTAACTAAACTAAATTTTTCGAAATCTACACATTTCCTTTATTTACATTGTATACCATTAATTATAACTTAGATTGCTCAGATATATTCCTGTTTTAGTACTTTACGCCACTCAAGAGGATAGTCTATTACTTTTTCGTCGCTATAAATTTTGTAAGTGAGATATTTCACGACATTCTTGTACTAGCGCATTGTAATTCCCATTCGACCAATTAGAGAACTTGCAGCCGAACTTGTACCTATTAATTATATGTCAGAATTGCCGTTCCAGATTGCAATCTGTTACCTGTGCTATAAAAAGGTTGCCTTTCCTTTGTCAATATCGATTAATTTTGAATTTGTTTTGAGAATTTATCTTAAATTGTACAAAAAAACAAAATCTTCCTACAAATTGAATGAAATGATTTACCACAAAATTTGGAGATTGCCGCCAAAGTTTTGGTAATAGTAAATATTGCATATGTAAGTCGTCCAAAGATTAGTATCTGTGTGAGCAACGTGTTTCTGTTTACCTATTTGGTAAGATGAGAACAAAATATAATTTTATTTTACAGTGCGTCACGATAAACTTGAATTATTTGTGCTAAATTATACGTAGGCGATATAGTATTGTCCGTCTAGAAAGTATCCGGAATTTATTGTTTTTCTTAATTTTAATATATTTCTTTTTTGTTACGTCCTAAGACAAAAGTAATGCATCAAGTAAGCTGTGCCAACTGTAGACCATGGCAAAAATCATATAACAACACCAGCTGTCAAATATTGTTGATTATCAACAGGCTTAATATTTGCTATAATGCCGCAAGTAGAAAGAAGTTGGTGGAATATCTATATAAGAAAGGTGTTCAAAACGTTAAAAAATTAGTGCAATTGACTGAACTCGGAAAAAGTGCAGTATATGACACAATAAAGAGGATAAAAAATAGGAGAGATATGAGCCATGGACCAGTTTCTGGAAGACCGCGTAAGATTAGTAGAAACAACCTAAACCCTTTAGTGACTTTAGGACGACAAAACCCGCGCCTAGGGTTTCGAAAACTGGCTAACAGATTTGGAAATCAACGTCAAATAAGAGTGTGTCCAGAAACTGTCCGCATTTCACTGAGAAGACAAGGTTACTTATCAAGGAAACCAAAAAAAATCCCTGCAATGACACCTCTACAAAAGCAACGAACAATAGATTGTTGGCAACGATTTCGAGACGATAATTTTAGTGATGTTTTTATATCTGACGAAAGTTATTTTCAGCTTGCTACAAATCATTTAAAAATCCTATCAAGAGAAAATGTTACCGTTCAAATTTCCAAATTTCCCACAAAAATAATGGTATAAAAATGGCTCTCTGTATAATATGTATAATTGATGGCACCGTTAATAGAGCAAAGTATTGTGAAATTCTTAATGGCTTTCTTCTTGAAACGGCTCGTGCGTTATATCCCGAAGGGTGGCGTTTTCAACAGGATAATGCAAGATGCCATACTTCTGCCTACACTAAAGCTTGGATGCTAGAACAAAACTTGGCAACAATTCCATGGTCAGCAGCTTCCCCAGATCTTAGTCCCCTCGAAAACATATGGGAACTAATGAAAATTGATGTAGAACGAGTAGCACCACGAAATAAAGAAGATTTGATTCGGTCAGTTTTACAAGCCTGGATCACTATCACCGAAAAGTATAGCGTTGACCTTGTTTCGGGATTACCTGAACGTTTACTTAAGTGTTTACAGTTAAATGGAGATTGTATTAGTAAATGAGATGAATTATTTGTTGTGATTTTATTATTCAAGTAATAAAAATATATACCGTCAAATTAAAGCTGTGCTTTTTCTTTTCCGGATACTTTCTAGACGGACTATAATATATGTAATACGTTGAATGTCTTAAAAAATATTACATCAATATCAAATAATATTTTTCAACTCTTTAACATCAGATATATTCCAATCAGTATTTTGCAATGTAAATTTAACTTCGAAACAGATTTTGACCGCTTCCTATCTATTTATCTCTACTCAGCTTTAAAGTTTCAATTCAACCTCTGCCAGAAAGCAAATATTAATCTTGTTTAAGGTAGTCGAAGTTGTGTGCCAAATTCCGCCTTTTAGACGAACAATGCTGAAATTGGTTGCATTGCTTTCTGCACCAGACAAAGCTTTTAAAACTAGAGTCGATACTCACATCTAACCGCAGCGTGCAACGATCCTTCCACTTATGCACAATTTACACTACTCTTGTTGACAATCAAAGGCGTATTCTTCTATAGAAATTTGCCCGATATATCGAATGGATTGCTGCTGAATGCATGGAAAAAATATCAGTTTACGCTGGATAAGTTAAAGAATCATCGGCAAATCAGAAACATAATGAATTCGGAAAGTTGATGTAGGACAAGCTTTCGATATTCGAAAGTTATAAATTACCCTAATAACTAAAATGTATCACTAGCAACGTCTGCAGGACAGCCCATAGAACCTCGTTTTCTTTAGTTTACGTTCAAAGCTCAATTCAGCTGACGTTCGTTAAACGTTCTGCAGATTCATGCCGCTTCCACTCTTAACGGACATATTCGATTTTTAACGTGGAGAGTAGAAAATTCAATTATTTCGGAGTGCGCAAGAGTAATCGGGGACCAAATTTAACAGAAAGTGGAATAATGAAAGAACTTTACATCTAAAAATGTACGTTCTACGATCCGTCCACTATTTTATGTTTAAGTTCTTCATCTTGAAGAAACGTCGAGGGCTTCGCGATTTTCGCGAACAGTAAAAGTTGCCGCTTAATTAGATTGCTTTGCTAGTTGCACCTGCGGCCGCCGCTCACTTAGCTATCGCCTTGACGGGATTTGGTTGACGTCTACCCCCTTAATATTCAATTACACGCGTACAGGCTACAAGCTCGCTGGAGTTATATTCGCCTCGATAATGATATTTGTCTGGCGCTGCTTGAGAAGTGACGCAGCTAGTAATGGAAACGATATAGACTTCGCTCAATCTCGGAGCAATTTTCGGTGTAAGATGCTCTAACCTCAGCCGGATAATGTGTTGAAATAGGAATACCACAAGGATCAACATTCTTCAAATATACGTCCAGTTTCTAACTTAAACTTCTTTTAATACTACGCGTGTCAAGCCGACCATATGGAATTTTCTTTGTTATGGACTTTCATAAAGTTGTACTAATGCAGAAACTTTTAGCATTCTTAAAAACCAACTTCACACCCATTAAACGCAATTTATCATCTACACTATACAGGAAGGCCATTTAAAATTAAAAGAGGCTCAAGAGGAAAGTGATATAATTTTTCAAAATAAAGAGAAGCGTTATTAAGGAAAGCTGTTCAGAGTGCTTAAATATGAAGCCACAGTCTTCTATCTCAAAAATAAAAATTGATATAACTAATAAAAAAAACGGGAACTAGTAGCATTCTTAAGTGTTTTGAGTTGTTATCAAGAATTATTGGAATCTACGTTAAAAATGCACATGTTATTGATGCATTTTGTTCATCTGCTCGATGAATTAGGACATGAATGGAAACTACTGTAGAAATTACAGCTTATTAATTGTAACCTTTTTCCGTTAAAGGATTTAATTATTGACAAATAATAGACCGTTATTTCATTTATTACGTTCGGTAAGTATCTTTTGACTTTAGAAACAGAAAGATTTCCTTCCTTCATCTATCGCGTTCTTCAAATATGTTGCCTCGTTGCACTTCTTCAGAAGCTAATGATTCTATTCCATCTTCTCGTAGCATCGACATTAGAGCAAACGTAGCGAATAAGTGGAAAAGCGGAGTAAAAGAGTGATACACACAGAAAAGCATCGATGTTCATGGTTTGTAAAAAATTACAAATTTTGTCACTGAAGATACCGAAATTTTTATTACGTTGTCTTTTGAGGGGCCAATATCTAAGAAACTAGAGCTGCTACAGGAAAATGTAAGAGAAGAATCAGCGCATCAAACGTATTCAAAATCAGTTCTTACTTGCTTTGCACCAAATTAAAAAAAAATTGTTGAGCCGTGTTATAAATCGAAGTTCTTTAACTGGAGACCACCACCTTTTCTTCTCTAGTGTTTACAAATACGGCTCCACTATAAACCCGAATTTTAAGGTCACATTCAAACCATAGATATTATTTGACATTTACTTGTATGTACATATTTTTAAAGTTAAATAGTGCAGTTTTTACATTTGGTCTACGATCTAAATTTTGTAATTCGCGCAGCCCAAGATTGAGTTATTATTTAATTCTTCTTTTGTTACAGTCAGACTTCTACTAATCACGACTTTGTTTAAATTAGCTGTTGAGGAAATTCATGCGATTTTAATTGGCATAAAGACAGATGCCTATGGTTGCGATGGCAATTAATATTTTGCAGGCTCTCTCTAGAATTTTGGAAAAGTTATTATAATTTTGTTCAGTAATCATAATTATATTCTAGGGCTTTAAACCCGGGTTTTGGTACTTCCTCTGCCTTTGCTTGTGTCCTACCGTGTGGATTTTGTGAGAACTCACTTATGTTAATATGATCTTATTTACCTGACAGAATATTTAGAATTAAATGCAATAACAATTGCTCTAACACTACAAGTATTTGGTCTGGTCTTCTTCAACGTTTTTTACTTGCACCGCTACTTTTTATTATTCACACCACTGATACATTACAATCCATTAAAGATTGTCATATCCAGGCCTATGCCGATGACACACAGTTATTCCATTCTTTCCGTTTCCATGAATATTGTCGAGCTATGGGCACCATCAATCTAGTTTTACAACAGATTAACGGTCTGTATATTCTTAGAATTTAGCAAAAAAATATCTTCGAAAATTAAAGCTGGCAGAGGTACCTAGTGCAAAACGTACCGGTAAGCTTAAATATTGTAGAACCCGATATAATGTAAAATTAGACCGTTGTAGCGTATATTTTAAAAAATATTCACCTTCAAAATTATCTCTTTAGATGGGGTGATGTCCCTGAAGGTAAATAAGTTTTAAAGTTTGTCATAATCTCAGGACACTTTTAATGTGTAAAGTGTTCGTTATTGTTTTGATATTATCTTAGCCGTAAAGGACATAGTTAATTATTTCCCAATATGCAAATGGTGCCTCAATGTTGTATCGGAATCCCAAGAAGAATCAATTAATTGATTCTGGTAAGACTCGAAAACACATGCCTAACTATATCACTAAGCCGAGCCACTGTATCTTTGCATAATTTTGACCAAGGTACTAATTGGCAAAAATACAAAATCAAGGATGAAAAGGTAGATAATTCTGATAATTTAAACCAAATAAACTTCCATTTCAATTTGCTCTTTCAATATTTTGTACTAAACTCAATACTACTAATACCTCAGCATTTTATATTTCTTATAGAAAGAAGCAACACAATATTCTAATAATTGTTCTCTACTACAATATAGGTACATTTAGAGTTGATAAGGGTTCGACAGATCCTAGTGTATCTATTAAGTATATTGGTAATACTTGATTTTCTAGCTCTTATTAAACTGCATTATTAAATTGAAAGCCAGACCTAACACGGTATGTACATAAAGGTGTGGACATCACTTAGTTAATTATTAAACTTGACAAAGGTTTGGCAGGTTTACGCTTCCGCTTTAAGCATGTAAATTCGCGCTGCATTTGCGGGAGCATATCAATATCATCTATTGATAAATACACCGGTTAAAGAATCAAAAAAACTTGTTAGGTACGGTCTCTTTTAAGCTCTAATAATAAAGTATGTACGTTATTTACTTTCCCCGAAGGATATGCCATTTGGCGACGAGATCATGGTTGCATAGCATATTATCAGTATTTGTTAGTTATTATTCAAGAAGAGGGGCAATATTTGCGAAACACCTTCGTTTTTACAAACTACAAAGAAAGTCTAGAAGAGTGACGGCAGGGTTAGATATGGTACTAGATTACCAGCGTAGCTCCTGGAAAAGTGCTAGATCGATTATTCCTAGAAAACAACCAATTAGGTTTGACTATAGCTGCGAAATTGGTGCAAAATACCGATAGCGCTCAAATAGAGTATGGGATAAACAAGGAAATATCGTCAGTATCGATTACATTACACCGTTTTAGTGGAGCAACAGCGCTCGCACAATTCAATCTTATCGGCCAACCATTAATTGTAAGAAGAAAATGTAAAACCATACGCCGGACAAAAGTATTCTCAATACATCTGCAACATTTCTGGCAATAAAGGTCACCTCTATAATGAAGTTCCATGATTTGCATTTAAGTCAATTGATGTTTCAGTCATATCTCATTAGTAAAATAACTATTTACAGCAGTTCAGTTTCAAATATCCCAATAAAATGACTAATTTTAGACCATTAACATATAACAAAGGGTCCATCCCAACAATCAACACCTCTGATCTCACGGAGATGACTCACACCAAAATCCTACCACACTACTAGTTCTTTTTCTAATATTTTTTAAACATTTACTTAAAGTCATCCACTCATGCTTCTTTTTTTATTATTCCTCTATGCGCTAGAAGAGGATAATAAGCAATTCGAGTGGCTTAGGAAGGTACGTGTTTTCCAGTGAATTAATCTCCAATTAGTATCTAGCAGTAGTAGATTATTATTCTTTCAGAGTATATGTATACCATGACTAATTCTACGAACAACCTAATAGAATAACACAAAAAAAAAAATATTAATTTAAGTCATACACTGAACGAGTCATTTCAATATTTTATGGATATCACTTGAGGTGTCTTCTAAGATCATTGGCTTTTGTAATATGTTGAAATTTTAATAGAATTTTTAAATCTAATTCTTAATTTGAATAAAGTAAGAAATATTTTCTCCATATGTAACGGATACATAGCCAGTCAGCTCCGCCAAACAGAGGTTTGGTAATTGGTTAGGAAGGAAAGAAATGTTTCTTCCGTTATTATTCTAAATTAATGCGCGCTGCTTCCCGTAACATCCAAACCTCGCAATAAAGTAATTATGCCCGATAGAGGACACAAAAATATGCAAGCACCCTAATGGAGTAAAGACCCTTGCTGAAAAGCTGTCCTATAAAATGCCACCCAGCATGTTTTTAAGGTCGCAGAAGTTTTCAATAAAAAGGAAAACATTTTCTGGGCGGTAACAACGGATCTGAAAACCCGAAAAGTGAAACGTGAAGGCACGCGGAAAAACACCATCGATTATTGTCAATGTAATGTTTACGACTCTCCGAAATATAGAAAGTGGACGAAACCTTCTTAGAAGAAAGAAAAACAACAACAGGAAATAGTTTATAAAAGAATTCGCTGTTTATTAGTTAGCGTCCAAAGTCGTCGATTACCTCAATAGAAAGGGAAAAGACGGAAAACAAACCGCGGATTCTGACAGATTAATTACATTAAAGAGGAACCAATAACAACTAACCAAAGGATGCCGCAAGAACAGTACCACCCCGAATCATTCCCGTGGGGGACATTATCAATTACGGAAACATACGAATGGTGATCATCAGAGCGTGAGTTCTTCGGAACAAGCCCAGATCGTGAGTTCTTCGGAACAAGTCGAGATTGTGAGTTCTTCGGAACATGTAAAGATCGTTAGTTCTTCGAAGCAAGTCAAGTATCATCAGATCGTCAGTTCTTCGGAACAAGTCAAGATCGTGAGTTCTTCGGAACAAGTGAAGATCGTCAGTTCTTCGGAACAAGTCAAATATCATCAGAAAGTTCTTGGGAACAAGACAAGTATCGCCAGATAGTTCTTCGGAATAAGTCCTACAGGTCTTCGGACAAAATCTGCGTTCTTCAGGAATCTTCTGTGGGCGTAAGAAGTCGAGACAACCGGTCCTACGGAGCGAACCGGTCCAAGAGAAGAAAATAAAAGAACAAGTAACTCGGTTCCATATTGAGATCTTATAAAAGTAAAATTTGCCTAGTTGTATTTTTCCCGGATAATATTTTAATTGACGTTTAAAGAATGCATTGTTAATTAATCCAATGCCTTTTTTTATTGTTATTAAATTAATGTAAGTTAATCCTCTGGTTTTATTTAAATAGTACCTTCCCTAAGAAAAACCATAGAGCAAGAACCTACGTCGTGATTTTTATTTATGATAAACTTATATTTTTTCGGGCCTTTCGAGACCCATTAACGTCCAGGGGTCGCTACCGGAAACCCACCATCCTCCGGTTCGTTACACTTTAAAAAGTTTTAATTGACACACTTCTGTCAATCAAACACATCTGTGGTATTAAGAGATTTTTATTCGATGACCGTATTTTATATTATAACGTTTTGTCCTTGTTTCATTAACGAGACCTGTAAGTCTTTTTCTATTGATGTAACATGCTATGGGACATTAGCTATGGATCGTAGAACCTTATTTTGGAAACGTTGAAGCATATTGCAGTTGAAATTGAACAAATTTTTAGTTGCAAATGGCTCATGTTGCAAGGTTCAATTTACACAAATTTTCAATGGTTATTAAATTTTTATTTTATACTAGCGGGCAATTTCTATTGAATTGTGAATGCCGACTATAATCATTTTTCCGTTAATCAATCAAATCGTATAAATAGTGTATCATTCGCCAACTTTGTAGCATATGGTTTAACATTAAGTATTGTTTTTTTGTCTTAAAGCTGGAAGCCGTTTTGCCGTCCTTTGGTGTGGTCTGTCAAGTATAGTGAGTGTACATACATGGATGAAAAGAGAATAATTTTGCAAATACCTATTATATATTATTCCTAAATACATAATATATGTTATACGTATGTATATGTTTTACGTACAATCTGTATTGCTTGCGGCTATTTAATTATAATTCGCATTTATGTAATATGTGTATTATTAAATAAACTATTCGCTGTTCTCTTTGTTAAAAATAACTAAATTACAGATTAGTGGTTTACTATTTTTTAATTACAATTACCTATCAAAGCGTTCCATTTTTAAAATGAGAAAGTTCTTGTATAAAATTATTTCAAATTTAGTATCAATTAATACGTGAATTTCAATCCAATATTCTTACGTCTGGGGGGTAAAGTTAACAAATCGATAATTCGCCAACAATTCGCTGGAAATTTTAATTTAATATGTTCACTCTTGTACAGGTTCGTGTTCGTACAAAAAAGAACCGTGTTACATTTTAAACAAGTCGCAATTTTGGCAATACTTTTAGGTTTAATACTCGACGTGCTACCTCCTACTCGCGTCAAGCTGCACACTAATATTGTTCTCAAAACCGTAGCCGCTCGGCGTCGCCCCTAAAAATTCTGATCACGCGACAAAATAACCGGAAAATTGTGATGCTATTGTGCAGAATAGCGCTGTTTAATATAATCCAGGTACCGATTTGAATCTTTTTCCTTGCTTAGCAAGGTGCCATGGATGTGAAATGCTTGCAACTGCTGTATAAAATGTATGCACTTCCTTTGTGAAGCAAGTGTTATTTTATGAGTGCGTATAACAAACTAATTTTTTCCTTAAAAATACAAAAATTGATTTAAGTGTAGTATTTTCTTTTCTGCAATTTTGGTATCATCGATTTTATTGAGTTTTAGGAATTCTACTGAATACTCTGTGGCTTCTGAAATCGGTACACTAGGGAAGAATGAACAAATATCGAACGATACGAAAATTTCTCCACCTTCAAATTCAATATTATTTACCCTATTTTCAAAATTTAGTGAATTTTCTACGTCTAGGCCCAGTTTGTGGATTTTTGGTAGGCAGTAAATTTTTGGAACTGTGGGGTTTGATATTGACTCTTTCGTTTCTCTAATCATGGATGGTGAAGAAGGATTTTTTCTAAATTTTTACAAGGTCCTGACGATTACAAACCGCTTGACGCGGTTTTCCAGAATGACAATTCTGTTCCCTTTATCTGCTTTCAAATGAAAACAATTTTTAGCTCCGAGGCCCTTAATGGTCCTGAGATCGCTTGTATTCTTTTTTTTAATCTGGGCTAAGTTTTTTTTTCAATAACTAATTTTTTTAACAACTTTCATTGCTTCATTCAAAAATTAATGTCTGAATCGATTTTTGGCCTATTATTAAACCAGATAACAATCTACCAAACAGTTTGAAATACATGACTTCTAGTATACAGAGTGTTTAAAAATAAGCAAAAAGAAATGTTTAATGGAACACCCTATATGTATATGAATTATGTCACTGGTAAGTAAATGCTAGAATCTGTCTATCCATATTAACGTTCCATCTACCTATCTTTAATACATCTTAAAAAATTATTGATTTCTCGTTAAACATGTCCCTGATTAAGTCTAATCCTTGTAGCGGGCCATGAATTTGATTAGTTTGTAGTGAGAAATATGAATGTCAAGGACTATTCAAACAATTATATTTTGAATTTATTTATTCATTGAGAATGCATATGAATGCATATGAGAAACAGAGTATGCATATGAATATACTTACCAATGATATGTTCATGTTCATGTTCATATATTCATATACAGGTGTACCTTTTGGATTTGAAAATATGACACTTTGCTTTTCTTTTTTGAACATTCTAAATCATATTACTCAAAAATAATAATATTTAGCTATAGGAAGTCTACCGAAAAATGATGTGTTTATGGGCGGAGATTTTATAAATGTAAGAATACAATTCCATTTAAAATAACAAACAGATATCGATTTCCGGTAAACCGTAAATGATACTTAAATATAGAAATATTTTACTGTGATAGATCCGATTGAATAGGTAATAATTGATTGTCTATCTAATCAGAGTATCAAGTATAGGTAGAGAAATAGTAGATCACAAACTTTTAATCAAACAATTACGTGAAATATCCTGTAAAAAAAGTAATATTGCATAAATAAATTCTTGCAATATTAAATCTGAGCTTTTAACAACATTTTATGCTACCATCTCTGGCTGAACTTATAACTACTACTGCGTTAAATGGCGAGCGGAATAATTTAAAATCCCCGCTCTCTGCGTAAGACTTATGTCGAATTATGCTTGATATTTCAAGTCAGGTGTTTTAACAGATAGTGACGATTTCTTCAGTGGCGAATCTGGTTATATGATATCGATAATTGAGTGTAGGCTTTCGCGACCGTAATCCATAGTAGAAATGTATTTCGGGAGATGTCGTGTAGTTAATGTTTTCTTGACGTTTCGCTGACCAAGCTGTCAGCTTCTTCAGAAGATTTCTGAAGACTGTCTTTAGAAATCTTCTGAAGAAGCTGACAGCATGGTCAGCGAAACGTCAAGTAAAATAATAACTACACGACATCACCCGAAAGACATTTCTACTATGATAACGATAAGATCGGGAAATATTCTTGGTGGTGCGAAAATTTCGTACTAACATTCGAAATAAATTCGAATTAACCGGAAATCGGTTGTTAACAGGTACATCGTACTTAAAAACGTTGAACTAAATAATAAAAAGGTTTTCTGAATATTTTGTAGGTAAAAGCAACCAGCGTCTTACTCCCAGAAAGGTTCAACGGCATCTGATGCTGAAGGTGATAAATTGTTTACCTAAAACGGCGTCCTTTTCGCTTACTGGCTTACGCCAGAAAAATTGCCTTTGGAACTGGAATAGATGAATGTAACAATGACCTTTAGGTAGGTTTTCCATATAAATTGTACGTAAAACCCAGGGGTGATTTGATTACTTACATAGCGACACGTCTAACGGTCATCTCTATCTCTTCCTGACATTCGTGTTTCTAACCACCTCCCTTCTCAGACTTTCAAATTTTTATACAACCTAAACAATAATGAAGCTTACAAATAATTATTATAAAATATAGGAGGAAATAAGGGTTTCATTACAGTATATAAGACAGTATTCCTGTAAATAATCTTTTTTGTTCGTTATGCGCCCTTTTAGTTTAGTTCTTCAGTAATAATATTTGTTTATTATTGTACTATCTTTGTGAAGTCTCTCATACCCATTATAGAGAAAATTAAACAAAATATACGGTTATGCGTTAAAACACAACTAATCTTTCTAGTAACTCATAAACTTATATTTGATAATAGATTCGTTTTCTACGGCTGTCGAAACAGGGATTTCATAAAATATTTTAAACTTACATGAACTGCAAAACAACATTATCAACGGATTATGCAAATTTGTTATAGTATATTGAACACATGGAGGAAATCTTGGAACATTTTTTTATTAATTCAACGTTCATTGTTTTTGTATTCTTTGCAATAGTAGGTATATATCATACATTTATTAAAGGAACCAGCAAAAAAATTCAGACTAAACACATCCATAAATATTCCTGATAATTTTTCACATTCTGCTTGGAAATATTGTTATGTGATTTAGAACCATGTCCTATTACACATTTTGTGACTGTGATAGCGTTAGCAGTTGCGCGTTTGAAGCGTTCCAGTGTCGATAATAAATTGTTTGATGGGTCCGGACCACTTTACCCACCATTTACACAGCCAAAGAGGGCCATGATCAAACGTATATAAAATCTTAGTTTTTACATCGTAGGTGCGAATAAATTAGCGGTTCTGAATCGAAAATCTTAATATTAGAATGTTGTATCATGCTTCGTATGTTGCAGGAACCACTTGAAAGAATCAAATAGACGCATTTTACGTCTTAAATTTTACCCATTACATGAGAAACGATTTGTCCCCGACATTATTTATTTATCGCATAAATAAATATTGGAAAGTGTTAATTACAACGTATGTTATAACATGGTTGAATCATTTTTGCATATTTATCTGAAAGTAAATCAGCGACACTATCACCTTCGTACCTAACGATTTAAACGTATCTATTTCTAAGCAAAGTTGCAGTATACAAGGTATCGTCTGTACTACTCGTTCGACCCTCTCTTGTGTAGCTTCTAATACCACCGCGTTAATTCTGTTTCTAACTTCGTTGAGTCTTAAGGAGTCGTTGCGTACACTTTCTCTTTAATGAAACTCCAAACAAGAAGTTTAACGAATTGAGATCGGGAGATCTCGCGAGTCATAAAATAGAACCGCCGCCACCAATCCATCTATTTGGGAATTGTTCATTCAACCATTTTCTTACATTACGAGCAAAAAAAAAAAGCACCAAGACAAGCTGGTAGATAAAGTAGCCCAGCGATCCTGTGACTTACTACACCCAGCCAAACGTTAACGGAAAACTTTCTTTGGTGTCCATATTTCCCGAATTCAGGCGGATTTTTCTCCAAATATTAATTGTACCATCAAGAATCTCTGAAAACGTCGGCATTTTCATGAACTCTGCTTAAGATTGCGTTGCAAAAATTTTATCGATATGTTAATCATTTGCATAGAGCGATTAACTGCTAGAAACATGATATGGATATGGCTGATAAGGTTTTCTCATAGAACCAACTGAACGGTCTTATTACAGTGGACTATTTAATGTTGAAGCTAACTAACGTGCACAAACGGAGGGAATTTGTACTGCCTCTACGATTTCCTATTATTGTTGTATTATACGGCTTTGCCTTGGTCTACCAGCCTTAGTATTTCTTCTATTACTCTTCTATTAAACGAGCCAGCTTCACGAAAATGTTGATACAGCCTTCGAATTACATTTTCACCAGAATATGTCCGATTTAGGAAACGTAGATGATATTCTCATTCTGTTTTGTTAGCATTCCCAATGCCGAAACTGTACATCAAGTACATAGCTGCATATTCATTGAATGTAAAAACCAATTTTTGTGGAACCTCGTGAAGATGTTATTGAACGAACGAAGAATGTCAGTGCGTGTAGTATCTGCGTCAATCCATGCACACCTTGTATCAACACCAATCATTACATAAGCTTCATAAATTACCAAAAAGTCTACAACGTTTTATTCACTTTTTTCTGGGCCCCTATAAGTAAATACATCTAATACAAACATTTTACATCATCGCCATCACCAACACTATCATATATCAGCAATGACAAACTTAACAAAGCATATTTGACTTAGCAACTTTGAATATTACGTAACCTCTCCAAAATTCATTCAATCTTCCACGTTGACATTTCCGACGCAGGGAAAAAGTAATACAGGTAGCTCTGCCTGCACGATCTACCTCGCAGATTGTCACAACAAAGATCAGATAACAATACGAGATACGCTTCGTTCTGCTGTCAACAACTCCATCGAGAAAGACACATATTTACTTAGGGCTGATGACTCTCAGTCAGTCACTCCGTTCGTTCACCCACTTTTCCATTACCACTTTTTTTATATCGCGGAATCGTTCCGTACCTCACACACCGCTGAGTCAATATACTAGACAAGAGGTCCTTAACGCAATTCCGTTTTAACGTTTCTCCTAGCGAAAAAGCAAAAAACTGGAACGAAATCAGAAATGTAGTGGTTAGGTATTGCTTAATAAAAGCATCATCTCGTTATTTCATCAGTTGGTAACTAGCAGGTGACAAATCTGACTGGTTTTAATTAAAATGGACCGATAATAAGTATGCAATTTGTCAAGCTAAAAAAATATTGATTTCGCATTTTGAAGGGGAAGGAATCAACCTAAAATCCTTACAAGCGAAGAGGCTCCTTTCGACTTATTTTCTATTATGTTAAAGTTGTTTTTGTCGATACCATGGAACGTTGTTTTTAAATGTTTTGGTTCCATGTTCTAACTTAATCTACCTTTTTTTATTATTTCCAAGTTAACTTATTTAATAACACTACATTTCCCTTCTCATCTTCAATAATAGACTGTAATAATAAATTTACTAGAAATAAATATTTTATAATATTAATTAATACAAATTTAAATACGTAAATTTCCGTCTTTGATTTCGTCGTTTTCTTCTCTTTCCCGGTGATTCTGACGTATCCCTTAAGAGTTGCTCTAATTGTTCAATTGCTGCATCGTCAATTTCATTCCTCACATCGGATACAGCTAATTCATTACTTTCGTTATTTGGTTTGGATATTATGGGATTAAGTATTAGAGCTTTCGTAGTTAATTCATTAGGACTGTGAAAAAACTGTTTGAAAACGAAGGAATTTCTGTCAATGGTTTTGCCATCTCTCGTTGGTCTTCTTTTAATGCTAAATATGTCTATTATTCGATATGGCTTCATATCCAATAGAGGTATTACATTATTTGAATTAGTTAAATGAATGAATTAGTTAAAGTAGGGCTCCAATTTTAAATTTGTGATTTTGTACCGGTTCCCTCTTATCCACATAATTTTTTTGCTAAATCTTCTTCATTCTATCTCTTCCATTTACAACCACTTCAGCTTTTGTGGGTATAATGCGTAGTAAACCATTTACTTGTCTGTTGGAAACCATTTCAAACGGAGATTTTTCTGTTGTTGAATGCCTTTTTGCCATTCCGTTTGCTTCTGGCCAATACAGTGAAATTTTTAAATATTCTTTTAAAAGAGCGTCTGAATTCGGAGACCAATGTCCTATTTTATTTTGGCAGGTATCCAAAACCAACAAAATATTCTCCGCAATATGCGCTTCAATTGGGCAAAGTTGATGCTACTATTCTGCAAATGGGTATCTTGAATGTTCCTCTGCCATCAAGAATACATATTTTCCGTTCGGAAAATACTAAACAGAAAACTTTTTCCATCCAAACCAAAATATTTTGAACATATATTTTCAAAGGTGTTCGACGGGACTCTTAAAAAGTAGAAGCCTTCAAAAGTCGAACGCCATCCAAAAGTATGTCTGTGATAGCATTTGTAGGTAGATTCATCCCGTCCTGTTGTAAATGTTGTTTTTAAATGTTTTATTTCTACTAGTACAAAGCTTGTTGCATGTGTATTTCAACGATTCATCAAAACTTTCTTGTTGCCAATTTAGTTTAGTTTTTTTATTACTACAGGAACAACAAATAAAAGGTAATCGATCGTATCGAAAAAGTCTCGGAAAGTCTGATAAAATTTACACATTATAATCAAAACTTCCTTTTTGTGAAAAGACAAATCAAATTTCTGTAAAAGTGTGAAGAAATTGATAAACTTCTGTCTTACCATAGAAGTAATTCATGATTGAGTACAGAGAAACCAGGATCAACACGTCGTAGATTAACATTCTTACCTGAAACAAAAACAAATTGCATTATTAACTAATATATGCTCCTCAGTGTACATTTAGTTTATTAAACAGCCAAACACCCAATGTCCTGAAAATAATCAGACACTGAATACTTATCAGTTTTACCATGTAAGTAATCATTACACAAAAATACTACAAAAAATGAACTACCGACCTTTACCATAAGCACGAAAGCATGCCAAAAGCACGAAAGACGCATACTATCATATATTTATTCGTATTTTTGTTTTTTCTCTCCACATTCTTGCGTCGTATGCGTGTGAAAGATTTAAATCCAAACAACCTTTGACAGCAGTAAACAAGATTTAATTTGTTTAATGCTTTTTATTATTAAACGAAGAATAACATTTTCATTTCTCAACGCGAGTCCTTGGTATTAATTTGGGAAGTAGCTAATTTCAGAAGTGACGCGTTTACATAGAGAGGGCACGTAAATGTCAAATTTTAAAATTAGTTTTCCTTAATTTGCATTAATTTGAACAGCCGAAAGAGTATCTGGATAATACTCCCCATCCTACCGACCTAGAATTTTTTTTAAACTTAAAGGAAAATATGAACATATGAACAATAGATAACCGCATATTCTCTACAACAAAAATGTTCAAAGGAATATGGTCTTTGTAGCGAAGTAGTTAAATACTTCGCTAACAGCGGTAGTTAATGAATTTGCCAAAAATATGCATGCTGTACAATTAAGGCATACAATCGATAATTAGGTAATTAATACGTCATAAAAATGTTATACAATTTAAGTTGATTGCTCAGCACTCTCTAATACTGCTTGTAAAAATGTCAACGAATAGATAGTAAAACTGATATTCGAACAAATTGGAAGCGTCACGTGGAATATTCGATTCCACATCGAAACAAATGAGACAAGTGAACGAACATGCTTGCATGCATGTCGAGAAAGTGAAAGATAGAGAGCGGAATCGACAAAATGCGCAACATCTGTCGATAAGTGAAAATCAAAATTAGATCGGAGGCGTTAAATTAAGCACTTTATCCGCGTTACCGCAGTCGCTTCCGTTCTCCAAACGCTCCACCTACTATCCGCGTCGATTCGTTCGTTCTCATTTTGCTTTCCTTCTTTCATATCACCGCGTATAAAGATGAATTTCCATGCGGAGGGCTGTTCTCACCAGGATGGAAGGTGGACGAGTAGGAAATAAAGGAGGAAGAAGAAGGAAAATAGCGGAACGCAATGGAAGGAAGGAACCAGCTAGCGCTCGGATAAGAATCGTCGAAACGATGGATAGAAGAAAAGGCGATCCATCATCGTTAATGCAAAGAAGTTGCCGTCGAAAAAAAAAGGGTGGTAATATTTACGGCTCTTACTCTAGAGATACTGTAATTATTTCCTTTGCGCTGATGGATATGAGTTTAGATATGCAAACAGGTATATTTGAAGCTTTGTAGCTAGTAAACACTAAAATAAAACAATTAATAGGCGAAATATAACTTAAAAAAACTTTAAAATAGAACTGACACAAGGCCCAATAATAATAACAATAATTTATTGCTGCGTATACAAACAATAATGTTTGCACAAGTCAAAAGGCAACCAAATAATATTAAACAACTATTGCATATACATACCTACTAACGAAGGACGAACAAATAGTATCATTATTATTATTATTGTAATTCCTGATGCTCGTTCCCCGGCGATTCTTGGCGATGGTTTTCCTAATTTTAATTTTAAAATTACATGTTCCAATTACTAAATTGGAAGTTTTCTATATTTGTGTGATAAATAGATCGTGAAATTTCCACCTGTATAATTAGTACTAGTGGAACACTGATAATATTCTAATAGTGACGCACGAACCATTTATTTATATATCAACAAATAAAAATGTTCATAATTAAATATACTTCAGTCCATTCCAAAGACATCTAATTTCGCGCTAAAGGTGACTTTAATAGTAATGGTAGATATAATTTATGGAAATCCATGGCGGAAATTCATTTGAGAATAACCCAGTTACTTAATTGAAATTTTTCATTCTAATTTACGAGTACTTTATTTAATGAAGCACGTAATTTTTTCATTTTTAATTTTAATTATTGGTGTGACGCAAAGCTAGGTTCATAAAATTCTATAATGGAAGACAATGTTCATTAAATTCACGACATCGCATTCTTCCACTTCGTTTTAATTGCGGAAGGTGTTCAAACTGTTTGAGAAATGGATATCTGAAAGAATTATGGCGTACAAGTACTAAAAATACAATGTTGAACAATTTATTTCTAGATTTCTGCAAGCAAACAAATCATTTCTTATATTACATTTTAGGTATTTAAGGCATAGACTATTTTTTTTTTTTTTTTTAATAAAACATGAAGCTTCTAAGTTTATAAATCCAAAGTGCATGAACTAATTTACTCTTTACTAAAGAAAATAGGTTGACTTAATCTGAAGTATCTAAACCTGCAAAAACGAAAATAAAAGTTACCCTCGTTATTACCAAGTGCATTAATTAATTCACACTGAACCTCAAAAGCTTTTAAAGTGAATGCAAAATGAATTCAAAACCCAAGATGAAAACCGATTTACAGAGTAAAAGTAATCCCGAAAAGCATATAGAACACTATCCACTTTAAGGACGATTTCTCCTAAACGAATTTAACTTAAACATTTTCGCACTGCTCCTACCGTATTTACTTGCTTAGATTATTGACTGGCTGTAGGTAATTTACATACCATTGCATCAGCGAGGCTTGCAGGCAACCGACGTATAAGAAACTTTTAATTGGTATACGTACAACCCCCTAAATATTTATAGCGCTCTCAGTTCGCACATAGTCATTAATCAGACGAGTTTTAAAAGTAATGGTTGAATACAGGCACTTTCATACATATTCAGTTGGACGTTTATAAGCGCTGTAACCACTAATAAATTTTTTAGTTTGGAAGTGTGAGCCACGGTAGAAAGCCGCACAAACATAATTGTGAAAAATGCTTTCATAACTGCAGTTAATTTGAATCTAAGTCAACTAAGGTAACGGAAGGGTGTACGCAGACGTGCATAAGTTGCGTTTTACTTTGTAATTTTCATATTGTCGGAAGTTCTACCAAGTAGACGACTCAAACGCTAAGATTATTATGAATTTAGTGTAATAACTAAGATCTGTGGAAGGGACTACTTCGAAAGACGAGATAACACGAAGATATGTTTCAAGTTTTTGCAAAAACAATGGAAGCAAAAAGCACAAATCATTTTACTGTGTACTGCCAATAATATAGAAAGGCCTCTACTTCTGCAGACTACAATTGCATCGAGCATCTTTGGGACAAACTTGATCGGCAGTTGCATCCTCCATAACTCTCGATTAGCTTACAGAAACGGTGCGACAAGAATGGGAAAGAATTCCGCAAGGATTTATCGATATGCTAATACAAACTTGTTCAGAAGATGCTTAGCTTTGTCAAAAGCTGAGAAGGTCCTACTAAATATTGAAATTTAAGTTGCCAGATTCAAAGTTGTTAATTATGTTAAAAAAATACAGAGTGATTGATTGAAATGTATTTGCGCTGCTTTTACAAGAACCATTAAGAATTGCAAAATCTGCATCGAGTGAGCCATGGTTCGGTTAGCGTAAGTCCAAAGTTTCAAAGAAATGGATTTTCTACATTCCACAATATTTTTAACGAATGGTTTCAATTAATTATTCTGTATATATTATTTAATGTTATTTTTTTTAGCAATTTATTAGCTATTATCATTCAGTTATTGCTTAACCTGTTCTAAACAGTTTTAAAAATACATATTCTATTATACTTTAGCATTCTTTTTTGTTTTTTTTTTTATAAAAAATAAGTTTCGACCAATTTTTTACTAATGGACCACTTCAATGGAACAGCAGTTTAATTAGAAGTTATGTTGTCTTCCAAAATCAAGCAATGCACCTAAAAAGAATCTCATTGTTCTTATCCGTAAACCCACGAATTTTCATTTAAATCGGTAAAAGTTACCTGTATTCCCTTCTAAATTCTTAGAAACTAAAATAATTAATAAAGTGCCAATTACTTCTTTTCATGGTCCACTTTTCATTAAATCTAGCAATTTGGCTTTTAAAACTATTATTGTAAAAAGCGTAAAATTAAAACCGGAAAAATGATGTATAGTTGCATCCAATAAGGATGGAGCAATAAACATCTTTATAGGTTTCTGTATACACCAATAAAGTATGAGCTCAGAACAATTTGTTATATTGTTACAAGTGCAGTGTATATTAAATCTTTCCTCTCTCTCGCTCCTTTATTTTCAAAGTAACATTTTATATGTCCTTATTCGATATTGTATGAGATATAAAAGCAGGGGAACGTTGTAGAGAAAGATTTTACGACCGGTTTGAGCTCCTGAGGGACGCCAGACTTCTTCTGCGTAAATTTTCTTCCGTCTGAAGGTGCAACCTTGCAAATTCCGCAAGAATTTATCATTACTTCAATCTTTCAAATTATAGAGAATTACAATTTCTTACTCTTGAACTTTCATTATAGATCCCTTAAATGTGTCGTAGATAACTAAATCAACTTTAATTAAAGTTATGTTTTTATAAAAATATTGAAAGATTACTACACATCATTTTATTGTTTTCCAAAATATTCGCCATTAGATTTATAGGCATTTGCATGCGTTCGAATCAATCCTCGAAACAGTTTTTCCTCTTTGAAGGTGGCAAAACATGACTTTTGAAGGCTTCAACACAAGTGAAAAAAATCGCTGTCGACGCATTTTTTCTTTGTCATTGGGGAACAAAAAGAAGGCGGTAAATCAAGTGGATATAGACAATAAGACATTAATTCGATGTTTTTCTGCTTAAAATCATCAGTTGCCTGACACAGTGCTGTGTGGAGACCTGGCATTGTCGTGATCAGTCAATGATAGTAGACATTGTCGATTGTTTTTCCTGATCACATGTATGATTTTTAACAAACCAATTGTTGTATACAATTCAACATTAACCGTTCTTCGATCTTTCAAAGCAAAGTTTGCGACATACCTTGTACAACGAAAGAAACAAGCAATCATTTTCTTCATAAACGAACGACTTTTGTTAGATTCGGTTCATCTGGAAATATCCAAACATTGTTGCTTTCCGGCTCGTACAGTTTCGTCACCTCTCACAATGGATATATGGATATTGAGGTTCCCCTATCGAATGTCCAACGAAAACCTTCATGTGAAATTTAAATTTCTCCACAAAATTTCTTTTTTAAATGGTCACACTAAACAAACTGCTCGACCGATTTCTATGCTGTCATTGCTTCAACAATAAAAAATGTTTAATAAAAAAAATCTGACTATACTGCAAAATTCAGGAGGTTCTAAAATTTCCAAAATTTCATTCAAATATATTTATTAATGAAAAAGTTATAAGAGAATCATTTTTCAAACTTTACAGTGCAATACAAACCAATATGTATTTACAATGCATTATGTTGTAAATTCGGTTCTTATAACATCTGCTAACCAAAGTAGCTCAAAATTTATGAAAAAAAAACAACTAAAATTAAGTCAATGAATATATAATTTCTTATTCAAATTTACTTCAACAAACAAGCTAGTTTCCAATCACTCAACTACCATATTAAGGAAGTTTATTTTTTTTTTTTATTATTATTTTATTATTAATTACTTGTATTTTCTGAATAAATTTTGTTGAGGATACTGCAACATAAAATTGTACTAAACAAAAGTAAAGCGACATTATTTAAAAACTAGTGTAACTAGTATTTCTTTAAAATGTGTAATTTAGAAGACATATTATTATATTCATAATTTTAATTGGAGTTAGATTTTTTTTAACAATTTTGTGGAGCTTAATAATAAATCTAAATAGTATTTAGTTGTTTCTTAATAAATTTTGATCTGTGATCTTGGGCAATAGAGGTTGCTAGAAGCAGCTCCATGAAATAATGCACGGTAAAATCACCTAACTTTTTTGTTAACAAACATATTTGAATGAAATTTTGACCAAAACCATTTCAGTACCTTCTGAATTCAGTGGCGCAGTCAGATTTTTAATAAAAAAATTGCTAATAAATTTTTGCTACATATTTTCAAACTCGAAAAATAATCCTAGTGTACCTTGAAAATGTAGATGAACTTCTGAAATTTTATGTGAAAGTAGACTTTTTAATCCACTATGTATTAAAAAAAATTGTTTGATTTTAATGCAAAATGTAGTGTTTACAGGGGTGCGTCCATTTCTAATGGGTCTCACTATTAGATAGAGGTGGTAATTTGAGCTAGAATGTATTTACATTTCGAATTTTCTGAAGGAAATAAGTGTATCTAAATTTAGGCGATTGAGGACAAAATTAGAAATAATTAAAAATCTGCTTATGTATTTGAATATACTTGAAAGGCCGCTTATATGGTCGTTTACGTCTTCAGAAAATTTAGTTTCCCATTTACGCAATGGTC
Organism: Marronus borbonicus; assembly: GCA_902655005.2. Classification (NCBI taxonomy): domain Eukaryota; kingdom Metazoa; phylum Arthropoda; class Insecta; order Coleoptera; family Scarabaeidae; genus Marronus; species Marronus borbonicus. The sequence continues at coordinate 6,353,456 of LR737385.1, read as the reverse complement.
ATACTTTTATAATTCCAGAGGGTTGGGACATCCTGTATTTGTAATAGCACATTTTTTTTCCTGAAAGGCTTTATTCAACTAGAAGTCTGCAACAGTAAACTGAAACTCTGGGTGGTATTAACAAGTTTGGATTGAAAAGTAATTTCATGGAATATTTTTTTTATTTTAACGAAGGTATGTCCGCTAACTACTTATTTTCCATCGAAGTTGTTTTGAGAAAAACGCTTTAGAATACCTTTATATTATACTATATTTTACTTCTTAATCAGTACAATATATCAACACGTAGGTATTAACGAATGCATATTTATGTCTGCTATTTATTCGACTAGTCATTACTGACAGGAAATTTAAAAAAAACTTGCAGATACAATCAAGCTTGTTTTTAAATTAATTCCGGCAAATTCAAAGCTTATAATTATAACAAGCGAATCGCATGTTTATCTTTTTTCTAGAATTAAAACTAAATAAAAATTGTATTATTAGATTTTCATTCATAGTTATAAAACAAGCACGCAGGTGATGTAGGGATAACATTTTAATGTTGGGTTTGGATATTATTTTAAAACAATGTATGTAAAGGTTTTAACAATATTAATGTATTTCGTGATATGTGATCAGATGATAATGGTAAGTTGTATACCTCAATAAGTAGTTGGGAATAAATCAATGTATTATAATTGTACTTTTAAGAATTTGAAAAATGTATTCATATTACATCTCTATTTTTAGGGAAATTATCTTTTATCATCGATAAGAGATTGTGGAAATAAAGACTACAATGTTCGCGTAAAATTTTCGAAGCTGCTAAGAACGTCTGACCGAAATCCAGTAGTAAACGTAGACGGAACTGTTAAGCACAACGTTAGCATGAATGATGTAAGGACATATTTAAATATTAAAAAAAAATAACGCACCATTAATTTAGGTTTAAGGAATGTCAATTGTTTTTACATAGATATGAGAATCGATAGTCTAAACATATATAAATGTGATAATCAATAAACATTAACGGCCCATATATAAACAGTTGAGTAAGAAAACAGTAAAAATTACCATAATTTGTGGAGTATTATTAAACATCAGTAACGAAAATGGAAACAGTAAATGTTTAATCGGTAGATGATTAGTCAAAAAGTGGTATGCCTCAAGGATTTATTCTGGCCTTTGTTCTTTCTTCATACCTTTATTCTTTTAACGCGTTCACGCGTTTAAAGAGTAAATAATTCTCAGTCTACAAACATCTTCTTCAGAGCGCTTTCCGCTCCCGCTCCAGTTCCCGCATTCCGCGCTGGTCCCAGAGAGTTGTTACTTCGCGTAACATGATGGTAATTTGAGGAACTTTCTAACGTTGTAATTTTTAACTTTTCATTCTTTCTTTAATGGGCAAAATTAATATTATTTATCTGTATCTATATGTATTCAAGAAATTTGTATATGTTACGCAACAGCGTAAAAACCCGATCAACAGATCGGGTTTTTAGCCTGCAATGTTTATATATACTGTAATGTTTTAACGGTATGAAATTTGAGAAAATTCTGAAATTTTACGAAGGTCTTAAATTTATAGAAATTGAGGGTCGTAAACCCGGGAATATCCTTGGTCTTTCGGCAAATGAAAAATTGTTATATGAGACGTGTTAAGACGTAGAAATGAAATTAACTACTAACCTCAAATCTTGTTCAAACACAAGGTTTATGTCCTTCTTCGAACACCACTTCTTCAATACTATACTATTGCACACGTCTGTGAATTTTTAAATTTGAAATATTTAATCAACACTGTTAAACTTGGAGGAAATGCTAAGTACAATGTGCCTGGACGACAGCAATAAAATTGGCGTTGTTGCTAACCATTGCTAGATTACATTCGCAATTGTTTTATTCCATTGTCACCTATAATAATTTTTTAAATGCTGGGATTCTGTGTTCTTTGATGGCACTCTTGACCACATGCAACACTACAACATTAATAGTAGAAATGTC
>LR737385.1:6244737-6336470 GCA_902655005.2 Marronus borbonicus | reverse complement strand
TAACCTTTTCATGTTTTTTACCAACCGACCGAACTTCTCTGAACGGCAGTGTACATACTTAAATACTATACTAAAAATATTCTTTAAAACATATTTAAAAAATTATATAAATTCCGACAAAATTGCAATTTTCTTAGAAATTATTAGTTTTAGGAGTTTTGGGTATAAATGTAATTGAAAGGGATGTAATAGTTCTACGAAGTAGTAACATAGTATACATGATGGTCCATTTAAAAAAGCCAAACTTTTGATACTTGGAAATTGCGTAGTTTGCACACATGTAAAAAACCATCCTGTACATGAAGCGAAACTTCTACGTGTTTAAAACCTTTAAGTTACCCTTTTCTACGTATTTGCCAAATATCTTCCCTTAATTGGCACTAATACAGTTATTTTGATAGTTACTATAGTGTACTGATTTTTGTTGTATTTTCATTCTTTTCGAAACAACTTGACTACGTCACAACTTTCATCAAAATATAAAGCGGAAGTGAATGTAATACTTTCTGATGAGTTCAATGTTAAATTAATATAAATAGTGTGCCATTAAAAGAAAAACCATTCTTTATGCTACCTTGTATTAATTGAACACCTGTATATTTCGTATAAATATGCACAAGTGCAAATATAGTAACCTTTATTTGAAATATCCTTTCCTATCCTTTATATCAACTATAAATAAGATATTGGTCTTCCTCGCATTAATGGACCAGCCTGTATTTGGAACTCATTTCGTACATGTTGAAATTAAAAGTTTAAAGCTAAAGTTTAGAAATTAGATTAATTAATGAAAATTTAACTAGCCCATAAAATGACCAAACAAATTTAAATAACACACTACAGTGAAATTTACGCAAATAAGAAAATATTTTTTCTTCATATTTTATTTTTTTATTCCATTAAATAACATCTTCCTAAGAAGTCGTTTTATTTTACAATTTGTGTTTAAAAAATCTTACAAAAACAAAATGTATTGAAGAAATTTATGGAATTTGTATTGAAATAACTTTTAAACTAACTTTGGTAGTTAGTATAGGGGGAGACACTTACCCTAGATTAGAAAAAAAATACTAGAAACGTTATAAATATTTTCGTGAAACTACCAAATTCATTAATGCTTAAATATTTTACTAGCTATGAATGAGTTTACTTAAATTCCTTCTATATTCATATCGAACATGAATTTAGTTTATTAAAAGCTTTTATAAACAAACGATGACGCGTAATTATTTCTTTGTTATAACAAGAAACATCCCTCCGACTTTAAGATTAGCAATAAAAACATGAGATCGTCGCCACCCTCTATTTACTCATCGATAAGCTTCATAAACTCCTTGCGAATGGCTCTGTACGAAGGGTGAGTCTTTATCGTCTAATGGAAAATGATATGGCGTGCGCGGTCTGGACACTGTCAAAATTAATAAAGATTTTTATGTAATGGTGATCCCTCGAATGGGACGAGAGTATGCCTCCACACGTACTAGATCCGTGACCCAGAATAATAATGTGCGTCTTCGGCGAGATGATAATGACACTTCCATTGCAGAAGGTATATGAAGCGCGTAGGATATGGGCGAGCGGCGAGCAGAATGTCTTCCTGCTTTACAAATGATTTATGGATAGGACCACTGGGGGTAATTCTTGTGTGCGTGTCCTTTCCTGATATTTAATATACCTAACCGGAACGTTTCAAGAAAATTTATTTAAATTAATCGAATCTTTCTACTTAATTCATATTAATACTAATAAATATACCCACAACTATTTATTAACACATTCAGAATACAAAAATAATCCAGACTATAACCCAATAGACTTTCGTTCTTTGTGTAAGTTGCGACAGTAATATAATTGTACATACGTTGAATGATACTTTTGAAAATTTCGGTCATGTTGGTCGCTCAGTTGTTGTTTAACAGTCCTTTGTACCGTGTTCCTATAAAAATAGAAAAAATCGAATACCAATCCGTTATTGAATTCTTTCATTTACATACGCAAATTAAAGCCGAGGCGGACGCTGTTTGCGGCGCTCCATGGGCGACTGAATTTAAATGTGGTCGTATATTCCAGCTCGGTTGGCAATCAAACACCTAATAGTGCTAGACGACTGTCAAATTAAGGTTAGAGATAGCAGAGGCTGGCATCTTGAAAGAACGTGTTTGTCACATACTTACTGAAGATTTGAGCATGGAAAAGCTAAACCGTCATTGGGTGCCACGCTTACTCACTCAGAACCAAAAACGCGTTCAAATCCATATCTCCAAAGCCCGGCTTAAGCAGTTTAAGCGAAATAAGTCGGAATTTCGGCGCCTGTTAATAACTGTATGTGAAACTTGGATACAACGACCAAGATATAGTCGAAACAGTAGAGTGCAAAAGCTAAATCTTCTCCAAAAAAGGCAAAGACCATTTTATAAGTCACGAAAATCATGGCGACCGTTTGTTAGAATTGTCATAAAGTTGTGTTAATCAACTTGATCCATCTTGATAATGTAAAAACAATAACGGGGGTAGCATAGTTCAACAAGAAAAAGGTAAAAATTGCGGAAAAGCGGCCCTTTTGAAGAAGAAAAAAGTTTTGTTCCGCCAAGATAACGCACTGTCTCACACTTTAATAGTAACCATGGCATTCATCCACAGCGACTTTTTTTCGTTTCGTAGGTTTCGTAGGCTCAGAGTTTCACTGAAAGGTCATGAGGCAATCACATTCGTAAAGGCCTAGGTACTTTACAGAACAAGATGCCAACTACTATTTGAACAGGTTAAAGTGATGGAAGCATTGCTAGGGAAAGTGTGTAGACTTACAAGGGAACTATGTTGAGAAACAAAACTGAATTTGACAAAAAGTACTTGTTTCGTACGTAACAAATGAAATCAGATTTTTTGAAAATTCCAAATTAAACAACCTACAATGTTTAATCATACCTACCTACCTAAAATAGAAATAGGGAATATTTTTATTTTCACTATATAGTTGAATCAACTTATTGAATAATCCAGCAAAAGTTTAAATAAATCACAATGATTATATAAATTATTTGTCTTGCAACTGCCGTAACCACCGTAGAACATGCAGCAACTAGTTAAGTTACCCCGCGGCGTGCAACATTTAAAAGAACAATAATTAAAAATTCTCTTTTAAAACATATTTATACTTCAGTACCAACCTTGTAATGTAGAGTCCATGTATTCAGTAAGCTGATTAAATCAGATAACCAATACAGCATGGTCCCAAACAGGAAGGTAATTATAAATTCAATCTAAAATTCACTTTTAGAATACACTTTCGGAATTTCAAATAATTCGAAAAGAAAACAATGCAAAGAGTATACAAAACAAAATATGTAGATAATTGAAAAATAAAAGACGCACAATTTTTCCTGACCTCCAACCTTTCCCATAAATAAATCCAATTAAGAATTTTATAGAGTTTGCTCATTTTATTCAGGTAATTCTTTGCACGTGTAATAGGATCAGAAACAGAAATGATTAGGGTAATCTTTGGTACATTATTAAGTTTATATTTCAACATTGCCGTGGTGCGTCGCCATGCGGAAAATGGAATATGTAATTTGTTTGATTTATATTTTCAACGTAATGGATTTTCATGCTTTTCCATCCAACTGCCACTTATATATTTTGCTGATTACGTTATTTTGTCAGGTATGGTATAGTAGTACGGATAACCCATATCTTATGAGCAGTGGAGTTTTAATTTCAAATTAAAAATTATGATTCATATGCTTTTCTAAAAGGAGGATTATTGACCAGGTTTATGGATATTTAAAATCAGCATATATATTAGGTTCCCGCACACTTCCAAAGTATCATGTTATGCGTATGCGTTATATGTACAGATAACGTGTAAGTCTTCATTAACACCAGATCTATGGGGGATTAGATATACAAAATTAGTTAATTTTCTGGCAACATTTTACGGAATTGCGAGATCAAATAATGTGAAGATAATTGTAATAACATTGTACTGAAAATTCACGTAATTGTACAAAGCTGCGCCATCATTAAAACGTAATTTTCATTAATATATTGGAGCGATTTTATTATAGTAAAATATGCTTTAAAACTAGCGAAAATCCACAGAAGGTAGCTTAATTCCTAAAACTTGAGAAGAAAATATGCTGTTTTTATATTTAGTAAACATTAAATAAACTTGTCTGACAAAAATTAAAAATTTTGCCGAGAAGAACCAAGTAATTATTTTCCTTGAATTTCCGCATTAAATTTTGTAAAAATGTAGGAAATAGTAAGAAAAAATCCCGGGAAAGAATTACTGTACTACGATCGCATATTGGGCCAATCATTATTTCCTATAACATAAAACATTATGGCGTATTCTAGAGGTTTTATATTTATCGGTGGATTTTTCTATCTTGAAATAAATAATAGAAAATAGACCCAGATAGTATTAGTTATTCACCAACACATCTCGCAACGAAAAACTTTATTCCTTTTAATGAATGATCTGCTAATATAGTCACATAATTTTCTTCGTTAATGGCACTGGCAGCACAAGTTCGTCAAGCTATCTGCCACGCTAGTTCTAAGTTCGAGCGATTTGCAGAATACTTGAGCAGATGAACACACATCTGCGAAAGCAGGCATAATATTCTCATGGCCAATACTTCTCTGTAGATGGCGAAAGCTGTTGAATATGCGAAAGATGAAATAGTTACTGTTTTCTCATTTACTCGTTCTTTAATTATAACTATAAGAACACTACATAACTTGTATGTAGAATGTATTAATTATTCAAATAATTGTTGGAATTTGTACAGTGTAATGCACTAAATGCTAAAATTAATTTCAGTAAGCACGTTAAATACACTCGCACAAATGTTGAAAAAAATGTAAGATTCTTGTAGAAGACGTAAGTTATGCGACGTTCTTGTCTCTACAATATTGTTTCACTAGTTCACCATCCTTGGGCATACCGAAGGCTGCAATGCATTTGCTTATGCATGAACTTCTAGGTATCAAAAAAGATCTGTTTCAGATAGATTCCATATAATTTGATCGAAGAAAAAAGGGCACGTGTGCTCAATAAATTTTACAGAATATATAACAACGTAATACTCGACGAAACATATATTTGTACGAGTCAGAAACTAAACAACAATCAACGGTTTGAGCGTTCCCAGATGAACCTAATTCAGCAAAAGTTATTAATTCACGAAGCACTTAAGTTTTATTGCTGATATTCTCCTGATTTACCGCCTCACTTCTCCTTGTTTCCAAATATCAAACAAAAATCCGTAGACAGTGCTTTTTTCAAAGGAAGCCCTCAAAAACCATGTTTCGGAATACCACCTCCAAAACTACAAAAGTACCTCCGGTAGGATATCTTTAATTTTCTTGGTAATATCACTAATATCAATGTATGCACATATTAATAATTCATAGCATATTTTTTTCTTTTAAGCGATTTTATTGAAAAAAAATTATGACAATCACTCAACAGCAAGTGAAGATATTTAACAAGAGAAACATTGGAGTTTCTTCTCTTTTGCTAGCTTTTTTTTGTGCCAACAGTGAATACCAGTGAACTTAAGAGTTTTCGGTGTTTGAAAAATTTGCAGTAATTCGACTGGTAATCTCATTGTAAGAAGAAAAATCTCTATCACGGAGAGAAATCTTCCTTCATCGTCACTTTTGCCTCGACGCACTCACTACCTATTACTGTTACATGCGTCCGCAATAAAATTCGTTTTCATGGAGGGAAAAACCGACCGTCGGAAACTGTGCCCCGAATAATGCCCGCGTGTCCAACTCCGATTACGCCCTCTTCTTTCCTCTTAAGACTAAATCAGCGCCACCGAAAGTGTAGGAGGTTAATGCGCTTATGTGTGCGCGAGGATTCACGACGGGAAGAGAAACGACGAACTACTCTTCGTCCAATTCCCGCAATAGTCGCCTCTACATATACAACATCGAGGGGGGCTATCTTCTTCTGCGTTACTCAGAAAAAGGATCTTCTGTGTGAATAAAATCGTCCGGTCTCCTACCGCCGACTACCATTACTGAAGCTGTCGTTCTTCCAAGGAAAAGCTAGCACACTTTGAGTTCCTTGACACGTCGCAAAAAATGATGTTACGTCCCGAGGACGTGCCCAGAATAAGTCACGCAAATAGAAGGAGAGCCTGGAAATAGTAGCGGTTGACGGTGGTAAGTGAACGCGACACAGTACTGTGTTATAAATGGCATAAAATCGCAGTATATCAGGACGAATATTTTCCAGTTAATATGCACCGTTTCGAGATTTCCCGTCAAGATCAAGAGATCTTGACGGCCCCTTGCTTGAATATAATCATAATAGAGCTATTATGCGAGAAAGGGAAATATTTAAAGGGCCATAGCGAAAAACGGTCATCTCGTAATAGCTACTGTACAACCTACTTGAGAGGATACTAAGAGCAGCATGAATTATTACGGATTTCCGTTCATAGGTTTTTAGGAAACCTCAAGATTGGAGGGAAATATTGTAGGTACAACGCAAGTGCTTCAAAGTAACAAATATTATTACAATGTTAACTTGATATTTAAGCAGTCGACAGTTGGAATCATGAAAACTCAAAAAGAACTAGTCATTTAAACCCGAAAATATTTTATGGCCTTCAATAGAGGTTTATGAAATGTATAATGGGAAAACGTCAGCTGTAGATATATATCTCATATCTCCGAGTACTGCGCTCTGGTTTACCTGCAATGTTATCGTCGATAGACTCCCGATTGTTATCTACTATACTAAATGGTTAATATCTGATAGAATGATGCATCCAAAATCTTGGCTGGAATTTATCGGGCTAACCGCAAATTGAGTGGAATACACCAAAATGATTACTTAGTTTTTCATAATTCGTACCTGCATGGGACTCCTATTTATTTCTCGTAGCATGAAGCTGTCGGTTCTGGGACAATAAAAGTTGTCAAACCTTAAAAACCTTGTAAACCTTGTTAATAAATGAATTAATTAAAAATATTTAAGTTAAAGTTTTATTACAAAAAATACCTTGAAATCAGATAAAATACATTTAATAACCGTAAATTGAACACAGGCAAGAGAAACGAAAAAATAAAATATAATGAGCGAAAATGGGGCCCCCAAAAGTAATATAACACCAAATATTAAATTACATTAAGTGATTAGTATTTATAGTAACAAAAAATATATGATTTGATCACTTTAATGCAACGGACTAATTAGAACTGACAGATATGAATACAAGAGGAGAGTATAGATAAACAATGATATGCGATTTGACGTAATGGGCGTCTTCTTCAGTTGACTCATCCCCCTAGACTGGTGAATAACACTTTTATTCCCACTTTTACTTCGCACTGTAGCCACTATTACGGCTATAATTAACGCCGTTCTTTCCGTAGCACACCTAGCGACTTGTATATGTCGTAACTATGGAATTATGCTAGGCAAACTTACATTGTTACATTATTTTCTTGACGTTTTTGGCCACGATAATACTCATATACATATACCTTTTTTCCTTAGAGGACCTACCCTTTACTTGTTTTCTCGGTAATTGGGTTTTGTTTCAGCCAACTGCCGTTTCTCTTGGAATATTAGTCACCTGTTCGCTCTAGTCGCTTATCGCCAAGTGTAGATAATAATGCTGCTGATGGTATTCATTTCGCGCTTTTCCCCCCGAATATCGTTGCTCTCGTCATCTCGCCCCAATCACAAGTCGCACGACAAATCAGGCGAGTGAAAAAATCAATAAATCAACCGAAACTTCATAGCATATACGGATGTAGCGGGAAACTATCACGACATAGGCGTCCCTTTCAGTTGATGAATTGGATCTGATTTAATTTTTTTACTAAGAAAAGCTTTGTAAATAAGTAAGACATGCAACCATCTTCATCATTAGTGACCAGAGTATGTTATGTCACTGGACAACTGATGATCCTGTTTAAATTCGTCGCAGGATTGAAAAGCGCCTTTTACAATCATGAATGTGTACTGCAAAAACGCGCGGGATGTACACCTAGGCTTACGAAATATGGGCAAAGTGAGAACTATCAATTACGAACGCATATAATTCTTGTAAAAAGTCCATTCCTTATGTCATTTTTGGAAGAGATGGTAAAGAAATTTTCTTCAAAATTTTCCTTTCTGAGCGTTTGCTTGAAGTATACAGTTATATATATATTCAATTAGGTTAGTTATACAGCATATATGAACATTTTATACTTAATAAATATCGAAACTAAACGTGTTCCGGGTTTGTACCGTGTCATGTCGTTGGTTAAAATAACACTCGACGTTTCGCCCACAATCGTATGGGACTTCTTCAAGAGAGTGATGGCAACAATTAGCACGATAACTCAACGTGTGAACCACGCCAGAGGCGAAACTAGCAACTAGGGAAGCAGTTGATCACGGTAACTCAGCATGTGAACCATGCCAGAGGCGAAAACCAACTGCAGCAGTCAACTGACTCTGGCCGTGGAAGCCTACGTTTTTATTTTAATAAATATCGTTCATTTGCCTTGTATATTTGCTTACATCCTGTGAACTATCGGATAATTCTGCTAAATGCAGTTTGAACTGTATCACACAGAAATGATAATCCTTGTACCAAGGAACGTCTGTACAGAAAATACTTGCATAAGAACCAAAGTTAACTCACAATCAATATGAAGAATATGACAAAGAACTGGAAATTAATTCATTTTGCATCTAATGCAGTGGTTTTAATTGGTAACTGAAAGCAGTAGATATTTTTTTTGTATTATACCAGTTAAAAAGTATTTGAAGATTCTTTTTATTCGATAAATTTCTCCCTCAATATGCCAGTTTATTTAATAAATAAAGGTTAGGAAACGTTTCCTAACATTTATTTTATCGAAGCATTTTTATCTATGGTTTAAATTAAGTGATATACCTCCACTATACATAAGTGCTACTAAGAGAATGATTGATAGAAATGATAACAAATAGGAAAGGGGGGAATAATCAACGTATTCGTCTCAGTGAATTTAAATTTCCTCTCAAATTAAACGAAACTTCTCGATATGCTTAATATGAATTTTCGAAACTAATAATTGCACTTGGTCGTAGTAAAATTCAATAGCATTACCCTAATTCGCAACTCATACTAAAAGTCAGGCATTAATTTCAATACTTCCTCTTCTGTGTATCTATTTCCAGAGCGCTAATTAATCTTCGGATTGTCTACCTCAACGCTATTAATTAATTCCGGATACGTACGTTACTAGCGAACAGCAAATAAAATTATCAAGGCATATCACCGGCTCGCATTAGGATCCTGCGAAGAGTATTAATTTCCATTCAAACTTATCAAAATTAATTCCACGACAAACACAAGATATCCAATTTATTAAGCGAATTTGTAACTCAGTACCTCTACACCTAAATGACGAAGTACCGTAGGAACTTCCTCCTGTGAATAGGCGATCCCGCATTCTCCGAATTTCTACAAATTCTACAACAAACACGACAACGAAGTTCAAGGCTTTCCTCCTTCTCCGATTACAAAACGTCTGAACTTAGTTATTCCTGGTGAACGCAATAAAAATTTCTCGAAACTACGCAGAATTTATGTATATTACGTAAGATGGTAACTTTCCACTTTAGAAGATGAAGCCGATGATGAGTACATCTTAATTTTGGGCTTAATATACAAGTTGACAGCTTACCGTACAACTACATATAGCACGCTACGAGCAAAGTTTTCTGAACAGCTGAGAATTATTTCACTCTCGCAGTATCTACTTTAAATAGCAAGTTGGGAGTATCGAAAGATTTTCGACGGGAGTATATACTTAATTGCACTTTGCTAATGTATTACTTTGTCAGACATAATGGTTCTCCTAATTGGGTTAATTGAAGAAACCAGAAAATTAATGAATTAGTTTCTTGATACTCTGGATTATCTTTTTATTACAACGCCAATTACAAACCCGGTTTAAAAAAAAATATTTTCAGTTTGTGCAGTATTATAGTATGTGCTATATATTATTATACGAAGCCGAAAAACCGAATTATTGAATCATTCAGGCACTTATGAGTGCAGGGATAATTTAGATTCAGCCTTTAATGAAAGATCACCTTCTTTAACCACAATTAACTAATGGTTTGGACTTTGAACGCGAAAGGAATCTGCATCACAAAGGAGCAGGACGTCCTCGTACTGCCGCGATTGAAGAAAATATTCCTGCTATTAAGAAAATAGTTGAAAAGTACAACAGAGGCACCAACCCAAGATAAAATTTTCAGCCGTTAAGACAATCATGTACAAATTTTACATGCAAGCACATTTAATAAAAGTTGTTAGTTGTTTTGTACCGAATCTGACTTTCAAAAAGCAAAGCGTGTGAGCTATGAAACTATAACTCTTTTCCCGTCAAGAAACCTTGTAGATAGTGAAAAATTCTGGGATGGCAGACCCCTCTGTATTTATACAATAAAATAAAAAACACTTTATGCTAGGAATTGTACAACAAAATGTGTAGTTGCTCTAACAAAGATTACAATGAGATTTAAGAAAACGTGTTGGTGTCACATATTTCACTATATTGTAGTATTACGATTCACGCATATTGTATAGTTCAGTATGTCCACTCGTTCAAAATTAAATTTCCTCTTATGGCTGTAAACTCATTTTCAGAAGCGTCAACTCCTTTCATCTCTTATTATCTAAAGTAAGAGACGAGTTAGGGGAATATTATAAGTCAAGTCAACGACGGTAAAGGTGGAACGGTAAAATAAGTTCTCTTCTGTTCAATTTTCTCATATCCTAAAATATCTAATTTAATATAATCCATTTCTACAACAATTTCCAAAATAATTTGAGACATATCCCAGTGTAATTTCGTAAATCAGTGATCGTTCGTCAAATTTGCCATTAAAATTTAATATTGCACAGTTGTAGGTGGTAAAAAAGGCCATGGAATAGCATATAATCAAGCTTTCAGTTGTGTCCCTGCATCACATGCTTTACGCTACTTCTAGAGATAAGAGTTTGCGATTGAGTTTCGTTTATTGAAATATTTTTGAAAAAGTAAAATTATCCAAATTTGCTATGATCAAAACAATCGCTTTCGCGATTAAATAAAAAAGTGAGGAAGCGCTAATTAAATTTGTGACTTTTGAGTCCAGTAGTCATCTAGGTAACAGGTATTTGTTTGTGTTCCCATTATCAAAGTGTTTGAAATTCGAAATTCAAATCAGGTGTAGTGGTTCGAGTGAGTTGAGTTTCAGCTGGAACATCGCTATATCAGGTTACTTTCCCGTTTCAAATGTTGCTCATTAAATTAATCTCTTGTTAACTATTCGAACTTAAATTGCAAAAACTTGTTTTTGATACATTCCCGAATACCACAAATCCTAAATTTAATTATTTAATATAAAAAATCATCTATTTTCTATTTTTCCCCCCTCAAACAAAAGAATACAATACATATTGTTATTTTAAGTATATACTTTCCTCGAGGTAGTCATAAAGACGAAGAACCGCCAACAAAAACAAGGAAGCAGCGAGCTATGAAAGAATCACATACACGCGATGTTATTTGATGGGGCTGGTGTATGCAAATAAATTGAATGAAGAAAAAACAGCTGTACACCAAAAAATTTTTAGCTAAGGCGTTTAGTAGAGTAGTTCTAAGAAGGGTTCTGTTGTCTAGGCGGGGTAGCTTGTATCTCTTGGCACTAGATGATACTAGGAGATATTAGCTTGCTAGATTGTGAATTATATACAGGATAGGCAGAAAATAGTCCGCTTGTTAGTGTTTTCTCTCGTCAAACTGGCTTTGTTGCGAATGATTCCATAATTATTAGTGCACGGCATTAATTGTATTCCATCCATAGCACGAACTATTATAGCATTATCTTTGGTTATGTGATTCATCTTAACATTTTCAGACCATTACCTCTGAAACAATCCACTTCTCAAAAAAATTCCAATTTATCTTTTTCTTTGCATTATTTTATTACAAGTGTAATAACAAGCATTTAGTTATTTCAATTTTTTTACTTTTTTTTTTTGAGATTTTGAGTAATCAATTAGATAATTTAGAGGCATCATTTATTCTCAGTCAAGCTTATAATATATTGGTGATACCAAAATGACTTGTAATCTGAAGCAACACTGTTGCTATAGAATCGTTACTCTGTTTTGATCTTCTAGTCTAGACACGATTTGAAAAATTAATTAAAAAAGTTCTTCGCAGTGTGCAACATGTAGTTGGTTTTAGAACCCACGCCAATTTAATTTAGTTAATTTGTATTATCTCTTGTATATTTCCAAATAACTCACAAGTTACTGCATGAAATTGCACGAACTATTGTTTATATTTTAAACAATTTGTTTAATCATAATGATAATATGTATTTGTATTACCTTTACTTCTTACTGAAAATTAATACAGCAAACTAACAACGAGTACTTACCTATTTTTGTAATTTATGTTTTGCACTCTCTCTTGAAATGTAATCTATCAAAGCATATATCGTCCCTTAACGCAGAGTTATCCTAACTTAATAAGAATTATGCGGGACATAAGCTAGTTCTGCAAAATTACATTTGCATGAAATATAATATTAATCCTGACGTACTTTGACGCTTCGAAAGGTTTCTGTTGTATATCAGTGACCACACGAAGAGCATTCTTATGTTGGTTGTGGCAAACAACAGCATTCATACGGAATCGGTGCTTTTTTGTTGTGCCAATAGATATCTCTAGAATTGAATTTCGTCTGTAGGTCGGGTAGTGCTTGATAGGCTGGCTTGCAGCGCCGCATACTGATGGAAGCCAAACAAGCTCCAAACATGCATTATTGTTGATGCCTTATGATAAAACGCTACTTTTAACACTTGATGTGCGTTGGTATAATTTTTTTATTCATATTAAATACATGTTTATTAAGTATCAAAAAACATTGTGTTAACTATAAATATATGGCATCCTTGCTTTAAATACAAATTATATTTATAACTAATATCTTATATTGTTAATTTTAATTGGAAAGAATGCTATTATCACGATATTTTAAAATATTAATTTCTATCTTAAAGGTTTACGTTTACTATTTTTTTATTTACGCTGAAAATATTGTATTCGTGTCCTCCATTTTAATAAAAAAATATATTAGGCTGCAATATGTTATTAAATTTGCAATGTTTCTCTCCGCGCATATAATAATTATTACAAAAGAATGAAATTACATTTAAAAGTGAATAAATCAAAAACTAAGGAATTAGAACAGAATAATCATTTTTAAAAAATGCCTACACATATAGGTTTTACAAAAGAACATCTTCACTAGACTCTAAAAGCAGCAAATAAAGTATATTCCAAAAATAAACATTTATCAAATGCTATTATATCCAGAATAAAGCGTAAAATAAAAACTCTGTATGAATTTTCAATTCCGGTAATGAACATTTTATCGGAGATGTGCATATAAACTGAGAACGACGTAAAGGAAGATATTTTTCGTCTTCTTTCATGCATACAAAAACTTTTAGGAAAGTTATTAAAGTCGGGTTGCATCCTTGTTTGTACACTCTTAAAATTTTAACTTTCCTACATGGGGTTCGTACCCGTGTTTTAGGAACGTATTACTGCAACGGAATTTATGATACCAAGCAAATTTGAGCGAAACACTTGCCTGGCACGTTTCATCGCATTATTCATATAACCGGCACTAAACGTATGGCTATACATATTTCACTGGCTACATCGTGGTTTATAGACGGTGTTATATGACGACATCGCCAGCATAAATACTTTAATATATTTTTTGTTCGTCTCCTTTTCAGAGTAAGTCGTTAAATATATTTGGTACAGAACGATTAAAAAGATGTAGGGTATTGCTGCATTTCTATCGCTTTGCTGGAGTTGTAGAATTTATGACTATGGAACGGTGAAAAATTATAGGTTGCAGATACATAGGAAAATCAATTAAATTAGCTTCCTAGGAGAGAAATGGGATGTAGCCCTTAAAGGTAATGCTCCTGCAACCTTTTAAAAAGGTTGAAGCTAAAACCAGGAGTTAAGATAAGGATTGCACTATGCTGCTGTTAAAGATACAGTAAGCATAAAAAGGTATTTGCACACCACACAACTCTAACATTTGTTTTGTTGTTACTTATCTTAATGAAACGAAAATACACTGGCTGCAATTAAAAATGCACTTCTAAATTGTATTTCGTTAACATCTTATAATTGTATTTCTGAAGGTCAACTTAAACTATTGTTTATCATATTGCATTGGTCTTGTTTTTCAAGATTTGCATGAACCAGATGTTCCGCACACCTGTTACCTGATAGTTGCATTCGAAGTGTACAAAAATGCGTGCAGTTTATTTTAAGAAATTCTAAATGATGTCTTGCGGTGCACGTTTTCATCACTTTATAACCAATTAACCTCCATCGAACGTAGCCGGATTATTGAGGTACATAAAGGGGGTGTTAGTTTCAGCGAAAGTGCGCATAAACTTAATCGTACTCATTCAACTGTGTTGCCGTGTGGAAACCTATAGATCGCGAATCAAAGTGAAGCGTGTAGAACAACCTTAGGCCCAACCAAAAAGAGCATCCGCCGAAAAGATTTTCTTTTGAAACATTAGGTTGTCCAACACCGGTTTCAGTCGGTAATATTTTTAGCGCAACAGTAGTGGAATACTATCGCTCGTAGAACATCATTACGAACGAGTAGTGCGTACGGGGTTCCGTAACAACCGGCCTCTATTGCGATTACCTTTAATGCCTGAGCATAGACGCAGCATAAGTAGCATAAACAGTTTTGATACTAATAAACATTATTTAGAAAACATTTGTTAGTGGTGCACTTTTAGTTGCCGCCAGTGTATAATATGTAAGATACCGTTTAAAAACGCTTTTAATATAAAACCAAGTATTTGAGTAATGAACAAATATCCCATTTGCCATTCCGATTATATACGATCAAGGTAGATACGATCGTACGACCGACTCGAACTCTGTATATTTAGGTTTCCCTCATATCAATACACTGCCAACTCTTCATTCTAAAATGTATCATTATGACACAGTACAGTGACACAGCACTGCACTGTGCCGCAGTTGGGACATGATAATCTTTATATCATGACATCGGATATCATTTTCACAGGCAATCTTAATGATTATTCTTTTGTGTTAATTGCTGCAAAATACTTAAATGAATCTTCGCAATTTAGAGATTATTCATGATTCCGGCTAAATGAATTTCATTAACTCTTATTTATTTACGAGGTCGCTGAGATGACTCACATTGCTACATAACGGGCTAACTTGCTACAATGAGGAGCAAGTTAACCCGTTACTCTTACTACAAGCCATCAAATCGTCTTTATATTTAAATAATTAATTGCAATGTTGGACATTCCATAACTCTGCATCACTGAAAAGAATCCCATTTATGCCACTATCATATTTATCCGTGGTCACTTAGGACCAGATCAAGGTTAGTTCAGGAAATTATGGAAAGATATGGAGAATTATTACCAAGATTCTACGAACTCATTGCCTACCACTATATTGCGCTACACCGTGTGTATTATTACTTTCAAAGGCATAGATCTTATTAATAAACCAAAAAGCCAATAATATATCGACATAACAAAGTACCTACAAAACGCGCGCAGCATGTTCATCCCGTTTATGGGGCATGTATTTTATGGATTTGTATATATGCGCGGTGGTTCGTCTCTTATAAAAGTTTATTGTAAGGAAACAGCGGCGGCCACAGCAAGTGCCGGTATGCAAGAGAGACTAGGCGCCTATCCACCCTTTCTCGAACCCGAACTTCCCTCGATTTTCACGGAACGGGACGCGAGCGCTATTTAGAAGCGCCCTCTTTCGCTGGCTGCAGCCTGTAGTCGGCCTGTACGGAACTCGTAACTTCGGATGATAATAACGCGTGCCAGCAACGACCCGAACCTAATGGATATCATTTTCTTATTGTCTCTTTGTGTTCCACTGTTGCCCCGGCCGCGTTACCCCGTATTAAAGGATATTAATGCGTCGAAAAATAAATAAATATAAATTTTCAACGAAACAATAACGTTCTCTCCGGAGAACCGGCCGCTGTTTTATGTTCGCTAACGCGGAATAGAAGCGCTGAATTATGATGGTGGTAATGTTTGTGTATAGTATCTACGCGAGCCAGACATTTAAGGGTATTACACAAATTACTTTTGGTAGCCTGTTAATGGATATATTTACGTGATTATTGTATCCTTTATAGTAAACTGCCTATAGTAAATTTTAAGGTAAATAGTACTATTCCCGAAAATAACTACTGATTTTCATGCCATCCTTATTAATTTGAAAATTAAGTTTTGATTGCAGCAGAATACTATTAAGATATCGTATAAATAATAACAAATGATACCAATGCGTAATGCATCTTATATGAATATTAACAATCTATGTGCGTATGAATAGAAACTAATCCAATCTTTAGTTGCGAAGTTGTGCTTGTTGCGTAAATGCCAGGAGAAACAAATCAATTTTCAAACAATATAATAGGCGCCATAAGGTATGTTCTAACAATATTTCTATGTAAATAGGGTGATTCATTTTCGAGCTTCACCATGGGAATCTCGCTTATGATTGGAGAAAAATTTGATACCTACATGCATGTTCTATGTATGGGAGACATAATATGCATTGTTAAAGACAATCTGCTCAAGGAAGACCGTAATCAATACCCGATGAAAATATGGATATCAAACTTACATTCATCCAGAAACTAACGTCAATTGTTGGTGCTTACCTGAATTGTAATCTTGGTCTCTCATTAAGCCGTAGATGGCAACAAAGAAGGCAGTCTGGACCGTCTGTTACTAGAATACAGAGCTAGTGGGACTTATGTTGCCAATTCACGCAGGTTCCTTAAGATTTTAATTCACGTTACTTGGTCTAGAATCTTAACACTAAAAGCATGTACGACCACCGTAATAAGGAAAATAATTTTTCTTTATCAGACTTATAAATCAAATTCTTATGCCACTACCCTTATTAGTATAATTAAAGGCTAATCGTTGCAGTTTGAAAATATGCTTCTTTAGAAAATCATAAAAATATTAATATCGTAGCACTTTAAAAAAATGTCGAACATTCTTTTTTGAGAGTAAAGACTGCACAGAGGCCGAGGATGAATTTCACCAAACTTATGATTGGAAGAACTTTAACATTTTAGGCAATTAGATTATTCTCATCCTGAAACTGGTGATACTTGCCAGAACGCTCTTCACTGGAACTAGAACCTCCAGAAGTTGACTCATTAACCATCGCCATGTTATCGGCGGAGACATAAGAATATTGTTTTGTTTTTTAGTAAATATGCAGACCTACGAGGGCTTGTATGACACCGTGGAAAGACGGAGTTAGAAAATCGAAGAGAGAGTAGTGATTAAATATTTGCTTTTAAAAAGAAAACCAATGATAAGATAAAAGTCAAACTCGCTGCTATTGACTGGTGAAGCTGCGGGCATCTTAATTGAGCGGTTGCGTAACTCATTTGAATGTAAGGAAGATGGGTGCCAGGATGGCTCATAATTCGTAACTGTTGACGAAACATTTTATTATCACAGCACACCAGAGACCAAAAAACAATCCAAA
The DNA here is from genome assembly GCA_902655005.2 of Marronus borbonicus. NCBI lineage: Eukaryota > Metazoa > Arthropoda > Insecta > Coleoptera > Scarabaeidae > Marronus > Marronus borbonicus. The sequence goes on along the minus strand of LR737385.1, from coordinate 6,318,818 downwards.
AAGTGGGTTTTTCGTGGCCAAAAAAGCTAAAGCTACTTTATCGACTAACAAGATCATAGTCACAGTGTTTTTGGATGAACTCGACATAATCCACATTAATTAACTTGAAAAGGGCAAAACGATTAATGGCGTGTATTATGTCAAATTACTTCATCATTTCAGCAATGCAGTGAAAGAAAAATGTCCGAAGAAACAGAATTGATCGCGCGAACAAATCAATTCTGTTTCTTCAAGACGCGTGCACACTTGTGTCGTCGCCATTGCAAAATTGCGTAAGTTAAGATACGAACTGCTGCCGCATACGAAAAAATGGTTCGGCAGAAAAAGATGAAATCATTGAAAAAACAAACGTCTATTTACAGGTTAGAAAATTTTTAGGTGATATACAAAATCAGAAAAACGTTGGAGTAAGTATTGACCCCAAAAGAGTTTATGTTTTAGAGAAAAGAAAGTTTTTCGTCCGAAGCAGAATATATATTAAAAAAAAAAAAAAAAAGAAATAAAATGTCTATTTTCGGAATACCAATCGGGGCTACTAAGATCGTTAAAGAGATCTTACATCTTCTATTCTGCGCTTCCTTTAACCAAAATAAAATACATGCAAATGAAATTTTAAAATTTCCCAGCGCATTATATCCCTCCGGTCCTTTACAACGCAATCCACCTCGAACTTCACGAAAAAGAATCTGGGACGCGCTCGGGTCGACTTTGATTGATTGATCACAGAGGGAAACAAGATTAAGGAGTAAGCAAATGGCTAATCCTTTCCGGCAGAGATTGTTTGATACCCTTCTACCTCCTTGGATCTCTTATAAACTATAGCGAAATTAAATTAATGATCAAAAAGGAATCTGCGCATCTCGCTTGGGATGTACCTGAATTCTTTTTCCAAATAGGTATTTACAATTCGCCATAGTAATTTATTATTTCTACTGAGGAAAATCGATTCGGTGAAATAGTTATTATTTAGCGAGCAAGTCTGTGAAGATCCTCGTATATCAAAAGATAATACCTTTAATATTTCAAACTTCTATAAACTAACCATACCTGGCTTAAATTTGGGTAAATTTTCTGTGTAAATATTAAATAAAGTTGGTGCTGGTATAGTAAAACTGATCCTTGTGGCGCACCCGTAACTATTGATGTTGGTGTATCTCATATTCTTAAGCTAGGCAGAAGATAGATTAAGGAGATCAATATGTGAATCAAATTACAGTTGCTATAACAAAAGCAAAGCAAAAATTTTGTTAATTCAATAATAAATAGATTTTCCTTCGAGACAAATCGCTTTAACCTACAAACGAAGACTGCTACACTGTTTTTCAATCGATATGGCCAGTGTAACTGTTTTCTCCTTTTGCTCCTTTTGCTCCTATAATACAAAATACCTTCTATCCGATAATTACTTGGACTTATCTTCCATTGTCGAAATGGTCGTAAAAATTGCAGTAAAAAACGCGAAATACAGAAAGAATAGGGAATCGGGCATTATAAGAAATAAAAAGAAGTTCGATAGGAAGGATGACGACTTCGCTCAAAATTCCACCACCACTTATCTCCTCCTTGTACCCTCTTCAAGGATTTTCCCTTATCTTTCTCGGCGGCCGAAGAGTTTTATGAGCATTAGCAGAAGTAAAAGGGATTCTTAAACACATCTGCATTATATCTTCCTTAAAATGCGATACCACACTTTTATTCGAGAGCAGTATAAAATTTATGAAGTTGGTCTGGATTAGGATACAGCACGAGCAGCCATAGGAAAATTTATTGTCTACTACAATGGCGGCGCAGTTTGAATCTCGCGTAAGTGGTACGCGGGCAAACGAAAGAGAGAATATCAATTTCTCTTCGTTAATTACAGACATGTACATTATGTAATTCCCGTCGGGAAGGTTTAAACGCCGGGCCCTATTTCTTAAGAAGCTTGTTCGCTGCGCACGAAGATCAATCAATCAAAGTCAACCTAAAATCGCTTTAGATTCTTTCTCAAGACATCTGCAGCAATGGAAAGAAAAAGGAAAAGCGACGATGGGAATACTGCAATTTTTTGAAAGCGTACGTTCGATTGATTAATCGTTAAAAATAGTCGACTTTAAAATGATGAAACACTTAAATAGCAGCTTCGTTTCTCGCATTTCGCCGGTCCAAAAAGGAAATGAGAACTAAGAAGCATATATATGGAAAATCTGTTCTGTCCGCGATTCAATTCACAACGGAAACGTTAAACGAAAGTTTAAGCAGTTTTTCGCGACATTCATTAACATACATATTGTGTATCTGTATGTTTCATAGTTGAAGCATTTTCCGACGAATGTGTCATTTAGTAGGTCTTCCATCTCCTGCTAGGACAGACGTCTTTGGGCCCTATATTCTTCCATTATTTATTCGAATAAGGTTCTCAATCCTGCGGGTTGGGATCTTCGTAGAGCCTGGTCCAGCAGTTCGATGGCTGCTGTCACCATCGATCTTAGAATACGAATTTGTTATACCGCTATCCATAATGGGATGACCCGCCGCGGTACACCACGCCATAGATTCATGTCATTGGTCATTGTGGATCTGATTGTTGACGTGTAGATTAAGACCTCGTTTTTGAGGGCTATCATGATATAATAATAACACACTTCTTGCTATGGTGACTTTCCTCAGAACTTCCTTAGTGTCTCCCACCCATTCGAGCCTCCTACCTATCACCAAACCGAGTACTTAACTTCCTTTTTCACTGAAGTTGTGTGCCATCGATAGAAATAGTATTTGAAGCAGCTCTAGTTTGGTTTCCAGGTCCTGGTCCAGTTAAAAAAGTTGTGCGAAATGGAGTCTTCACACCAGATAATCCTTGTTTCTGCCGGCCATGTAAACAACGACGTCATCAGAGCATATTGCCAGCTCCAATCCCGGCTGTCTTGGAATATCATGAATGTAAAACAATAAAGTTCCCAGGAGCCAGCAGTGATCCTTGTGCAATCCTAAGAACATAGACTTAGTGGAAGAGCACCTTGTTTTTTGCTCCCGTAGCTACCTGAAATTTTCTAAACTTTCACCTGTTAAACTGCATAATCAATCTTGCAAATTACATCTGCAAATGTTGCTAAAAACTATACGTCTAATAACTCTCAATTTTTTTTAATCTACCATCAATAATTAACGCACATTTAGAATAATTGCTACTTTTAATTGTACATTATGTTCGTATACTTTGCAACTTATAACAACGTACACGACTTCGTTAATACGATTACTTAAACAATCTCTAATACTTTCTGCAAAATTCGTACAAAAACACGTTTAAATTTATGGCGCTTAATTAAGGAACCGCTCGAAATAATGATCGTAGTCGTTCGTTCTTTATCGCCAGAGCCGTTGTAATAACAATAATTATTATTTGTAAGTGTCCAATTAGGGGCCTATCGAGACTTAAGGGTTATTATAACAATATCTAATAATTACGTTCGCCATTGCGACAACGAGGTCGCTAACAAGCTGCTTGTGCCTGCTTTGTTATTTCATTACCGGAACGACCATATTATTACTGTCGTGGAATCGATTAAATAGCAAGTGCTATTACAGCAAGACACAGAACGTACGCTCCACAATAATCACATACGTACAGCTCCTCGGTGAAGACAGTGATTACAATAAGCGTATGTTCTCAAGAAAAGGTACAATAATATCGTTGCTTAAATATCTGCGCCAAATACAGTTCCTCCTACTTCTGCATTTCTAATATTGAAGAAGGTACGTCATAAAGTCATTCGCAGTATACGTAATTTGATGTCGCAATAATTTAATTTTAAAATAACGGTTATAGTCCCGTTCTAAGAGGGCTTGTGTCTGACTGGGCAGAGTTGCACTCTATTCGCTTAAGTCCCACTACAATCAAATTCTCTTAGCGGATCCGGTACAATCTAGAAACACCATCTGCATGCTGGGAAACAATTAACTGCACCTTACCCTTGACAACGAGGGGGTAACAAAGGCATGGAACACTTTACACATACAATTTATGCGCTAAAGGCTCTTTAGGAGGTTATAACCAGATTCAAAAAGGTTATACACCCCGTTGAGCCATCACCACATCTTTGAAAAAAATAATTATAATCAATATTTCGCTTTATTTCAAAGCATCACCAGGGTCCATACTTCAAGCCAAATTAACAAATATTAAACAGTTTAATTATTATAATGGGCTGGAGCAAAAGTTTTATCGTTTTTTTGATTTTAGATTTATAGAGCAAAAAAGTAAATGTAACTTTTTGTGGACCCAAAATGTTTAAGACAAATAAAGAAATTTTGCTTGGAGCTGGAGAATTAGGCAAGAAGTTTTGTTGTTTACGCTCGTATATTCCATGAAATAAATTGTCAAGATGTTATCTCAGATCGAACTCGGCAAAACGACGATGACCAAGAGGTTCTTCGTCATAGAGTTTAAGCTCCCTCCAGTTTCCAGGTACGCGATAATTGGCACAGAAGCTTCGGTTTTCGCGATGCATCGCGAACTTCACAAACTGAAGAAGATAAATCGACGATAGAAAGGAGTACCTTATGAATTGACTCCAGAAGAGGCACAACGACGAGTCCAAATCTGTAATCAACTTCTTGCTAATCCACAAGATCTTAATTTTGAATGAATCTGGCTTCGTAACTCGTAAACAAATCAAATTAATTTAATCCACGGCCAATCCGCAGAATCTGTGATCAAGCCTTCTTGTTTGAAGTAAAGACGATACTGCATGTTTGGTGGAATTACGAAGGTATGAATGAAAAGGTCAAGTGCTATTCCATTTTGATAAGGCTAAACTCCATATTTCCCAAAACTGGGAGAATTAGAACTAAATAAATAAAAAATGTTTAGTTCGTTTTTAAATAAATGCTCTATAAAAAGTAGAAGCTATTTGAATCGGAAGATTTTCTCGACTTTGACCATTGGGCTGATTTTGAGAGATAATGGTGCACAGTGGACGACGTTGAATATTCTCGTGGTCTTTGGTACCGTCTGCGTGACGTATATTTCTGTAATACTGTCTTCTCTGTGAGATAGGTATGTAGCTATTAAATCGCATTTGGTTGAAAACCTGTATATTTTGTTTGAATGTCTCAGTGTGAAAATCCCAAAGAAAATGAAGAAGTATCTATTAAAACTAATGACACTCGACATCAGACCCAAGATTAGTGAGAATAAAATATAAATAACAGCAGATGATGGACTAAAATTCAAAACAAAAGTTCAAACACGGAACAATTTTGGAAAAGTAGCATTCATTAGTAGTCCTCAAGAAAGAAAAGTTATGGATGGGAAGGCTAAAGCAGGTACCACAATCGAAGAATACTTAAACTACTAGATACTGAATTAGATATTACTGGCAAAAATGTGTTTCAAAGTAATGCACAGAAAGAAGACCGCTTCTGGATTAGTATTACATAGTATTGTTCAAACGGTATGAAAAACCGACAGTATCAAATATAGTAGAACAGAAGAAAACCCAAGAAGAACAATCAAGTGAATAAAGATCTAACAAATAAAAAATATATAACAGAAAACTAACAAAGATGTGGGAAATTTTATTTGGAAACCAAAGGTAACAATCTAACAACCACCTTGAGAAGATCGCACTAGACTCTAATCCTGCGTTGTACCTCCAGTTTATTTCTTTGATTCCTTGTTTCTTTCGTCATTTTGCTTATTATTTGTAATTTGTTTTGTTTGTATCTTGTACTTACACTATCAAATACTTTTCTTTTTAATTATGTGATGAAATTTATGCGTATTTGAACATCTTTTACGATAATAGGATTAGTTGAACATTTACATGTACAAATATCGTTCATTTTGAGATAAAATTCCATTAATTAGATTTAAGAAACAAGTCTTTAAATGTACTTTCAGTAATTTAGATATTGAAATAAACCATTTGAATAGCTAGATTTTATTATTCACTAGTACAATTTATCGTGATTAATTTTAAGTTTTATTTATACAACTCCCTCTTTAAGTCTTCACATGGACCTTTAATGTATTTTACCCAGATAGTAGCTTAAAAAGATTGCGACAATTTCTGTACTACTGTAATTCTTCTCTGAATATGTGCTTTTGAGCACGAAAGCGGTGGCAGTTGTTGTTTCTTAATAAACAATTTGTAAGAACTAAACCAACATTTTATGTGAAAATAATCAATGATCGTTTGAGTTCATTAGTGAAACAAAAACTATCAAATAGATATGTTACATATTTCCTAAAATCTGTATCGATGTCGAGCACGTACAGTAGTCGACTAACATGCGGCAACGTTATTTTTACGTATGAGAATAGCACCTTTGGACGAGTACTTTCCAACGCAGTATACCTACATTAAAATATCATTCTATTGTCAGTGTGCTTTTTCACTATCGAATTGCTCTTATCACAATAGCCACAATGAATTTGCAAAACGTAAAAATTTACTTTAAACCTTAAAAACATTTCATTCGGCTGTCAGTCATTTGTCTGTCCACTTTTTTCTACTTTTGAATCGTATCAGACGCTTTCTCGCTATACACATTCATCGCAATTACTATCTAAAATGGCAGGAAAAGAACAGCAATCCATACAACCAACGAGAGGTAAATATGTAAATTTCAACAAACAAAATGTTCCGTTTCCATCCCTCTTTTGTTAGCGCATCATTCGAGGATATCGTAATATCTCCCTTTTGTTCTTCCGCAAAAAACAACGTTGTTTTTACGTTAGTGATCAATCAAAAAAAAACTCCCTAATGAGGGATAGGACGAAGTCAGCAGACAGAAGACAGACATTAGATACCGTTGTAGTTTCCCCCAACGCGCATAAACAAAAAAAAAACTCGCAATTAAAAGTCAATTAGTTTTGGAATTTCCGTCCTGGTGAAGCGTCTAAAATCTAATTTTCGTGCGAAGCCAACAAAGACTAATTACGTCACGAATCGGTTGGTCGACAACAGACAGCAGGTTGAAGAATTACTTACGTTTCAAGAGGACAAAAGGTATATGTCAAATTACATAAGCGAACCAGCTAACTCTCGTAGTTGTCTTTTTATACAGCGTTAATGGTTTCGTTTTGGAATAAGGGAGAACGTAGGGATGATTGCATTAACTCGAGCTTTAACACCCCCGTTTAAGTAAGTTTAGTATCCGAGTTTTCAATTAACCGAGTACGCTTCAGTCATTACGAAAACTTCAAGATTGCATGTTATTTAATAGTTTCTTTAGTTTTATTATACTTGTCATATTCTCCAACTACTTACCCTTTAAATTTTTTAATTTAAAGTACAAAGTTATGCAAAACTTTGAAGTATCACTTTCTTTAAAATTAAACTTTTCTTTATTTAATATCTGCACTTGCATCTATAATTTCAAATAAACATTCACCAAAAAGCTTACGGCTCTTAAGTTACAAACGCACATCAAATTTTCATGGTGGGTAAGCTATCCCCGGAATCCTTTGCAAGTTAACCGTATTCGGGTGGTAGAACCGCATGTGAATAGGTGTTGTGGATGTCGAGTCTGTATGTGATAGTTCTTCAACGATCTAAGATATGAATTTCACTTCTAGGATTTACAAAGAAAGTCATCTGCATTCTGATGGAGGAATTACATGTGACTAAAGTTTACTAGGGGATCCACCTCCTAAGATCCTTTGCAAATCAATAGCATTTGAGCGGTAGGACGAATTCATTTTAAGTGTCGTATCTGTACTTCAGCCGATATGATCTTTTTTTTTCTATTTCCCCAATTTATTCCTGTACTAAGGGCCACTGGACGTTCGGATATCATTATAGAAACTAACTACTATCTTTTGCAATGACGAAACAACGAAACGGGAAATTCACTTTACTCCATGCTACAAACCAAATACAAAAGTATAAAAAACAATGATAGAAGAAACGCGGGGAAAATAAATATTCCTAAATGCCCTGTGTTTTTTTTATGAAAATTATCACAATATTGTCTCAGATACTAAATAATTTTGCTACTAAGACCTTAGAAAATGCTAAGAAATAATAACAAAAAAGTAATCATAATAATAGCTTCCTTATGGTACCGATAGAATCACTCAAAGCAAAAGCAATATAAAGAAAAAAAAAACACTAGCCACGGACATGTTTCTGCATATCGAGTAGCGTAGGGTGGTAGGTGGAAAAACACACGCTCGAAGCTGATAACGTCGAGTAGGCAGAAACATGTTCGTGTGCTAGTGTGTTTTCATCTATCCTCACATTGCTTTAGCCGTAAGTGATTCCATTAATACAATGAGGACGCTATTATTGGCATTATCTTCTGATTATTGTTTCTGACGCGTGGTTAGCCTGTGGGAATCATTTACATGGACAGTTTCTCAAAGCGCTCCTGACCACGCCATCTCGTGTTAAACAGGGCACGAACTGCGAGACCTTGAGGAACAATACCTGGTTCTTGCCGCTACTTTCTAAACAGCAGGCATGTATTTCTTAGTACTACAAGGTGCCAAGATATGTCTGGCTTATCGATTATGTCTGGTTCGAAACCAAACTGATGACGCCGGATAAGCAGAAACATGTTTGTAGGCTAGTATTTTTTCTCCTCATATTGTTTTTGTTGTGAGTGATTACGAGGAGGCTACATTACTGATTTAATCAGAATTATTATAATCCTCTACAGAACCACTTGATGCGTTGACTGTAAATAGGTATTGAGGAAACATTTTCGAAATCAACTATACCCCACCATTTTTGTAATTATTCCTTTGGCATGTCAAATACTTTTATTCCAAACTTCAGCATTATCGACAACAATTTGATTTCTTGATTGTTGTATGAGTCATAGCAAAAATACAGACTATTTTTACGCATATGTCCAACATGAAGTACTTTAATTTTTTGCATAAGTCCTAGGCCAGAAGGAACTTAAGGAATTATATACTGCCATTCTATTATTATTTAGTATTTGCTGATAACACCAAAAGAAGTACGACTTCTTGTCTTTGAAAGGCAGTATTTTTTTTAAAGGTCCAAATATTCTACCTTATTCTGTTTTATCTTGCTAATATTTAAATGGAACAATTTTTTTTAAATCGGTGGATTATATTACCCATGATAAAGCCCGTTCTAGATTTTTTTGAATTTCAAATGCAAAACTAGGTGTCTGTGACTTACAAATTGCTTTTATTTTGGGCTGTCATCGCTTTATCTTAAAAATTTTCTTTTTCAAATAAGCGGAATGGATTTTATTCATTTATTTTAAAAGTGATTTTTTCTATCTTAAATCACGTATACCACATATCTTATAATCCGTTAAGAAACAAAACCAGACAAATTCGCATAATTTTTAAGGTAACACTGAACATAGAATAAAATATATCTAATTATGCATAACCCTATTCTGAATACCTCTGTTGAAAATTAGCGCCACGGTGCTTTTTTTAAATCATTTTGTATTGTTCTTTCCAATATCTCTGGACTTATCATTCCAAACACCCGTAAAATTTTGTATTTTAACTCAGAGTAAAAGCTGGTGTAACCTCAACAAAGCATTTAATGTAATCTTAAAGGAAAAAATCCAGAGATCTTATGTATGAAAGGGTTTAAATGCAATAAATTCCAATTTATAAAAACTCGAACATCTAATAGAGGTACAACTGAAGGGAGAAACTGAAGACTTTTTAATTCAAAGAACAAAGTCGTTGTTTATCTCTCAGAGGATAAAATGCGGTGATAAAATAATGAAACGTCGCATTAATGGGCCATTTGATGACGCCGAGACCACTAAAACCCGAAATCGCCGTAAATAGGGAATGTTTATTCCTTCAATAATTAAGTTCGATGTGCAAGGCGCTGGATAACTGAAACGGAGTGACACACCAAACGAGGCGGGAGGATGGTTTTTGCGGCAAGTATTAATTGGTAATTAAGAAAGGTCGATCGACGAGCTACACGGAAATCGCCGCGCTGAAAATATAACTACCTAAGTTATAATCAAGTGACAGTTCGGTAAAATCGTGAAGGACGAAAAGAAATTTAAACAGAAAACTTACAATTCATCGTTAATTAAAAGTAAACATAAATACGAGAACTTATATAGAAGCACTAGAGAAATTCAATACCATATTATAAGTAAAGATGGTAACAAAGTAATGGAGAAAGCGTCTAGTTTCTAATAGTAAAGCGATACGAAATAATTAGAGGCCAATTAACGCGAGCCGCTTTTTGTTCTTTTTTGGATTAAAATCTTTGAAATGCTTATAGTTGTCTCAATCTCGGGATCAGTTAGCCCACAGCAGCGATGTTTTTTAAGTAACTGCTTCCTTTGGCGGTCCTGTCCTGGAATTATCGTTGCAACAGATGCGTGCACGTTAAAATGTAAAATACCAACGACAGATGTGATGTTTCGTCACCAAAAAGAGAAACCGCGAGAATGTTTTGTCGGCTCAATTCCAGTATTCGAACGGCCTGTCAATTTTAAAAATTTTCTATGGCCGTTTCGACGAAACTTTGAATCTATGTTCAATATATAATAAAATTAATTTTGACAGGCTACAGCCGAGAGGTGGCCCCTTTACGCAACTACATGGAAAACTAAAAAAAAAACAATGAATGAAGCATCATTCAAATTTCGTTTGGAAAGTGTATGTTTTAGATTAAAAACTGCCCTCTTCGAGTGTCCCACATAAAACTTTAAAATAACATCTATTCAAGTGGTTACCACACAGTATGAACAAATTAAAATGAGCATCTAAATTGAAATATATAATAAAAAAGGCTCTGAAGCGAATGAATGGATAAACGGAAGGCTCTGCCGTCTATGATGTGCTGAAGAAGAAAAAATATCTGTATTTACCAGTACCAACCCACGTATTAGCTTATTTTCACAGTTTTAATTTCATATCCGTATGTGACCTCTCAAGAGCAGAATAGAAAGATCTCATAATGAAATGTTTAAAAATGAAGAATGTAATTAGCCAAAAAAAATACTTAATTACATTAAACATACGTTCAGGCGTACACGAAATTCTTATTATTTTGAACGGGTGTAGTTCAAACTCCTAAGATGAGCCTCAAAACAATTCCGAAATAAAATCTAAACGATGCACATTAAAGATCAAAATACTAAACATGTTTATCTGCACTAATGTCAGAAAGAAAAACCTATTTTGTATCCCGTAAATATCGCACGCACAAGCGAAGGCGATTCTAAATGAGCTTCCCTAAATAAATAATGGACCTCATTAAACGGAGTAATGGGAGAAGAACTTGATACCAAGCAATGGAGATTCGATGGTGTGAGCGAGTCAGCTTGAAATTAGAAAGTGGCGATTTGTTCTTCAGCCTGCGGTTGGATATTCAGCGATCCTTTGATGCGGGCCAAACGGAAAGTTGTAATTTCCGTGCGGCCAAGTGGTAGGAAACGCCTCGGGTTAAAAGACAAATAAAGAATTCGAACTAAGTGAGTCATTCCGAGAGTTCTCCACGAAAAATTTCATTTCTTGTGCCGGAAACGAAAACGGCGGAAGAAGTATTTTGCTTTTAAACTACCGTACCTTTTTTTCCTTGGGAAAGGAAACACATTAAGGAATCGCGGTTTTCGGTTTAGAAGAAAATACTAGCAACCGAGAAAATATCCAACGATATATAGGGAAACCTCACATGTAAAATACGATAAACATTTTGTGATTTTTTCACGTAATTAATTGCCTAAAATACAAAACTGGATGTAGATAAATGTAAGATAAGTTTTAGTCGTATTCAGTTTTATCTCATAGTTAGTTTAGTTTTTGCCTAGTACCCCTATATAATCATATAGGGGTCATATGTGTATCATAAACAAATCTGTTTACATTATACATTCCGACGACGATCGCAGATGCTAGCGTGGTTTGAGGGAGGTATTCGCTAAAAAGACGTAAGCGACGACAGATCATATACAGCTAACCGAATCTTGCTTTGTTGCATATTTGAAGTCGCAAGTTTTATAGGTACTAGACGTTCTGAACGCAGATGTGGTAACAGTCAAAGTGTAGTGATTTCGTTTAATTTAATTTGCCGTATTTTAATATATTTTTTATCGTTAAAATAAAAGTGTTATCATTTATAAAGAAGACACCCCAGACACCCTAGACAACAACATAAAAAGGCCTACATAAATATAAAGTCACGTGCAGAAACGTTTTCGTCAACGTATAATAAGAATGGATTGTTAATAATCAAACAGCGCTTAATACACAAGAATTTCTGTAAACCTAACATTTTCTTCAAATTCATTTTGATAGTTATGTGTTTCGTATATTTTTATTCTGCAGATATTTCCTATTTTTAAAGCTAAGTATTTGTCTGATTTTTAAAACAGATCGTACGAAAGCAACGCTAAATATTAAATCGTAAAACCACAGAAATTTGAACTAAAATCAGAAGTAGTCCTTAATGGAAATATACATCTGAGAAGCATTTTGATAATAAGGATTGGCTAGATACACTTAGAGCGAATAAGTAACTCTATATAAAATATAAAAGCAAATGAACCAAGCAAGTGCGGAAAAACAACTCGCAATTATATTCTAGCTGTTTAGAATATTGGATGTTAAGTAATCTTTCTGGGATTCATAAATCTACTGTTAAAGCACAGCTAAGTCGAAAAATTATTTCACATCCAACATACACGTCGTTATGGTCCAGTCTATCTATCGTCTACAACACCGCACAAACATTTCAACTTACCTGTTGTGTAGCGGGAATTTAGCTGCATTTATTTTTTAATGGTATATTGGTCATAGAATATGCTTAATATCAATCAGATGTACCAACGACTGTCAAATGTTTTAGGATTTAACAATTCCTTAAACTCGATTGCAATAACTTCGGACCTAAGTTACGATGTAAACGTACTCAACAACATTGAAGGGCTGCTATTCAGTAGAGATAACTTTATAAAATTAAAAAGGAAAAAATAAATAAAAAAATATAAACACAATATTGAATTTAAAAGAACTTTATGCTTAATATCTTAAAAACCAACCCGTCAGAAAAGGGGTGGCTGTATAAATATATAACCATCGGTGACGCCAAGTATGCCATGGTATTGATGGAATCAGGCAATATGAGAAGAGAAAGCATTAGCTAACACACATCTTTCTACCTACCCGTCGTCATCAGCGTTGCTCCGAGTGCCTCTCGGCATAAATCACTTTGAAATAACAATTTCATTTTCTAGTGTCATCTAATTCCACGGAATACACGCCTTCTAGAAAGCAGCGACAAAAGCCTGATACAGTTTCCAAATCAACTCTCGAATAGCACCTGAGCTACTTGTCCCGGAATGTGTTGCACGGTGTGAGGTAGTAAGATGCTCGAACCAACTAATGACGCCCAGTAGGCAGAAATATGTCCATTGGTTAGTGTTACCTCTCCTCGCATTGCTTTTACTAACAGTGAATCAATACCATGAGGTATATTAAGCATCACTTTTGATTAAAATCCAAGCCTTCTAGAAAAATTACTACACTGGTGAATTCTATAAGAAATGTGCCCACTACAAACTTAAATTTGCGATAACAATATACAAATACAACGAAAATAGGATATACTGCATAAAAAAAAAATCAATGAATAATACCTTTCCAAACGGAGGTTTTATTAAATATTCGATGACTTATGACTCTAAATCTTTCCATCATCTTTGCCGTATATGTAATTTGCCATGTACAGTAATATACCATTCATGTAGGTGTGCCTGTGTAACTGATTTGGTTACTCTATCATTTTACATCATCCTGGACATTTGTCTCTAGATACCTTGTCGATGATAGATAAATAAATAAAATGAATAAACAGTAGACACAATTCTACAATTCCAGAAGATTGGGGGGGCCTCTATGCCACTCGCTTAAAAATTATTTACATGTTATAAATTTATTAAATGGACAATCATTTTAAAAACTTTAAACGAATTTGAAATTGTGATCCTTTTATGTTTCTTAGGGCTACTCGGCAGAAAATCAAAACATGGCGATTGCGAAATGCATCCAAAAGACGGGCATAAGCGAATCTATTGTAGCTAGGATGGGTGCAACACTAGAAATACCGGACACCAGCATTGCAAAAAAGTTCCTGATGTGCTTAAACAAGAAAATGGGTTTCCAAGACGACGAAGGACAAATGTTATTTGATAGTATGAAAGAGAAATTGGTTGGGTTAAGCGATACCGAAGTCAATTCAACGATAAACACCTGCAAACAAGTTAAAGGATCTAACGGGATAGAAAATTCGTATTTGGCCACAAAATGTATATTTAGGAAAATTAAATCGATTATAAAATTGAAAAAGAGGAAATAAAGGAAGTCTATAAAGAGAAAAAAAATCGCGTTTTGTTCGTACTGCACAACATCGTGGTCAAACGAATGAAAGCCGTTTGGTTTATTGAATATTAAGATTTGCGCCAATGTAGGTCTGTGTGCGACAGAAGACAAAGACTTTGTGAGAGGGAATAACTTTAAATAGAATTACATAAAAAGCGCTTTAATTTAAGTATTATATTTATTTTCATAATTTTGAATGTATATACATATATTATCGTAATAAATTAACTTTAACAAATATGCTAAGTATAAGTTATTGCCCTCGATGGTCTAGTACTGTACTCACAACTATAGTAGTCATCCCTTCGATCATCTTCGAAGATGGCTTCGATTATTTGAACTTTTAGTTTTTCTGGTAATTCCTTGTCTTTTTTGGTGTTCAACTTTCGTCCTTCGACAAAGATCCTGTCGCCGATTTACCCAAGAATAATTCTTTCGCCGCTAAAGCGTATTCGAAACAGAGGACGTCGTGTTTTAAATTGGGTTTTGATAGCAAACAATCTTTTATTTCTTTTAAGCTATCTTTGACAATTTCATCTGCAAAAAAAGAATATATATTGTAACAATGAACAAATGTCCAATTCGCCAGCTTATTCTTGATCGCGCTTTACTGTGTACTAATGCCAAAAGTTTGACACTTTGAATATATAAATTAGTTCTATTGCTTTTGTTTTTCTGTCGTTGCTACTTTGTTTTTTTTTGCAATAAAACACTGCTAAATATTAAAGATTGTATCTTAATCATTGAATATTTGTTACCCGGTAACCATGGCAAATTAACATTTTTGCTTGAAAGGACTTCAGGAATACACTCCTTAAGCTTGCACAGTACGTCATGTGACGCCTTGTTTTGCAGCATCGATACTGAAATATGTATATCTTCTCTCCCTTTCCGTACTAGATTTTGAAAGTTTAACCAACTTTCCGTATTAGCAGCATTTCTGCCGTCACTATTTAAATAGACCAACTTCTATATTTTTACGTTTCTTAAAAAGATCACAGGATGACGAATGCAGTGGTGCTATATGTTGTACATACTTTAATTCAAGAATTATCTAAAGCGCAACAAGTCGATTGCCTCGCAGGGTTAATCGAAATAAACTTGCCCGTTATTTAAAATAAAAAACAATAAGAGAATTTAGAAAACGCAAACATCTGCCCTTACAATGTACAGCATATTCATACATACTATGCACACCTAAATACATAAATTTATTGTGGTCGATCAAAACCAAAGCCTCAACCATTGTATAGATTACGTCCGTAACCGATAGCGACGAATTATGTGCCCCTACCAAAACTATATGTACCCGCAGCAGCTATACGCCGTACAGCAGTAATACAATTAGACTTATGCAGATTGAATGAATTGGATGCCAATCATAGCGATAATTGGAAATGATGAGAGGCCAAAATAAAATGTAAATCATTACAAGCGTCCGAATTGCCTATCTGGTCAATAAACAATAATAAATACGATGTAAACTCTATGAGTCTCTATAAATTTACCAATTCATGGAAACTCGAACATCTAACAGAGGTTTCACGATCCATAAATTAGGAAAGTTGCGAAAATTAAAAGAGAAAACGTGAAATAATTTTAGACTAATTACAGCAGGATTCTTAACGTACTAACTATTAATTACGTAAACTTTACAATGAGGATACTTAACTTGATTTGCGAACTTTGCCTCGAGGAAATTACTAACACTTACTTCTATTATACGATGCAAATTAGTTTCACCCAGCTTAATTGCTATTTATCAGCAAAAGCGGAAATAAATTGCAAATATTCAGGCAGTTTACTACTATACTTGCGTACTTGAAATCAGTAAAAAAAAAAGCTGTTTGTCACCACTAAATCGTTGGTGAAAAGAACACTATTAATGCTATTCCATAACATTAGTCGTGTTAAATCAACTGAAGTATAAAATAAGTTTGATACAAGCTTATTGCTTATTACCTCAAAAAAGTACCCATCCTTTTCTTAAAACAAAAGCAAAGCCTTTTATTGATAATTTGAAGCTTTAGTTACTTTTTACTTTTCAAGCTACAACCTCCATTAACATTATATAAGAATATTTGTATTTTTTTAGTTTAATGATATATATGCCTATTTTCTTATTTATTTTATTTGCAATACAAACTTCCCCATATTATTTTATTGACATTTTTTGAACGTAACGCCATTTCTTGCGGGATCCAAATTCGTTCCCGATTTAAGAATGAATCGAGTGTCCGTGAAGTGCAACGATGGAATTTTGAGGTTTTCTATTTTGTTAAAAAAAAAAACATATCAATAGCGAGCCATAAATACAACACAAAACGCAGGTATTTGACGAAAATATTTAACATTCGTTAAAACTGTCGATTCCCGCTATGATGACTTACGTAGCCAATAGTAGGGTCCTACTATCAGCTACTTAAGTGAATAATTACTGCCCTAATTGCAGGGACGTGTGTACTATTTACGAGATCTTGCCAGCGGGATGTAATGGAATTTTACATCCCGTCGCCGCAAAGTTATTAATGTAGTAGTAAATGTTAGTACAAGCGTATAACATCGTATAACGTCCTTTGTGACATAAATTGTTCCATTTGAAGAAGATATGCAAAATGTGGCACCCTTTTTCAAATTTTCAGATAATATCAAAGGAAAAAGTTGTATGTTTGTTAATTGTAATACAATATAATTGTAATATAATAAAGCAATCGTAATACAATAAGTTTTGTAATTATTGGTATCAGCTTTGTATCAAGTTAATACAGTTTTTTTTAACGAAAATACGTCTACTTAATACAATATTTAGTAACAAACACACATTTAAATGATGATTTCTGCATAACAAAAAAATTCTAAGTAAGTTTACTTTGATTACAATAACTCAAAATTCAAGTTATACTAAAACATTGAAAATTGGTAAATTGGCAAAAGGTAGAAAACAACAAATACGTCTTTTGACATCTTCCAAAAATTTGATTTTCCTAATCTTCAAAAAAAAAACAGCCCGTGTTAAATTTCACGGTCAACAAAAGTTGTATGATTGTTCATTTGCATATCACTTTAACAAAAACAACCAGTGAAGTCAAAATCTGCACATATTTATTAATAAAGATATTGCCCTACACTATATGCAGCATCTCCATCCAGTGCGTGGACGGAAGATAATTCCGTTTAATAAAAGTTTTCAAATAAAAAATATTTGGAGGCAAGTTCTGCACAACATATAATGTTAATGTAGGGTGCTTGATTCACCGACGTATGTCCGAAAATAAGTAATCGGTTTGTAACTTGTTTAACAAAAAGTACCATTATAGAAAGTGTCACGGTGTCTGAGGTAAACCAAACTTGGTCATTTAACTAAATTAGATGAATTATAATTAGCTACTATTGCAAGTTTTTAATTCCTTATAACATATATTTTAATAGTCTTCGATATCTATTCCATCTAATAAAATCATTTCATACACTTTACCCATATAAGTATGGTTTTAAATACAACATCCTGTATATTATTACATCTTCTAATGCATCTCTTCAATTTACATCAATAATCCCGATCTCTCTCTAGTTTTTGAGATAATCGAAATAACTGGAAATTGTTGCGACGTTCCGGTATTTCTTTAACGAT
Source organism: Marronus borbonicus (assembly GCA_902655005.2). Lineage (NCBI taxonomy): Eukaryota > Metazoa > Arthropoda > Insecta > Coleoptera > Scarabaeidae > Marronus > Marronus borbonicus. The sequence continues at coordinate 6,300,852 of LR737385.1, read as the reverse complement.
CGATATCTTAAGCGCTTTACATGCTAGAGTTGAAAGTCAGCTTTTGTCCAACTGCACATTTCTTAGAGTTTTCGACAATACACGAAATTTTTTCTATATTAACTAGCATCTGCAAGAACGCCATCGTAATCCTTGCCAGGTTTGTTTTATGCTATTTTGGTTTCTTTAAATGGAACACCAGATGTATTTTTTTAGTATCTGATAGAAAAACTGTTCTTTTTTCCATAAATACTCCCCTATACCTAAAATTTCTCTAAAAAGACTTGTCGTTTGTCCTTAAAAGAATATGCTGACAAGCATAGTATTTGCTATTTCCAATAGGTTCATAACTCGTTAAAATGGACATGGTATTTTCGCTTTTGTCCCATCGATTTGAATATCTAGATCATACGTCTCTATTTTAAATAAATCAACAAGATCACCTTGTATAAATGCTACAGACTCTGCCATATTACATCAATCTCCTGAAATTTAAGATGATGTTCGCTTTATGTACAAGTTCATTAAGGGGTTTTGTAAATAGAACATCTACTTTCGCAAATTTTGCCTTGAATAACACAATTCGAAGTAGGAAATTGGCGTTTACCATCAAATTGTGCCTTCAGATCATACTACTATGAAACAATGGGACAAATATTTAAATTTAAAATTCTAATTTGATCGGCTTGTAAACATTAAAAGACACAAACATTAAGAAAAAATATACATGCATTTTAACAAAATGCTGCAGGAGAACACGACAAAGGAAAAATGTTCAAATGCGAAGCTACACCACAGAAATGCAAAAAAAATACATTTCCCTACGTACATATATGTATAGGCGCTGTTATGTAAGTACACAGAAACGCACATTGTACTGTATATAATATGTATGAATGTATACTGTGTGCACGTATATCCTAAGGACGTTGGAAATAATGTCTGATAAAATATTACCGACGTTCCTTAACATTGCACACAATATATCCCGCGCCAACGTGCGCTGGATGGAGAGCGCGCACGAATTTATACGGAAACTTTAAACACACGTGCAGCTGCATGAAATATGGAAAATTATCTCCAGTTCTGTCTGGGTAATGTTATGGAAAGCCTATTAATGTCAGCTATTTTGATTTCGTATGTTTAAATTTTTTAGAATTCCAGAACTTTTGCTTGGTATTTCCAAACCGGCGTTTTCATAACAACTTTTGCATAGACATAAATAACGGAAATAAAAAGCACTATAAAATCCAACAGTTTAGTGCTGTCTTTCTTTTTCAAACATTCTCAGCGAATACGAAGATTCTAATTATGTAGATAATTATCTTTTTCTCCTGTGGGGATTCATTTTGGTAAATTATGCTTTCTATCTTACATATGAAGAGATACATTGCAAAACGCAACATAGATTAACTGCAAGTGTCCTACATAAAATATATTTTTGCTAGTGCTACTATATTGTCTAAGATAGGTGAACCGTACACCGCATGAAATGATCATTCGGTTTACGGTGGAAAATGTAGATCGACGTATCCTCAAATTTAAATTCCTATATTTACCAGAAAATCTAGAGAGCATGTTATTGTTGTGACGCTTTGCTTTATAAGAAAATGAGCGGGAAGCTCACTTTCTGCAAGCTTTTCCTCCGACTAAATTGTCACGTTTCATCGTAGGAGGTTTCGGAAAGTTCACCTCCGGCTGACACTTGATCAATGTTTAATTTCATATATATATATCTGAGAGGACAGAGAAAGATGTACCGAAGGCGTGCGGTATCATTTGTCAAAGTTCGTCTTATCCGTTTATCTAAATATTACTCTCAGTCCGGTAATACAAAGAAAGGAAGAAATTGCGACAATTTGCGATAGTAGGGTAGCACACGCTTGCCACCCTCGCAAAAACGGAAGGGCGAATATTATAGTTAGTGAGGAAAAATATGCCCATATATTTTAGACTTTACGTACAAAAAAATACTAAGGGTATCGCTGCTCTCGAAGCTTCTAATTTAAGCGGGATAATAATTTCACAAAGGGGCTAATATATTAAAATTTATTGGATTGTAAAATAAACTATGGCGTACATTTTCCTGAGGCAAAACATACATTGCTGCGAACGTAAAGGTGTTTTTCTACAACGGGATTTTATTAAGCTTTGCTAAAAAAGGTTTTGTGTTATATGTTATTTTACGGAAATCATCTTCGATCTTACCATCGCGTTTGTCTCGAATAGCGTTATTAAATTTTGATTTCACTTACCTCTATTGGTCAGGAGGTTAATGTGAATAAGTACACGGATTTTAGCTGTTCACGGAGCCTATAAACTGTTCAGAGAGCTCGATAGCTTAAACAGCTCCCTGAAACGGCTAATGAGCTTATATGAAGTTGAAGGACATAAGTGACCTTAAAGTGTGCTAACTTGGTCTCAACAATACGGTACGCCCATCTACAGTACTCAAGTCGTGAGAGGGTGGTTGGATCCAAAATTTAATGGAAAAATACTTTCGATATCAGTAGCCTCCAAAGTCACCTGATTGGTTTCCTCTTGGTTTTTCCGTTAAGAGACTAGTTAGTTTTTATTATTTTTCGTATTTTCATTCTGTAACCATTGCTTTATGTACGAGGGTGGTATTATTCTAATCAGTCATCCTTGATATTCTACATTAGACTATACTTTACTGCCTTAACAATTGCTTTTACTTAATCCGTGAAAGTTGTTTACACCGGAATGCTAAAAACGAAAAATGGTAACGATTCCGTTACCATGGCAGCAATTTAATTAACAAATTGTATCTTATTAATGGGAAAACCCTGAATGGGTCAGTATGGGGCGTATCGTTTGGGAGTAATCTACAAAATATTATTGTTACGAACTCTAACAGCGTAGTTCTGATTTTTTTTTTCTTTATCATGTATATATATCATTTCGTTTAATATTTTGTAATATGCTTCATTTTTTACCTTCTTGTATTGTCTATAATGGTATATTTCGTAACCAATTATTTTTTATCTGTATGCATTCAATACATATTATCAAGGGCGGCAAGCCGAGTACGAAAACCAGATACCATATTGACGATCATCTACCAAAGTCTGCTGAAGTACGACTGCCGCTACTCGCGCATCGGCTACCGATTTAGCGGAGGCTTGAGTTATGCGGGCGTAACTTGGTCCAAGCGATGTTTTCGGCACTTACGAGCAGCCGGTCTACACGCTTCTCGCACAATACGTGATTTGTAACTTCCTCGCTATAGTAAGGGAACTGTGGCAAAAAGCAAGCAAAGAGAACTCTAAGGAAATACATACAACCATACAAATAAGCATATAAAATGGGTAGTTGGGAGTCGAGTCGTATTTACACTGCCGTTCAGAGAAGTTCGGTCGGTTGGTAAAAAACATGAAAAGGTTACAAAAACAAACGAAACTAAAAACAAAATGCAATTTTATTGTATGTACAGGTAAAAAAGACAAAAATAAATAAATAAAAAGTTATTCTGGCCTAATATAACATACTGAACATTATATTTTTTCTTCATCGAAAAAACCTCCTTTGCTGTTAATCACCGCTCGAACTATTCTAGGCATTCTTTCGATAAGTTTTGTTAAAAGGGATTCCGAAATATTATTCCATTCAAGTTGCAGAATATTCCGTAAATGTTCTTGTGAAGTTGGGCATATTTTTCGGATCCTCCTGTCCAGTTCATCCCACAACAACTATATAGGGTTCAAATCTGGGCTTTGTGGGGGCCATGTCATTACTTTCAGGGTGTGTTGTTCTTCTTACTTCTTTAGATAGTTCTTACACACTAACGCAGTGTGTTTTGGGTCGTTGTCATGCATGGATGTAAAGTTACGGCCTACTATACGCAATCCTGATGGCACTGCATGATTCTGGAGTATTGCAAAATAATTTTCCTTCCTCGTTACACCCTGCACTCTGCATAAATTTCCCGTCCCAGCAAAGGAGAAACATCCCCACACTAACACAGAACTACGCCCTTGCTTCACTGTAGGCACAATGCAGTTCGGGATCACTTTTCGGTTTTAGATCTTCGGACATAAACTCGTCGATTTTGCCCAAAAACCTCAAACTTTGACTCGTCACTCCAAAGCGCGTGCTTCCAATCATCTAACGACCAATCTAGATGAGAACGGGCCCACTGTACCACGTTTTGCTCTGTTGCCCCGACGTAATAAGGGTTTTGGAAGGGCAATGCATCCACGAAGGTCCGCTTGTTGAAGTCGACCGTACTCGCCGAAACTTGTTCTTTACGGCCGCGATTGACTTCGGCTGCTATTTGTGGCGCTGTTAATTTTCTATTGCGTTTGCTTAATAATACAATTCTCAAATCTTCAGCTTTTGTTGTTTTCCTAGATGCTCCAGGACGAACACGATTTTCTATAGTTCCAGTTGACCGATATCGCTTTATGTTGTCATTTACTGTTGAACTTTATAATAAATATTTATTTTTTCAGCAATTTGTCGTCCGGAATATCCTTCTTCAAACAGCGTAATAATGCGTGAACGTTTTTCTACACTGGTAGGCTTGCCACGTACCATTTTGAAGTAAATTTTCTTAAAACGTTCGCGCAAATACAACAGATGCACACCAACACACGTTTAACAGTAAAATGAAGCAAATTTATATCTTCACGCCTGTGATAAATAAACAAGAATGATACTGCGGTATATTTCCTAAATGTATTGTTCGTTAATAATCCCCAAACGACCCCTTTCAAAAGATCGGTACTTCCGAGAAATTCTTGGAATGATAATAAAAGGGACTTTATTGTGGTTGTCGCAATATTTCTACTTTACATAATAATTTATGGCTTTAATCCCTTAGAAAAGAGTGTATGCTTAATATTTTTCTAATTTTATGTATTAATAATTGTATACAGTGTGATATAATAGATTTTTATTGTATGACCGTACTTCACTGAAAGGCAGTGTACAATAGATGCTGATCAACTCTACAGCCTCAGCCACCCTACCAGGAAATACGAATAGAAAATACTGTTGGCTTGTATCTAAACACATAAAAGTAAAGAGCAGATTAGTTCTATACATACACGAGATACACAGACTGGCAAATGCTCAATAAATCTAAGATTACAAAAATCTCCGACGGAAATAAATATATAGAGTGTGGGAGGAGTGGATTGTTTTGTTTTATTTTATTATGTATTCTTCTATGTGTTTTTTAATGTATGTATTAACTTAACTCTGAATTTATTTTTCGAAAGCTTCCAACAGTTCCGGCAATCAGTCAATAAATGAATTGAACGAAAGAATTATAATCAAACGTTCTTGATCAAACTTCTATATTTGGGTATAGCAAATCTTCCTCGTAATATTTCTGGGCATCTTTAAAAATCGGCGTACTTTACTCTTGGTAGGTTTTCAAAGAAGCGCAAAGTTAGAGTAGATCTTGTAAGATTTGGGAACATGTACTAACTTTTATCAAGAATAATTTTTTTTCAGAAACCAATAATAAAAAAATATTCCCATTTGTTGGGATTTTTTTAGACACACTGTATTGCTGTTGTTCAACGAGTATAGTGACATGATTACTAAATTTATTGGGATGTAATACTTTATTTTTTTCATTATATACTTACGCGGAATTTCAAATACCAAACACTTGCTTATTCCCTTAGTCAGATAATTAAATATATTGAAGGAGCAACGCGGAATCGTAGATGTTAAGAAGAGCGCCACCAATATCGAAAAAAACTTACTTGCTATGTAAATTTAATTTCCATATTTCATTGAATCTCTTATAAATATGTAAATAAAATATGCTAAGGTAAACGTGGAAAGTTTTTCATATTAAAATATTGCTGTCTACCTCCTAACATATACATTTCACATATTTTTAATTTTCTATCACAGAATTTTAAGGCCTGTAAAACTAGAAATTTCATGTTAAAATTGTTCGTTATTTTGCTTTGCGAAAGTATGGAAACGCGAATTTCTAAAAGGACAATTTTTGCAAAAGCAAAAGGTATTTATTAACATTGGTTTAATTTACGAATTCATTTAAGTTTTTAATAATTACAGGTGCAGGACTGTGCAAGCTTTGTAAACATTGAGTGTAGGCTTTCACGACCGTAATCCATTGTAGAAATGTCTTTCGGGTGATGTCGTGTAGTTGATATTTAACTTGACGTTTCGCTGTTTCGCTAACGTCAAGTTAAATATCAACTACACGACATCACCCGAAAGACATTTGTAAACATTGTTGGTCAAAGGACTTTAGCATTTCAAAGTACACAAATTAATTTACTCCCCTTGTACCATACAAATTAATTTTATCCATTATTGAAGCGCTTTACAACTTTGCAATTTTTGTTATATGAAATTTTAGAGTTAAGTTTTTTATTGTTTCATAAATGCTGCACTCTTTTAATGTAAAAATATCCGTCCGAATGTATTTCTCAAAAGATTTCTTTATTACTTTTCATTGTATTTAGAATCTTTGTATTGTTAGAATACGCATCCTTCGATAATTATCTCGCGCCCTTCAGGTACACCGGGTTCTTGTAAAATAGACGCCTTTTATAGTTTTTCGTTCGAATTTTGAGTTTAACTAATCTGCCAATTTGACGACAGTCAAATCAATTCCAAACCGTAATATTACTATACTACCCTCTCTGAAACCAGTATAAAATCAAAAAATTAACTTATCTCTTATGCACCTTCTTTTTTTGAAACATACCGATAGATTTTTTTACTATGGAACGAAGTAAGGTGCGTAATTATGTTTTAGTAACTGCAAAGTTTTACCAAATAAAATAAGAAAGAGAGAGAAGTTTACAAATACTTTCCAGTCTACTGTAAGGAACCCCCTCGATCTAACCAAGAAACTAATTAAAAAAAAGTAATTTCAAGATTAACTGTAGTGACACCCTAATATCGTTAGATGCTTCAAACGTCCTTACAAATTTTCCTAGGCTAAAGGTGGTTCAGCTCTTCGAAGATCTTTTGGATTTGCTTAAGGTCTGTCTTGAACAAGATTTTTTCAGTTTGATAAAAAAATGTATTCCCTACCTCTGAAGCTTGCGATGGGTTCTCCGTTATCTCCTGTTCTCGCTGACGTTTTCATGAACATTTGAAATAACATATATCACCAATAATAGTCCATTTTTTGTAATTACTTATATCTTTATTATTATTATTATTTACAGCGACACCTATGTTTCAGGTATTATTTGAAGACTAAGGTCTGTTATGGAAAGTTTTCATTCATACTATTATTTATAACTTTATTAATTCGTTCAAAAAAGGCTTCACTTAACATTTTTTACTCAAAATTTGTTAATAACTATTAATTATATAAAAACGGCATTGCACTTTTCAATTTTAATCTGTGGTGGTGTCCTTAATTCATTTTATTTATTTAAATGTTTAAAGTTGTGACGCTATAATTTCTTAAATTATATAGTACAATTAACATATTTTTTTAACACATATTTTCATCTGATGTAGTTGCAATAATTCTCTTGCATTACATTGATTTTTTAAATTAATTTTGCAATTTCCTTCAATTTATACTATAATTACCTTAATCACAAGCACATCTTACAAGTATTTTTAATTATCTAGTTACAAATATTTTCAGCTGGCCTGATTTTTCACAAAACCGGTCACATTTTTAACTCTTTTAATTCCTGATTCCGGCTAATATTTCTCGACTGTATACGTATTATAAACATATATAGTTTTATGAATTAAGTAAAAGTAATGCCATCCAAAAACGTTAGGATGCTTTTAGTTCTTTCATTTCGCTTTAAAAACAGGTTTCAACACTATATATTTAACAAGAAGAGAATTTCTTCGGGTTATAAAAGGTGTACAAGGAAATTGAAGAACGTTTTACTTTCTTGACCGCTGATGAGACACGCTATTAAGATTTACACGAACAAATATCCTACTTTCTGCCGAAATTACAAGCGCACAAGTAAATGCAGGATAAATATTTTGTATATGACTCTGCAATAACGTCATCTGCGTTGTTAAATAACAGAGTAGAGACTGAAGGTATGCGACACTAATTTCAAAAATTACCGAAACCATTACGTAAAAATGTAGCCGAAAAAATACCAATGCAGACTAAACTTCAGAACATTTCATAGCAAGCTTGACATTGAAGGCATGCGACACTAATTTCAAAAATTACCGAAACCATTACGTAAGAATGTAGCCGAAAAAATACCAATGCAGACTAAACTTCAGAACATTTCATAGCAAGCTTTTTATTGAAATTACTTTCTATACAGGTCCTTATGAGTATTGGTAGTGGGGGATCTTATATTAGTCCCACTGATAATCATAGTATAGATGAGGACGACGTAATCTACCACCGTAATACCACAAAAAATTATTGTAATGCTAAAAGCTTTATTCCGATATTATCTATTTTTTCAGTGTGATCGACGATTTCGTAAAAACTGTCGATATATGTCTTATACAATGATATTATGTTGTTCCGTCTCTAATTAAGAATAAATATTTGGCCTATAGTGCTTCTTCCCTATAAAACCTCCCTGATATTCATTAATTTCCTTATGGCTAAACCTGTTTATTTTTCCCTTATAGCTAATGTTGAAATTTTATAAGCTTCGTCTATAAGTGCAATGCCTTTGTAATTAAAGCATTCTGTCAGGTCCCCTTTGGCATTTTTTCTTCACCCCATTGTTACCTTATCAAATTTATAAATCTGGTTTCCAAGAAACCAGAAGAACAGGGCGAACACCCTGTTCTTCCAATATTTCTGCTTAGATTCCATTTTCACCTCCAGTTTTATTGTTCTTCAGTTTTAATAACATTTCTTTGATTTTAGCCTCTGGGAGTATTCATCTGCTAATTGACTTCAGAACTTCAGAAAGCAGAATGATTCAGAAGATTTTTAAAGACTGAAGAAGCTGACAGGATGGACAGCGAAACGTCAAGTAAAATATTTACTACACGACATCACCCGAAAGACATTTCTACTATGGATTACGGTCGTGAAAGCCTACACTCAACTATGAGAAGAAAAACATTGACAAAATTTAAAAATAAGTAAAATAATGAAAGTGGTACTCATAAACGTTAATAGGGCAAGGAAAAGGAAAACGCTGCAGGGAATTAGGACAGAAAGACAAATAATTCAATTCGTATCGGTCTAATTGAAATTCCCAAACATCTTTCTATTGAAAAATAGTTCTATTCTGTTCAATGAAAAGAAAGAGAAACTCATTTAAACTAGAAAAACATAGATATTTTTTTAAACCAAACCTAAGGTAAAAAGTTATAGAATAGTGCGAATAATTGAACAAAATTTGGAACGCATATAATTATTAAATGGCTAAGAATTATTGTCTGAATACTTATATAACCTTGAATTATGATATATATAGTAGCAAATGAAATTCAAATTCGAGACTCCAAGAAATCATATTTATTTATGTTGTAATCGCTCTGTTATAGCTATTTCAGAATTCAAAAGAAATAGCGTAAATCCTATGCCTCTAAAGTATATTCGTGTCCATCTTTCATAAAGATCAAGTGCCTTACTTAAGTGCGCGATAAAAGCAGGTTTTTAGGACCAAAACAGCTAGTATCGGAGTGCCATTATTTTCAGCCGTTTTTCTCAAATGAATTCCGAATTGACGTTTGAATTGCGCGCAGATCGCCAAGCGTAGGAAAAACCCCCGCGAAAAGAAGAAAAATCGTCGGATACAGAAAATCCTAACGGTGAAAACGCGGCCCGATTATACCTACTTGCCATTAGTCTTTCATCTCTTTCTCGGGGAAGAACCCTTTCCGGGTAATAACATTTGAATTGGAAAACGAACAAAGAATGGTGGCCGGTCACAAATCGCGTTCGAAAACGCAGACAGTAAGTGTCATCCGTCCAGTGAAAGAAAGAGAAAGAAAGAAAAACACCCCAAAAAGAGGTGGTTGCGATGGTGGAGAAGGAGGAGGAAGTGGTTACGATGCTGGTAGAGCAAGGGTACGTACGACTAAAACCCCACAAGAGACAAGAGCGCAAAAACAAACTACACGGAATGGGATCGTCGGTAAGTTTTTATTGTCGACAGGTTACATGGGGGATACACGGAAGGGTCCTCGGCCTGCATGCATTTTCAAGAGATGATTTAATAAGATAGGCAGTACTGGATGTAGGTAAAAATAAGTGGATCCCTACCCGGGATAAGGCAGCGTCGTTTGTTACAATTACATTCGTACATGATATGTAAATACGGGAAAACACTGGTTCGCGTTCAGCAGTCTCCCTCGTAAAAAAAAAAATATCTCTATCCACGTATATTACACAACGTACATATTTTATATGTATTGTTATCCCTAGAAAAGGAAAGGAAAAACCGCTTAACTAATTGAAATTAAATGCAAAATACGGTCCAAACTGGAAAGCTAACAAAAAGTTGGAACAAAATTAATAAAGGGTTGAAAACGATGTACGATGATATTATAATTTAATAACCTATGGTTTAGAAATAAAGTCTGACAGGTTGATAGCTTACGCAGGGATTTTAAATAAACAGTTATAACGATAGAATATATTGGAATGTTGCAGATGGTTAAAATAAATTCGATAAATTCGCTTTATTTATGTATACGGGATTGGATGTCCATCGGCAACGCTGTCGGTGTCGTGCTGCTATCGAGCCGATGAATATGGAAGAGGCCCATACGATTTGCCTAGATTCAAAAGCAAATTTTGAGATGTAGTTACGAATCCAAATATTTATATTGTGTAGCTTTCACAAACGCATTTCTTGAAAATTTTAGAATTTTAGAATCAATTTCGGACAACTTAAGAATACATAACCTTTGCCCTAAGTAGAATATCGCATGGAGATCTATAACGAAGCAACGCATGAGAAAAGCCAAAGCAAAATTAATATGCACGGTACCCTATCTTACAACAAGTGTAAGGGACAGCATTAAAGGTTACAGGTTATTTCTATTATGGCTGATGTTGCAGAACAAAGCCGACTGAACAGAGTCAATGGGACGGATTAAAACTGAGCACAAGTGAACACAACCGAACGGAATCACAGTTAAGTGGAACCGAGCGCAACTGAATATAGCCAAACGGAACCGATTTAAATCGAATATAGCTGAATGGAACGGAACAAAACCGAATACAGCCGAACGTAGAAGAGCGGAAACAGACGTAACGAATATAGCCAAATGTAACCAAGTGGAATTGAAGACAACCGACAATAGCTGAATGGAGCCGCACAGAACCGAATATAGGCGACTAAGTATAGACGAACATGGTTGGTATCCCTAACTGACCTTGCCAAACCCTTGATGTTTGGATTTTCATTTAGTTGGGTTTTCATTAAGTTATGAAATTCAAAAATTTCCACGATATCGCAACCACACTCATTATCTCGCAAAAATTTAAAAATACGCCAGAAATGTGTTTAAAAGTCAAAATAGTAACGACATGGTAAAATTTGTACCAGCAGACCACGCAACATATGTACTGGGATAGCAGGAAGGGTTTCTAAATTTCTATAATTTTAATCTATTCTGCATTTTATTATGAATCGCGATTTTTTGAGTTTTTCAATTAATATATTCGATGCATGTATCAACACAACAAAAAATATTTCCTAAATTACGAAGCTATCCTGCGGCAAATTGTATTAAAAATTCCCCAGATTGCACTATTGCACTACACATACATATAAAATATTATAATTTCAACCAACAACAACCGGGTGGTGTGGCTACTAAGAACTCAACTACAATCTAAGAACACCACAATTTATTTTTAACAACTATTAAACAAGAACTTACCTTGATATGGAAACCCTGAACCTCTGCGACCATAAAGACTAGCAACGAAAGTGTTGCTGAGATCTCTGGTAGCTTCCTCCACGTTCTCACACGCATCTGCAAAAACAAGAAAGTTGTGTATATTTATTATCTAACTTGGACTATTAAAAGACAATATAACATCAATTTTGTACACAAGAATAACCTTGTCATCCTTAGTCGTTGTTACTATAAAATTGCGGATTATTCCATAAACGGTGTAGTATGCTTAATAATAATAATATAATAATAATAATGGTAATGATAATAAGTTATCGTTTCATGCTATACGAAAATATATGAAAACGTCACATTAGTAACTTGACTTATCTAGATTTACTAGCCATAAACGAAGACTAATTTTAAGAGAGACTAATGAGTTCATCGATTTTATGTATAAAAGTAAACAGGAATAGTAAAGACCTTCTTCTATAGTCTGACTTACATTTTTTAATCTGATGTTTATTTTTAGATTGCAAAAAAATAGAAAAATACAGTCGTTGCTGCTTCGCCGTTCTACAGCTGTAGAAGATCAAGATGCCATATTTAATTCGCAAATAGTGATTTGCGTAATATACCGCTTTGATTACATATGATGCTCCACTTCAAACATTCATCAATATAGATGATGCGAGTAGAACGAACTAGCTTTAGTTTAGCTGTCTTTAGATATATATATCTGTTAGTGCTGGCAAAGTACTTGAAGATCTAAATTCAAAGCATTCGATCTTAGTTTCATTTAAACAAAGACCATTACAAGAAAACCAGTTTTTGAGGATATTATACATTACATTGCTCATTGAGCTCTCGATAGTCACTAGCACCAACTAGCAGATCTGTGTCAATTGCATAATTAATTAACAGATCACGTCAGAAAATGTCTAAAAACAATAACCAAAAAATATAATGCTAAGATAGCTTAGCTTCCTTATGGTATTGATGGAATAATTCACGGCAAACGCAACAAGAGGAGAGAAAAAAATACACTAACACACGGACATGTTTCTGCCTACCCGGCGTCATCAGCGTGGTTTCAAGAGTATTTTTTATCTCTACTTTCTATCGCTGTTGGCTCACAGTTAATGCCACAACTTTCAAAACGACAAACTCGACATTTCTTGGCTTGATAAATCATGCGCTACACCACGAACGCCTTACATTTCCAGCTTGCGATGGTCTACGCTATCAAAAGCTTTCTGCAAATCTAGGAACAGTGCACATGCCAATCTCCGAACCTCCAGTATTGACAAAATTCCATCCGTGAACTGATTCAATAGATTTTCCCTTAGTAAAAACTTGCTGAAATTTGTTTGAAAAATCGTGTGTTAAAAAGCTTTATTAGTCTGTTAAAAATTAAATATTCATTTCTGAAAAGGTATTAAGTGAGCTTATAAGGCGGTAATCATTGTTTACACTTATTAAGTCATCATTAGTTGCAGGAAATAAATAGAATGTTGATGGATTATTATTAATTTTGCTAATATTTTACATGCCCTTAAATACAAGACGCAAAGTAGCACAAAGAAATTAAAATTATCCTAATGTTTTATGCTATTGAACGTTTTTCAAACACTACCAACCTCATAGGTTCAAATGCACGAAATGCAGAAATGATGTGATCGAAGTTAGAGATTCACAAATTATGACGAGTTACAATTAAAAAGGACAAAATCCAATCTAGTTTTGTAGGACTGGATATAATTCTTTTGATTTAATGTTTACTTCGTTCTTGAATTTCTTTGAATGTATTAAATTTGATTTCGGAAGTTATTATTTCACTAAATGGTAAATGAAACCTTCACATCTAGTCAAGAAGAAAATTCTCAATAATAAAAAAGTGGCTCTTTAGAATCCATTCCAAGGCATTTTGCGCACATAAACCTATAGAAAAGTACGTATTTTATCGCACCTCTATATACTTCTTAAAAAGCTATTCGAATTTTATTTCAGGAAGAAAGCTTCAGATCGTCATTGCACGTATTTATTTTACGATAATTGTAGCTTTTTGAGGCCGACGAAGGACGTAAAGGAAGTTTCTATAAGTTCCACATATGTACACCACACCAGACGGAAAAAGTTCACTGCGAACATCGAAGTCGGTATCTGTTCGAACAGGATTAATGCTACTCTCCGGGTGATATCGTCCGGAGTAATTCCGTTAATTTAATGAGAATCGACGCTCAAACACGACAGGTTGAATAAAACTCGTGTCCCGTAATTTTTACGAACGCAATTTAGATTCGACATCAATTCGTTGGCACATTGGGATATTGAAATCTGGGTCGTCGTAAACAAAGTCGAAATGGAAATTATTGGCGTAAATTTAACTTTTATGGGAAATACATCGCCAGGAAGGATATAAATAGAAATTTATATTTAGCAGTCGTTTCGTCGATTTATTTTAATCTGACAGAAAAGGACACATGAAACTTCGCATAGGTTCCATTACTCCTCTAAATAATTAAAGTCGAAACACAAAGGGTTCCATATTTGTATCTAGAAATTAACTTTGATCATTTTATAATTTACTGCAAAATTATAAAGTCTAATGAATTACATGATATTTATATAATAAAATAAATAACCACATGCAAGGCGGATTAGATATGTAGCTTTAGAAAAGAAATCTCAAAAAAAAAGTAAAACTGCTGTTACATTCCCCCATAAGTTAAGACAATAAAACTGTTTTTACATTGTATGTGGGTATGCTTTATTCAGCTAAAAGATACGCTATGCCAACAATATGAAAATATAAACAGGCAAAAGTGTATAAGCAAACATATACAGTCTTCTAAAAGGTATGATCGTATTCATGAAAACTTTCGAAATTCGAGTCCATTTCCATAAATTCTTGAATAAAATAAAAGCTATCTCAACAACATTTCCTTCATTTCTCACATAAAACATGGCGCTGCCAATTTCCAAGCATCTTTTGGCACCTTGTTTTATGAAATGGAATTTTCGGGTTTCATATTCGTTAAGACTCAAAAAGCTCAACGTGTGTTTAAATATGCTCTAAACGAGTATATATACACTCTCTATAACTTTCTTTTACATTTACACAACGCAGAGCTCTAAATACTCTTTTTTAAAACAACAAGATCTCCTATGTTTTCAGAGATGTTCCCCATATTAGTACAACATATTGAAGGTGGCTATGAAAAGGTGCGTAGTAAGCTGTTACGGCCGATTCTTTTGCTTTTTGCATAAGTCTACAACGAGAAATATTAGTTCGGTAAGTTTTTTGCAAAGCTCCGATACCTTAACCACCCCATCTTAGGCAACTCTGAAACTATAATCCCCAAAATTTTGCCGACTGTGCAGTGTGGTAGCTTCCTTTAAAATCCTTGTTTTCTCAGTGTTTAATTTCATGGAATTTACTACGTCCTACTTTTCCGCTCCTTCGATCCTGAATCGTGTCTCTTTGCTGCTATCCTTATTCAGAAAGGAAATATCATCTGCGTAAATACTCACACTCACAACGGTGGCTCCAGGATTAATCAATGGGGTACCCCACAAGAGATATTTTTTCATGCCGACACTTGTCCTTTATGCCTTACATTTTGGTTCCTTTTCTGTAAATATAATGTTAACAACAGAAGAGATAGGCCTCTTATCCTGCTCAAGCTTTGATAGTAACAAGTAAATACTTTGAATAATATCAAAATAACAAAGCAGCGGAAAGTCAGGAAAGGCCAGGATAATCAAGTAAGGAAATAATATTCATGGTATAGCGGCAGATTTTGCAAGAGTGTCTATGAATTTAAGCAGCCACCTTATTACGTCAGCAACAAAATAGATTTATCTAACAATTTGAAATCACGACTGGAGTGAATCCGAACTTAAATGCACAGACACTCTCACAAAGATGCTTTTATAGCATTGAGTAATTGTGTGTATGTACATTACATGAAGACAACCTTAACCTAATCGTAAACAACAAAGCAGCAGAAATTCTACACATAAAAAAATTCAACGAGGGACTACTGCAGGCCTCGCTTTGGACTCGGTCTGCAAACAACATCCTCGACCGCGCAGTTACGTCGTTTGTAATAACTACTTTATTTCAACACACCATTAATGGTGTTTGTCTGCGTTCTGTCAATACGATAGAGACTCGAGTATCGAAATGGACTCCAAATTATTATTTGATGAGCGTATTAATCAGTTTGCTAATATGTTCTACAAAATGCTCGGTTTTAATTTGAGAATTCGTTAAGCGTATTAGCAGCGCTTAATACAGATTGTTTTGCCCATGCCTACTTTCGTGTCATATGCCGCTGGGTTCTGAGTAGGGCAGTATACAGTGTTCCGCAAAAGTAACGTATTAATCTAATATCTCTCTAAATATATACTTTTGAAAAAATTATAAATTAACAAAATTTATTTTGCACCGCTTCAAATGACTTCTTATGGTTATACATTTTTTTTTTTTTTTTTTTTATGATTCGTTGTCCAGCAATACCAGTTCCCGCATTAAATTTTTTGGGGATACTGTATATGAGGCTCCTTCATCTAATGTGGATTCCCCGTCGAACAAAAGCAATTGCTATGCCTATTTACAAATCCGTTAAGACAAAATGAAGCTTTGTCAGAAAATGAAGAAAGTTAAAAAAATGTGGATCATTATTACATTGTTCTATAAAACCATAGCGATTCTATTTGTTTTTCTCAATATTCGAGCAACAGGTTTCAAACTTACATCATTTTCTAATGCCAGGTTGATATAGTTGTATTATCCACTACAGTAAACAACACTTTAGTTTTCATTGTGGTTGATTTTGGGAGGCCGGCGTTGGGAATATCTTTAACATCGCTCGTTTCTTTAAATTTAGCAACCTATCTCGAACCTGTCGATTAGGTTATAGGAGTTCGCTCCGTATGAACGTTGTTGAATAATCGGCAAACTTCGTTATGAGAACGTTGTCTGTACCACCATAAAGATTTCAGTTCTTTCAGTTGTAATTAATTTCACCATTTTCATAAAAACTGTTGAAAAAAACTCCATCCGCTCCAGTGCTTTGCTGGTGGAACGATTATATTTACAGAGATATTAAACTAATGCGTTACTCTTGCCGTACATATATTGCGAATTGTACTTTATTTATTCTCTAAGTTACATCCGCATAATGTTTTTTTTTGTTTCACGTAAGCAATTGCGTGGATATTATTTTATGTTTTGTCTGTTTGACTATTAGTGGATACTGTTTCGAACCTTTTGTCCATTTCATAAATAAATAAATAAAACAATTCATTTGGATATTTTCCCGACAACTAAATACAATTAGAAATGATGACAAACAACAGTGCTCAAAATTACTGCTCTAATTTCGCTTGCCTTATTTATACTCTTTTACGCAAGAAAGGAAAATATTTATGGTAGGCTCCAAATCTTATAAATTCTTTAACTAAAGCAGTTTTATGCATTTAAATAACATCCACGCAAACGTAAAACATTGTAGCATATCTATTCCTACATTTCCAGAAAAACTCAATTAAGATAACAACTAATAATATACTGGTGAAAGTATGAGAAAGGTATTTTATCGTTATTAGCAAACAAATTTCCTAGCTTATTCGGTATTATACGAATGCGACGCCTACCTATTATGCACGATACCTTTATCGTAATTATCTCGAAGAAAAAAGTCACGTCAGGTGAATTTTCACAGTAGATCCCCGCGGTTTCGTACAGTTTCATGTTTAGTGATCATATATTAGACCCTTAACCACGCGGTATATGTTTATTGTTTCTTCGCAAGCGTAAATTTCATTCAGGTTTCGGTTCCGTGCAATACATTAAGACGTCAATCAGCTAGTAAACTTTTTTATAGAAGTTTTTTGTTCCTTTATAATTATTTGCTATTTTCACGTACACACTACGTAGGTTTCATGGTGTACACAACCAATTATTTTCTAAGAGTCCGAAAACTGCGATCACTAAATGACTAAAAACATTCACTGGAAGGAAACAACCCAATTTCAAGTTAATTCAATTCAATTTGTTGTAGGTGTCATATTCATTTAACAGAACAGTTCTTCCACTGTCTTTAGTAGTTTGTTTTTTATAACTCACTGTTTTATCCCCAAACATATTTCAATTACTAGGCCTAACTTTGATTTGTGCAAAAATGCATGGTTTCCCAATGTGACGGTTTTGAAATAAAGAATATTCGTAAGCAGATACTGCACAACGTAAAATTATAAAATGGAACTCTCTGCATATTATTACCTTTTTAGATGCCCCTTTACATGATAACTTTCATCAATATCTCCTACACCTATCTAACATAATAATACAATCTATTCCACAACGAAAACATTACAAATATATACGAAATGCACTGCCGTTCAGTGAAGTTCGGCCATACAATAAAAATCTATTATATCACACTGTATACAATTATTAATACATAAAATTAGAAAAATATTAAGCATACACTCTTTTCTAAGGGATTAAAGCCATAAATTATTATGTAAAGTAGAAATATTGCGACAACCACAATAAAGTCCCTTTTATTATCATTCCAAGAATTTCTCGGAAGTACCGATCTCTTGAAACGGGTCGTTTGGGGATTATTAACGAACAATACATTTAGGAAATATACCGCAGTATCATTCCTGTTTATTTATCACAGGCGTAAAGATATAAATTTGCTTCATTTTACTGTTAAACGTGTGTTGGTGTGCATCTGTCGTTCTTGCGCGAACGTTTTAAGAAAATTTACTTCAAAATGGGACGTGGCAAGCCTACCAGTGTAGAAAAACGTTCACGCATTATTACGCTGTTTGAAGAAGGATATTCGGGACTGCAAATTGCTGAAAAAAATAAATATGAGAAGTTCAACAGTAAATGACATCATAAAGCGATATCGGACAACTGGAACTATAGAAAATCGTATTCGTCCTGGAGCATCTGGGAAAACAACAAAAGCTGAAGATTTGAGAATTGTATTATTAAGCAAACGCAATAGAAAATTAACAGCGCCACAAATAGCAGCCGAAGTAAATCGCGGCCGTGAAGAACAAGTTTCGGCGAGTACGGTAAAACGTCGACTTCAACAAGCGGACCTTCATGGACGCATTGCCATTCGAAAACCCTTATTACGTCGGGGCAACAGAGCAAAACGGCTACAGTGGGCCCGTTCTCATCTAGATTGGTCGTTAGATGATTGGAAACACGTGCTTTGGAGTGACGAGTCAAAGTTTGCGGTTTTTGGGCAAAATCGACGAGTTTATGTCCGAAAATCTAAAACCGAAAAAATGATCCCGGACTGCATTGTGCCAACAGTGAAGCAAGGGCGTAGTTCTGTGTTAGTGTGGGGATGTTTCTCCTTTGCTGGGGCGGGAGATTTATGCAGACTGCAGGGTGTAATGAGGAAGGAAGATTATTTTGCAATACTCCAGAATCATGCAGTGCCATCAGGATTGCGTATAATTGGCCGTAACTTTACATTCATGCATGACAACGACCCAAAACACACTGCGTTAGTGTGTAAGAACTATCTAAAAGAGCAAGAAGAACAGCACACCCTGAAAGTAATGACATGGCCCCCACAAAGCCCAGATTTGAACCCTATAGAGTTGTGGGATGAACTGGACAGGAGGATCCGAAAAATATGCCCAACTTCACAAGAACATTTATGGAATATTCTGCAACATGAATGGATTAATATTCCACAATCCGTTTTAACAAAACTTATCGAAAGAATGCCTAGAATAGTTCGAGCGGTGATTAACAGCAAAGGAGGTTTTTTCAATGAAAAAAAAAAATAATGTTCAGTATGTTATATTAGGTCAGAATAACAACATATATTAAAGTATCACAAAGGCTTGTGAAACCTTTTCTTTTTTTCTCCGAAGCTTCTGTTATACGATCTTCTCTTGTGAACCTTGTTTGGTTCATCACGCACAAGTTTTTCTGCTGTAATTTTAAGTTCGGCTACGTCTTTTGATAGTCCCAAATCACTTAATATCAAATTCAAAGTCAAATAATTCAACTCTAACCGGGAAAAAACTGTGGATTCTTTGGAGTAATCTTCAAAATTAGGATCTGAATTTTCTTAATATTTTAATGTAGGACTTGTACTAGATTGTCTCCTTTATTCAATTCTCTAGATGCGTGACAAATTGAACCTTTAGATAGACAATTCCCTTTTTTGTTTTCGCGTTGTATCAACACATTACTGAAACAAAAATAACAGTCTCTAATGTGGCTTGTCTATTTTAAAAGTATTCTCCTTGCCTTTTGCCCATTTGCGAAGTACTGAAACGGACGTCGAACACACTTTATTCATGGTTCAACATTAACACCGAAATACATGCTGTCCACTTTTCTCACAAAATCCGTAATGTTATTCTATTGTTTCAATAACAAACACTTGCCTCAAATGTAACAAAAACTCAATGTAACATTGACGAAACACATTTATGCGAACAATAACGTTAAACGGATTAAATGCCACTTTCGATTTGTGTTTTGCACCTGTAATAGCGGAAACATCATAACGTCCATTGTCTAATACCCGACGAATGTCCGTTAAGTAGAGGTTATACTATATATTAAAACTCTGACAGATTTTCCTGCGCGACCGATTAAAAAACTAAATAACGTTTTACGCCCACAACACATTACTTACACAATACATTGGCAAAACTTGAAAAGACCGTTTTAGCAACTACTTGTTTCTACGTAATGTATTATTCAATTGTCAATCTGTATGAAAGTTTACTTTGATATTTTCTTTAGTGCGAATTCCTTAGATTCTCAAAGGAGTTACGATTATGTTTACGGAGCTTTATATGATTAGATAGGATGCCGACCATTAACTTGCTCTTTTTATCTGTTTCTATCGAAAATGCCTCCTTTTCTATTTAGGAGAGAAATGCTGGGGTTTCAAATGGAAACGGAAGAACATAGAAGCTCTTTATAACTGCTTTACTGAATAGAACTCTAGTATTGGATCGAACAAGACAAATATTTATGGCGTAATATATTTCAATATTGGCGAAGGGATATTAGCAAAACTAAACTAATTCAGGTACTGTCTCATTTTTATGTACCGTAAAAGCAATTCGTAGGATTAAATTAAATTAGCTTGGAAAATATATATTTTCAAACCAATGTATATCTAAATATACCAAAATATTCAAATAGGTGCTTTACGTACTCATCTTTTAAATAAAAGTGTCCGTTAATAACAGGCAAAATGGAATGTAAAGACAGACGAATTAGCCTGAGCAATACGGTAGTAAAAGCAACCACTAAACAATGGAAAGATAAGAAATCTCAAGACCGGTGGAAGAATATCCCAGGCCAGAGACAGGCCAAGCAATTTCTGATTGGACGCAGGTCCACATTTACAGCGGACCTACTAAGAGACAGGAAGTCTGTTAGAACAATAGTGGGATTGCTAACAGGACACTGTATGCTCAAGAAGCACATGAGTAATCTGGACCTGATACAGCGTGTAGATTCTGCCAGGAGGAAGAAGAGACTGCCGTCCATGTGCTGTGCGACTGTATAGCACTGGCAGGAGTACGGCTCTCAGAAATGGGCCCGGAGTATCCAAAACCCGAAACCTATAGAGTATAATGGATCTGAAAAGGTCGCAGTGGGACAAGTCCCACCACAAGAACCACCTTGGGTAGTGATCTAATCTAATCTAACTGTCAGAATGCAATTTATGGATAATGTTATCCATGCATTTATTAATTTTGGATTGGTGGTCTTCCATATGTTCAGTTTAGCTAGTAATATTGTGCAACTCAATTATTTTAATATTTGACAAAAACTTTTTACCGCTTCAAAACTTACTAAACTTACTAACAATAAGTACTTTTCCATTCATCACGCGTTTGAATAATTTTTTAATTAGCTATGTTAGATGAAGTTTTACATTTTTAAATGATTTAATCTTACTTTACGAAATAATTTTTAAAAATCAAATATATTTTAAAATGATGTTCAAATGTTCAAAGCTGCACTAAAAATTATTGCATTAAATTTGATCTTTTTATATAATTCTCGTTCTGTCGTATGAAATTTACTTTCTAGCTGACCTGATGATGCGCTTTCGAACATGAAACCGGTCGCAATACTTAATTGAACTGACGAATTTGAGAGAGAAAGAACCTACTTTTTTATTTCCAATTATGATGATATTATGATGAATAATTCACACAGAGTAACCATCGATTATTTTAATTGGAATAAATTTTCGACAATATATCATCTGAATACATTACCTCATTATGAAATAATTTATGTGAGCTCTTGCTCAAATTCTTTTTTAAATGTATTCAAATATGAACTAATTCAGTCGAAATTAGTTAATTACGAATTTCGATAAATTAGCGTGTAACATATAATATTCCCCTCGGGACGGTATTAATTATAAATTCATGATGTAGTCAGATAAATATAAACACATATTTCAACAGGTTTCTCTCATGACATAATTAAATATCGTTTCGAGGCCGATACCTCATGAATAACTTGGAGTGTACTCCGAGATAGTCAATAGGAATAAATGAGGTGGAGATTTAATCCTACCGGCGATGACGAATGGAAACACGAATTCACAGCTTACTAGTCAAACGACCGAAGTGAACTACTCGCACCCAAAGTATCGATAGCAGCAAGTTGGAGACCTAATAGAATTCACAACGAAGGAGTTTCACAGAGGAGAATGGATTTCAGAATTATGTTATAATATCTCCAGAAATCGCAAAAGGAATTGCTTTGGACAACTGCAAATAATATTCTGTAATTTCAATTTTAGAAAACCGTTTTAAAATATTTGTTATTCTGAAGTTTTAATAAATATTCATTTGTAGGTCTCAAATACATACTTTGTTAAAAAGAAAACAATGCAATATATATGTATACCTTGAGAAAACTAAATCTAAGCTCGCGCTGCAACCTCCCTTATTTTTATGTTTTAAATGAAATATGAGGGTTAACTTTGAAATATTTTGTGGAGCCTTGGAAAATTCTAATTCAGATGACGCCGATTTTTTGCCAAACCATCACAAAAATACAAGAACTATAAAATTATGATTTAACACCGGCGTACAATCAACTATATTGTATAATTCCAAATCAACTTGTTGTTCCATATAACAATAGATGAAATCAGACCTTGACAAACATTTCAGAGCTTGAAAAGCACTGTATCTTCTGTTCAAAGCTAGTTAATAAGCAAATTAATTTGTAGTCATCTCTCTGACAACCATAAAAATCTAAATTTGAAATTGCTTAAAAGTAAAACTAAAAATCTGTTATTAGGACAACCAATTCAGCAACAGACCTTGATGTGGTTAGTTTCTAATACTATTATTTAGAAGATCCTAGGGTTAACGTAAACTTTGTAACTGATATGAGCGAAGTTCGATAAATACCTAACCTAGACAAAATAAGCATTCTTACGTGTAAGATCCAATTTATCTCCCAACATGGTCTCCTTTGAGGTCGATACACTTCGTTCAACGTTTTTCATTAGCATCCCATCAAAAAAAAAAAAAACGTTTTCTCCAACCCTGCAAACTAGGCGCCTGTTTCGGCAATCACTTCGTCGTTTGAGGCCAAATCTTTTTCCGCACAGACATTTTTTCATATTGAAAAATATGGCATAATTGCTGGAAACTGATGTGAGTCTAGCGAATATGGTGAGTGCGGAAGCAATTCGTACCCTAATTCATGGAATTTTGCCGTGGCGACAACACAAATGTGCGCGCATGCATTGTCTTGATGAAACAGAATTCTTTTCTTCGCCAAACGCAGACGTTTTCCTTCCCCAGCATTATTGAAACGATCCGATACGCTGGCGTAACACCCGCCATTAGTCATTTTCCCCTTTTCAAGAGATTATGTCGCGTATGGCGGATAAAGCGGCTCTGACCTTCCTTAGCGCCGGTTGACCAGAAAAAAAACACTATTTGGACTGTTCTTTTGTCTCTGGTTCCTGCGATGAATACATGTTTCATCAACAGCTATAAATCAATGCCATAAATCATGCGGATTGCGCTTTAACACACGTCCGTGTTTATGGTCAATTATGAACAGTTGCGGAACCCATCTTACGGAAAGCTTCTTTACATTGAAATAAGCTGTTAAAATCTTATGCACCTGGTCAATTGAGATTTCCATAACCATAACTAGCGTTCACATAGGGCAACGCGAAATTGTCGGTCGGAGTAGCGCGAAATTATTTGCAATTTTCTGCGGTAATTCTCGAAATAATTTTGTGATATACTGACAACTGATATCTCGGTTTACTTCGTATCGTATCGTGATCTTAATTTATAATACATACATTTAAAAAAATCACTCCAATTGCAATCGTATTGGAAATCATTTGACAGGGAAAGGGTTAATTATTCAAATTTATCGTCAGAAATGTCATGTGTAGTTACCGAAATAAGCAATTTCGAGCCTAACGTATCTTATTTATTCTTTTAGTCTAGTTCTCCTCACATAACATAAAATATTACGTGATGAGATAATAGGAACTCATCAGAAAAACAATCGATACTGCTCGTTACCGTTATTATTTTTCCAGTTGGTAGCGCACAATCAGTACGGTGTGTAAAGGTTTAATACCCAATTTTACAAATAAACAGCGCGATAGCGACAAAATTACCAGTTCTCGTGCAACAATAGCAACTTTGCATAGATGCATTTCATTAAAAATGTATTTATTAATTTACGATTTCTACGGCGCCATAGAGCGCACCGCGGAGGTTCACATACCTATGCATGTGAACGAATGCATCTAGCCGTTACCACTATATGCACACTAGTTAGATAGTGTACGTAGCAAAAATTAAAACTAATTAGCTTTAATATCCGTTTTGCGTGCAAACGTTACGACTATTTCGGGGTGGGCATGGGAGTTTTAATTGCATAGCTCGAATTAACATTTGCGGGACGATAGCTACTCATCGCCTTTTGTAAAACTCCCGTCTATCTGCAACGACTCTTCGAGGAATGATTTATTAAACAATCATTTCCCAACCCCGAATGTTATTTCACATAGTTAACGTTGTTGTAAAAACCTAGATCGCCTATTAAGGGAAAAAAAGAAAGTTTGTAAAAAGTACGAAACAAGGCAATAGCGTTCAACTTTGTTTCCTATTTCTAGAAGTATGAATACTTGTACGTAAATCCAATAGAACTCATTACTAGCTCCTACTAATTTGATCGTTACGAAGCAACGTTTAGACCTGTTAAAATAAAATACAAAATTCCTCTTTACCTCTTACACCATGTCTTTTCTGCAAACTTTTTCTCCCAGTTAAGAACCTGATATTAGTATGGGAATAATTGGTCCTCTTAATGACATTCTTCGACTAGCACTATGTATACATGCTGTAACGTATGATCCGTTGTGTAAGTTTTTATTTTACCCAATTCCACATCTCCTTTTACGCTTTTAATTTAAACCCGAAATTTAATCGCTCCTTTTACCAATTTTTTTCTTATTCACAACTCTTTCAAAATTTCATTGCTAATCAATTTTACCATTTAAATTATTTAAAATTTCAATATTTTGCTTTTATCAGCATCAATTTTTCATTACATCTCAACTTTAACATTTTATAACATGACATATGAAGTTTTCATTCTCGACTGTAAGTACTTTTCTTTTAATATTGTTTTATTGTTGTAGAAGGATAAATAAACAATTGTTTGTAAAGACTAGAGAGGAATTTTTATATTATTTTAACATTACCGAGCCTTATAACATATTCTTTTCAATATAACCGGCACCTCCACCAAAACTATATCATTACATGTTTTGCGGATATTATTTCAATCTAGCTATTAAATTATTTTTTATTTGTATAAAATAACCAAAAAAGATTGGCAGCACGACTGAGAAAGAAAAGTACCCACAGAATTATGCCAAATTTGATAGATTTTCGGATAAAAAAACAATTCTCAAAGAATTTTTTTCTTCTTATTCCCGCTTTCAATCTGCAACTTTTACAGATGTTATTAATTCATTTAGGAAAAACTTTCCTGAATACGCTTAAAATGATTTTCCAGCTCACACAAAGCTGCAACAATCTTGGGCTACAAAATTTAGGAAAAAGAAAATGTAATACGAGAGAAATTTAGGAATCCTCAGATGTACGGGAAAATGATGATAATTCTATGATATGAATGAAATAAATATCTTTAAGATCAAAATAGACCTCACAAATGTGTTGGTTATATATATTGCTGTTTCTTTATTTTACATAAATACAACTTACATTTTTGAACTTACAGGGATTTACCTATTGCTCACGAATATTTATTTACTTTCTTTGCCTTGTACCTAAGTTTGTCGCAGAAGAACTATGTACCTCGAAATCAAAATTTATGTAAACAAGTTTACACAAGATACTTATTTGGTCATGGTGTCGTTGCTATAGCTTCTGCGGGCGTTTTACCCACACTTTCAGGGCTGTTACTACACACTGACTTGGAACTGCAGAAAAGTTATAGATCAATGAGCCGTGACGGTTGCTAGGAGGTTTAATCAGATTTCCACGCATGATACAATGGCATCTTCGCGATTAAAAGTGTTGGAAAGATTTTATAGATTCGCGGATGTTTGTACAATAATATTAAGGGTTGTGAGTCAAGATGCAGATAGAGTTAAATTGGATTTGGTGTCCAGTTTCCAGTCTATGCTCAACCAACGCAAACCCGGCTACATGCAACAAATGCGTACAATACAAGTGGCGACCGATCGCTTTGTTTCACCAATCTAGACACTGACTGACAAAGTAGTCTGAGAATTTGAATTTGAGTTTGATAGTGGTTTTTATATACCTCTTGAAGAGGGTCTTGTAGATGCTATCGGTGACACCTTGACTGTAGAGCAGATACGCATGCTTACGGGAATTAGGACTAGATGAGGAGAGTTGTTGTGCAGAAGGGTTGGTGTAGCTGTTAATAGTCTTAGAACCCCAGAATAATTATTACGGATCAGAGTTTCGGTGATATCATTCAATTCTTGGGGAAGCAAATTGAGTTTAGATGTGGAGACGGCCCTTTGAATAAGAAAATTGATAACACCGCGTTTTTGGCCTGGATGACGATGTGAGAGGCCATTGCGATATTATCTGTGTGCGTGGGTTTTCGGTAAATAGGATGTCCCAAGGCGCCATCAGGGTGCCGGAATCTAAGAACATCTAAGAAAGGAAAGCAATCGTCTAATTCGACTTCCATAGCGAAGCGTAACATGCCCGTTTATTTCTATTGTTCGTGTATTTTGTTATATTATTTTGACTCTTTTCCCTGTCTTCGATGAGCAATGAGATTTCAGTGCTATTTTATAAGATTGGAGATTTTTGAGTTGTTTCCATTAAAAGTACTTATTATAATGTTTAAATATAGTCTAAATTACTATTACAAACATTGTTTGCTCAACAGATTTAATTAATGAAGAACCCAATTTTACAACACTACAAACTATGTTTTTGCAGTGCAAATAACAGTAAATTCCTTTGCATTTGATCTGTTGTTAGTGGTGATTTTAAAAGGATATTGGCTATTGCAGGGAATGGGTAAATAAAGTTGGTCAAGAGATCTGCAATTGTTGGGATACGATAGTACTGACTTAACTAATTGTAAATAAAGAAGGTGAATCTATCGGATGATTAACTAATTTTATAAGGAATTTTCTACTGCCGCATTTGGTGCACGCAAAGTTGATGGTAATGGCAGCACGAACAAACAAATGGCGCATGTTTCAATTTACAAAGGACGAGTGAGTAATAAACAGAAATTCAAGGCGTTGCTATTAGAAAAGCGTTTATAAATACTAAACGGAAACCCAACTTGGAAGTTATCTATGCTAAACGTTGGATCTGCTGATAACAATTTCTTGGAATCTATTTAAGTGAATGAATAGCTTATTGAAAAAACGACATTGCGACATTGATATCTCGTACAAATTATCTCAATATTTATAAAATAATTTATTTTTTTGTATTCCTCATCATATTAATAAAATTGTTGAACCAATCTCCAAGAGGATAATCGAAAACGTAATAAACCTCCGATAAATGTAATTATTTAAAAGAACTTATCATGAACATAAACATCACAATAACCTTGTTTTTGTAGTGGCTAAATGCATTGGCGTAACAACAGTTATTTGAAGTACCTATGCTACATAGTATCGACCGATACTATAAAAGAAGCGGCTATCTCCTGAAACCCGCCTGTAGTAAAGCCAGTTCTGCGGTAAGCCGACGGTGCGATTACTTGGGGTTGCAGTTTTGTACTACCCGGAGTGACGACTACAACCGTCTACCTGAACAATAACAACAGTATAGCGACCGCAGGTACCACGCTAAAATAGTCCGGACGGAATGGAGGTGCGACAAGAAGAGCTTGAGGTCAATGTAAATATGGACGATATCGTTGTCGTTCTTGCTCTGGCAGCCTTAGTTCTCATGGTTTATTCATAAGGGGTGACACGTGTTGTCGTTAATGTTTTAGCTGAGTTGCGCGACTATTCGTAAATTTCAGGGGTAAAAAAGGGAAACTTTTGCTATATTTCGCTATAATTAATGTAGAAGAGGGAGCTTTACATCCGTGGTGAACTTTTTGCGCTCTTAATGTTTTTGATGCTTTCCTTGCCCATAATTTGGACACATCTATTACGCAATTTACACTTGCTACAGTAATCTGTTAATTTCAGCCAAATGATGAGGTTTCTCAACTAGTTATGAATCATACCCAAACACCAAAGATTTCAAATACTTCTTACGTAGTAACTCTTATATAAAGCACTGTTGGTATCAGTAGAAACTGACACCGATCGAAGAAATCTGCAGAGCACTGATAGAAAGATTTCTTTCATTTAAAACAATATACTTTACCTCAAAGAAATGTTTAGTAAAATAAGTATGCGATTGTACTTATTACTAAAGCTGGATAATTGCGTTTCAATCTATAGGCATACAGCAACATAAAATAGATTCTATCGCAATTGTTTGCTACATTTCTACATATTAAGTTAGTAAGTATACAAAATTCAAGCGTTTATTTCCTAGATACTCACCAAATGAACTTTGATTTAAACAAATTATGGGTTTTGCTTGAAATCTATAGGTTCCTTCTTTATATTAATGATATATTCTTCCAAAGAAAGCAATTGTACTTTAAGTTAAAGGAATAATCGGAAAGAAAAATTTCTTTAGAAAGTTTCTTTAGAAACAGTGTAAAAGATGCTCGCGTCGATGATGACCTATGCGCCAACAAAACAAAGGTTCATATTAATTAATGTGATTTAGCTTCCTTCGGTAAATTATGAAAATCTGGAATTTCCTTTTATTTCTGAGGTAATTAATTGTTTAAAAAAAGCCTCTACACCACGGGGACCTTCATGCCAGAAACATTAATTTTTCAGTACCTAAATGTTATTTATCTCCAAATATATCGTAATATTTCGACGGATAATTTTTACGCGCCAAGTATACTAATTAATTAATGTAATTTGGCTTACGTCGGTGAATTATGAAAATCTGAAATTTCCTTGGTAATTCCAACGTAATTAATTGTTTGAAAAGCATTAGATATTGATCCCCCTGGTGCAGTGGTTAGCACGCCCTCTCGGCAAACGGGGGATATTAGGTTCGATTCCTTACCGGAACGAGGTTTTTTGCAAGCAATTAACTACGTGGGAAATACCAAGGAAATTCTAAAGATTCATATTATTTGCATGGCCTTACACGCAAGTTCGTCAATTATTCTTTAGAACTTGTTACAGTGCGATACTCCGGAAAGGATGCGTTTAGTTGTTAACCTCCTTTCTTGATTTCGTGTTACGTATGATTGCATACACTAATCATTTTTTGTTCTTCGAGAAACGTAAAACATTGTGTAAGCTCACATATCATTGATTCGTAGTACGCAAGTATGCTTTCACCAACCTTAGAAACAGCTTTTTGATCACTCCTTTAAAGCCTACGCACTGTATACGATTTAAATCGGTAAATGAAAGCCAGAGACGTCCTCTTGTTTCGTAAAGAAATATGGAAATGTTTCAGACGAAGGCTAGATTGCAATTAAATAAAATAATAATAGGAAATTGAAAAATCTATTCAGCTTCATGCAAATCAAATCAAAGAGTCCGTTTCAAAGAAATACATCCGTCTTTTCTATTTAATTTT
Source organism: Marronus borbonicus (assembly GCA_902655005.2). NCBI lineage: Eukaryota > Metazoa > Arthropoda > Insecta > Coleoptera > Scarabaeidae > Marronus > Marronus borbonicus. The sequence continues at coordinate 6,270,855 of LR737385.1, read as the reverse complement.
TCTATCTTTTTAATTTCCAAATAATAAAGCATTTCACAATACTACCTTTCTTCAACGAAAACGAAAAAAAAACTATTGAGTCTCGATCTCCTATATTTCATTTTCTGAAGGCGTCGCTGGGCGTCGTCATGCAATCTGCCCTAACGAAAAAATAACATCCAGCTGAGCGCCTTCATTTAAATGCACCTCCTACTGAATCGATGAAGTGGTCAGCGGGAGATAGAAACGTTGTTTGTCGCGTCTACAGGGAACCGCTGCACGAACAATCTTCTTTTATCTCTATGCCGCTGTACGAAAAATGAGCCGATCTCATTTACCGCCATGTTTGACCAAATGAGTATCTGCGCGATATGAAACTGCGGTGAAATGACGACCGAATATAGTTTTAAAGACGTACTAGATTGGATCTACAGATGAAACGGGAAAATTCCAGAATTACTGTATATGACACGATCGTATTACTTCTTTTGAACCTTCCATCTGTTTTATCTGAGCGTAAAATTGGAAATGCGGACCATCCCTCTATGTGTCATATATGTAGTAATTTAGGAACTTTTTTGGACAGCGAGAGATTTACCATTCGAAGTTTTTCTGTAGATGATATTTTTTTATATTAGTATCAAAGTTCGTAATACATTCCCGAAATTCATTTGTTATAAAGAATTTCGGTACAAACTAGCTTGATTTTCATAGAAAAAAGGATCTATATCCTTCGATCGACATCGAAACTCTTGTATCGTGTATTACATCTGTAAAATTAAAAATAAACAAATGAATTAACATATACACGTATGGAAACCAAATATCTTTAGAGCCTAATGCAGTGCATTGAGCGTACACAGTTGCCGGATCGTAACTACGATGCTGCGACCTTTCAAGTCACCCACGACTACTTTGTGATAAGAAGCATTATCAAGAAAAATTCTGCGATATATTTGGAAGTAATTTCTTGATAGAACCAATCCTCGTACGTTTCTAAATCCATCTCATGATGAACATCAACAGCGTTTTTCTTGCACAGAAATATATATCCATCACCAACAACAAAACCGTCACCAAAATGAACTAATGGAAGACGAGACTCAAGGCCAGTTAATGCTTTGTCCTTATATAAAAGTCTGTCCATTCTTTATTCATTGCGTGCCCCACCTTCGCCCATTATTTATCTGTGTATATTATAGTTTGACCTGAAATAATATGCACAATATAAAATTCTACTCAAGTATACAGGATGTTCAGTTTCCACTGCACATAATGCAAGTCTGGTTTTCTAAATAGAACATCCTGGCCGTTGTCACACTAGAATGGTAATTCAAATTTTATCCGATTGAGTGTTTCTTGCAGTTACTGGTAAAATAATAACATTTTTTTTATACCTAAAATACGTCGCTCCTTAGTAAATTAAATACGAAGCTGTGGAAATAACCAATATGATGCTAATATAACCCATGGTATTGATGGAATCGTTCCCGGCAAAAATAATGTGAGAAGAGAAAAGCACTATCCAACGGACATGTTTCCACCTACCTGGTGCACCATCGGCATTGCCCCAAACGTTATTTTCTTTTATCCACATTGCTATTCGTCTCTCAATTTATGCCACTAATCTCCAACAACTACACCGAAATATTTCTAGCGCCACCAAATGCCGTCTAGAAAGTAACGACAGGAGCTAGTGTTTTTCTCTTTTCACATTGTTTTTGTCGGGAGTGATTCCATCAATACCATGAACCACACTAGCATTATTTGGGTACGAAGTACTACAAATTTGTTTCGCTAAAGCAAATGTATAGGCATAATCGTTTTTGCTACAATTTCATCATCTACTTGAAGTAACCATGGTTTTCCTACATACCTAAGTTAACCAGGTTGTATAAATAATAAATAGCGAAAATAAGAAGGCAAACGTGAACATAAAAGGAATAGATTTATTTAGCACTGCACACGAGTGTTTTCAGTGTTGTTAATAAGTGTTCAATAAAACACAAGAAATAGTATTACAATATGTATGAAAAAAAGTGTTCATTTCGAATAGATGTGAAGCTATATGCATAAATTACATTTTTCATTATATTTTTAATAAATATCTTTCGAAAAACAATTGTTTATAGTATTTTGTCACAGCACTCTATGAATTTTAGCAAAACACTTATCCGCATAGCTTCATATTTAATTTACTAAAGAACGACACAATCTAAGTATAGGGAAATGTATGAAAAAAATCTATTGCAGTTATTCCGTTAAGGAAAATTGAAACAACATGACTCAAATTTGGCAACGGTTTCAATTACCATCTTGTAAGCTCCAATTGACATAAAGACACTTTTAGATACATTGCCTGAAACTCCAAAAAATCCTCAATCGAATTAAATTTAAATCATCACCATGACGTGTAAGGCGTTTAAGATATCAGCCGTTAAAGAAAAGCGACATTTTGCGAAGTATGTCAATTATCTTAAAAACTATGAAAGTTGAAATCGTAATAATGTACGGGTCTCACATTGTCCGTAGCGGAAACTGAACACACTGTATATTTGGATACAATTTTCCGTTCTGTAGGATTTGACCCAGAATATTTCTTATTTGAAAACCTTTTTACGAAATTGCTCGAGAAAGGAATTATTGTCCGTCCACGCACTAGGTGGACATGCTGGACACATATAATAACGAAAATCAAAAGTATGAAACATCAAGAAGTAAATAGCACTTTCTCTAAATTTTTTGATGTATCGTAAACATTTGCCCCTCCATCGAATAATACCTCGTTCGATAAGTATACTTTTTCGTTCTTTTTCTAAAATCAAACCTCATATCGTGTAACAATCTGTGTAAAGTTGATCGTGCGAACCAAAAGTTGTATTTAAAGTGCGTGATATATTCTGCGGAATCTATCATATCTATAAAAACTATAAAAAAACATCTACGTTTAACCGTACACGCTTGAAAAAGATAGAAACCGGAAATAAAGATGGCGTTATTGATAAGCTAAGAATAGAAAGGAGATACACTGTTGCTATTAAATCCCATTCCTATTGGAAGTTGAAACACGCTGTAGGTGGTATTCCCAAGTTTGCGACCGATAATTATCTTTTAATTATGAGAGTAGAGAATTCTTTGAAAGCAATTTTGGTTTAAATCACAGGTTTATTTACTCTTTTGAATCTCATATTATCTTTGAGAAATTCCAAACAAATTTTAAATGAATTGACGTTAGGCGTTCATTGAAATTCTGATGCCTTTTATTGCGGTGCGTAAATTACATTTATCAGAACTTGTATGAGAAGTAACTTAATTCATTTAACCTGTTTCGTTCCATTTGTAGAACGCTCAATAAATATCGTATATTTAGTAAAGCGAATGCCTTAATACATACTGTTTAATTCATTTCCAAAACACTCTCCCAGTAATTGGAGAGAAAACAAAATTTAGCAAAATTCTTGGAATTGGGTACGCTTAGATTCCAATTTTACGGACAATTTAAACAGCGAAGTTCGTAGTATCCATTTAATTGTTTTCTGCTTGATAAATTATGTTCGCCCGTAATTAATTTTGGTGTGTACTTTATCCTTTAGTAAATACAAACAGCATCGGGTTTCTACTAAAATATTAGATTACTATTGGAAATAAATTAGATAATTCAAGTTTTAATTTAAGCTTTAACGCCCTGAAAAGTAAATAACCTTTCCGAAACTGACGTTCTTTTCGTACTTTATTTATTACGATGTATTCTACGATACATCGTCTCTACTTCAAATTAATAGAATAAAATGTGAATTGTACTTTCGAAACCTACACTCCAAAAGAAATTTAAGGGAAGAAGGGGAATTGTACCCCTATTAAAGGGGTCTTCGCTATCTGAGACCCGCCGACCTCAGATTGTGATGTGTCTACACCTACGGTACCAAAACTTCCACAAAAACTACTTTATCCATGTTCAAGTGCAAAATTTACTTCTGGTAAATGGAGTTCGATTCCGCAGGTTAAAAAATAAGAGAGACTGTATTAATATGAAAACTTTCAAGCAATCTTCAAGTCCTAGCAAATTAGACACATTAGTTAAAAGTACTTTAGAAGAATCGTTTAGAGTGTAAGGTGAGAGTGTGAGGCGAAATTTTTTTGGACATCCAGCAGATTGAAGCAAGCAGCCCCCTTATCAATTATATTAGTTGATTTAACCTTAGAGAAAAACAAGAATAAAATATCGATTACCAGATATATCAACTGTAGCAATACAAAAGGCAGCAATTGTATCTACATACAATCCATGAGTGTAGACGGATAGAAAAAGACAAGAACGTTACAGAAAAATACTATAGAAACAAAACCAGTGTAGAATGTAATTTTTCTAAGAACAAAAATAAAGACAAATAGACGAATAAGTAGTAAAACAAAGTGAAGATTAACGTGGTGAAGTGAGATGTGCAAGCCCCTTATAAAAACTGTTAACTCCCAAAGCACCCTCCAAATAAACCAAAACCACATCGTATAATGCAACCATAAGACCGGCAGTTTTAGACGCAAATGAACGTTCGATAATAAGAAAAGGGGAGTTGAGCCCTAGAAAAGGACCAAAGGAAAAGTGCAAGTATGAAGATATAAGTAACCGTGTTAAGCAAGACAACCTAATCGCGTTGTAGCTTTACACACTTAATCCAGCGATGTTCCAACTTTTTTAATCCATCGAAATAACAGGATTTATCGAACTCTGTAAAATAGACCTCTACTTCGGCAATAATCTCTTCATTTGTCGTAAACCGCTTTCCACGAAGCCATTTTTTCAAGTTTGAAAAAGGAAAGAACTCACAGGGGGTCGAATTTGGCGAATATGGTGGATGGAGCACTAATCCCCACCATAACTGAATTAGTTTTGCTGCCGCAATTGTAGGGCCGTTATCATGACGGTAAAGACCTTTTTTCTTCGCTAGGTGAGGTACTTTTCTTCAACACAGCGTCAAATCACTCGAATAAATCAGCATGGTACTTTCCCGTGATTATTCTTCTCTTCTCCAAATAATCAATTAAGACTATACCTTGCGAATTCCAAAAAGGTTATCGCCATAACTTTTTTTTTCTCACCTTCGCCGGGAGAAACCCATTTTGCTGACCGACCTTTGGTTTCTGACTTGTAGTGAAATTTACGTTTCTCACCGTTTCTCAAGGATCACGTAATGCCCAAGAAACTCACTCGTATTGCGCTTAAACGTGTCCAAACGTTGCTTTGAAGTTACCACGCGATTCTGTTTTTGATCGATCGTTAGCAGACACAACACCCATCTCGCCGATAGCGTCCTCATACTCAATTTTTCGTAAAGAATGCTTTGCACACGTTCATTTGAGATGTTTACCATGTTAGCAATCTTTATAGTCTTTACTCACCCGGCGGTCTACTACCACGATATCATGAACCTCATTGATCATATCGGCCATAGTCACCCAATGCACTCTTTATCAAAACGGATGTTCGGCCACATTGAAACTCATGAAACCAATATCATGGTAGTCATCGAAGGCGCGTGGTCCTTATAAACTCCATCCAACATATTTTTGATTTCTGCACTCTCCATTCTGCAGACACATAAGCCAGCTCACTTTCAACACCTTACAAAACATTATTCGATGAATCTCTTTCAAATTTCCATAAGAGAATAGTACTCGCAGCCGGTAATGCAGATTTAGACACAAAGCGACGTGTCTCCAAGGATGGATATTTCTCATACGATTCTTGTAGTAAAACAAAACAGGATAAAATTGTGATTTAACCAAATTGATAGGTGCGAGAATAGTAAAAGAAGTATATAAAACGAAGATGAAAAGGAGTCGGTATACGTAGACAAAGGTAAAAGGATGAAATGAAACATGGAGATTGGAAGATACTACAAATTACCAAGTGAGCAAAATTATAGCTGGAGAAGAATAGCAAAAGAATCCAGATGCTCGCAGGTCCTTTCTAAAAAAAAAATCAAGCAAATATACCTCAAAAACTCACATTAAAAATGTAAGATTCAAAAAGTTAAACTTAAAATCCCACGAGCGCACGGAAAGAACACACAAATCCAGCCGTCTCAACGACTTACCTTACACCTAGCCACATTTATTATCGTCTTAGGCAATGTCGACGTTTCCTTCCATTTCGGCAAGCGAGCCGTTTCCTTCTCGTCGTATTGTTTCTAATTATGTCCGCATACAGAGAGGGTATCTGTACCGAACCGTGCGTCTTTCCGGCAGCTCGGCGAATTTACATATGGCGGAGGCGTATTCGAGGACGCGTTGTCTTCTCACGCGCCACTTGATCCAAATTGGCAAATTACAGCGCATGAAAGCACACTCGTAAAAGATTCCTGCCCGCCCTATTCGTATATGTCTAGTCTCCATAAAAGCCACGTTGGAGACGGTATTTTACATTTATATGAAAGGCAAACACTGGCGAGATTTTTTTCTTTGACATTTTAAATAAGCACAATATAAGAATGTATTTTATCTTTCCAGATATATCATGCTTTATTGTCCTGAATAAATACGTGGGTTCTTATTACTGGTACAGAAACTTTTACCAATTAAGTTAAATTGCGTGAAAAAATTATTGCATCGACGATTCTAAGAACTAACTAAACTACAAATACTTATGTGTTTCAACAAAGTTGTTTTTAGCATTAATCCAATTATTATTTCTGCAGATATTTTTATATTTAACTTAAGAAGAAGAAGAAAATTTCAGCCAAATTTTAGATCTTCAGTGTATCTTTACATTTTACATACATTTATTTAACCCTTTAATTGTTCTGTATCGCCATAAATAATCATCTTTTAACTTCTACTTTAAATCGTTTTGTTTGGGCTTTTTTCACGAACAATTTTTGTTAGAGCCGATTCGCTCTCAAAGATCCAAATTTCCCATTGTTGGTTTCTTTTGAAATCATAGCAGTGCACATGTTTCATTGTCTACAATGATGCACACCGAATAAAATGATCTATTGTCAAAGTGCTCCAGTGTAGAGCTACACCATGGCACACGGTCTTCTTTTAAAACTCAAATTGTGGCGAATTAAACGGGCACAAAGCTTACGTACTGTCAAATGTTTGTGTAAAAATATTGCTTTCACGCCAATCTTCAAATTTTCTTGAATACTTCCGACAGTAACATGCCAATCTTCTTCAATCATGTTTCGTACAACGCTAATATTCTTTTCGCTAACAGCAAGAAAAGCCAGCCACGTTTGAATTCATTGTACCGTAGCTAAGAAAGGCTGCTTGCTACCAAATACTTGGTTGATTTCCAAAACATTCTTACGCTTCCACGCTCGAAATTATAAAAAATCACTCCGCTCGATAATGCTCTTTACTTAATTCCATAATTTCTTGATGGAAGGATTACTTTAAAATTATCTACTTTAAAAACCTTCAAATCTTCAACTGTTACAAAAGTTGTAAACGATTAATTTTTTTTCAAAATATCAGCCTTCCAGATAGCGGAGAGGACAGCCCTCGTATATTATATACCAGATTTAACGAATTAAACGAAGAACATGTTGCAACGACTGCCTCCAACCGAGCTCGGTCAAATTAAGTATTCATGCGCAGAGAGCTCTGCATGAAGAAACGAGCTACAAAACACTAGCTACATTCACGTTCTACTCGTACATAATTTAACCTATCCATGGTTTAGGATCTTCCGAATCCGTTTGAATGGAGTCATTAAAAGTGGTGAAGAAAATTAAGGAAGATTTGTAAGAATATGTATGTGCACGTGTCATCCATGAAATAAAAATGTCTCGTATTTGAAGCTTATCACAAGTAGCGATCATTTAACGCTGGCTCATGTTACCTAAAAGTTATATTGAAGGAGCATCAATTTTTCACTGGAAAAGAAGAGACGTATAAATAGTGATTTAGGTCATTACTTAAGTCTACCTAACTCTGCTACTAACTCAAAACAACTTAAAAATTCAGTGAACCACTCCCTTTCTCAAATTAGTGAATTCAGTTGGTTACAATATGAAAATTTAATTTAATTTTTGTAAGGGTTAGATTGTACATTTTTCAAGATTTCCTGAAGTATTTATTACATTGTTCTCAAATTTCGTTAAAATCATCGCGCATGAAATTGTTTACAAAAACGTATGAGTGGAGGCGAGAATAACTTTTTTTCAATCCCACTTCAATAACAGATTAGACGTCCGTTCATACTTAAAAAAGCCATCACCATAAATCACCGTGAATAATTTTAGCGAGTGTCGTAATTGAATCAACTCGTACGGACGCCCACCCGTAAACAAAAAAGGGTTTTTTCTCGTTCCGCGCGCCGGAATATTGCAAAGGGAAACGTAAGCTTAATGAGGAAACCCCCGGCTCTTCGGAAGCCTCGCACGTAAAAAAAAACGAATTGGCGAAGCGAGTGCCGTCATTTCGTTGAGCGAAACAAATACCCGTCCGGTACCAGTCGTAACGCGATAGATTAATTCCGATCAAGCTTGTATATATATATAAGCGCATTAAACAATAGCTAAGCGGGCACGTTCTATATCTAGTTAAACGAAAATTTACAACTGCAGGTCCTGGTCAACTCAGTTGTAAGCATCATTATACTCAGGAATCGCTATTTCTGAGCAAAATAATAATTAGCAAAAGCAAACTGTGAATACAGCAACTACATGTTTTGAAATTTTAATGTCACACGTTTCTTACGTTTTATTAATATAATCCAGAATTCTGAGTTCTGATAAAAACATCAAAGGCCGTTCAAAGTTTTGCTTCTCCAGAACTAGAAATAATCTTGCTTTTCAATTAAACTTTCTCGTCCAAATTCCACTTACAAATAAATATGAATGGGAAAGTAGGGTCATAACAATCATTATTTGCATAATTTTAACGCTACCGACCATTGAGCCTATTGTCTAAATCCTGCTTTGGTTTCGATCGAGGATAATCCATCTTGTTTTCAATCAGCATGTTCTCATTCTGGTCTCTCTCTTGGTATGCGTAAATTTAGCATAGCTTCCTTACCACTCGTTTGCATAAGATATGCCAGTCAAAGAATTCTCGAGAGATGAATTATTGCACATTATTGCACACACAAACCATACACCCTAATTTATCACTAGTTCTTAGCACTGTACTGTACATGCAATATGTCGTATGTTGCTTGAGTCTCCCAATTGTTCTGCGAGTTATCATTAACAATCTCTTACATTTGTCGGTCATATTTTGAAGATGCGAATTCCAGCTCAGTTTAGAGTCCAAGGTTACTGCCAAGAACTCTTGACTTCATTACAAAGAGTCGGTGCTCTCAGACCGTACAACTTTCTTCCTTTGGTGAAGAGTACAGCTGCTGTTTCGGCAAGGTTTAGTTTGAAGCTTTTTTTCTTGCACCGTACTTAATACTTTCTGCATTAATTCTGAGATTATGCTGTCATTCCTCTCATCAATGAGTATCGCAATGTCATCAGCATAGCTCTGGGTAGAATAGCTAGCATCATTTAGGAAGACCAGCAGTTTGCCTGTTGCCGCAAAACCAACCATTATAAGTATTTCAATACATTATTTTTCTATTAAGCCCATTGTTCATAATCTCCAAATAAACTCAATTGAGTTTTAATGTATTTGACAAAACGTGACAAATAACTAAATTCTGAACATATTAATTCACTTATTCCAGATGTACTACTACAGCTGATACAAAAGTAACAATACGTTTTGGATATGGACCAAGGAGGAAGTTTTCACGTTCTTGCCATCTTCCTCAAAAACTTTCTTATGTAAAGCGTGAGTATTCTTCAAGTATCATTAAAGAGTGACAGTGCCTACCCAAAAATGAAACAAAATTGCTATAGTGCTATTTGAAAAAAAAAGGCGCCGGAACGTTTACAGGATGCAACATTACTGCTATTAAAAGATAGCTTTTTTCAAACATTGACATGTTTTTTGGGTTTTCTCAAAAAATATTGATTACGTTGTTACTTGCACTGTAGATTACTGATAGCTTTTGCTCACTGGCAACCACGGCCACAATACATTTTTATTTTTATTAATATTTAAAATTCTCACAATTAAATTATGCATCACTTACTTTCTCTCTTATTTTTAGATCTACAAGAGTTTGCGATGTAGTGTCTAACGAATTGATAACTTGTTACAAAGTTATATTTAATTTGGAAAATAGAATTTATTATCTAGTGTTTAAAGGAACGATGATGGCTAATAACACTATTTCCCCGAAATCCCCGGAAATTACCTGCTAAAACTTTAGGCACAGAAGGAAGAGAGCTAGGAGCTAGATAAGCCACTGCGTCCAAAACGGCTTTACTCTGGTAGTTATTATATATATACACTGCCGTTCAGTGAAGTTCTGTCATACAATAAACATCTACTATAACACACTGTATACAATTATTAATACATAAAATTAGAAAAATATTAAGCATACACTCTTTTCTAAGGGATTAAAGCCATAAATTATTATGTAAAGTAGAAATATTGCGACAACCACAATAAAGTTTCTTTTATTATCATTCCAAGAATTTCTCGGAAGTACCGATCTTTTGAAACGGGTCGTTTGGGCTTTATTAACGAACAATACATTTACAAACATACCGCAGTATCATTCTTGTTTATTTATCACAGGCGTAAAGATATAAATTTGCTTCATTTTACTGTTAAACGTGTGTTGGTGTGCATCTGTCGTTTTTGCGCAAAAGTTTTAAGAAAATTTACTTCAAAATGGCACGTGGCAAACTTACCAGTGTAGAAAAACGCATTATTACGCTGTTTGAAGAAGGATATTCGGGGCGACAAATTGCTGAAAAAATAAATATGAGAAGTTCAACAGTAAATGATATCATAAAGCGATATCGGACAATTAGAACTATAGAAAATCGTGTTCGTCCTGGAGCATCTAGGAAAACAACAAAAGCTGAAGATTTGAGAATTGTATTATTAAGCAAACGCAATAGAAAATTAACAGCGCCACAAATAGCAGCCGAAGTCAATCGCGGCCGTGAAGAACAAGTTTCGGCGAGTACGGTAAAACGTCGACGACAAGCGGACCTTCATGGACGCATTGCCATTCGAAAACCCTTATTACGTCGGGGCAACAGAGCAAAACGGCTACAGTGGGCCCGTTCTCATCTAGATTAGTCGGTAGATGATTGGAAACACGTGCTTTGGAGTGACGAGTCAAAGTTTGAGGTTTTTGGTCAAAATCGACAAGTTTATGTCCGAAGATCTAAAACCGAAAAGTGATCCCGGACTGCATTGTACCAACAGTGTAGCAAGGGCGTAGTTCTGTGTTAGTGTGGGGATGTTTCTCCTTTGCTGGGACGAGAGATTTATGCAGAGTGCAGGGTGTAATGAGGAAGGAAAATTATTTTGCAATACTCCAGAATCATGCAGTGCCATCAGGATTGCGTATAATAGGCCGTAACTTTACATTCATGCATGACAACGACCCAAAGTACACTGCGTTAGTGTGTCAGAACTATTTAAAGGAGCAAGAAGAACAGCACACCCTGAAAGTAATGACATGGCCCCCACAAAGTCCAGATTTGAACCCTATAGAGTTGTTGTGGGATGAACTGGACAGGAGGATCCGAAAAATATGCCCAACTTCACAAGAACATTTATGGAATATTCTGCAACATGAACGGATTAATATTCCACAATCCGTTTTAACAAAACTTATCGAAAGAATGCCTAGAATAGTTCGAGCGGTGATTAACAGCAAAGGAGGTTTTTTCGATGAAAAAAAATATAATGTTCAGTATGTTATATTAGGTCAGAATAACTTTTTATTTATTTATTTTTCTTTTTTAGCTGTACATACAATAAAATTGCATTTTATTTTTAGTTTCGTTTGTTTCTGTAACCTTTTCATGTTTTTTACTAACTGACCGAACTTCTCTGAACGGCAGTGTACATATAAAATATACAATCGTTAATAAAGTAAATACTTGTAAAATACTTAAATCATCCACGAATCATAATGGTAAGACGTAGGATATCCAGATGATATTATAAATGATCTTGTGCTGATATTGGATTACCTGTCTTATCGCCAAATATTGTAATAACAATCTTCGAGGATGTCGCTCACCATACGAACTATCCCCGCGTCTCTTCCGAGAAGTCTAGATAGTGGTTAGTGATACATAACTTTTACGAAAAAGGTCCTTTTCGCGTCTCTCTCGTGACCATTACGGATCGCCTTACTAACCGAGGACGCGACTAGTGGCGTATGGTTGTCGATCAGGGTTTATTATAATATAATTCTGTTTGTTTGGCGTTAGTAGATGTATGATACAAAATAGGAACACAAACAAACCCAGTTCATTCTCAGAAATACTCCTGAATTCACCTATCGTTAGTCTTTTTTCGGGAGTTTTATAGTCAGAAACCAAGGGGTACGGCGATCGTTAGGAACTAATACGTTAGGAACTAAAATTTCGGCGTGACGAACAAAGATTAAAGAAATGGTGAAATATAAAAGAGTTACATTTTTTCTAACTTATTCTATTTATTATACAATCAAATTACTTTCCCAAATTTCCATGACAGATGAAAATTCTACTCATTTGCAGTTTTCCAAGTGATTTTAAAGATATGGGAAATAAGCTGGTCAGGTACTTCAAGTTATTAGGTTTCCTGGTTTGACTACCGAAGACCGGTCTTCGGTTGAAAATGTTGTTTACTATACCCCCAGTCCTTGCTATCATTATTGAGCATACTATTGCATAAAATTCTTGTAAGTACTATTTCTTTCTTTAAAGATGTTTCCAATATTTTGACGGCTTGAAATCAGATCCTATCTGAGAGCTTTGTGCAGTATTAGATTTTTAATTTCCTGTATTGTTTTTTCTGAGAGAAAAGCAAAAAAGACATGCGATCAGATTTCATTTCTTGGGTGTAATTTAATATGTTGGCAATAAATGAAAGAAAACAGCAAAGAAATTAATTCCTTGTTGAATTTGTGTGAAGTGCAGCAAAAAGCATTCAATGCTTAAAAAATATATTTCATCAAACGAAACTGACAAATTATTTTCAGGAAGATACTTTTGTATCCATGACGATAAGTGAGATAATAAATTATTAATTAAACGTAAGTTTAATCAGACTATTATTCTAAACTACAGGTGTACCAAAAGTACAACGCATTGCCTCTATTTCACAGTGAATTTACATCATTTATGTAGATTAGAAGAAAACCCAATAATACTATTACGTCCAATCTCACCAAACAACGCCTAATATCCCAGAGGTAAATCTGTAACGACCTATTACTTAGTTCCGCTGCATGAAATAGTATTAAATTACAACTCTACATATTTACCATGAGATACATTATACCAAGCGATCATTTATCATCACGATGGTAAAAACTACGAACCCTTCAATAACATAAATAGCACTAAACCGGAAAATATAAGAAGCAACCCGCTGCCCATCCATCAAAACACACTCAAAACGCAATTCACCAGTACAGAAGAGATTGGAGAAACGCACCCTTAAAGCAGAACGCCGCAAGTATTGTTGTCACCAGCACTATTGTATTTTAATTGGCGACAGCGTCAAGTGCACCATTTTTTGTTGTTATTGCTGCCCATAACGATGGACCCTACGGTCTAATTGAATGACAGAGACAGATGTTAAACCAAGTGGAACGGCTTCCTTTATCGTTTATACCGATGTTTTTGCTCTGGTAAATTTATTTTTGCAGATAAATTTCAGGAAAACGAGTACGAATTTAATTAAAACACTGTTGCTGCGGATCACAGACTAAAGCTTAACTTTGTAATGAACAAAATAAATAAAACACGGATATTAAGCGAATATAGGTACGCGTCTGTGCTAATATGTTAAAACTAAAATACAAAATTTTAAATTAACTTTAGTAGACTTGTATTTTGATATACAACCGCTTTCATTGTAACCCAGATGAGATGTGATCGTAATTATAAATGTTAGATTAGTTTACACGAAGGTCGTCCTTCTAGTTTTGCATAGAGACGCCGCCAATGAAACTATCGAAATTAATTTGAATATTTATTGAACTGAAGCCAGAGTTTCAACAAGATACGGCAAGTAATTTAGCCACAGCGAATATATAAAACTGGCAAGACACACGAAATATGGAATTAGTCAAGAAAATTTCCGCTCAATAATTTTTTACAATGGCTCTTCGAGTTGGGTTTTATTTTTGGTAACAAAGCACCGTATCAGTCGACAATTTCTCGTACTGCAAATTCCAACCCAGACGCACCCATCTTAACACCGCCCCCAAAACACCAAGAGCAGCAGACGTTGTAGAAAACATCGGTGCTGTGCGCCAACTGATCAACGAGGAGGAGAGCGTTTCAAAGACTGCAATCCAAGAAATTGATGAATTGTCTTTGGGAAAGTTCCCCTGTAGATCTCACACCTTTTAAATCAAGGACAAGAGGCAGCGCGCGTTAATTGGTGTCGAAAACTTTGAGCAGATTCAACAACGGCAAATAACCCCAAAAAATTTTTATAGTATCGTGCGTGGTGATCTATCATGATTTTACTTCTGTAAACCAAAAACCAAACGTCAATCCTTTATGTGGGTGTTTCAAGATTCAGAGAGGTAACATATTGAATAACATCTGCAACAGTTAAGGACAAATCTGACGTACCAACTGTGAAATTTATTCAAAGCAACAATTAACTAAATAATAATAATCTACGATATACCCCGTGAAGCATACTGAAACCACATCAAATTTTCTAGCCCAATTTAAACGCATTTACATTTTCAGGAATTAGTTTCAATTTTCAGTTCGATCTTAAATTCAATTTCGAAAGAAGCTCCGTGTCTTCACTCACTTTAATTTGCTTGGACCGAATTCTGTTAAGAACTCGATTAGCACTAGATTAGCTCACGGCTCACTCGCGTAGCTTATCTACTTAGTTACATTTCCTTAGAGGGTGCCTAGCCGTTCTTTCGTGCAAGTGAGATTTAGAAATTGCAAAATGTAAACAAACGAACTTAATCTGGAGCGCTCATCCTCTCTCTCCTCCAGTCATAGAAAGTTTGTATACGGAACGAATTTCTCCTCATTTTCGTCCTCCCCTCTCAGCCCCCGTTGTCATTTCGTAGAAGCGCAGTTGGCCCTACAGCTTCATTATGATTAGTTGACGTTTTCCACGCTTGTACCGAATGCATTAAACACTCCATCCGACATAAGTGCCGTGACATTAGCGTAATAGCTCTTGTGTTAGGTACGAGAAAATGACATTAATTTCGCTAATTCGATCTAAATGACTTTTTCGTCCTGTCGGAATGTTCATTATTAGCGGGAATGAATAGGGTACGTGAATATACATAACTGCGCCAGCCTTTCAATTCGAGAGCTTTTAGCTTATAATTAGATCTTGTGTTTAATTTAGAAATTAACGCTTCTGGTTGTGAGAAGCTGACAGGCAATCTATTTCGTTTGGAATAAAAAAAAATGTAAAAAGTATCTGCATGATCTTTCAAGCAACGAACTAATTTCCAACTCAATCAGTAGAGTAAGCAAATTCGGGTTCGCACCATCGGCGCAGCTAACGAATGGACTCTCGCATGCGAAACACTAGTCAGTATCTAGTTCGCTGCCGCATGGAGCGTACGTAATAGTAGCAGCGAAGTACTCTGTGTTCTGTTTTTAATAATGTCGAAGGTACGTAGATTGAAAAATAAAAAAGTGTGCTTGCGTGGAACAACTGATTGCAAAAAAAGATCTGTGCTTAATGTTATGGTGCGCAAAATGGAACCACATCAATCGTCATCTTCAATTTTATTAGCTTCTAGACGAATAGAAGAATGTACTGCTCAAGTAATTTCAAAAGCGGTGTTAAGCACATTGGAAAAATTTGAAATATCCAAAGATCAAGTCTTAATGTTTATGACAGATGGTGCCGCAACCATGCTTTCTGCAGGCCTGTGTTCTTAAGGAACAGTGTGGTAACTTTTTACATATTACATGTAAAATTTATGCCCTACATCTCGTGGCAGAGCCAATTCGTAGATGTTATCCACAGGTGGATGCTTTAAGTGTTTCTGAGACCCCCAAAACGTATTCGCGAATTTCAGAGACTGTGTTCTCATACCCCTGAACCACCACAACCGATCCTTACACGTTGGGGAACATGGTTACTAGCGGCATTTTACTATCATAAATATTTTGAGAGTATAAAGAAGGTGGTTCTATTATTCAATCCGAAGGATGTGCAGCTATCAGAACTATTCTCATCAATTGCATCGGAGTAGTGCAAGCAATAGAGAAATTACAAAATTCTTCACTGTCGTTAGAGGAATCGCTACAAATTGTGAATGATGTACACGCACAGCTTTGTTCGGTAGAAGACGCAAAAAATCTAGGACCACATATTTTGGGGAAGAAAATATTAAAAATTAAAATCTGCAAAAATTATAATCCATGAAAAGAATATTAACTAAAGCAGTACATATCAAACTCTCTGAGACGTTTGGGCATTGTCCAAGGTTGTACTGCTTTGTAGTGTATTAAATCTAGAATCAACTTCATTTTAACGAAGCTCCTTATGATTCAAAAACTCTCCTTTTTTAATTATTTTTTGATTTTTTTTTCTTTTGATATTGTAATAAATAAATTTATAAGGAAATAAACAAAGAAAAGTTGACTTTAAAATTGCCCAAAAACAGAGAGTTAAGTGAAAAAGAAAGGAAAAGATTAACAACATTCTAAAAATGCGAGACCTCTCTTGCGACCAGATTAAAACAGACGCCACATTTTCAGGTGCTTCCAATTATAAAGTCCCGTATTACATGGTATTATTAAAGAAGTATAAAAATAAAAATGCTCAAAGCGAAAGCTATAAAAATATCTGTCAGTATTTTGAACTTGAACAGCTGAATAGATTAACAACTATTTTCTCAGTCGACAAAAAATAATAATAACAGACCAGAATGTATTCCTCGTTCTTATTTCAGTAACAGTCAAATACACTATTCTCCTGAAACAACAAACGTGCAATGGCAGAAGCTGGAGGAACGCATAGAACAGCAAGAGCATTATCAAAGTACGCCTGTTTTTATTTATGTGTTCTAAATGTAGTGGTAAAAGGAAACCATGAATAATATTCGTCTTCCATGACATAATCCAATAACCTTCGTAATAATATTTACGACGATTTGTAGGTCCTGTGACATCTGACGACGACGAAGCAGAAAAAAACGCAATATTCTCTAGCGGCACAACCGGGGCAACACAAACATTTTTTTGAATCCCCTACTCTTCGTATTCTCTTTCACATGTCACAAACGCAAGGAATACAAAACCCATAAACCAGATGTCGAGGGAGTAGGTGGCGCTGATGCGGTCTCGCTGCGGAAGAAAAATTTCGCACAATAAATTTCGGAAAAATGTCGGCCCATATAGAACAGACCTAATAATACAAGGCTCTTTTCAATTTCCTTATTAGTCGCACATCACTCGCGGATAATAAAAAGATATATATCCATATCGCTAACCTCATTATTTTGAAGAGGTGAGAGAACGCCAGCTGCTGCGCGAAGCATTCAAGTACTTGTCATCAGTTGGATGGGCTATTCGGTTAGATGGAGAGATGTATGATTATTCATGTCACCTCGGATTGATTAATTTTCCGTAATTCGGCACACGTCTGCTAACCTCTTCATTAGCATCGAGTGGTTTGACGATAACATTTTTCAGTACTAGTGCATGTGATATGCTGACAACACTCGATGCTATGATATGATTTTCAATTAAAATTGAAATTTTCTACCCAATTAAAATAGTGACTTTTTTAACTAAGATTGAAAATGATTATTTTATAACAAATTGGATTATTCTGTAACAGTTACATTAAATTTGAAAATTAAAAACCAAAGAAATAATCCCGGAAAAACGAGAACATAACTCATCTTTTATATTCTCGTTTTCCAGGGATTATTGTTGGCTGGAGATACTTAGATATATTGGTACCTACCCAAGCTTCGGGCTACCAAAATAATTTTTGAATAGTTTCAAATATACGATTGAAATTTAAAGGGAAACAATGGGATCAGTAAGGTTATTATTTAATCACAAAAACCCATTCGCGGAGAACAGGGGAAGGAGAGAGGCAAAAAATGTTAAATGGGTGGCCAAGACGATTAATAATTATTTCAACGTAGCCATTTTGAAGGCGGGAAATCTATTACAAAGTAGACCGCGTAAGTAAACTAAATTAAGGTTGAAGACCGTTTATCAGAAACTGGACCACGAATAGAAACATAATTTCTTGATTATGGAACATGGTGCTCAAAGCTTGTAAAAGCAGCCAAACTAAAGACCAAGAAAAAAATAGAAATTTATATCGTTACTAGGCAAACTTGCCTTGGAAAACAGTGTTACTGCCTGTAATCGGTGACAACCGAAGAATTAACAAGAACTTATGGTTTTATGGCAATATGGAACTGAAATTTCAAAAACCACCTGTTACGCGCCCTAAATTTGAAACCTTTTTATGGCAAATGTTTTAACTGTGGTAAAATCGGCCATAAACAAGATTAAGGCGAGACTGTATTAACTAGTACTATTGCTAAGCAGGTGTCAGAGGAAGTTATCAGAACAGAAATAGAAATTAAATAAATGGCTTTATTCCAAATCTTTTGTTTTGGTATCAAAAATAAGATTATTTAATATTAAATTGACCGTATTAGACATAATTCTAAATGGATTAAAAACTATAGAGGATACCTGACCGGCAACTGCATATGTCGATATATGAAAAAAGTAAAATTCTGAAAACTAACATGTACTATTGAACTATAATATTTTTAATAAACTGACACTTCCGGTTATACCGGAAATAGCAATCAACTTTGTAATTTTAAATGGAACACACTATATATTATTACATTTTTGAATTTTTTATTCAATTACAACTATGTTGCTATTTCTAACCAACAAATTTATTTGGATTCTAATACTACCCTCTATGGCCAACAGTTATACAAAGTTTCCAAGTTAGACATTTTCACAATCATGTGCACTCGTTCATCTCCCAGGAAATGAAAGCATTTCAAATATGGTTCGAAACAACAGTCATTATATCTAACAAACTTTAGAATTGAGGTAAAAATTCAAAAATTTAATAATATATAGGGTGTCTCTAACATAACAAAGCTCACAGCTATTTCCGGTATAATCGAAAGTGTCATCCAGTAAATTCTGATCATCTATATAATTCATAAAAAGATACATTAACATTATCAGCTGGATCATAGATATCATTTTCATAAATATTTAGAGATCCCAATAAACTTATTTATGGTATTCCCTCTTGCTTCTTGCTATCAACCCAGCGTTCTTCTAAGCGGTTCTTATAGTGTTCTATGTTTAATCTATTAAATTCCAGATTATGAATATTAACTTTGAATTATTTCTAATTGTAAATATAGTTAGTACAAAGGAACATTAAAGACGTTCCAAATAGATTATTACGTACGGTAAAATTTGAAAAAGTCAAAGAATTTAATCTGCCTCTGATATATCCAGTCGCCTTATTACACCCAATGCTCCCGCGAAAGTATTCCTAATATGCCTCCAACGGAATGATATTTAATCCGTAAAGTGCAATACCTCATACAGTACTGCAGGAAAATTAAGTTCTGCGCTCTAGTAAATGACATTCAGACATATTCTCTAAACTTTGAAGTTGTCACCGGTGTGCCGCGCAATTATCGCATGAAATTCTTTGCCAAATGAAGTTGTGCATAACTCCGTTTCCTGGAAGCGCGAAAGAAAGGAAGGTTTGCGTGTTGTTTAGCGCTGTTCCATTTTCACATACTTATTTTCAGTAAGAAGATTAAAATGGAATCACTTTGAGAAGTTTGCGCCATAGCATGCATCATTTTGCATATTATGCTTGGTCTTAAAACGGTGGATATAAATATCTCACCTTGACGTATGCAGATGTAAGCTGTGGAATGGGGTGATATCCGCATTCGCGCATATGTCCCGTTAGTTTATTTTACAAAAATGTTATTTAAAAGCTTACGAAAAAGGTTTCTTATTATTGTACAAGTAAATCTAATATGTCAGTAACTATTTGGTTGTCCGGCATCTAAATACGCTATTTGAAAGAAATCAGGGAAGCAAATGGCAATAATTCAACAAGAGTCAATCTTACAACGTTTAACTCCCAAACCATAGTCTTTAGTAACTTCTGACCATTTTTCCAAAATGTAAGATTTATGGAATTTGAATAAAATTTAAATTAAATAAAAAAAATTGGCGCGGCAACTTCAAATTGTAGCAAGCCGAAATTGGTATCGTTTCATATTTTCCTCTTAATTGTTGATTTTAATTTGTTTGAAGTATACTCTCACTAAATTAAAAAACCTCCAAACGATATTGAAATTAATGAAATTTATTTGAAGTTATTCTACAAGCGAAAATGGTGAATGTATCAAGAGCGCTTTAGCTTCCAGCGCAAATTTCACCCCTATTAGATTGCGCGGTGTAATTAGAATGATATAGCACTAAATGGAGAGTTCAGAAAACCATATAATTTCAATCGCATTTATCTAGTCACGTATTTAGAGGAAGGTCTTAATAACTCTGGAATTTCGCGATAAGTTAAAGCAAAGGGATCGCAACCGAGCACGAACTTGGTCAATGATTTACAGATAGCAGTTCTCTCTGTGAATGCAGTTCGGTTTAAAGTTACAATTAGACAAGACGAGCATACAACTGTTAAAGCATTACGGGCACATTATTAATAATTGAGAGACGTTTATAACTACATTTAAGTACGAAATATTTCCAGTTAAATTAAGTATTCCATAATAATAACAGGAAGAAAGAAAATAGGATTTTAACATAATTTTTAAGGGAACAAACAGTAACAAAAAAAAGTGATTGGGCAAAAAGTTGTTGTAGGTGTATCAACTTTACCGCGCTTTCTTCAATTTCCAATAAATCTCTTTCTTCTTATTTTCAAATTTCTCTAAATGGTTTTTTCCAATTTAATCGCACATTTCTTCAAATCATGGCGAAAATCTCTATCTACATTTCTGAATTAAAAAATTGAACTTTTAACGGAACCTACAATAAAATCAACCAATGTATCAAACATTTTTTTAATTGCGTTATTAAATGGCAATTTTGTGTAATATGCCACATTTGTAGCCTGCCCTATACTGATTAACGCCGACAAACCGAATGTATCTAATTTTTTCATATAAATTAAACCTTTGCTGAATCTAATCTTCAGAGAGATAGAATCTTCTACTCTTGGATGGCCTCGCTCCTGATTTTGAAATATCAGAAATGGTGAAACTTCCCATCCCATCAAATAATTTCTGGTTGATTTTATCATAAACTACGAAATGCTGAGTGTAGCATTTGATGGTGTGTTGAGAATTACAACAATTCTCCTAAGCTATGATTTACATCTGTGTCATTATCTGAAAATTCTAACAAACATTATATTTATGACTACACAACTTTTTTAATGTAACAAGCAACAG
Source organism: Marronus borbonicus (assembly GCA_902655005.2). Classification (NCBI taxonomy): domain Eukaryota; kingdom Metazoa; phylum Arthropoda; class Insecta; order Coleoptera; family Scarabaeidae; genus Marronus; species Marronus borbonicus. The sequence continues at coordinate 6,249,347 of LR737385.1, read as the reverse complement.
GATGAGCTGTAGAATTCAGTACATTTTTAATTTATGTTGTTTTAAAAACACTGCTGCAGAATCTAAAGAACCTCAGTGAATACAACGCAACAGTTTGGAAACTCTTAACTTCCTAAATTCCTGAAGATTACCATAAATGGTTTCATTGATTTAATGGAATATTATTTAAAATGCCCACCTGAATGTTTAATCCAAAACGTTATTGTGATCTTGTTCTATTTTGCCTCTGGGATTCTGTATTGTCCAACAATGCCTCCTTCCTGTTAAAGATTCCAGAATTGGTAAACTCTGCAAACTCAATTGGGCGGTCTCATGCGATTCCGACGCGGCTTCAACCCGGGAACCAAGATTGTTTAAAATAAATCTTGTTTGGTTTAAACTTATTTCGATGTAAAATTCTCGAGTGTTAATCCTGACGCCAATTCGCCGGTTTATTTAGAAAATACAAGATTTACATAAACTTTGCAAAAACACACATTTAATTTACACACTTGTAAAAAAAATGCCGTTGATTTTCATTCGAATTCCTTTTAACATAAACATTACGCGCCTGGGTAAACGATGTATCCCGACGAAGATCTAGAAAAATTATACGATGTGGCTGTTGTCAATCTGCATGCAATTGTACTCGCTGTATTTCAGGTCTTTCGGTCTACGGTTGAAAATGAGGATCGACGTATCTTCGAAACAGCTGTCCCCAATTAACGATAATTGACATGTTTACCAAAAATTCCTTCATCGTCAATTAAAGCATAATATCGAAAGTTTTAAAACAACATGCTATACATGGTTGAAATCAGGAAAAGAAACTCTTTCTGGTGGTGTCAAAATCCAATATGGCGTCAATAAGAAAGAAGAATATTTATCATTATAGACCATTAGAACTCAATGGTGTCCTCGATATTTTTATATGGCTTACACCATTAGAATCTAATTTCGATTGAAAGCGAACGAGGATGACGATGAAACTGTAAAACATAGAATTAACAAGGATCTAGACAAATATTGAGACTATGATGACGAACTTTCTGAATTAGTTGCCTATTCTTTCTCATGAAGGTTCATTATGATTAAAAGCTAGATGTAGTGAAAATTATAGAATTCTTGCCATTATTTTGAAATAATTTTTTGCACCTTGTTTAATGTAAACCATCGTCATCAATTAGAAACCAATTGATTACTTTTCAAAATACCTAAATGAATATTTTTTGGTGGAGATGACGCAGTGTATTAACATTTACCTCGTATTTCAAACACATAAATAAACAATCCTAACTGTTTGAGTCCTTGTCGTACATGATCTAAATTCTTCCGCATGGAAATGAATTTTGCTTAAAATAAATTTGATGGCCAAATAATAAAATCCACAAATACTGTAACATCACAACTAGCATTTTAGGTCTGAGAAGAATATATGAATGTAAGCATAAAACGTATAAACTAGAACTGCACTCAAGTACAACGCTTCTTGTAAAAATAATTCGTATTAAACTTGAAGTTAATTACAAAGACCATCCATATGAATGGGCGCGATCAGAAGCAATTAGCAGCTGAGATGCTAACGTAATATCTGCTTCTGAACAATAAATATTTTACGCTTGCTGAACTCAGACTATCATGACTGTGTTAACGCTATACAAAATCTAATATTTTTATAACATACACATCCTACCTGAAAATAATAGAAGTTAGCATCGTTCAAAAATCTGTAGTCGGGGTACTTTTATTGACGCATTGTAATCGGTTGAATATGTATTTGCTCGTAACGATGAGAAAATTAATTGGGTCCGAACATTTGCTGCTTGGTTCAATTGCATCTCTGTTATAAAATTGTGTTGTGGAGCAGTGAAACTGCCACTACGAGCAGAATATTCATTTTGCAAAAATCCGCGCTTAAAGTTTTTAATCTGAAGCCTACTAATACTTACAGATATACCTTCAAATCTTTTAATATTATGCGTTGTATATGTATTTTAGCGTTACAACTAACGTAAAACGGTCTAAAAGGTTATCTGTCATCAGCGTCACCCACGCATCTCATCTAGTGACTTCAGTTTATCCACCTATCCGAAGTAACGGTCCCTCGAGTGGTAGAAAGCTGGATTTCTTTTTCTGGCCTTCTATTATCTTTGGAGCATGGGGGTAAAAGAATATTGTTGAAGTTCGGCCAACGACGGCACTAGGAAAAACAGACATTAACTTCTTTCGTATTCTATTTTCCCATTTTTCAAAACTTCTTTCTACAACAAGAGTCTGTGTAGAGCTCGGCATATCTAAATGTAATTTTATCAATTAATAATCGTTCGGTCCGTCTTCATCAAAATTCGCAGTAAAGTTTCACGTTGTAGTGTCGTATCTGATGTAAAATGTCTTCAAAAAGCATAAGATCGGTATGAAAAAATAGCAGTAAACAGTGCATTTCTGGTAGCTAACTAAGTTATATGAAAATTGTTTTCCGTGATCTGTTATAAAACTTCGTAAATACGCACATTTGAGATATCAAAATAATACAAGAACTATCAGAACAGCGATGCCTGGGAGAATATTGGCCCATCTTTGAAGATAAGTAAAATACAACGCAGTCTTATTAATAGATTCTTTTATAAGTAGAACCAGACTTCAGTGCAGACCAATTAGTGGAAAATACACAATTTATAATATATAGTTGAAAATATCGCAAGCAATAATATTGAAGAAAAATTCAATTTAAAAACTCTAGATTCAACTCGAGATTAAAATTTCGACAAATAAAATAATGTTTTAAGCTGTAGATGGCATTTCTCGATAAAAATGTCCTACCAACATTTTAGTATTTAAATATAACAATTAAAGTAGATAATAACAAATGTTCCAACGCAAACATCGTCACTATTGCTCTTATTATTTTTCTCAATTATACTTACGAAGTCATCGAAAGAGTACTGAAAACTAGCAAAATCCCAAGTCTAAGTAAGTTGATTACCGCGCAACACATCCTTTTCGTTTTATTAAAACTTTTGTCATTTATACAAACAATTGTCTGCTCTTTCCTCTGAAAATCGTCGAAGAAGCTTGGTTTTCTTATGGTAAATAAAATCATTTTATTAAAGGTTCTACTTAAGGTTATTAAATATTTAATTACGGCTATTAAATATTTTTTTCAGTGTATAGCGGTGGTTTATATACCAGACTGCTATACCAATTTTGGTTTTCCTCTTCACTATTAAAAAAGTATAAAGGCTAATGATTCAAACGCAAGATATAATTACGTTGTTCTTCTTAGCAATACTCCTTCGTTAAATCACTTAAAAATATAAACTATTTCGTCCTTTTTTGTAATAATTTATATAATCATTTCCTTTATTTAACGAATTATTATTTCCGATCACACCATAATAATAAATCCCAGAAACGGTTAAAAATATACAATATTACAAATAGTGCAATTACAGTAATTCTCTTTCAATCCCATTCGTTCATTTCCCTCTAGCCTCTACCAATAACTTTAATTGGTATCATTTGCATTAATACATTCGTTAACGATATAACATTTGTGCAAATAAAAACCTACCATCAGGAAATACTATGGCTTTAGCAAAATTCTACATTATTTAAAAACCAACACATAAATCTTGTTTATTACATTCTTCTGTAGCGTAATGCGTTACGATCCCACACATAAACAACAGTTTGCATAATTTATCGCCTTTGAGAGCTCAGTGCGGAATACAAAAGCACTACAAAATAACAACAAACAGCTAAAATTTATTAATTCACTTTAACCAGTTAAGGTGTCTACGAACTATAATCTACGCCGTAGGTTTGAAAAACAGGTATAAAATGGATGATATAAATGCGTATAACGCAAACATTATTTTTGTAAAGTATTACAATAGCTTTACTGCAGGTACATACATTTTTTGTATGCATTGCAATACAAACTATCGTAAATTTTGCAGAATAAATTATGTCAAGAAATTATTTTTTCCTTTCAAATGAGTGTTATCCTGCAACTTTCTGTTGTCAAACCTTTTATTTGTCTTTTAATAATTTTGTATTATTTATTTAGATAAGTACGCTCATTTTATTTGTACCAACTTTACGACCAATAAATGCACTAATACAACGGCGACGCTTTTTAATTTTTATTCATACTTACTTAGATAACAGAGAAATTTCAGTTAGATTATTTATAGATTTCTCTTCCAAGTTCAAGCTTACAGTAGTTGCTCTTTGATCCCATCCCAATGTGATTTCAACCATGGAAATCTCTTAGCAAGAAACACAAAATCAATTTCGTTTCTTCCGAATCAGATACGCTGCTACATAAAAGAAAGCTAACAAGATGTGATATACAAAGTTGCCGACAGGACTCGGAAGGTTCTTTTAATGCATAATACATGATCGGCTCCCGACGCGCTTAAATAAAACGACAAAAGTCCGGTTGCGTTTTTTTTAAGAGGACTCCAATGGAAGATGCGGTAAAGCAGATTTATCCTCTGCGAGTATCTGAGAAATACGCAAGTGCCGTATAACACTGACCATGCAACGAATATCCGGAGCTTATTTATAAATTATTATTAATTAAATAGATAATAATCTTTTTTATTATACAATTGCGAACACACATA
>LR737385.1:6166657-6199737 GCA_902655005.2 Marronus borbonicus | reverse complement strand
ACATCACCCGAAAGACATTTCTACTATGGATTACGGCCGTGAAAGCCTACACTCAACTATTAACATATCAGTTGTTAAAATGTTGCATAATTGTAATAAAGCTTATTAACAATGGCGGTGTTAGCTTTTGTGAGACTCAGGGCAGAAGCTTTCCTCGGACCCGTTCACCAAAAAAGAATTCAAAATAAAAAGTATACTTACGTAACATGTTCAAAAATTAAAAATACTTACGGCTTTTCTTTGTACTGAAATTATTTATAAAGTCGTTATTATTAGAAGAGGAAGCCACATAATTTTCAGTTGACCAAATAACAAGAGTTGACAGACAATTCAAACCATTGAATTTCTTAAATAGTTTCAATCTAAAGAAATTTCTCACCGCAGAAGTAACTATCACTGTGTGTGATGGCAGTAATCCTCAAAGTTAATAAGTTATCTACATGATACCAGCTTATTAATTCATTTTTATTTATGTAGGTTCTATTTTCTATTTGTTGGATCATATTTTGTGTACATTTTTTTAATGTATTTATATTAGAGCAAAAACTAAGGACGTAGCGATTCCTACAAAATATTAACTAAGAATGCTGAAAGTACGGAAATCACTGTTACACTTCTTTATATCGTAATTACACTATCATATCGTATTTGGGAAAGGATACTGTTATTCATATGCGCTAATTAAAATTGGAACCCTCTTCATGATAACCATCCTATTTTGGATGAACCTGACATGGCAGTAGGTAGACATTTCAACGTCGTCACCATGGAAGCGCGAGGCACTTTAATAGCTTTTAAGTCATCAAGGGTGTTATTTGATTTAATTGAAATAGTAAACTAGGGATGAAAATTTGGAAAAAAATTGTGAGGAATTAAAACAAGTTTTCGACGACAAAAATTTTCAAAATTACTCGATAAAGAATTAAATTTGAATATTGTTATAAAGATTTTTTCTACAAACACTTTAAGAAAAACACGAAGCGATTCCTTTTGTACCATATAACATCAAAATTATCATCCACGGAACAGGGATCACAGCGGAAAGTATTTGGTTGTAAACTAGATGCAGCTTCGTATTGCATTTTTGGTAGAAAAATAAAATTTGGAAAAAGAAATATAATTTGAAATTTCATAATATAAAGCTGTAACTCACATACTCTAAAAATTGTTTAACTTTTTGTCATTTTCGATTTAGCTAAAAAATTAGTAACATTTTATTGATTTAAAACAATAAACAAAATTTTATTAAACAAAGAATCTCATTACAATATATAGCTTTAACAGGCCGTTACAGGCCCCTTCACAACATTGTGCCATGTAGTTCCATATTATTTTAAATATTAAGAAGGAACACCAACACCTTGGATCCAATAATTTCAAAATCATACGCTTATGGAAGAAAGAAAGACTCGTCCCATGCTTAGGAGATATCGCGCAAGTTATGAGAGCTGTTTATCGGAGAATACGTCACCAATTTATTGCGTTCCAAAATGCTCGTACATATTAAGACAATCGCTTTCCTCCAGCCTTATCTATCTCGACCATATACCACCTAACGAGGAATTATCGAAGACGTTTGACAACGCTAAGCATTTCATTGTTTCTGACCGGAATGAACGGTGCATTAATCCGATTAATGGCGCCAACATTCTAGGGCCATTCATCACGGGCAATAGCGCTCCGGATCGTGGAAAACACGATTCGCGATCATAATTCAATTTCTAGTTGTACGTAAGTGGTAATTTGGCTCACGCATTAATCGTTCTCATCCAATGGAAGAGAAATAAGTAAAAGAAACTTTCCTCTTTCGATTTTTCTTCTCAAAGAAAGAATAGTGAGGGCTTTAATCTTGTCGTTGGTAATTCACTCCTTATTACGTAACTACATACCCGATGATATGCTTTTAATCGCAGTGCAGTCACGGAAACCAATTTAACTTACAGCGAGAATGTTTAATAGACATACGTGCCGATAGATATTGAATGCGTAATGAACAGCACATATGATTTAAGATCTTAATTTTTGTTATTATGAGGCGCATTTTCTTCTTCATTTGACCACATTAACAAACAAAACTGGCCAATGCTGGTGAAGTAAAAGCCCAGGATCATTTCATGAGATTCCTTTACATCTTACCAAAAAACTGGTGAATGCTGCAAATAAATGATCGTAAACTTGTTGGCTACTTTGCGAGAATTATTCTCTGTCCATTTAATTCTCCCGTTTTAAAGATACCGAGATCGCCCGACCCGACGGTCCCAAATTTCTTTTTATAGGGTTACTTAAAAGGAAGAGGGTAATGAAGAAGAATAAAAAATTTAAGGACTAAGTAGGTACACTTTGAAAATGAAAAAACATTACTTTATTATTTACTCTTTAATTGGTCGGTAAAATTACATAATCTCTCAACATTTGTAGGTATCGGTAGTAACAGTTACAGTTACGACCTCATCATTCTATATTTTCTCGAAGAAATATGAAACCGCACCAAAGAGTGATTTTCTTCTGTTATGAAAACCTTCCTGAATGACTGCCTGTCTATTCACGAAAACTGATCGTACCTGATCACCAAATCATCTTCTTCCAATTAAACTGTCAAAATTGCAGCTTATAAGGATACATTTTTGCGATTTTTGCCTAAAATTTTCCAAATAATATGGCGTTTGCAGTCGTTTGGCTATTGTATTAACATTACTGGTTTCCAGCGGATTAGTCTTGATTTTCCCAAAAAACTTTTTGATCCGACACCCTATGAAAACTATGCATTGAATTCTTTAAAATTTGATGATGTAAATATTTTACCGAAGGTGATTACATCCATGTACATAAGCAACAAGACGAAACCGATATGCGGTATTCGGTAATTGTCAGACGAAAATGTGTCACATGGCGGTCTTCCGACTTGGCATCGAATTACCCGCCTTCAGCGTTAGCAAACAAACGAAGAGCTCGTGAATAGTGGAAATCAGAAGACTGTAAACGTGTCAAGCGTTACGTTTCATGATATATATATCATACTTTCCTTCATCTAAATTTAATGTATACGTCAAGCTGTCAGAGTACGACGCTTTCATCCAGGCACAACCGTAATGGACCATATAAATCGTAATTACAGATTTCGTAAGGATGTTGTAGACGCTAAAAACTAAGCAGAATGGAGAGTTAAAAAGGGCAATTGTGCACAGCTGTCGTTGACATTAATCATGTTTTTGGCTTTCCGTCCTGATTTATTAAATATGATAGTCCATAGAACATTATTAGAGATAGAAGTTGTTATGGAATAATCTTCTGCAAGAAAAATCGATGAAATTCATTCAGAATACGTGTTAATTGTCGGGAATATGAACTACTGCAGATATACGATCGCTCTATAATGTTCCTCTTCCAATAAAAATTCGCGCTGCAGTGTGATTTGCGTGTAAAACAGCACGTATTCCAATTAATTAGGTATACAATGAGAGTGAAAAGTAAGGAATAAATTCGATAGGAAGGGAAAATATTTTTGAGAAAATTCCAAAAACAGGACAATTTTGTTTTTAAATTCTGTGCTAAACAGAGTGATGCGCGCAAAAGTAGTGACGTCATCAGCATTTTTTTTAATAGCAACTTCCATTTTTTTATTCCATATTCTAACACCCCATCCAACTTCCGTAACAAGTTCATTATCTTACATAAAAAAATGTTTTAAATAAATAATTATGAAGACGAGAAAGTTCATTTTGATTATTATTGTAAACAAGGAAAAAATACAACGTTATTATCAGTAAATGCAATATTATATTATTGACAATAAGCTAACGTATGCTGAAGCTCTAATAAAACATTAAAAATAGTTTCTGGTGGGGTAGGTTTTCCAGATTGTCTGATTTGTCTTTATATGCTATAAATCCAGAGCTCCTAAATTTGAAGATCTTGCAGACTATTTCACCACCTGATCAACTAATTCACTGATTAAGAAAAGTACTATTACTGTAATCATGCGTCGGTTGTACATAACGTGATGGTGCTTCGTATTGCTGGTGCCACACTGAATTATTTAGGATATCGGGATTACCAGTGTTGGGTAAAATATTGACCAATGCTAGAACTAACTCATTTTGCAAGAAATAAAGATATATTTCTCTTATTAATGTGCTCTCGACAAAGCATGGGTCAATAATTCAATTGCCAACAATTCCTGCCTAAACATGGACTTCCCGAGGATATTGTGTCTTATTATCACGAAACCAGTATGGATTTTGTGATGAGCATTACCTACAATTTTGTCTGTTTACAGTGCCGCCCAGATGAAATGTTGGTTCATTAGGAAATAGGATATTGTTCAGCAGGAAAGGTTGATTATGTTGCAAAATATTTGTCATGGCTTCAGAAAATTCTATTCGGCTATCATCTTCACTTAGAGCTTGTAATGATAAAACTTTATAAGGATGTAAGCCATTTATGTTTCATCAGGTGTCTTATTACAGAGCACTGCCTAATTTTGTGGTCCCCAGCAATAACGCGGCTTGATTTGTGCAGTTTTTCTTGCAAATCTAGTAAGACATTCAAACGAGCATCTTCATTTATTGCTGAGCGTCCACTTTTTGGTAGATTTCTGACATGAAATTCACGGTATTAGGCCAGAAAAGGAATTTCCGTTTAGAAATTCTTCCGAGCTGCCTATCACTAGAGGAACCTTTACTTTTTATAGGTGGACAAACTGAAGTCACTAGATGAGATGTGTGCCTACGGCTTCTTGGACGCTTATTTGTAACATTACAATATATAAACACTCCCATCTTATACTACATAAATATAGAAATAGGCAATAAAGTTTCATCCGTACTATCAACATAATCAAATATTACATCTGTGCAAATCCCACAAATCTACTCACGTTTTGGCAAATCTTTAATATCTTTGAAAAAAAATTATGTACGTATATGCCAAGTACAACATAGTGTCGATTTACAACAATACATCGTTTGAAACGAAAAAGCTAGTTAGAACACCAAACAACAACCTTCTGTGAGCGTATAGGAGAGCCTTGAACTTCGTCCTCTTGTTAAAACTCGCAGAACTCGGAGAACGATCGCTCCTTAATAGATCAAAACATCTGAAGCGCACTACCATTTGGGTATTTGTATAGGTACACTCCGACTTCCAAATTCACTTAATAAACTTAATATCGTCTGTTTGTTATGGAATTAACGTTCATAAGTTTGAAAGGGAATTAATACTCTTCGTGGCAGCTGATAATATTCCTTAATACCTTATTCTTTAGCACATATATCCAGAATTAATGAATAGTGATGGGGAAACAATTCCTAAGGGGTTCCTTTTCAACGTGGAAATGTGGAGAATTATGTAAGGAAAATCATAAGTCACCCTTAATACGAACTGTCAATAGAATAACTTGTACGAACTATAAATACATGACGCAAGTGAAAAAGATGTTAAAGTGTCTAAATGAACATTTTGTTGGATTGATTCTGTCTTTACTTGGTGACGATATGAAGTAAACCACGTAAAATATAATGGATTTACCAATAAGAACGTCAGAAATTTAAAATGGGACACGATAAAATCTGTAAGTCGTATTCCCTACGCCATAGAAAAAGTTCAAGACTGAGAGATCACACGACTTTGGTTGTGAGTTACCATTTTTTTTTAACTTTTTCTTGATTCTTCAACGGCCTCGTGATATGTGTCGTCTTGTTGAAAGTAAACATTGATTAAGTCAACAATTGAAACTTGCGGTCACAAGTACTCTGTTATCATATTCCTGCAGCGCTTGCCACTAACAATAACGTGATTTCTCTTTTCGTCTTCAAAAAAGTAAAGACCAATTATTCAATGAGCGCAAATATCACATCAAACAGAGATTTGTCCAGCATCGAGTGGCAATTTCTGGGTCACTTGAGAATGAGCACATATTCCGCAATTTTCTTTGTTTACGAATCCAGCAATATAAGTCGCAAACGAAAAGATGCCTTGTGAGCTAAAATCTAGATCGACTTCCAACTGCTCCAGATCCCTGAAGCCCTGAAAATCCGACGCATACGATGATGAGAAGGTTTGAGCTGAGTAAGCTGAATTTTGTAAGCCTTAAGGTGACGGTCGGAGATCTGAAAAAGACCGAGTTCTAAGGAACGTCATAAAACAGACACGTTAGGATCTTCTCTCACACTCTGGCTCACTTTCCATTGAACGCGGTTTGATGGCTTATAGATCTAGCTCGTCTGCCACTGAGCCTCTTCATTAAAATTTTTCAACGAGACAGTAAACCGAGCATTTAGTTGATCGATTATGTTAACCGAGGATTTCTCGTATTAAAAAAATGTTCTTATATCTTGAGAAAGATCGTTCAGCATCTACCACCGTAAGACAGGGACAGTTAAAAGAGTTTTCAAATTAGTTAACGGATCCGCAGCCGCATTCTCACAAGCTTGTCTTAGTGTCGCAAAACCTGAATTCCTTTTTAAAAGTGACAGTTTTTCTGCGTCGTTCATATCGTGTAGCATTTGACTTGCTTTGTCTAGTACTTGCGGTGATGACTCTGTTAACGATAGTGCGGAACTTCGCCCATTCAGCAGTTTGATACATACACTGCCGTTCAGTGAAGTTCGGTCATACAATAAAAATCTATTATATCACACTGTATACAATTATTAATACATAAAATTAGAAAAATATTAAGCATACACTCTTTTCTAAGGGAATAAAGCCATAAATTATTATGTAAAGTAGAAATATTGCGACAACCACAATAAAGTCCCTTTTATTATCATTCCAAGAATTTCTCGGAAGTACCGATCTTTTAAAACGGGTCGTTTGGGGATTATTAACGAACAATACATTTAGGAAATATAGCGCAGTATCATTCTTGTTTATTTATCACAAGCGTAAAGATATAAATTTGCTTTATTTTACTGTTAAACGTGTGTTGGTGTGCATCTGTTGTTTTTGCGCGAAAGTTTTAAGAAAATTTACTTCAAAATGGCACGTGGCAAGCCTACCAGTGTAGAAAAACGTTCACGCATTATTACGCTGTTTGAAGAAGGATATTCGGGGCGACAAATTGCTGAAAAAATAAATATGAGAAGTTCAACAGTAAATGACATCATAAAGCGATCTCGGACAACTGGAACTATAGGAAATCGTGTTCGTCCTGGAGCATCTAGGAAAACAACAAAAGCTGAAGATTTGAGAATTGTATTATTAAGCAAACGCAATAGAAAATTAACAGCGCCACAAATAGCAGCCGAAGTCAATCGCGGCCGTGAAGAATAGGTTTCGGCGAGTACGGTAAAACGTCGACTTCAACAAGCGGACCTTCATGGACGCATTGCCATTCGAAAACCCTTATTACGTCGGGGCAACAGAACAAAACGGCTACAGTGGGCCCGTTTTCATCTAGATTGGTCGTTAGATGATTTGAAACATTTGCTTTGGAGTGACGAGTCAAAGTTTGAGGTTTTTGGGCAAAATTGTAATGAGGGTGTAATGAGGAAGGAAAATTATTTTGCAATACTCCAGAATCATGCAGTGCCATCAGGATTGCGTATAATACGCCGTAACTTTACAATAATGCATGACAACGACCCAAAACACACTGCGTTAGTGTGTAAGAACTATCTAAAGGAGCAAGAAGAACAGCACACCCTGAAAGTAATGACATGGCCCCCACAAAGCCCAGATTTGAACCCTATAGAGTTGTTGTGGGATGAACTGGACAGGAGGATCCGAAAAATATGCTCAACTTCACAAGAACATTTACGGAATATTCTGCAACATGAATGGATTAATATTCCACAATCCGTTTTAGCAAAACTTATCGAAAGAATGCCTAGTATAGTTCGAGCGGTGATTAACAGCAAAGGAGGTTTCTTCGATGAAAAAAAAAAATAATGTTCAGTATGTTATATTAGGCCAGAATAACTTTTTATTTATTTATTTTTGTCTTTTTTACCTGCACATACAATAAAATTGCATTTTGTTTTTAGTTTCGTTTGTTTCTGTAACCTTTTCATGTTTTTTAATAACCGACCGAACTTCTCTGAACGGCAGTGTACATATTCTGAGGGTTATTATATTATTTAATACGGTTTGCTGAATTTCATAAACCGGTTTCTAAAAATTATTGTTTTTCTTATCGGGTTAAGCATGGAATATTATTTTTTTTTATAATTTGCTTCGAGTACTTTCTTTTCTTTCTGAAACGCGATACGAGGTATCACGCTTAAATTGAAAAAAAACAATGAAGGGAAAGAAAAATTGGGACAAATCGTTTCATTACTTTTACTAAGGTTCGTACATTCTTGCATGCGTTTCTGTCTATTCTCACTTTTTCCCCACTGAAGGTGGTATCTCCTAAACATGGCTTTTGAAGCTTTCAAGGGCTTCTTGAAGAAATAACAATCGTTGTCCACGCAGGTTTGCTTGACATTTCGGCAATGAGACTTTAATTTGATGTTTTTCTCTTTCAAATAGTCAATTATTTGATATGCTGAATGATCTCTGGCATTATCATGATGAAGGATGATGCGACGTTTCCAATTGTTTTACCAAGCAAATTGTTGCAAAGCAATGCTTATAACATTTTCAGTATAATGAAAGAAACAAGTGCTTCATGAACAAACAACTTTTATTGAATTCAGTTAATTGTTGCATAGTTTCCGACTTGTATGAATATATCTAAGTTTCCTCACTTATTACGATCTTGTGTATGGATTTTGAAATTGCTCTGTCGATTTTTTTAGCACTTCCTTACACCAATTGACACAAACTTTTTTTTGTGCTTCGATCAAATTATGCAGATCCGCCGGAAATAAATCTTCTTCACCTAAATGCTTCTCTCTTATAGTAAGTCACATGCCGTTCCTCTTCAATCATGTTGCCCACAGCATCGATGTTTTTTGGAACAACAACCGATTTTGATCGACCTTCGACGAGTCACGACCACGACGAAACTCTACAAACCAGTTGTGAACAGTCTTCTCTAGTGGTGATTGTTGTTATGTTAGCCATTTATTAAAATCGTAAAAAATCATCCAACGAATGGCTTCACATAAAATTTCTTTTCTTTTCACGAAATTTTTATTTAACGCTGACTGTAAACAAATTATTCGGCCAGTTTGTGTACTGACGGTGATGGCAAATTTCAATAGAGCTATTTAGTGGTCGTTTGTGAAAACCCTTGTGCAAGCAATATTGTTTTAGTTTGTTTTTGTTTTTCTTTGTAAAATTAAATAAACCGGCTTTTTGAAATTTGCTTACAATGTTAACGTAAGTGTAATAAAGCACAAAATGCAAGACGAAACGGAACATTTATCGTTTATATGTTTTCTTATAGTTAATTGACTTTTTAAAAGAATAGAATCGGCCTAAAAGCATACAGTCAATTCAGAGTTTTTGATTAATTTCGACTATTTCATATTGTTCTTCATTTTCAGATCAATTCAAATGCAAATGACATCTTTGCCGCCATTTATCAAGGGAAGTTGATCCGTTCAATTTTGCTAGATTTTCCTCGTACATTCGACACCGTAAATCATCAGTTCCTGTTACACATTCTTCATTCAGTCGGCTTCAGCTACGAAGCATTGCTCCTTACCAAAAATTAATAGTCAAGAGGTAGCGGTGCTAAACAAAATTTCGAACGCACTTCCTGTGCAGAGTGGTGATCCACAAGGGGCCACTTTTATTTACATTGTACACAAACCTGTCTTAAATACTGTAATCACCACTGCTACGCAGGTGATACACAAATTTATCTGTCCCTTAACCGTACAAATTTAGCGTCTCTCAACGCTTTTATTAATTCTGATCTAGCTAACATCGTCACATTCGCTAACCAACAATAACACGTCCGTTATTATCTTTGGCAAAAAAAATTATATAGAGTTTGCCTCCAACAATTTATCAGTCAATATCAACGGAGCTATTCTACCAATTAGCGTCTCTGCAAGAAACCTAGGATTACATATGAACTCCTTAGGTTTAATAGCCGTGTCACACGGTACGTATAGCAATTTAAAAAAGTTGTATTGCAATAGAAATTGTTTATCTATATCTACTAAAAAAATTGTTATGCGATGCTCTGGTTTTAATGTATGGTCCTTGTATCGTTATCCCGACTTCTCGTAGAATTCAGAGAGTTCTGAACTCTTGCATTCGTTTTGTTTATGGTCTGAAAAGATTTCAACATGTCGCATAAACTTCCAACTTTGGGATGGTTAAACATGGAGAATCGTCGCCGGCTTTATTTGTATACCCTTTATTACAAAATTTTAACCACGAAGTCTCCATCATACCTCCACTCTAGACTTACCTTTGGAAGCGATGTGCACATTGTCAATATACGTTATCCTCATTATATTAGTCCACCGGTCTCTTTGAAAGCTCCTTTTCTTATAATTGCGCGTTTTTATAACATAATGCCATTGTGTATGTTCACCTTTTTTTATTTTTCTTTAATTATGCCATCCTTTGTTTCGTAATTTGGGTGTAATGATAATAAAGAATATATTATTATTACATTAAATTGATGATATATACTAATAGTTGAAGTAAAATAAATGCCATACATGCCTTTGATAAATATATTTCTCTGTTTTAAAATACGCATACAGTCGGAGGTAAAAATATTAAATACACTCCATATGTCCGAAACTCACTAATTTCCATTTCCATTAAATTTAAAATAATGAATTCCCATATGTTGCAATTTATTGACCTGGATGATATTTTAAATTATTTAATATCTACCTCGTAACTTTACGTTCAAATCCGCTATTTCATTACATAATTAATTAGCAAAGAAGTTGAACTGTATTTGCAATTATAAGTGATTAATTGGGCTTAGTTCTCCCAAGAATCAATTTGTCAATACTAATTCGCCAATAATTCATAAAGGTAGTATTGCAAGGGCATGAATTTTTAATGAACGGCATGAAATCTTTAAGCAAGTAGAACCTTCGAACATAGAAAATCAATAAAACAGTCCCGTTTATTGTACTCAACCTCGAGAGGCCTATTAGTCTAACAGCGTAATATTATTTGTTCAATTAATTTCGTCAGACGTTTATTTATCTACGGCAAATACATACGCTCTATTTGGCAATTATTCAACACTCGTTCATCAATCATGCATAGCTTTTTTTTGAGAAAATTTAATAGAACTCACTACAGCCGAAAAAATACTACTGCTTCCGTTGTATCTATACTCTTTTAATTTATTATTAATAAATAAAATACGGTTATCAATCAAACGCCGGAGTTTTTTTTGTTCAGACTACCTCCCACATTAAAGGTAAACATCATTTGTATGATTACAAATACTAAATAAAGGCATCGATCGTTCAAAGACAGGGAATATAAAAAAAACATCAACTTAGGGTTGAAAAGCTGCTCATTTTTATTGTTTATTTCCCTCAAAATAGTAAATTTGTCTGTATATTAAAACATCTTTGAAATAAAGATCTTACTTTTGGATTTCTTAGATAAGAAAAATCTATAAAATGTTTCTAAATGTAAATAACATTTAATGCTCTCTATAAAGCAAAGAAGATTTTATTAATTAAATCTTCTTTGCTTTATATGCACAATAAATCGAGTCAAAAAATATGTTTCTAGTTTGCTCCCCTCTATATTTCTTTTCTATCTAGTTTAATTGGCGTTTGAAAAAGTAAATGTAACATACAAACTACACTTCTAAGGAACTATGCAATAAACAACAAACAATTTGAAGTTCGCGTTTGTTTATCTTCGATTAGGAAAGTTCGAGAGACCTTCTATATTTTACATCAAAACAATGAAGGAAGTATTGAAAGTTTAAAATCTTGAGATAAGCTGCCCTTTCTTAATTTCTGCAATGGCAATGGCTTTAATCGTATAGTTGTGAACAGTTTTCAACGTCTTAGGTAGCTGATAATTTCTATCGGTCAATATAGCTTTATGGCTAAGCCCTGTACTGTCACAAATGTAGCAATCTTAATAATAACAGACAAGTTGACGTTATTTATGCTGATATGTCTAAAGACTTATAGTATCGACCATTCTTTACTTGCTAGCAAGTCTGATGCTATTGGATTTATCCACAAATTTTCAAGTCCTAGCTTATTAACAGGAAACACTGTGCAGTTTATAAAGGGTACGTACGGCAGGGTTGTTTAATGAGCAGGTTTTCGATGTGTTTGTTATTTTATTTTTTTATGTTGTAATAATATATTTAAGTATTTGAACTTTACGCCAAGTAAGGCAGGCAGGACATGGGACAAGGCTCCGGACTCCCTCATGTATTTTTTGTCAAATACAATGTACACTGCCGTTCAGAGAAGTTCGGTCGATTGGTAAAAAACATGAAAAGGAACAAACGAAACTAAAAACAAAATACAATTTTATTGTATGTACAGGTAAAAAAGACAAAAATAAATAAATAAAAAGTTATTCTGGCCTAATATAACATACTGAACATTATTTTTTTTCTTCATCGAAAAAACCTCCTTTGCTGTTAATCACCGCTCGAACTATTCTAGGCATTCTTTCGATAAGTTTTGTTAAAGCGGATTGTGGAATATGAATCCGTTCATGTTGCAGAATATTCCATAACTGTTCTTGTGAAGTTGGGCATATTTTTCGGATCCTCCTGTCCAGTTCATCCCACAACAACTCTATAGGGTTCAAATCTGGACTTTGTGGGAGCCATGTCATTATTTTCAGGTGTGCTGTTCTTCTTGCTCTTTTAGATGATTCTTACATACTAACGCAGTGTGTTTTGGGTCGTTGTCATGCATTAATGTAAAGTTACGGCGTATTATAGGCAATCCTGATGGCACTTCATGATTCTGGAGTATTGCAAAATAATCTTCCTTCCTCATTACACCCTGCAGTCTGCATAAATCTCCCGCCCCAGCAAAGGAAAAACATCCCCACACTAACACAGAACTACGCCCTTGCTTCACTGTAGGCACAATGCAGTTCGGGATCACTGTTCGGTTTTAGATCTTCGGACATAAACTCGTCGATTTTGCCCAAAAACCTCAAACTTTGACTCGTCACTCCAAAGCACGTGTTTCCAATCATCTAACGACCAATCTAGATGAGAACGGGCCTACTGTAGCCGCTTTGCTCTGTTGCCCCGACGTAATAAGGGTTTTCGAATGGCAATGCGTCCATGAAGGTCCGCTTGTTGTCGCCGTTTTACCGTACTCACCGAAACTTGTTCTTCACGGCCGCGATTGACTTCGGCTGCTATTTGTGGCGCTGTTAATTTTCTATTGCGTTTGCTTAATAATACAATTCTCAAATCTTCAGCTTTTGTTGTTTTCCTAGATGCTCCAGGACGAACACGATTTTCTATAGTTCCAGTTGTCCAATATCGCTTTATGATGTCATTTACTGTTGAACTTCTCATATTTATTTTTTCAGCAATTTGTCGCCCCGAATATCCTTCTTCAAACAGCGTAATAATGCGTGAACGTTTTTCTACACTGGTAGGCTTGCCACGTACCATTTTGAAGTAAATTTTCTTAAAACTTTCGCGCAAAGACAACAGATGCACACCAACACACGTTTAACAGTAAAATGAAGCAAATTTATATCTTTACGCCTGTGATAAATAAACAAGAATGATACTGCGGTATATTTCCTAAATGTATTGTTCGTTAATAATCCCCAAACGACCCGTTTCAAAAGATCGGTACTTCCGAGAAATTCTTGGAATGATAATAAAAGGGACTTTATTGTGGTTGTCGCAATATTTCTACTTTACATAATAATTTATGGCTTCAATCCCTTAGAAAAGAGTGTATGCTTAATATTTTTGTAATTTTATGTATTAATAATTGTATACAGTGTGATATAATAGATTTTTATTGTATGACCGAACTTCACTGAACGGCAGTGTATATAACGGAAATTCCCGAGGCAATCGAAGCCTTGTCCTTGATCTCCAATTCACGTCAGCATCAATCGCCATTAACGGATAAAATCTATGGGAGGAACTGCTTTCACAGAAAATAATAAGAATTAAATTATTGAACAATCTGTTCTAATAGATTTGAAATAAAAGCTAGCAATCGATGGTAAAGGTTTCAAACTCTTAAAGACAAATTATAAAGGTACAACACCAACAATATGTATTTCTACAGCACAACAACTGCATGAACAATCGTACCACATCCGATCTTGATATTCCGTATTCTTCGCATATCCCTCGCTTAATTACTATCAAATTACATTTCCCCCCAAAGTTCGTCCTACTAACGGCGCACTAAAGTAAGCTATTAATTTTATTTGCGGCAAAGTGCTCGTAAACACAAAAGCGCAGCAGAGCCATTCTGAAGAGCGATTCTTTATTAGGATATATTCTTTACGACCAGGCAGACACTGTAAAAGGATCCACTCCTCTCTTCTGCGGCGTCCAGGCGCCTTCTGCATCGTTATGCAAACAAAGAAGACAAATGACAGCGAATTTGACCTTAGGAAGTTTGTAAGCGTCTCTTTGCGTTTCTTCCAGACACAATTAGAGCGTCGTTTTACAATGTAAGGCGGAGTATTAGCCCATTCTAATGTCAAAGACGCAACCTCAAACAGAATGGTGGCTTTGCCGAAAGGACAACATTATTCATTTAGATACAAATAATCGTAACTTCCTATTATTTTTGCGATACGACTTGTATTTGTAATTATTTTTGAAATAATAACATTGTGGCACACATAACTTGTTCCGACCTCAATATAAGGCAACAAAATCAATACACAAAATTTCTTTCCTATTCTACTGAAATTGTAAATTGAGATGTATGTATTGGTTTGGTATATTCAGCACGAAGGTAGTCTGAAATTTCTGAATTTCTCAACATAGTCTCCTTGAAAATCTCTATGTCTCTCCCGGTAATACCCCCATCTCTTTAATACCTCCAAATAGTAGTTGGCACCTTGCTCTACAAAATAAGCCTTTACGAATGTGATGGCTTCGTAACTCGATGAAAATTTCTGCCCTCCGCGCAAAACTTTTAACCTAGGAAACAGGAAAAAGATACTGGGAATCAGGTCTGCTGAGTAAGATGGGATATTCATTCATTGGGGTTCGACTTACTAGACTAGTAAGTCGAACCCCAATTCGTGAATATCCACCATGGCGATTACTGGGGCATAAGACGATGCGTTAACTTGGCGAAACAAGATTTTCTTTTTCTTCAAATTCGGGCATTTCTCTCTTCAGCTTATCAAGTCATGGTGCACCGTATGCCCCCCACTATCGATAGTCGATCAACGCAACTGCAGCCGCCAACCCCGCATTTTTTGGAGCTGAGTCACTTTTCGCCGTTCACCATCTCAACTATGCCTTGGGTTGGCTTCAAGAGTGTACTGGCGTATCCAATTTTCATC
The DNA here is from genome assembly GCA_902655005.2 of Marronus borbonicus. Taxonomy (NCBI): domain Eukaryota; kingdom Metazoa; phylum Arthropoda; class Insecta; order Coleoptera; family Scarabaeidae; genus Marronus; species Marronus borbonicus. The sequence continues at coordinate 6,184,362 of LR737385.1, read as the reverse complement.
TACAGTTATTAATCAACGCCAAAACTCCGACTTATTTCGCTTAAACAGCTTCAACAGGGTTAATTCGAATGCATTTTTGGTTCTGAGTGAACAAGCGCGAGACCCAACACGTGGTTATAGCTTTTTTACGCCCAAATCTTCGGTCAATATATGACAAACACGTTCTTTCAATTCATTCACAGCCTCTACTATTTCTCTAAGCTTAATTCAACGGTCGTGTGGTACCATTTAATGGACTTGCAGTTTTTGGCCTTCCCGAATATTCATCGCCAACCAAGCTGGTACGATCTCGTTTTCAATTCAACTGCTGCAAATGACGATGCAGAATCCCCGTAAACAACTCCCATTTTAGCTTTAATTTGAGTAGACGTGTAGACACTCGATATTTAATTGTTATAGAAACACTAACATTGACCGCCACAAAGGACGTTAAACAACAACTGAAGGTCCAACATGGCTGAAATTTTCAAAAAGTATCTTTCAACGTATGCGCAATTATATTTTTTTTCTTCGATAAAATTACAAACTCTTCCATTTATGAAAATATTTGTTAGTTCATCAAGACATGTTTAGACAAGGTGTTATCTCGAACAAGACCATGCGTGCCTAAGTAGTTCAAGTACATTTATGAACACATTTTTTATTTAAGGTTTATGTACTTATGTACATTAATACATATTTTGGTACATGTTGAAACAGCGGCGTTAAACTAACTATTTCTAACTACTTGTGCAAATGGACGCGAGGAAATATAGATGCTACATTAAATCTATACTAAAGCATGTTAAAGCCTTCTAATTATCCGCCAGGGCACAGACGTAATTTCTTCCTAGTTATTTCTTAAACTATAACAGGCACGTAATCCTTTCCGTTTATTTATTTATGAGCCATCCGAAGAAGAGAAAAGTGGAACCCTTATCGGATGAAAAAAGATGCCGCAAGCATCGTTCATTGTTGCTCCTCCATACACTCATCCGCAGCCTATCTTTTCTTATGTATACAACAGCGCAACAACAGCATTCTAATGAATGCTGTAGCACGGCACGCAGTCCATCTCGCTATACCTTAAATTATTTAAGCAGAAGATTTATTATAACTTTACCAAGAAGGCTTAGTACTGTCATGCAATTTTCACTTAAACCCGCCTTCCACTTCTTAAATAGAATATACGGATTTACGTTTTTGTTGCACGGCACGGATAAGCAGAATTAATTTTGAAATCTTCTTTTTTTAAGACAAAAGAGAAAATATGGTTCTCATTATTTATTCCGTGCAGCCATTAATTATTCTTATCCTTTAGAAAAATTATCATTTTTCTCCCTGCAAGAATACAAGTTTTTATTTAAGCCCGCAAAAATTAATTCTACGTCTTCAAAATGCAATGAATTATTTAGTTTGATTGTTAAAAGAAAGAACTAATCATTCTTAACTTACAACAATTTATTCGAAGTGTTGGAAAATTTACTGGATGTGCTATTTGCGATGTTTATACAAGGTATCTTGAAAATCATAGCAGATGTAAGAAATCTCGTAAGCGTGTCCCGAACTCATATAATATGATCCATATAAAGTAAGCATGAATTAAATTTTTTGAGGAGAAAACGAACTCTTATTAATTGTACCCGAAAAGACGAATACGCGGATGGTATAGGAAATGTCCATATTTAGAGACAGATAGCGCTTTGTGTCAAAATCTGCATTACCAACTGTGACTACTACTCTTTAGTCAACGTCTGTCAAAATTTCTGGGAGATTCATCCAATAGTGTTGTTTTGAGAGCTGTTGAAAGCGAGCAAGTGAATGTATTTGTAGAATAATTAAAAAAAGAACAACACTGGTCAATAATTCGATTTATTTTTTGATGAGGGGATGGCAAAACATGTATAGAAATAAAAGAGGAGTTGGATGATGTTTATAAGAACAATGCATCTTCGATGGCTACCCTCAGATGCTGGTTTAATCAATTTTTTTCCTTGATGATGAACGGTCGAGTCATCCCACTGAAGTGACTACAGACGATGTGATCAATAAAGTTCATGGTATCGTGTTAGTGGATCGCCCGGTAGAAGATTAGAAAGATTGCTAGTATAATAAACATCTCAACCGAACGTGTGCAAAACTTTCTTCGCGAAAAATGTAATATGAGAAAGTCATCGGCGAGACCGCGTCCATTGATAGTTGATCAAAAATGGACTCACAGGACAATGTTTGAACATGTTAAAGCGAATACGAGTAAGTTTCTGTGGCATCATGTAACTGTGGATGAATCGCTACACATCAGAAACGAAAGTCAGTCTGTGCGAACGTGCACCAAAGAAGGCGAAGACGATTTAATCAGCCGCAAAAGATGATTTTTTGGGATTTCCGAGACATAATCTTAATTGATAATTTGATGAAGGCAAAGACCTAGCGAAGAAAAAAATGCTTTACTATCACGGTGCCGCTGTTGCCCATTCATCGGCAATTGCGACATCAAAGTTAGACCAATTACGGTAGGAATTAGTACCCGATCCACCATATTAGCCAGACTTGGCCCCTTGTGACTTCTTTTTCCAAACTTGAAAAAATGGCTCAGTGGAAAGCGGTTCACGTCAAATGGAAAAGTCGTTAACAAAACTGAGATCTTTCGACAAATCTTATTGTATGTATGCTTAAAAGAATTTAGGAACATCATTGTACTAAGGTTTACTATACTTCCTTAGCGTTAGTGTCATTAGTATCAATATTATTATCAATTATCACTCTTATTTTAAATCTCTAAACAATGTTTTTCCTAGTTTTTCATATTTATTACCTGTTTGCTTATATTTTATTTATTTGACTATTTTGTATTTTACGACTGCATCGCTTAAAATATGCAGCAATTCCCAACCAACTTTATATTATAGCTTCATAAAATAAAAAAGCTGTCCACACCAATAAATTCTGTAGGTAAAACTACAAATTCAGTTAATTAAAAAATTGTTTCAACTGTTATAACAATCAAGACACAGCGAGATTAAAAAGGAGACAAAATCTAAATATTACAATGTAGACCGCAACAAACATATTCTACTACACTTATCACATTTTTTACAAACAAAAATTGCAATTTCAATATTTTAAATTATCTTGAGTTATGTTCGGTAAAAATATTTATAGATACTGTTTGAAAATAATTACGCAAAGAACAAAACTTATCTGGGTGTAACTCCAAACAATCAAAGGAAATTAATATCCGCGAAGATATGGCTTCTGGAAACTTTTACAGAATGTCAGAAAAAAATTGGAACGAAAAGTGCTAAAGAAATTACAAAAGGTTTTACGCGATTCGAGAAATGATTCCAGTTACCTCAATTGGTTTAACTCTCTATATTCTCTATAATAATGATAAAACAAAAAAAGACAATCGGAATGGACAAGTTGTTTCTCGTTTTCAATGAACAAAGTGCACCCCCAGGAATATTTATACTCCTGGAATTACATAAATTTTTGGTGGATGCGCTGGTATTACAACATTTTTTTAACTTAATACCACGATTATTGCATGACGGCTTGCATCATACAAGATATTAATTAACACCTTTATGTGTATTAAGCCAAAATTATTTTACCAATTTATTATTTCAAGAAGAAAAAAATCATGTTACTTACGGAAAAACTTATATCATTAAACATTTTGTTGTTGAACAATGAAGCAACAAACAGACTTAAAGTATAAAAACAAAAGAGGCTCCATGAAATGTAAATATTTAGCAACTATACAATACTCTACAGCGAGTAACAATAACTCATGTCCCCTGTAATTGGCGAAAGCTGTTGGGGGATGTAAAGGCATGGATTATAAATATTATTATTATGAAACAACATGAACAAACAAAAAAAAAAGAAATCTTAAAGAAGGTAAGATTAATACCAAACTGCTTTAAATCAAATTCTATAGAAATAATAGTAAGATTTTCTACTCTCTCTTGAACCATTCTAGATAGTAATTTCTAATTAGTTCTAATTTAGAAAATAATTAATTTCTGATACACTTGGTTCGCTGGTTTATATATTTTTCGTTTCAGTTTTTATCAGTTAAAGCTTCTTCAAATCTCTTACATACATAAATTGGCCTCGGTCACAGTACTTGCCAAAATCACTAATATTCCACAAAAATTTAAAAACATCAGAATAAAAGAATAAAAGCTCGGATCTTTTGCTTTCGCGAATAATGACGTCAAGCATTCCAAAGAAATAACTGATGTTACTCTTAATTGTCTTTTTTATTTTGGCGCCCTTAATGTTTCCCGGCATTTGAATTTGACATCCATTTTCAAGAAAGACGCAAACTCTTTAGTATCTACAAGCAAGCCAATAGCTTAGGGTGAAAACCTCGTAACTTATTTCTTTCCGAAAATGAATTTTGACGATTTTAAATAGAAAACCTGGTATCTCACAGTATGCAGTCGTTAAAAAAGTTGAAATACCTAGTGCCGCTCTCTACTGTGAAGTCGTAGTCAAAATGAAAAGTAATGTCCACGTATATCAGAAGTAAGCAGCTTTAAGTACAACTAAGCCGAAAAGACAGCTTTTTGCCTTCCTGTAAATTTGCAATCTCCGAACAACGAGGTGCTAACGAGCTAACCCGTCTTTAAAATTCGTATCTTGCATTAAATTTTTTTATAGAATTTGAAATGCAGTATATTATATTTAAGTTACCAAATGAAAGATAGCGCCTTTAAGTGCTTCCCAACATCGTACGTCTATTCTGCCCCTGACTATTTGCATTACAAGAACATTTTCATAAATACTTCCAGTAAATTGCAAATAATATACTTATTCTCGATTAATCAGTAAATAGAAAATGTAATTTCATTTATACTGAACCGAAATTATTCTACTGCCTTCTTTCCTATAAACAACACGAATTGTACTTAAAAATTAACGAAATAGAAAACACAAATACGAACTCAGGTCTTCTTGAAACAAACGAAAGCAGACCAACTTCGAACGCGGTATTTGTACAACATAGGCGGTTTCTCTTTTCGTGTGGTTTTTGTAGATAAGCCGCAGCTGATTTGTGGTAAACCCGAGTGGGGACCCTAGTGCTTCGCTGGTCTCCATGTTCTCTTTTCCGAACAACTGTTTTAACTAATTGCTATTCCTTCTAAAGAGAAAAATCCAATGCCTTTTTCATTTTGTTTCTAACTACCTCGTCAGCTTACGGCCTTGTGTTTTTATTCAGGTAAACAGCAACTTTAAAAACCAACAAAAAAAGTTATTTGTAACGTTCGCAATATAAAATTAGAAATATATTTATACGCAACAATATATTCTAAACTATTATTTATGAGAATATAGTGCACCTATAGATATTAACAAAATTAGATTAGAATATAGAAATATATAGAATAGAATTATTACAAATCATCAAAACGCAAACATCAAATTGCAAAGCTAATGCTTGTACATAAAGTTAATTTCGTTGCATTTAGGCCTCTAACAGAAATCTCAATCACTAATCCATCACTAGACTGTCAATCAGTTAATTAATTTGAGCACCAGTGATAATGACTGACGTCCTAATGAATATTATTGAGGTGAATAGCACATGTCTAATAGAACGTTAGTAAAGGAAGCCGCAATTTATATATTAAATTAATTGATCTGCGCTTTATTACTAATCTCACGCAAAGCTCAACATACATTTAACAATATACAGGATCATTCAGGGCGGTGGCTTATTAAAAGTATATCTGGAAATAATCAAAGTATCTCTTTCAAAATTTGGTAGGCAATACTATGGATAGTGTTGCACTTTCTAAAAACATTGATAAACACGGAGTTTAAATTAAACAACATTTTTTGTTCGGTAAACCAGTTTTGAGATTTTTATTGGCATAACTTCCTCTTTATTGCTTAAATGGATATCAAAAATGTTACACAGAGTGCTCCAAAGACCTAGTCCAAACACTAACATATTCAACTTAAAATTGTATTTTTTTTAATTAGCGCCCCCCTATTTGTCAATTTTTTCAGAAAAAAAATAAATATCTCAAACGCGATATCGTTGAACTTGTCTATCTAAGGGATGCATAATATGTAAGGTATACAATTTGAAATAAGAAAGTTGATTTTCCGATTTAATCAGGAGCGCCATGAAGTTGAAAATATTTTTAGGAAGTACGTCACTGCCCACCAAAATTTCAAGGTTACACTTTAATTATTTCCAGATATACTTTAAATAAGCCATCATCGTTAATGACCCTGTATAATGCACATAGTCTACGAATAACAAATAAATAAAATAAAAATTAGTCACCTTTATACTATTCTATAGTTTTCTTTCCCTTGCCCGCTTTTCACATTTTATATTTAGATGGAGATAATTCAATACCCAAATTCCAGTGACTCCCAAATTTCACACAATTTCATGTTTCTTGGACAGAGAAAAGTCACACACACGTCTATGTAATACTAGAGAAGTATAGTTACTGAAATTGGTCAAAATTGCCATAACTTAAAATATACAGTGATGGGCATGCTATGAAATTGAATACTTATAAATGTCTGATTATGGCGACTAAAATGGAAATATTTGCAATTTTTCTGACTTTCGATTTAACCGAAAATCACCTTCAACTTTGAAATTTTAGAACATCCTGTATATGTATCATATACTGATAGAGCACAATATTCCAATTTAAAAAATATTTAGCTTCCTAGATTTCTTTTAAGAACATACCAAGATATTAGAGATAATTGCAAAACATGCACAAAATATGTAAGCATGCGATTAAAGAAACCGCATATTACATTATATAGAATACTTCTCTACAAGATGAGTCCAGAGTAATGGGAAATACTTTATAGATGGACATCAGGGGTCAAAATAAGGAAAATAAGCCAATTTTTAAATAAATATTTATGTCATCGGTGTTGAAGAGTAAAATTAGTAAAAAGAATCAGCGGAAGGTGTGGAGAATTAAAGAACATTTTCAAAAATACGCACCACTTTTATTATAAGTGTAATAATGTCGGGATTATTTTTTATTGTTGCTCACAAATTCATAACGCGGTCAAGAAAAGTTTCTTTTCTATTTACTCTTAAGGTGCATACCAATGATTTCAACCATCCCCGAGAAAATAGATCAGGAGAATAATTATTTAAAGATGTTGTACAGGTAAAGCAAAGTACGGTGGAGACCCATTATATCAAAAGTCTAATCGTTAACAATATCGTTTAAAATCTCTGCTAAACGATATTCTAGGAATTGTAAATGTCCTTCTCCAGCAAGGCGCGCATCTAACACTAATGCACCTTTTAACTGATCATTAATCGCTGTTACAAGTTCTGTACAATTGTGGCTGTTGTGACTCGTTGTGGCTCGTTGTGTCAAATATTTATACCGATAAATTGAGCTTCCTCATTAAATAAAATGTATTTATTTACTCTTAGGTTTTGATGAGTCCATTCACAAAATTAAAATCTTGGAACGTGATCGCGATCTTCAGGTTGTTGAGCTGATTCAATATGAAAAAGCTCTAAACCTTATTTCTACAGCTTTATTTTTTATTATTTTGACCCTCTGTATATAATAATAATAATAATAATAATAATTTTATTCTTCCAACAGCGAAAGCCAATTACAGGAGAACTTAATAAAAATAAAAATACATGTGCAGTATCCTAACAGCTACAAAGTATAAACAAGCGAGCAAAATAGCTATACAAAAATACAAAAACTTTAGTACTAAGAAACATAAACAACTTACAGTTCCAAGTAATTGGAATAAAAGACATTAAAGTTCTTTGTCATAACATAAATTGGAGACTTCATCATAATGTTCGTCCTAGCCCTTGGTGTATTAATTATAGCACCATATCTAGTACTATGCATTGGGACATTAAAATTAACCGCAGCAAGCAAGGATGGAGAATCAATCTTGTTTTGTAGCAATTTAAGCATGAATGTGGCACTACATCGCTCACGGCGGTGGGATAAACTTTCAACATTATGATGATTTAACAAACTAATGTAATCTACATTTCTTTCAGGGTACACACCAGTGATCTTAAAGGACAAATATTTGAGAAATTTTCTCTGTATTCTTTCAACAGAAAGTTGTTGATTAATGTAGTAGGGAAACCATACCAGGGATGCATATTCCAGTTTACTACGTACAGTAGCATAATAAACAGTTTTAATTGCAGATATATTATAGAAAGACTTACATGATCTTATAAGAAAGCCTAAAGATCTGGACGCTGACAAGCAAAGCGTTATTACCTGTTGAGAAAAAGTAAGCTGTGAATCAAATAGTACACCCAAGTCCGATACTTCAAATTTTCTGATAATAGATTCGGTGCTTAGAGAATAGTTAAAAAATACTGGAGAAATACATCTAGTGTAAGATACAACTGAACACTTGGCAATATTCTGGGAGATTCTGTTCTGTTTACACCATTCATCAATAAGGGAAAGATTGGCCTGCAGTTTTACGCAATCCATTTCTGTATTAATTACGCTATATATTTTTAGATCATCTGCATATGCCAGTGACTCACAGTTTAATTTCAGAAGCAGATCATTCAAAAAAATGTTAAATAATAAGGGACCAAGGTTTGATCCCTGCGGTACCCCAGAGGGTATAAGAAAGTGCTCAGATGAAAACCCATTATAAAATACATAACCAGATCTGTTGTTGAGGTAAGAAGACATTAACCTTAGAAGTGAAGGGCAAAAACCAATATAGTCTAGCTTCGCAAGAAGTAAATTGTGGTCGATAGAGTCAAATGCTTTTGAAAAATCTGTATAAATAACATCAACTTGCTTGCGATGGTCAATTGCAGATGAAATGAATTGAGTAATATTTGTCAAGTTTGAGACGGTTGACCTTGCAGCTATGAATCCGTGTTGCTGTTCAGATATGTATGATTGAACATTAATGTCGATTTTAGTAAACAATATACGGTCAAGAACCTTAGCAAAGTTTGATAAGATGTTTATGGGTCTATAGTTAGATATGTCAGAGTGGTTACCTTTTTTAAATACAGGTATAATTTTGCTTATTTTCCACACATCAGGGAATTGAGATGTTGACATAATTAGATTAAACAGTATAGTTAGTGGAGTGGCGAAAACAGAAGCGCAATCACGCACTAAGAAACTTGGTATGGAATCATTACCAGCAGTCATATCAGGTTTAAGATGCTGCGCACTCACTCTAACATCATTTTCATAAATGGTTCCAATATTGAAAGTGGGATAATAACTAAAAGGAACTGTTACTACACTGGTACTTGCACAAAATGGTTTGGAAAAATGTTTAGCAAATTTGTACACAATGTCTAACGGCTGATTAAGTTCTTCATTTTCATAGATCATTACCCCAGGAATCCTAGACGTAGATCTTTTGCCAGAGATGAATGTCCAAAACTTCTTCGGATTACTTACAATATCATTTTGTAGACGAGTTTCATAGTGTACATATGCCAAACGAGCTTCCCTCTTAACCAGCTGTCTAAGTCTGCTAAATTCATCATAATAGGCCATTGATTTAGATGCTTTCCATTTTCTGAAGTAGTGTTCCTTAATATTAATTAATTGCTTGATATTGTCCGTGAACCATGCAGGATAGTGACGACCAACAAATTTAACTTTAGGTATAGAACGATCAATGATGGAATACAATGCGTCATAAAAAACATTCACTGCTACATTAACATCACCATGTTCCAAGAGGAAAGACCAGTCAAAGTTTTCTAATTCAGAGTAAAGCGTTATTAAATCACCTCTGCGATAGTTGTAACGAACATTGTTATTCGATTGAAAATTAGATGTCCTTTGTGCAGCAGAACAGTACAGGATAATAGCAAGAGCTGGGTGATGTGGATCCTCCGGTACCAGTGGAGATATATCACGATTTACCTCCAGATCACAATTCAAGTTCGTAAATATCAAGTCGAGTAGCTTGCCATTTAAATTAGTGACCGCGTTAATTTGGCGCAGATTAAGAATTTCCATAAAATGTCTAACTGTTGTAGATTTTCTATCACTAGCATCAGAAATATTAAAATTGGGAACATTAAAATCTCCAACAATAAGTACTTGTTTATTTAGCAGTTGTAGACTCAGTGCGTCCAGGAACGTCTCAAAAACTTCACAATCCACATCGGGAGGCACGTAGATGGTAGCTATAAAAACCGGTGAGTATTTAAATCTACATCTACACAGAGTTAAGTCGATAATCGGCGCTAGTCTTGCAGGAGCATCAGTATCGATAAGTACCGCATTACATGCATCTGTAAATGCGGAAAGAACGCCTCCGCCCCTAGTCCTTCCAACCTGAGCGAACTTTCTATCTGCTCTAAATACATTATAAGAGGTGTCAAATATTTCGGAGTTATTAATATCTTCACTGAGCCAGGTTTCGGTGAGTAATACAATGTCTGCATCCACAACACCCCGAGAAGAATAAATCGTTTCAGTCTTCGTGCGTATGCCTCGAGTGTTTTGATACCTCACGGTAATGGGAATCCTGTTGGACGAATTTAGTTTAAAGAACTGGAATATTTAACAATTTTCGGCACATCATTAAAATATTTTATTTTAATGTTCAATTCACCAGCAGCTTTACGAGCTGTTAATTCATCTTTAACCTTTTTATATAAATGTTGTTGCTGTGGTGTTTTGTCCTTAGAAACTCCTATAGTCTTAAACCTATCAACATTCCTCAGTTTCCCCAAATTTTTCATTACTCTATTAACATCATCTTGACTAGATAGAGCAATTTTCATAGGTCTTTTTCTGATGGATTGGGATGGATCATATTTTCCCAGTCTAATTGGTTGTGGGTTATCAACTGACACATCGAATACCGATAAGATGCTTCTCACTTCATCAGAATCAACAGAAGACCGACTGTCACCATTAACAACAGCTGCCTCCGGCACGCCATACAACACAATATTATTCTTCCTCCTCTCCCTCTCCGAAACCTCCTGAACTATCTTCTCCACCTCAAAAACACCAGCTCGCTCTCCCCCAGAACTAATATGCGGTATATGCGGTGTACCTATATGTATTTTTTATCAGGAAGAAGCCGCTCATTTTGGTATATATTTTTTTATTTAAATGAAGGAGAACTGTTTTATTTAATACATTTGTCTTTTATACACAAGTACATAGCATTTAATTTCGAGAATAACTGAATGGGCGAGAAACTACAAACGATTTGGTCCTCGCTGTTATCAAGCGAAATCTATTTTTCAATCTAAAAGAACTTAACAGCCTTCTTTTACATTTTTGTTCTTTTTAAAAATATATTAATTTCCATCTACCATTTGTCCACTTCTTATTTATTATAATATTCATGCGATATGCAATTAGCTTTCCAAACAAAATTAAACATTCAGTCAACCGCAGAATTATTTAGAAAGATTCCGTTATAATTCTCTTCATAACTGAACAAACTCGACCCACGGGTAATAAAATACAAAAAGAATTCAGTATAAACAGCTCGAAACATTACGCCCGACTACACGCCCGCTGAAAAAGCAGACCCGCCTGCATCTGAAAATATATTTTTCCCTTACGGTTTTTTTTTACATCGTGGGTCATAGACGATCAGGGCAAACAATGAACGTCCTTTCGTTATACATGCGGACCGTGCGATCCGTACATTTACATGCTGACCCCTCGCGGAGATCTACGACAGACAGACTGCATGCGAAAAGCGTGCGGTGATAACGTGAAACATGAAGTATAATTTAAGTTGCGCTGCCAAGTTAAGCGAGATATTTTCACTGTTCCTAGATTAGTCAACGATGAAATGCAAGAACGTGTAAAATGTTTTAAGTTGCGTTTAGATTACGGAAATACAAGAATCTTAGTTGCTGCGCACTGTTCCCAAAGAAAAATTATTTAGAAAGGACACCAGTTACTTTAAGGGTAAATTAATAAAGTTAAATAGGAATGGTTTGCAAAAATTCGTCATTTAATTTTGTTTTAGCTTTACAAATTTTAATATGTATGGTATTATACATAGAATAAAAGTGAGTTAGTTGCCTAACAATGAAGGTGCCCGAAGTCCAAATCATCGATTGTGGGAGGTGATACACCCTTGAAATTCTCCCTAAATTTATTTTTTCCAAAGTAACTTTTGAGCGGCTAAGAAAAAAATTTCAATGGTGAACTTGCACCATTTAAGGAGCTTTTTCGGCTGGATGAGTCTTCATATACAGAACGTTACAATAAAGTTTGCAGGGACAAATGCCTATAAAAACTTCGTAACTAATTCTTTTCTTTTTAGATAGACGTGGATGGAGGAGGAACTGCAAACCAGTCACAAAAAAAAAATGAGGAATATATCTCTAAACAAAGCAAGTAAGAAACGCCACGTAGAACCCTGAAAAGACATTTAGAAGCTAATAATTTAACAAAAAATACACTAAGAAACCCCTTCACTGAGCTATGCAAAAGATAAGCGTTTGGTTAAGCGTATAAATCAGTTACGACCATCCCAGGTCGGCATCTATTCTGCGGTGTTGGTGACTAGCTCTGAAACCAGTGAGAGTTTGTTTGCGTTTCAAGTACCTAAGCTGTTGCCGCTTCTATATGGTAGAAAACAAAGGAATAAATATTGCATTGCAACTACTGGCGAAATCGCTTGCCGATAACACCGAGAAAAGCTGTAATACACGCGAATTTGTGATTGTTTCAAGAACCAAAGAAATTTTCCCATGTGTAAACATTAAAAACTTGCGAGCACTATAGCTTTTCCGGTTTTTTTCTGTCGTTGTAGCCAGCGTTTGCATAGCCATCTGTCCCACTTTTAGCCTACCGTATGAAGCAGAACGTTAGCACTAAAACACAAAAAAAGAATAAACCATTTGATTCTTTTTAAGCGGAGCCAACCAATATAACGAAAGCAAAATCAATGGAGCTTCGAAACATGTTCTGGTGAAGTTTTCCCAATAGTTTTTTTTTCATTTTACCAATTACATAGAAAAACATGACTATTAAACCATTTAAAACACATTTGAGGACATATCAGTAAGACCATTCTTGTTTCGGTTGATTGTGAACTTCTTAATGTATTAGACTTTCCAATATTTCCAAACTTAACCGCGTAACACAAAATGATTTGAGAACAAGAAGACAACAAAACATATTTGTTTAATATCTTTTAACACCATCGTATTATCCTTTCAAAGGCTGACATTAATCTCAAAATCACGCTAATTCTAAAGCATCAATTGGTTTTATTTATTTATTTATTATTGTGATATAGGTGCTTAATTCGTTAAGCCAACAACACGTAACATTCTGGATCCATTTGTGTAATTCAAAAGCTATCCACAGCTATGGGAGTATAATGGACATAGATCTTTCTAAACCATTTCTACCGCTAATAATCCAGAAGCATATCTTTCATTTCAGACTATTTTCGCAACTCAGATAATACTTTTACCGTTTGCATTTGCTACTTTGGATCTCTTACAAAATCAAGCACGTTGTTTCCAGATTAATTTGATTTCCATGGAAATAACTAAGTAATCCTAATTTAGCTTAAAAAAGGACAAAATTTCTAAACAAAGTATTTGCAAATTCTGTAAAACACACTATACAATGTTATCCTCGACGGAGTACCCCTCCCATTCATTTGTTTTGCTTGTGGAATTAACTCTTATCAAAATATTACTTTTATTTTTTATGGAAAATGTCACTTAAAAATGTGATTTAACATAATTTTTATTTTGAAATCCAGAAAAATTGTTATCATGGAAGATTATTATTAAGTTATCTCTAGTTTATCAAGGGTTGTACATTTTAATTTATTTCTGTTGAAGAATTATTTCCTTTAATTTCTGTTTACATCCAATAATTGAGTTTTCATCAAATTGGAGTAAAACTTCTTTAACAATATTAGGAATATAAGGGTAATTTATTTAAAAAGTAATTCACATCTTTTAATTTTTATAACACCCTGTATATTCATCGCAAGTTTAAGCATCGTATTCAACCCTCAATATAAACAAAACTAGACCAAGCATTTTTTTTTTACAAAAATAAAAAGGTTTACAATACCCCAGATTTCTTGTATGTTGACTCTAAGAGTTTACAAAAAAAAATCTGATTGAAGATGTAATTTTCTCAAAATCTTCAACATAAAATTAATAACTAAATCAAATAAGATTATCTGATCTTACTAGTAACATTAAGTAATACAGCAATATTTTTCTAAATCCCTTCGAAATAAACAAAAATTTATTGTAAGATAAGTTTTGCATATAAACTTTTGTTTAAAAAATAAAGCGTCTAACAAAACACGTAAGCAAACTCTGAACGTTAAATAAAAAATAAAGTGCATCGGTCACTCATGTAAACAAATAACCTCCAAACACGTTTTCTTGTATACAGCGCCATCGAAACGTACCGCAACGCAAAGAAAATGAGACAGCCGGTGATCGTGCAATATTTACAATTACTACTTACAGTAAACAACCTTCTGTTAATCTTGTCGAATGCAGAAACTGCCGAAAACCAGCGAAGAAAGCTCGAACGAGGGTCTTAGAACTTCGACGCGTGTACGACAACAGTTAACAGTGGCATGACAGACATAAGTATATTATGTATAAAGTGTGAGTGTGACTGATATGAGAGAGTATGATGACAGACGAAAGTACACTGACGCGGTATGATAAAGGTGCGTTCCGAGTAGAACGTCGCGACGATGACTAAAAGCTCTGAGGGGTGAGCGAATACAACCCCAGGCGTCGCGACGCAAGCGCACGTCGAATATCAATAACGGGGACGCGACGCGGAACGTTGGAAACACGCACTCATCAACTGACTACGTGGCGTCCACGTTCCACAGACGCAGATCTCCATGTCCGCTCTATTAGCGTGCAACTAAGGAACTATTGAAACGAGTTGACCAAAAGAATACCCCACAAAAGATACATCTGAGTTGATCACCGCGTGCTTCCACTTCACTCATCAAACTTATAAGCGGAGCGTTAAACTGAGGCGGTAGGTACTTGATGTTGGGGTGGCTAAATGCTCGATAGCCAGAGTTTAAAGCAAACTGCATTCAGCCGAAATGAATTGGGATCAAAACTTTACACCACATTAGATACACGTACATAGGCCATCAGTGGTAATTTCTTCGTTTAACTGAAACTTTATCAGCATGAAAATTGAATTTATAGTCTGTCGCATCCATATCGAAAGAAAGACCAATCAAGGACTAAAATCCTCATAAACTAAACTGGAAATATTTTCTTCAAAGCCCCAATAATGGCTCTCTTCGTTAGTTACAGATCTACTTTTAAATACGTAGACTTTCTTCCGCTTCTTAAAAAAAACACCTCTTGGGATGAAACACATTGAATAAAATATTTGGAGCAGGAGTAAGCGAAAAAGTGCATTTCTTATAATACGTCTCCCGTTAGACGACAGGTTCAGGTACAGGGATGAGAATATCAAAAAAATAATTTGCAAAGACTATTCGTTGTTATGGGATCGTTGAGCAAGAGATACTGAAGAAGTTCTTCAGCCGATTAATTAAAATCATTTTCGCTTTTTCCATTTCTTTTCTCCATTTATACCGCGTATAGAACCATTTTCATAGCAATAACAATAAACAGACCATTCACAGAAATACAGTTCTGATCTTTGATTCAAAACAAACTTTGACTAGTTTTAAGTAACATCGATCATTACGGTGAAATTGTAAGGCTGGTATGCTGGTAACCAAACTGACATTAAAAAATGAATCTCTCTTCAATGTTTGTGGATCAAACCGCCTTGTAGAGTTACAGCCAATGATCAGTCAAACTTTTAGCCAAACAAATCAGCAAACAATCTTCTCCCACGTTTGCTTGCCCGTGTAATGAGTAAGTTCCAATCTAATATGTACAACTGGAGGAACACAATGTTTGGCGAAATGTATAAAAAGAAACCAATCAACTACTTTCTTTTAAGGCCATGTATTCCGACAAGGTATCGATGTGTAGATAAATACGTGTTAAGACCAAAAAAGTTGGAATAATAAAAGTAGTAATCGCTATAGGCTAATTCAGCAGCGTATAGCTTAGCTCACTTTTGTTATATAAATTAAGTGATTTTTCACCAATGCCGGAACATGCGTTTGGTTACTGTGAGGTTCGTTTAATTTTGGATTACTAAATGTTATTTAATAAAACAATAAAATACTACTAAATTCATATTATTAAATTAGTATGTACTAAAATGTACGAAATAATTAGCAGTTTCGTTTTGTTTGCATTAGTTGCTAACTGGCGCAAATTAAATTACGTATTTCAATTTTCAACTGTGTAAAGGCGAAATATACACTAGTGCCACACGAGTAGCTTTCCAGTACTTTCTCTGAAATGAAATTGGCCTTTTAGTAATTAACTCTTAAGTATGCAAAAAACAATTTTACATCCAACGAGAGAAATAAGACTTAGCAGCATTTATAAATGTAATCAAAGTGAAATGTAAACGTAAGCTTCCACGGGCAGAGTTAATTAAAGCTAAACGTGTTCGGAAGGCGAAAATCTATTGCGCCTCTGGCATGGTTCACATGCTGAGTTACCGTGTTCAATTGCTTCCCGCTAAGTTAGTTTCCACCCTTCCCTCTCTTGAAGAAGGCCCATATGATTATGGACGAAACGTCGAGGTTTCACTTAACGACATAACACGGTCCAAACCCGAAACATGTTTAGTTTTAAGCAATCAGAGTGGCTAAAGGATTATACGAGCTGCTACAATATCTGCCAAAGTAATTACCAAAATTGAAAATCAAAATGCTGCACTATAGATTTTCCAATTATTAATTATTGCCGATTATTGGATTTAAATGTTATTATTAGTACACATGTTCTGAGCATGAATAAGGTAGTGAATAGTAAAATGTGTTTGTAATTTGAGTGCAGCAGCATAATATTTTCAAAAAAAATAAAGTCGTTTAAAATATAATGCTATAAATGAGATTATCGTTCCAGCTTGTGGTAAACAAGGTTTATATAAATACTGAAGGAAAAATATCTAATGGACTCGCTAAACTTCAGTGATAGATATTGAAAGGAATGTTAGACAGAAAGCATTGCCCAACGTGTGATAAACAAAAAATACACATTGCAACTTGTGTCATATTTTGTTGACTACTAAATAAATAAAGCTTGCTTCATGATCAAAGCGAATCATTAAAAACTTGTCAAGGATAAGTTTAATTAACTGAAATGCGTGTTCGTCGAAATACTCTACGTAATAATCTTGGGCACAAGTTTACAAGAAACAGTAGAGCATTCTTCAAAGCTCCATAACATTTTCTGATTGGTAATTTCAAATGAGATTTGGAATCCTCTATTCTTTTGTGTTGTAGCACTCTTTATATACACTGCCGTTCAGAGAAGTTCGGTCGGTTATTAAAAAACACGAAAAGGTTACAGAAACAAGCGAAACTAAAAACAAAATGCAATTTTATTGTATGTACAGGTAAAAAAGACAAAAATAAATAAATTTTCGGTTTTAGATCTTCGGACATAAACTCGTCGATTTTGCCCAAAAACCTCAAACTTTGACTCGTCACTACAAAGCACGTGTTTCCAATCATCTAACGACCAATCTAGATGAGAACGGGCCTACTGTTGCCGTTTTACTCTGTCGCCCCGACGTAATAACACTTTTTACCCTACAACCTTTAAAATTATGGTCTTAGAGGTCAGA
>LR737385.1:6082422-6116657 GCA_902655005.2 Marronus borbonicus | reverse complement strand
CCTACAACCTTTAAAATTATGGTCTTAGAGGTCAGACATAACAACAACAGATGTATTTCAAAGTATTCTCCACGAAAAGTAGGCAATATTTAAAATTTTAAATATCGCGCCATAAATGCCAGATATTATGTTGGCAAGCCTGCAAAAGGAGAGCGAAGTTAGTTATGTACTTATGATGATTTTGATGTGTCAAGTTAATTATTAAAACCAGTAGTACCAATGTCTTATTTGGACGACTACACAATTTAATTTAATTACAAAAGTTACTCAAATAATACGCACTTTTTTCCTGTTTTTGAAACATTTTAATAGGCGTAGTGCCAATATTCGCAAATACACCGGAGATATTAATTTATATAACAGGAAAATGGGCGAGCTTGCGTATTACAAAAATGATTACTTCCCGCCATATTTAAAGCATTTGAATAGAATTGTTTACTTTGTAATGCCATTACCATTCCACTCATCTCTGCAGCAACCCGGCATCAGTGGAATCACGACGCATGATTGTGAACACTGGCATTCGTTTAACCAGAAATTCAATACAAAACTATACTGTAGCTTCGATGGGAACCTATACTTACTATTCTGTTTCTTCTATTACTTTTTGCCAGAATCTATTACTTTCCGCGTTTATCTTAGGTGGAAACCAAAATGTAGTTACATTAGATGAGCTACAAGGTTGGCAATACTTCTCAATTCAGAGGATATTTATTTAAATCAAATTTGACAGATTGGTTTTAATTAAATATCTTTTTTTTTTACAACAAAGCAGCATTGGCAGCACACTTCTAGATTATTTATTTACTTTAGTAATTTTATTTTTATTTCTGATTCAGTAAGTACCAACTTTACTTCACGCATTAGTACTTATAAGATTTCAGGCACTGATTTTGAATGCTTGAAGTTGCCGATTATGACACCCATAGATGTATTGTAACTCATGTGAAAACATCAATGTTCTATAACCTCATCAGAATGCATGTTTTTTAACAAAGAACTGAGAAAAATGTTTAAAATTTTAATTTCCTAGTCAGCCCGCCAAATTTGATAAATGTCGATTGAATTGACATGAACTGCCAACTTAAAATTTTGACATATTTATTTTTTTCATTAAGACTTGTTATTCGTAACATTTCCCGAATTTGCGGACATAAAGCACTGGTCTAACTGGCTGCTCATTCGTAGAATATCGTTTCACACACTTGGTTCATAAATAACTATTAATCCTTAAATTCCTACTCTTGCGGCAGTTGAATAACCAAACGTACACCAGCAGAAACCTTTATAATAATGAGAGGATTGCGAATTGGACGTAGAGATGTCACTCATGATTTCAAAATTTGAAATGAATAAGTATCTAACAAATACTTCTGGTTATCTGATTTTTTTTCTAGAAATCTTATAAAACCTGGTAAAAATGTAATCTTATTTACCTATTCAAGAAATCTATTATTTTATTAACAAATTTCTATTGAACTCTGGAATACCACTGCTTCCAGTATTCCCCTGGCAAGACCTAATTTTCATGTATCTGACACAACACTTACCCACTTATATTTTTCTTATATTCTACAAGGAAATAGTCCCAGAAATTTATAATAAAATTCATTGCTAAATTACAAATACCATTCAATATATACAACAGTAATCACAAAAATCTAATTTTACTAAGCCGCAGTATACATGTTGGTCAATCATATCCAAACAAATATGCTTCTGAATATGCCTTATAAATATCTGCAGAGCCCCTCTTTATTCTCCGTCCTATTGGTTCTAGATCATTATAACACCTAGTAAAAACTCTTTCGATTGCTTCCTTAGCTTCTGCTTCTGTTACATCACGAACAGCTTTGACAGACTGGTAGGCCTTTGTCTTAACACAATTTTGATGTGCTTGCTTAATATTAAAAGGTGATGCATCTCCTTGAAACCATGCTGATATAAAACTACAATGTGTTAAGTTTGCTGCTCTGATTTCTGTGCAAGCGAGGTGATCGATATTTTTAAAGTCTAAATCATTGCAGCAGTAATCAAACATATGTATCATTTCATGAGTCAAAACTCCTTGCACAATGCCTTTTCTTCTAGCTGTATTTTGACAAACTACTATTTGATTTAACACCGGATCATAACCACCACTAACAGTAGGACTACATTCTTCACATGCAATATGTCTTCTAATGTCAATTGCACATCCAGAACTTCTCAAAGCGTTCATCATTAATTTAACTAGAGGGCTTTCCTTAATACAAACATATACATTCCGTTCACATTTAATTTTATCGATGCTATTTCTTCCCTTCATGAAACCTTCCAGGCCCGTTGGCTTTACGCCTCGTCTTTCGGGGTACAAATCATAGCCCCATTCTGTACCACCTTCAGGTTGTTCGCTATGCTTTTTTGGAGTATCATGTTGTAAATTTTCTTTTTTTGGCTTTTCTTCGCCCACGATTGTCATTTTTAATTTTCACAAACTGATTGGTTATATTTTGTAGGTTATAAATGTACAGGTTAAATTTAAATGGTATTACTTCCATTTCTATCTATAGATGGCGCTTCAGCGTCACATATGCAATTGTTTCTCACACGCCCGAAAGGTAGTAAGTAAATTATTATCCTCACTTTATTTATTAATTATCATTAATAATATAAATATACACAAATTTTGAATTTTAATTTAAGCAATTTAATATTTTTATTTAAAAAAATTGAAAACTACTTTTCCAGATTATTAAAGAAGTATTGTTATAATTTCCTATAATTTAGCAATACTTATTGTTCCATCTGTATAATACACGAAAAATTTAAGATAGGTCAATAAGTAGGACTGGGAAATCGTTTCCTATACATAAATTTCCTTTTCGACAGTTTTTCCGTAGTAATATACCGCAAAAACTATCAGAAAGTGCTATTGGCCTAAAGCTACGCTTAGTTCCAACAAATCATATTTGTTTAACACACGTTGCTTATTCACTGAAAAAAACAATAAATGTTTTTTAACAATAGTAAACTTGAATTTTTCATGTTTTTTTGACTGAAAAAAACAGTAAACGTGACGTCATCCGGTCGGTAGCGGACCCCTTTCTTTTATTAACTTTAGCCGCAAAAATCAGAGCCGATTGCTTAATTTCACTTGTTATATGTTCTTTGACAAATATAAAATTAAATTATTTAGCTCTTCCATTCCTTTCAAACACTGCCTCAACACCAGTGGCGACTCGTGACTTTTTGTGCAGAGTAGAACCTAAATCTTCTCGGTGAATACATATCTTTATGCCTGTTACTGTAGTATTATAAAAATGGAATAAAATTTGAAAAAAATTGTTAAAACAAAATATAATTTATTGTCGGAATCCAATCTTGCCCGGATAGGAACATGGATAACAGGTGTAAAGTGATAAAAGGATAATAAAAAATAGATTCTTAACAAACCAATAACGGTAAAATAATTATAAACTCCTAATAAGCTTAATAATAAACCAAAAATGGAGTCTAAAAACAATAATATAGTAGTGTCATTGGTGCTGATATCCACAAACGGCTATGTGCTATCGTTTTACAATCGATAACGGACGACAACTTGCCGATTTCATGTGATCTCAATTGAATTGATTTTGGGATCCTTTTGTTGTTCTGCGTTGATTGTAAAACTTTGTCAAAACGTGAAATAGAATACCTTATAAAATTATCATTATCGATTTTAAAATAAATGCTTTAAATAAAAGTTTCAAAAACGTGCATCTTTCTGAATTATTTATTGTATTAGATATATCATTGCAACTGAAAGAAATGGAAAGCTGAAATTTTCTCAGTTCTACCATTAATATTAAAACGGCTAATAGTTATTTATTATGTTACAAAGGACGTAAGTGCAGCTTTGGGGTCGAGGAAGTTTTTTGCAGACGGAGCAGCCCAGCAAAGCGCGGGTCTGCCATACATCCGAGACCACAAAAGCACTTATGAGCTGAGTGTCATATATTTCTCTTACTATTCGCCCAGAATTTCCAAAAAATCAGCGCTTTATGAAAATATTTGACATTTACCAGTATACCTACATAATTTTCTGTTATGTATCTCTGTAGGAGATAATGACGTATAAGGAAAAGCTAATTTTCCTGCTACCGACTACGTTACTTCCTTGAATTCAGAGATGTAAGTGCGATTTACGATTCATCTGCATTGACCCTTGACACAGATATAATGGAATTTTACGTCCCTAGAGACGTAAAGCAGCAATACATCAACATAGCGATGGGTGTCAATACATAACAGAAGATGACAAACATGACAATTATATAAATATCTAAATGTTAAATATTTTCGTAAAACGCTGATTCCTTTGGAAACTGAGTTGGTAGTAGGAAAAATATATCACTCGAGTCAAAAGTGTTTTATGCTCTCGAACGTGCTGCAAACAACATCCTCGACCGTTAACCTCGGTTTATCTACATCAAACCGTTCAATTTTTTAGATCCCCTTTTATTATCTTGGCATTGAAAAATTAAGAAATTCTCTGTTGGAAACATAAATTTATTGATTTTAAAAAAATGTATCAAATCATTTTGAAAGAAACAATATTGCATTTTTATAAAATATGTATTATTTCGCAATTGATACATATTAGACATTTGTATTTGTTTATAATTATAAAACAGTGTATGTTTGAAAACAAAGAACCAAGATCATTGAACAAAAGATAATACAAAAACGACACCAAGTTTTAACCGTACTTGCTTCTTACTCTTCCAAGAAGAAATATTGTCCGGCTCTCTTTTGCTCTACATCCTTTACAGATTCTTGCTTGTTAATCCTAGGTCGGAAATTATTCGGATCCCTTCTAAATGTTATACCAAGAAGTTCCAAGAAACGATTCATGCCAGCTAATAGGGTTTGAGGAGTGTGCGCTACAGTACTAACAGAGGGTATACCTTCAAACACGATGACTCTATCCGCTAAATATGTTGCCATTATAAAATCATGCTCTACTACAAAACCAGTTTTCTTGGCATGTAAAATAAAACTACAAGAATATAATTACAGTCTTTACATTGGAAAATAGGTGCTAAATTTACAAAATATTACCGTTTAATAACCTTTGCGGCGACAAGACGTTGTTCGGAATCAAGGTAAGCGCTAGGTTCATCAATTAAATAAACATCCGCTGGTTTACCAAGGCATAAAGTTAAAGCTACACGTTGCAGTTCACCTCCTGATAGATTTTGGACTTCTTGATCGATAATATCATCAATTTTTAGTGGTTTCATTACATCAGCCATAAATTGTTGATGAACATAAGCATCTCTGATCTTCTCATGAAGCAATTGTCTTACTAAGCCTTCTGATTTGGGACTAATCTTTTGAGGTTTATAGCTAATATGTAATTGAGGCAAATCGCCCGATCCGCTATCGGCTTGTAAGTTTCCAGCCAACAGTCT
Source organism: Marronus borbonicus (assembly GCA_902655005.2). Classification (NCBI taxonomy): domain Eukaryota; kingdom Metazoa; phylum Arthropoda; class Insecta; order Coleoptera; family Scarabaeidae; genus Marronus; species Marronus borbonicus. Next base: position 6,111,219 of record LR737385.1, on the reverse strand, counting down.
AATAAACGTAGTCTTTCCCGTGCCATTCTCTCCTAACAGCACTAATATCTCAGAATCCGAAAATTGACCCTTTCTGATCTCTAACCTAAAAGAACCCATCGTTTTTGTCATCATCGGATATTCGTAGTGATTAATGCGTTTCACTTCTTCCTCTGTTGCTGATTCGGAAACTTTAAAAATTAACGAATCCTCTCTAAATCGCAAATTTTCAGTAGGTACGAAGCCATCTAAAAATATATTAATGCCTTCCCGAACTGAGAAAGGCATAGTAACCACGCCATAGGCACCGGGAACGCCGTATAAACAGCAAATGAAATCAGAAAGATAATCTAACACGCTCAGATCATGCTCCACAACAATTATAAACCTAAAATAAAAAGTTCTCATTTTTCTTTTTGAAAGTATGCGTAATTGATTACAAAAATGCAACTGCAGATATCTGAAAAAGTATGGATAGGAAGAGCAACCAAAAGCCTACAAAACAAAGTTTGTGCAATCGTGTGTTATATCTAGAGATGAACAAGGTATGGGGAAATTATTATTTGTTCGCAGCGACTAGATAGACTCATGTTTATTCGACTCAAGAGAATGGGTTCGTGTTGCCTACGGGTTTCCCCGAGTCGACGAAACACGAGTCTGTTTAGTTGCTGCGAAATTCTCAAAACACCTAACTCACACAGGTAAAGGGAACTTTACATGATTTACTTAAAATTTAAGTCGAGTTCAAAAATGAAATAATATATAAGATGTTAAGATTAGTTGTATCGGAAGGTGTTGACATATTTTAGACACTGGTGTCTGTAGTAAGTCAAATTTTTAGATATCTCCAATTCATACTTTTCTTTCTTAAAACATGGTGGGTTACCTTGTATAGGTATACAAGTTGTAAATTACATTATAGAAATAAAAACAATTAACATGGTATACTTATTTACACCCACACATTTACAATAACAACGAACCCAAAATATTAATTTTAATTGATTATCTTACTTGTCGGGTCCTAACAATGATCTTATAGTTTGAGCAGCATTTAATCTTTGCTTTACATCTAAATATGAAGATGGCTCATCAAACATGAAAATATCCCCATTTTGAATGCATACCATAGCACAAGCAAATCTTTGAAGTTCTCCACCAGATAATGCACTTATTTCCCGATCTTTAATATTCTGCAAGTCTACAAAACAAAACTTTGCTAATATCCAAAAGGATAAACATGAAAAACAATATTACCTAGCATTTTGCAAATTATATCCTGATTATCCATCTCAGATTTTTTATCTAATAACTGCCGAACTGTTCCCTTCACAGCTTTTGGAATTTGATCTACGTATTGAGGTTTAATCAAAGCTTTCAAATCATCTTCGAGAATTTTCGTAAAGTAATTCTGGAGCTCAGAACCTCGAAAATGGCTCAAAATTTCTGTCCAATCAGGAGGATCCTTCAAACACATGTAAATAAACTTCTTCAAAAATATTAATACTTACAGAATATCGTCCAAGATTCGGTTTTTGTTTGCCTGCTAAAATCTTCAATGCTGTTGATTTACCAATTCCATTTGTTCCTACTAGCCCTAATACCTCTCCAGGTCGAGGAATAGGTAATCTATGTAATTTAAATGCATTCTTGCCATATCGATGGGTTGTATCCCTTTCCAGGTTGCTAGGAAGATTAATAATTGAAATTGCTTCAAATGGGCATTTCTAAAATATTAACTATAATGTAAATGTTTAAGAGATATAGATTTGTAATATTACCTTGACACAAATACCACAACCTATACATAGTTCTTCTGAAATAGAAGCCTTCTTATCATTTGGAGTTACTTCAATACATAATTTGCCCATGCGAACAACAGGACATGACTTTTTACATTCCTGTCTGCATCGTTTCGGCTTACATTTATCTGAATTTATGATAGCAATACGTGTTAACTTATCAGTTTCCTCGATGGCTTTTCGACGAGACATCTAATAAAGAAATAAATATCTTAAATATGTTAACATCAAAACTTGTGAAACATAACCTATAAATAAAGTGATAGGTACAGAAAAATAAATAGATAATATTTGAAATCCAGCTTGTGTAGCAACAAAAACACGTAGTCAAAGAAATCATTACCTTATTTTAATACGAAATATGTCTCCTAGACAGTCCCTTAACGTCAACGTAAGACGGCCATGAGGTAAAAGACCGAATTGACGTTAGTTGCAAAATTAGAAAATTTGACAAATGGTTGGGTATTTTTGTTTGTTACTAATGTATATAACGTGAAGTTTCAAATTTCCTTTTGACAATTGTTTGACGTCTATTATAACTGATTTTCCAAAAAATAATTCTATATTTAGAAAACTATAAAAATCAGAAAAATGTCGAAAGTTGATATGGAATTGAAAAGGGTACGTATTCAAGCTTTACTTGCAAAAAGTGCATAGTTATTGTTTTTAGGCATTTAGTGAATTGCAGCAGAAAGCTATAGATACAACACAAAAACTCAGGTTAGCGGATATACAAATTGAGAGTTTAAAACGTCAAAAGCAGCATGCTACTTTAACAGAGCGGTAAGAACTAAAGATTAATATATAAAAAAAATTCTTATTTACCACAAAGAATATAAATACACCTTTTCGCCTTAGGCTTCAATACATCTAAATGCAAAAAATGCATATACTTTTCCTACTGCTGACCCAAACCTTTCTGCGGAAATCAGTATTTACGAACATACTCTCCATTCACTCTGAAGAGCAACTCATTTAAATAAGCCAAAAATCACATAAGGGTTTACCGTAAAAAAAATCTTTCATTTTTTAATCACAAAGTACTATTCATATCTTTTTTTTTGCTATTTTATCAATATTTATAGTGACGTTGATTTAAAAACTCTGCATTTCATTATATTAGTGCCATTGTCAAAAACAGATGGTCTTGAGAGTTTCGCTGGTTTTGTCATTTTCAGACCAATTTTCTGCCATCTGCTCTGAAAAAGTAGTTTAAGAAACTAGCCCTCTTAATAATCACTTCTCCTGTTCCAAAATAAGCGAATTTATTAATATTATATAAAATATAAAAATATTACACAAAAATTCGTATACGAAAATGTGAGCATGTTCGTATACCAAAGCAAACTCCGTATTCTTCAACCAAACAGAACAAAAATCGCTGTTCGTGTATGAACATGAAATACATTGGGCGGTCAATAATACTTCAGTATTCAGTTTGGTTGGTTTTTGTATTCATTAACTAAAGAACATTTCACAACATTGTTTCGTTTATCGAAAGCTTTAGTAGAAAGCTTAATAATATACTAAGAAATTATATTGCATGTGGTACCCAAAGTTTCATATTTAAATTCATTTGCAAATTTCTGCTCTTGCGATGTGTTACCACTTTGTTTCTTATTTTTCAAACGACCAAAACTGCCTATTCATAACGCGATATAAACATGTGCAAGTCTTATTTCCATATTTCAAAATAACCTTCCCTGCAAATTTATTGATTTACGACATCTGATCCGACGATTCAACTAACGCACTTTTTTTCAACCGTGATTTAGTTTTGTATACGAATTTGGTCTCCTCGATCTTGTACGTATTCGCTATGTTGCGGGAATAGCACCTCCTGGGATGTTATAAAGAAGATTCACTTGTAATGAAATTATATGTTCTAAATCATACCTACTTAAATGCTCTTTTCAGAGAAATATCAACTTTGGATCCTGAAACCAAAACATATGAAAGTGTAGGTCGTATGTTTGTCCTAACACCAACAGTTGATGTTAAAAATAATTTAAAGAAGAAACAGGATGCCGCAGATGAAAAAATTAATAAACTCGAAAATAATAAAAGTTATCTCGAACGTAACCTGAAGGAATCTGAAAACAACTTGAGAGAAATGGTTCAACAGAGAAAGGCATAGGTTTTTAAGAAAATAATTTATTTATAAAATTAACAACTCTTATAGTTAGAATGCTTTTGTAACTTACTAAATAAAAATAAAAAATGTTAAACGATTATGTTTCTATTGCTGTTTCAAATAATAATGGCATTGTTTCTGGTTTCTCCTCAACATCTAGAGGTTTATGTAACAACTTAAATATACCTGTTCCTATTGGAGCCGGCATTCCCATTATAATATTTTCGGATACGCCATTTATCTTATCCGTTTGTCCGTAGTATGCTGCATCGAAGAGGTGATCAGCGGTTTTTTCAAACTGCAAAACATCAACTAATAAAACTTAGATCGATAAATGGAAAATTATCTTACAGAAGCTAAATTCAGTACAGACTGTTTCATTTTCGCCAAACCTTGCCTGGTAATTCCCAATACTTCCCCAGTATGTGTCATTTGAGCTGCTAGTAACATCATATGCCTATAATCTACACTCATACCATGGTTTTCCATTACCATTTTTATTTCAGTCATGATAGTTTGTCTAAAGTGCAATTATAATTTTAAAAAAATGACAATGATAATAGAAACAAAATATCTTGCATACCTTGCAGCTTCTATACCTAATGTGTGAAATACTTCCATGATATTATTTGATACTGTTTTAATACCATGAACGCCATACGTTGCCATAACTTCTCGCAAATTGTCACCCTCTACACACAAATTATAATATGTCTTACCATCCTTATCTTCTCTCGCAATTACAGCTCGATTTACAGATGGTAATCCCTGAAGAAGCAAAAAAAAATGTTACTGCCAAAAGCAGTTAAAGTATAATTTGCCACATTTACCTTTATTACAACATTTGGTATCTGGTCCTTTAATTCGTGCATATTAAAATTTAACCTGGTGGAATTTTTCGCTTTATTAGGATGTACAGTAAGAATTGTTTCACTTTGAATCTTGACATCCGTCGGTTTTAATTTTAATTTTGATGTGCACAAACTGTATTTTATTGTGTCAACGTTTACTTCAAGCTGAAGTAACTTAATTCTCTCGTAACTTAATTTAACTAATAGAAAACATTCTCCTTTGGTGTAAACATCGTCAATGTATTCACAAATCTAAAATGTAACATAGAAAGCTGTTTATTTAAATCGGCATAGTCTATGTACCTCTCCTAATGTGGTTCTCTCTATACGACCCTTAACTCGTCTAGCAAATTCAGGATCATGTGGATTTATAAGACGTGCTCTTATTATAGGTGTACTAATAGACTTGCTTGCATTGATAATTTCTTTAATTCTTGGAACACCTTGCGTAATATTCATGCTAGCAACACCAGCAAAGTGGAAGGTTTTCAGTGTCATCTGAGTACCAGGTTCTCCAATACTCTGTGCAGCTAGAGCACCGACTGTAGTTCCTGGTTCTATAATAGACCTTGTATATTTTTGCCCGCATGTCTCTAAGAATGTAACCAATTGACTGCAAGTAAGTCTTTCAACTTCTTTTACAACGGTTGTTGAACCATAGAAAATTGTAATTTGTTCTACTTTGCAAGCCACCTTTTCCATAAAATCCCTACATTCAGATTTTATATATATTATTTTCATAAAGAAAAGGAATTAACCTAAAGAATACCTCAATTCATTTTTGAAATCATCGCTAGTTTCATTCAAAGCGTTGGTCGCTAAGAAGGCTTGCGTTGCTCTTCTTATTTGATTTGGATCTAAAGGAGTTTCGTCCCTATACGGGCACTTAGCTTGAACATGGTTCAATACTCTATCAAAATCAACGGGGCAATCTTTACCTATTACATAAAATTGTATATTACTTTAAATGGAGTACACAAATATATATTGGAAATATTACCTTCCATATAAGTTGGATCCAAACCATCACAGCCATAGTTTATTTGGACTATATCGCCTTCTGCATTTCTTACCGAACCATCATAGTGAACTACTAAATCTTCAAGAGACTAAAATTATGATTTGTTTATATATACTGGTAATGGTTGGTAAAATGAACGTCTTACTTTTACTAATCGTCTTTGCATATAGCCTGTTTCAGCCGTTTTCACAGCGGTGTCAACCAAACCTTCTCTTCCACCCATAGTATGGAAGAAAAATTCTGTCGGTGTTAAACCAGAATAGAAACTATTTTCTACGAATCCTTTCGCAGCTGGTGTTCTTGCTGAAAAAGTCTATCTAATACAATGACTTCTAAAAAAATGTAGTCTTACGTACAATGATGTTCAAAGTGGGGTAGAGATCTGTCATCAAAACCGTCTGGAACTCGTTTACCATTTAAAGCTTGTTGACCAACACAAGCAATCATTTGTGATATATTAATAAATGAACCTACACATTATACAAAAATAAATTATGTACATCTAGTATCGACTTACAATGACATAATCTCTAAAAATTACCTTTTGACCCCGATAGTGCCATTATAAGAGGGCTGTTAGTGGGATGCAATTCTGCAACGCAAGCTTGACCAGCATGTTCTCGAATGACAGAAAGTTCTTTCAATATTACTGCTTCTAAAGATTCTTCAACAGTACAACCAGGTTGAGTTTGTAATTTTCCATCTGCCATCGCTCTAATGTATTCGTCACATTTGCTGTACCTAATTTAACAAAACATAATGGTTACTTTTAGGACTATACAGGCTGTACCAAAACCTGCAATTTTTGTAACTTCCCAGGCCAAAAATTATATAAATAATTTCTACATACATGTATTCTTGAGAACGCTGAGCTTGTAAATGAGTAAGTTCGAAGCAGTAGATGCATTTGCGGCATAACATCTAATAACATCATTCTTATTACTTGCTGTTAACTCACCGGGTATCGCATTGCTATCATCAATGTAATGCTGATCGGTATACTTAGTAGAGGATATACATTTTTACCTTCGCAAGTTTAACTATTTTATCATTGTTAGTTGTTTACTTCGTGTATTATCACTACCTTTTTTTGTAGAAATACATGAAATATTTACTAAGAAATCAGGCAATACGGCATTAAAGAAGTAATCGCAACGGAATAGAAACATTCTCTGATTTGATTGTGTTTTAGTTAGTTGTTCTTTTAGGACTCTAATATTTAATATAACGATATAAGTTCTTTTTTCGCATATTGCATACATCACATAATGCATGTCTTTAATCCGATAGGTCATTCAGCCAATCAACAAAAAAAGTATCTATTTAAATTGAATAGTACATTTAATAATACATTTCTAACATCAATACCCAAATGGTTCTCTTTGAGTATTTGAATGTCGATTGGTAGCTCACAGGAGATGATATAATCAGCTCACTGAGTTTTCTAGAATCTGTGATCTAGGTGAGAATCTGCATGATAAGTATGCCAATCGAATAGAAATTAATTAAACCACTAATTTGGCGCTCGATGGTTTAAATAGAATATTCTGAAAATGTGAAATCTTGTGGTCTCTAGTTTTGAAATAGACCAACCGAATCCATTAAATCATTCTAATAGAATGAACACATGTTTGTCTCAGTTACCATAAAACTTGTCTAACTATTTTTTGAAGGAGGATTTTTGTTTAACGGAAAGTGTCATTCGTTAAAAAGTTATGTCAAGTTTTATATATTTAAGGCCTAAATTTTTCTGTTTAATACAATCCCGCTAATTTGTTAACTACACTCCGTATACGAAAGTTAACAACACAGTCTATTACTCACCCAGCTCTCAACAAACTATATTTTCGGGCTAATAATCGTTCCCCTGGTGTTACATCTCCAATACCAATAGAAAAACCATTATTCATAAGATAATATGAAGCCATTTTCGCTATAATTATATCAATTAGGATAATTAATTTCGAAATTTTTTACAAATTATGTATACCCAATCTCCACATAGACTTTATAGCAAATTCTTGTCCAAAATCTCTTAGTATAACATAAAATATGTTACCTCCTTTACCACCTGATCCCAAATGTCCTTTGTCTACTGTACCAGCTATTAGTTCCGAATTTCTTATTATAACATAAGAATCCTTTACACATAATTCTCTGTTTTTTGTATATGCTTTTCCTTTAGCTTCAAGATTTGCTTTAACGGAGCAATTCTCGTTGGGTTTCAACACTAGACTAAATACTTGTTTACCTGTCCAAAATCGTCTAGGCTGCAGCGAATACAATACAATTAATGAAGGTAAAAATGTTTTTTTATATATACAAACCTTTAAAATAGCAGGTGCAGGTAAGGTAATAGCTATATGTGCATCATTCCCAGCCATTAAAGTAGCTGCTAATTGAGAAGCATGCGCAAAATCCAAGAAAGTGTCCTTAAGCGTCAATAAATACGCCCCGGTTAAAAAATCTTGAGTTGCAGCAATTAAAAGTTCACCATTACGTGGTGTGACTAGATTACTTTTATTCTGCAAATTCGGTTCATAGATTTCGTAATGTTCGTCTTAGTTTATTGTTAATGTTAACTTACACCCATCAGAATTAACGCCTCTGCTTTTGCTTCTTCAGTTTGTGGCAAATGTAAATTCATTTCATCTCCATCAAAATCAGCATTGTAGGGATTGCATACACATTCATTGAATCTAGGCAGAAGCGTAAATAAATCATATCACACTAAAATTGTTACAATACTTACCTAAAGGTACGGTGTTCGTGGATTTTCGCTCTATGCGCCATTATAGACAATTTATGTAAACTAGGTTGCCGATTAAAGAGAACTACATCATTATCGTGTAAATGACGTTCAACTAGATCTCCAAGCTAAAACGTAGATTAAAGAAAAAGATCTGCTCACTTCTAGCATTTCAATTTACCTTCAATTCTTGCGCCAACATCTCCCTGTTGCCATACTTCAGGTATTTTTTAAACATAGATCCCTTTTGCTGTACATAATTTGCACCCGGCCAAACATCGGGACCATTAACTACTAACTGCCTCATTAAATTTATATTAGCATGTATTACACGTTCTGGAAATGTTAAAATCTTTGCAATGTGGCATGGAACGCCCACCTAAAATTGTTGATGTTTTAAGACAACAGAACTTTTTTCCAAGCAAAACTCAAACCTGATCAATTTCCAAATTTGGATCCGGTGAAATTACAGTCCTTGATGAAAAATCTACACGTTTTCCAGATAAATTTCCTCTGAAACGCCCTTGCTTTCCTTTTAATCTTTGTACTAAACCCCTTCCGGTTTTTTTAGGCTAAAATAAATACATCAATAAACAAATACTAAAAACGTTGTCTAAAACTATTTGCAATAATAAGTATTATTACTGCAGCAAAAAAGATGTTTGCAGACGCATTTTAGAGAGACAACGTAATACTTTTACATTAGTAACTTTGCATTGTTATTACAAGAAAATGTCACTGAATAAATAAAGCTGTGACCTTATAGAGTTTCGAAAGTCTCATGGATATGCGAAGTTTGCCCCAAAAGTAAATGTACTGATTTTTTATTTAATTATTGCTACTTATCTCGCATGACTGTTAGGAAATTAAACAGTGGCTCCAATGTTTTCTCCACCGGTCATGGTAGTAGCGGAAACCATTTTCTGTAAGTGTTACAGATATCTATATGTTTTCCCTTGTGACGATTCAACTTCAATTTCAACATAGAGAGGTGGAAAAAATCGCACAGAGCGAAGTCTGGGGTGTAGAGAGGATGTTGAAGTACGGGAATGTTTTTCTTTGCAAGAAATTTTCGAATTATAAGCGCTGTATGAGCTGGGGCGTTACCATGGTAGCACCCAATTGTCTGCATTGCTGTTGTGCTTTCGGACTCGCTGAATCTGTTTTCGAAGCCTTTCCTGCAAATTCTCACAAATCGCTTTTTGCTCGTCGCACATTAGTTTTGTACATATTTTTTGCGCGTGCAAACAGTCTGTTGAAATTCAACAAACGGCATTTTTATCAAAACTCGTTTCTACGACAACCATCCTGACACTTGATCAGCGATTTTTCACCATCACAGCTCGCACCAATTCCATATTTTCATCGTTTGTTGACGAGATTGGGTCACCTGCAACATATTCTTCGCCTTCTTTGAAAGCTTTGTGCCACCGAATTTAATATCATTGATACCGTTGTACGCACCCCGAATGTAAAGCATGACCATACACTAACAGCAGTAGCGCACAATTCTCAACCGACCCACTTGAAACATGTTCATGCAGCCGAGGTGACTACCTACATGTTGATGTAAATCAACAAGGCACTATATTATTAGTTCGTCCATAAAAAATCAGTATACTTAGTTTTAGGACAAACCTCGAGAGACAAAAACTCGAGATAGATAAGTATACACTAGGTATTTAACAAAGTAAATGATGTAGTTTTGTTGAAAATGATGTATGCATTAATACAGCTTACCCTCTTGAATATAACACTTTCATTTTTTTTTTTTACACATGTTCCTTATTAGTTCTAATATATATTTTCCAAAGAATATCTATTTAGTTTTTACGCCAAAATAAAATTTAAACAGATGTTTAAAAGGACACATATTAATATGCTGAAACTCGCATCCTATTAGACCTACAGCTCGCAACAAAGTCAGGTAAGTTTTTTTAGTTTATTATTACAAAAATATTCTGTGTATTTTTAAGCCTTCTATATTCATCTTTAATATTATGTTAAGTGTGTATTAAAATACTTTTACACAAATCTTTTTTAAATTCGTTTCACTAATCGACATTGCGATTCTATTAATATAAGTGGTGATAATAGGCGAGTCCTTTTATTCATCGATGGCCCGTACGTTTAAGCAGAAGTTCTAGTGGTTTCTAAATACAGCGCTTAATTTACTACGGAAATCACTTCGGCGTCCTTAATTTCATCGGAGCTCAGTGTTTTCGGCTTTCTGGACCAATGAATCCGATGCATTTAAAAATGGAAAAGGGGAAATACAAATATTAGCATGCAAATCGTTATGGGCTATAGCTATAATGATAATACAGATATCAAATTAAAGACAAAAATGGATAGTGAATGAATGCATTTATGACGTACAATAACACAGTCTCTTGTGGGGAAATAGACGGAGAAAAATGTGCTAACACACAGCGATATGCTGATACATTTTGGGAGCTGTACCATATAGCAGTAAATTTTTATTTAAATTTTTGTTTACCAGATTGCAAGTTTTTATAAAAACTTGATCTACTCTGCCTTTGCCTAAACCAAACCTACCCCTACACTGCGAAATGGTTCTTGGTTAATCATGACCCAAATTGTCAAAAAATACTTGTTTCAATCGATACTGGACTTCGACCTTTAGTGTTCTTTTACCTGGATTTTTTTTAAAATTATGCAATATGGCAAAAATATGAAATATATTTCAAATATAAAGTGCTTTATCCCTATGAGTGTTTTTGATACTCAAAAGTGGAATTTAAATTCCTCTAATGAGTGTGTATGTGTAATATTCTCTACATAATTTGAGTTGTGGTGCAGTTTATTTAGTCCTCTTTTTATTAAAAAAAATTCTAATCTTCACTAGTGCTGATATCATAACAGTTAATACTAATTACATCAGAGGAGCCTCGATTCTTTTAATATATCAACTACGTGGTATAAAAGCCCCCATTCAAAAAATCAAATTTTTCGAAAATCCATTGATATTTCATTAAGAGCGTGCTTTTATTGGCCATACATCGCTCTAAAGCAGTAATCCATCAATGACGTCACTTCCTGATTTTTTCAATTTGGGGCTAAATGTTTTCTGGAGAATAAAAGGACTCGCCTAATGAATAAGTAATAAATACCATCATAGCAAGTGGAATTCCAGATAATTCGCTATTTATATACAATGCGGTTTGAAGTTGTAAAAAATCCCAACCTTCTTGATACATATTAACATTGGCACCGGACAGTTTATGCTTTTTAATAACATCATTAATAAAAATTATTTCAGATTGCTTCATAGTTAAGTCATCCTCATTTCTATTGAAAAAAAATAGTTAATTAGAAGATTCCAAACTAAAATATTAACTTACGTTCCAGCTTTTAAATCTGATATTACAGAAGGTCGAATACAAACAGGTGGAACGAGCATTCTAGTAAGCAATAAGTCTTTTGGAGTTGACCTAAAATATATAAAAATATTAAGTACAATGTGTGCATTAGGCATATTTCTGAAAATTTAAATTTTGTTGTCTGTGAAATGTTAAAAAAAAATGTTTGTAAATTCAGCATTCGCATCTTAAATAATGATTATACCTTTTGTGATCCATTGCTAATAACGGAATATCTTGCTCGGGAATTTTTTTAAACAAATTGTAAACATCTATTGGAGTTAGTATTTGTGAAAATGATGTAGTTATTGAGTTTACTATATCTGGGTTCATTTCTATAGCACTCCCAAACTCCGCTATAAATAAATATATGCAAGCTCTTTTCGGCAAAGATAAATAAAGCATACAAACCCATTTGCTCTTGAACGGCAGCATCCTTAGATTTTGGACTGTGATGTTTCTCATGTACTATCTTCAGGACACCTCCGCTACCCGATCCTGATTTACTACCCGTTAATTTCTTAACTACTCCGTTGATTTCCTTACAATGTGGGCATTTACTAACTTTCTTACATTTATCAATAATTTTCTTACGAAGAGCTTTTTTAGTCATATAGCTTAAGTTCGGATTTATTAATTTCATTCGAAATACTTCTCGATCAGAATCTTCTAATAATACTCTTGCACATTTCTTACAAATGCTCTGTAAAATACATATTATACTTCTAAAATAACCCACGTGAAAAACTGGTAACTCCAAGTCTATATAACCAAAATGCCCCACACATTCGTTCAAGTTTTTCGAGCATGTTTCACACGGAGAATCTTTTGAATTGGTACCCTACAAGATGTAATGTATGATTTTACAATTTTATTGCAAGATTCATTTTATTACTAGTCTTTTATCTAGAACTCCATACGGGATTGGTGTTCTTTGTATATCTTGATTATAGAGGTTCTTTGCTACAACGTGTATATGAGCCTGTTGCTGCATAGTTTCAGCACTTTCTACGCCGAAACTCATGTGAGATCTGCAAAAATAATGTAAATACAATTCATTTAGAAAATATGTTACTGTACATTTTGCGGGCCACATCCGCTTCTCTGTATTGTTCTTTCGGCATCGTATTATAGTAAAAGTATATTTTCTTCGCCAGAAATTGCACTTTTTCAGGTTAGCTCCTGTTTGAAATGTATTGAGTTTCTCAGTAATTGTGCTATTTTCCAATAGAGAGCAGCACATCCTTGGTGGAGTTTATTTTTTTTTTTATATGATGGTAGCAATCTTTATTCACATTTATTGTGTATCATGAAATTAGCAAAAACCAGACAGACACGTGTTTATTCATCTCAGGAGAATAGGTTCGTGTTGCCTACTGATTTGCCCGAAAGTCGACAAAACACGAGTCTGTCTAATCCCTGTTAATTAAGAGAAGCTCACGGAGAGTAGCGAACTTTACTAATTAGTGACTAACAAGTAAGCCTGCAGAATCGAGTGCTCTCGCAGTGGCGTACGGCTCAGTTAGTATCTATATTGAAAATAATGTTTGTAATTACTTACTATTTTAATTTGATTGTGTTGATGTAGAGTGACGCAAAAATTCGCTGTAGTATTGTATCATTAGCATGGCTTCCATTGATGAGTCAATCATACTCCTACGGCGAGGTAAAAATATGTTGGTGTATATAGAAAATGAGCGTTCTGCGTCTAATGATGTGGTGTTCGTGTATTTACAGAAGTCGTAAACTCTTGTCTATATTGCAATAGATTATTAATTTCCATAAAAGATTAATTAGATTGAACTTTTTATTTTTACCCTACCTGCCTCTGCTCCAAAATATATTTGGATACTGTCCACGTCGAATTTATCACTTTGTACAATCTGTACAATTTCGCATATTATGTAAATACAAAGTGCCATGGGCCTAACCAGAGGGGACGGTGAGAGGCCATGACCCCCTAAATCTAATTTTTTCTAATCCGCGGGGAATCTAACTGGCCCACGCTCAACTTTAATTGCATTTTCTTTCCTTGCATTGGCAATTCTACTGTTTGAATAAAAATGGGAAATTATAGCTGAAACTAGTATGTAGTCTACTTTCGAAAATTTTTAAGACGAAAAAAGTATAATGTAAATAAAGCATACATCTCACTTGGCAATTTTTTAAATTTCGCTGATGAATATTGGTAGTTCCGGCAATAAAGATCATATTCACATGCGTTTTGCTAAGAAACTGGCAAATATGCCTCTTATTGGCGGAACTACCAACTTAAATTGTCCCCTAAATTTGAAAAATTGATGAGTGGGATTAAACACTAAATTAACTATATTTCTTAAGATTCTTTGTTACAATATAAAAAATATGTGCGTTAATGTCCTTTTTATTGATTTAAATAAATATAATTTACAAATTTTCCAATTTTGCAACCTAAGTACTATAAATTTGATAAACTTGTAATTCTTCGCTGAATGTAACAGATCGTCTAGAATCACTGGGATGCGATGGAATATTTAATTGGTCTGGCACAACCTTATTTCTCATACTTGAAAATCTCCGAAGACTATTGCGTAAGCTGTTCATTCTAGACATTGTAACAGCGTTAACGACATTTGAAGTAACCATTTTACTCAGTAGATTAACGCAAATTTCAGGCACTTTCAAAGCACTAATATTAGGATGTTCTTCAACCCACCTAATTAGTTGTTTCATAACCTGCACTGTTTGGTCTTCATTTAACTAAATAAGGGAAATATATGGTACTTCAATCAAGCACTGTTTGAATGAAATGTGTTACCTTTCTTAAATACATCCTTATCTTGAATTCGTCCTTAGCTGAAATCCAAATAAGGGAAGGCTTCTTATTGATTAACCAATTATAATTATTAACGTTTCCAAATACATTTTCCACGTACTTATTTTGTTGTACATACATTAAAATTTCAACCTACAAAAGTTTAATTCGTGAAAAATAAATTCTTGCTTACCGTATAGTGGTTTAGTGAATTACTTGCTCAACAAAATGCTTCATTGAAACGGATATGATGTCCAGCTCTACAGTGTAATAAATAATTCTATGCGTAAAACTCCAATACCGAAAATGAAAATAATATATTCGTATCTATTCGTTATCAAAAATCTGTATATAGCGATATTCTTTATTAATTTAACACTTATCATATCACACCTAATATGAAAAAGAGGTAATAATTAACGTATCTGTGTCGTAGATAAGAATAAATTAAAGTTATTTAAACGGTATATAACAATAATGGTAGGTATACGCACGCAATTTTTTTTTTCTTTTAAGCCAAAGTCAACACGTGGATCAACATAAACCGCATTTAATATGTACATGTGTTTATTTTGGTCTTAAAATTATAAATTATAAATACCACGATGTTAAAATCGCCGTTATATTAATTTCCACCAAGGACATATTTATCTTCATACCTGCATAAACGTAGTTAATTTTTATGGTCCATTAAACTCATGCGCTGATTAGAAACACTTTTGTAACTACATACTTACATCGCAAAACACATACAGACCAAAATTTTTCTACATACTAAGTAGCTAAGAAATGCGATTCTTCAAAATTGCTTGCTTAATTTCGAAAAGCACTCACGCAATAACTAATTTTTTTTTCTGAAATCGTTCAATTGTGGTGTCTAAAAGAAATCGCATTTTCGATGTATTGAAATGTAATTTTTATTTTTTATATTTATTTATGTACTAAACAAAATCCTATTCGAAACGTATCAGTTGCGGAGTACGGCTACACAACGTTAGCATCAATCGAAGGAGGAAATAATGCTAGCAAGGACTGTGGCGTAGAATGGCAAACAACACAAATGTATCGGCACATTCCGCATCACACAAGTTTAATTATTTAATCTGGGACAGCTGTTTCGAGTATACGTCGAAAATGAGGATCCTTCGAATTCTCAAAATGGCAATCCTGTATTAATTAATTATACTTGTGTGATCGATACATTTGTGTTGTTTACCGTTTGTGTTGTTTATTGAGTATAATAGCCAGTCGAGACACGAAGAAAAATAAGAGAAGAAAAATTTTACCTTACTAATTTTCTTGGTCTTATACTGTGGAACAATTGTCGGCGATTAACTAATAAGATGTTTAGTTATAATTAAGGATTTTATTACAACGCAGAAATTAACAGCAAATATCCGACCCTGCGCACAAAATCGATAATGCATGTTTCACCTAGCACTCTTCGTACTAATGTGCATCTAGTATGGTTGACTTCTGTAGGTGTAAATGAAGTTTCTCTTCCAAACTTAAGACTGTCTTTTAATTTTTAGGTATTTCCCCAGTTGCTCCAATGACGATAGGAACTACAACAACTCTATCCATTTCTCCATTTTGTTTTCGGACCATGTTTTCTATTTCTTACTGCGCATAATAACTGCTATATCTACAATGTATGTGGTTTCTTGTTGTTTTAGGGTGAGAACTATGTCCGGGATGTTGTTGGTGATAGGCTTGTCAGTAATGATTCTCCTGTTCCAGTATAGCTTGATGTTTCTGCGGGTGATTCCGATTCCTTGCATACAGGTTCAAGTCATCCATATAGAACAAATGACTAATCTGTGTGTCTGTGCTGTGTGTGCATAAAGGGCTTAATGCATCTTCCTGCAAGATGCCTCTTCATATTTTGATGTTACCAGCATGTATGGTTTTCGCAGCAGTGTTGATTAGCAGGTGGGTATTCCATGTTGTCATCGCATAGTTTAGCAACTGGGTCTACCTTAATGCAGTGTTAACACCTTCGATAACCATGTATGGTGTCGCACAGGCAGGACATCTCGACCACGTATATATTCCTCTCCTTGTAATTCAGGATCACCATATCCGGCTTAGTGGCAGGCACTCGCGCTGTGATGTGGAAGGCGACATTCCAAATTATTTTGCGCTTCTCGTTGGAGACCGTTACAGACAAGTCCGACACTTGAAACGGCAGCAGCAGCTGATGGTCAATACCGTAGAGATAGCGTAGTCAGAAGTATAAAACTTTTAGGTCCATGTCATGACGAGAAATATACAAGTTTGGAGCATATTTTGAGCATGCTGATAGTAAGTGCACTATGGTTTTATCTGTTGTTTTACATTCTCTAGCGGATGCCATCTAGATGTAAACCGAAACGTTGCGTTAATAGGCTAGTGTATGATACACGCCGTCCCGGACCGCCGCTCTGTAACCGAATATATCGATGGATACTGGAGTAAAGAGAACGTCAAGGCTTCTGATAAATCATGATCTTTTAGATGTCTAAAGCATAACCCTTGCAAAGCCTTTTGTGTGTGATCCCTGAGGACTCCATCAACGAAAAGATGTAGTTTGGAGTACAGAGTACCAAGTTATTAGATCTCCGTTTTCCCGTTTATTTCATAATTGAAATAATATTATTACGCCAAAATTGGTCTTATGCAAAAGTGCAAAATTTGATGGAAATTTTGCTTGCGTGAGTTATTTGGTTGATAACAATGTTCACGATATCGTCCTACTTCTTTTTTGAATAACTTTCAGTATTTTGCATATTTCAGATATCAGTTACACTTACATATAAAGGTCACGCCATAAAACGTAAACAAAAAGAAATGCAATTTTATCTCTCTGGAACTTATTCAGAATTTTGCTTTATTGGTACTTTAGAAGCTACTCATATTTTCACGGGCAGCAAATTCTATATACGTTGTTTATTTTAAGGAAATTTTAAGGATTTTAATCATTTACCAGGTAAGAATTTAATGTAAAAATATATTGCTTAAGATATTATATATTATATATCATAAAAATCTGTACAGTGGCATAACAAGTTAAATAATTCGAAAAACGTTGAAATGATTTACAAAGAATTCTTGAAGATAAAAACACAATTTTTGCCTTTATTTTTAAACTGCATTTCAGAGAAACCCTGTAGCTGATTATTTATCAGCCGAATACAACAAAACCAACTGCGCAAGTCCGTCAACGTTGTCAAAAAATTTATTTTCATTTCTCCACTTTTGACACACAAGCATTAGAGTAAGACGTGTCAGTTATATTTATAATTTCTGTTAAATTATTTCGCATTTTCACTGATATTCCATAAGCAAGAGGCATACCTGCACAATGGCTCCGAAACAGAGAATGCGTATTGCTAACGAAAAAGCAATGAAAAACGTAATTCTCAGAGGAAATGTACCAAAATCACAAGTATGTAAACATATTGTTGTAGTTTCTTCTTCTGGTATATTTAGATAGATGTTCTTTTCCAATTACATTACCTAATTTTAAAGTTTTTTAATGTAATTTACAAAGTATTTTCTCTTGTATGTTTTAGAAACCTGAGAAAGATAATTATCCGGTTGGCCCTTGGTTGCTCGCTTTGTTTATCTTTGTCGTATGTGGCTCTGCACTTTTTCAAATAATTCAGTCTATCCGTTTGGCATAATACGATGATGAAAAGTAATTATAATTTATTTTTTGTTATTTACCTATAAATAGTTTTGAATCTTCTGTAAAATTTAAATCGACTCATTTTGCGATACTTCTTTTGTCGTGTAGTTTAAAATTTTATGTTCATATTTCAAAAGAAGTTGTATAACTTACAAAATTATGTATAATTAAGTATTTTAACAGAAATATATAAATATATATTTTTAAGAAAATTTATACATAGATGCATTTACCTAAAGAGATTGTTCTTTTATGTATATTGATTATTGTGACATCTCAGACGCATTCCGTTTGTTTATAAGCAATCTGTAATAATGATGTTTTCCATATAATAAACCTTGAAAAACGTTTTTGTTTGTAGTTTTATTAACTTCAATATCAACAAACTACTGCAGTAAAATATATGAAGAGATCTTGGACAATAACGGATATGGAAAAGATGCATTTGGAAGCAGGCAATGAAAAATAGACAAACTGTTCTGTGTATTGGGAGATATAATTTTTGTAAAATATATTTTTTTATCAATATGTGTACGTGTACATATCTAAACAATTGTTTTATTCAACAAGAGCCAGTTTCTGTAGACTTAATGAATTAATTCCAGCTTTCAGATTCGTTTAAAGTTGCAAAAGAAAATTGCTATCTGTAATTAGTGCAACATATTAAATTAACAAATTTATTGAAGCATTGAATTTTGGATGATAGAAAATTATAAGTTTAGTATGTTTTATTAGCATTATTTCTTTCAAAACTGTTTAGCTCGGATGCTTGTAGAGGTAAATGTTGTTTTAAGGCATCAAGATTAATTGTTATATCATTATATGATTGATTAAACTTGTGTGGTGCGGAGGTTGCTGATACTTGTGTTGTTTGCCATGACATATACTACTAAAATTGCAATTACGTTAATAAGGTTGCATAAGTATTATTAAGCAAGTGTTATTTACACTATCGTCCATTAAAGTTAGAATTGCTGTTGGAATTTAAAAAAATCAAACTTTTCAATATTCATTACCCTTAGTATTACAACAAAGTTAGGTTAACAATAAAGTATTTAAGACGGAAATCCTCGTTAGAAAAATTTTATAGAGAGAAATTTCAATTTATCCCAATAGCAGGTAATAAAATCATTACAAACGACATTTAATGAATGGCCAACAAACGTTTATAATAGAGCGGATGGGTCTACGGTGTCAGGCAAAATATTACACTGCCTGTCTCTGGTTTTAATACGGAGTAATTCTTATCATATTCGCTGTGAATTATTCTATTAGTAAACCAGTTTCAATACGGTTGTTCAATTGCGGTGTTTGTAAAAGTAATATTTAAAAAATGCCGAAAGGAAAACTGATAACTGTAGAAAAGCGATCGGCTATTCTCACATTGCATCAGGAAGGGCATTCTGTGCGTGTGATTGCAGCAAAATTGCGAATGATAAAATCTTCAGTGCGTTATAATATTCGTCGCTACCGAGACACCTAAACATTGGAAGACCGAAATCGCCCAGGTCGGCCAAGAATGACAACCTGTGCAGAAATCGACGATTGACGGCGCTAGAAATCGCAGCGAAAATAAACAGGGGACGCCAGCGACCGATTGCTGTAAGTACGCTTAAGAAAAGCCCGTCTATTCGGTCGCGTTGTGGTAAGAAGACCATTGGAACCTCCAAAACCGACTACAGTGGGCCCAAACTTATAGAAATTGGACCGCAGAAAATTTTAGAAACATTTTTTGGACTGACGAATCCAAGTTCGAAGTGTTTGAGCAGAAGCGCACAGTTTTTGTGAGACGCACAAACGACGAGAGAATGTTGCGCGATTGTGTCGTTCACGGTGGTGATTCAGTGATGGTTCGGGGTGGTTTCAGCAGTGCGGGGACCGGAGATCTCGTGAAAATCGATGGAATTATACCCAAAGATAATTATAGACACATACCGGAGGAGAATGCTGTAACATCAGAATTGCGGTTGATTACAAATCAAACAACTAAACAAAAAAAAACGAAGAAATGAGAAATAACTAAGGAAATAACCAATAATTCATCATATAAATATCGGAAATCTCCGCACTACACAAGTATAATTAATTGTATAATAATTAATTAAACTTGTGTGGTGCGGAGGGTGCCGATACTTATGTGTTATTTACCATACTACGCCACAGTTCTAGCTATCATTATTAATAATTCATTTACCAACATAACAAGTCTACTTCCTCTACATTTCCCCAGTTATTATTTTCTTCACAAATGAAGATTATTGTTTTGATTATATCACATTGAGTAAGCAGTAACGTAGTAATAAATTTTAGATTTCAAACCAAAAGTTAAATTACTCTCGTTTCATGATAGATGTTAATGATATTATCTAATAGGGAAATTAAATTTTTTCCTGTTACATTACTGTTATTTTTTTCTTTAATATGATTCTGATTTGAACGTTGATAGATATTTAACGGTTTTGATTGTGTTACCTTCTACGGCATTATCTAGCACTACTTTCAGTTGGATAAACGTCTTCTTTAAATATTGTTGAAGGTATTTCTATTATTATATATTTATATTATTACACAAATCATTAAATATCCTCGTGATGTTTCTAATTCACTTGCTTACTTGCTCTTAAACGCAAATTTCTATTACTTCTATTTCTTACGTACCAAAAAACAAGTAGTAGTACAAAAAAAAGATGTAGACAATACTAATAAGAGCTCAAAATATTTTTTGTTGTTGCCGATCACAAAGAACCATATACCTTTGTTAGTAGATATAGTCTTGCTATTATCATCTATGTATTGGTACAACATTAAAAATGTTCACTCATGAATGTTCTGGGGATTACAAACATTAATTATTACTGAAATAGTTTGTCGTAAAAACATAAATTATTACTTTATTTGCTTTCTTATGGAGCTGTCGCTTTATTACTTTTATTAGCTGGTTGTGTTTAGTTGCAATATTCGTCGTATTAAACGGAATCTTTGTAATATTTTCTTATTTCATATATAAAATCCATTAGTGATAAAATCTGATATTTAGAGGCTGATAGCGGAGAAAAGAAGGGATCGTCGGTCTTTTTAGTTGCATACTACTTTGACAACTGTTTTGAAAAACAAATGTAAGTAATAGTTTTTGCGCACTGAATAATACAAACCTTATTTCAACATGTACTGATGTAATAAGCACCCATTTCTAACTGTTTTTTTTTTAGTATTCTACCTATTTCAGAAATGGATGTTAAAGAAATATTCGACTTAGTACAGCATGAGCCAAAAAATTGTAACAAATACCTGAAGATGCTTCATAATTTATATATAAAAGAAGAATTTGGTAATTTCTTTGCATCATTTAATAAACATCTACTGCAAGCTTTTCTACAACCATTCCCTAATTGTTTTTCAAAAGCAGTAATATCATTTGCATCTTCGTTTTGCCTTGAAATTGTAACCAATTTTGAAAAACAAATGCAACATATGGAAAATGGTGAATACGAATCTCATCCATTTTTCGTCCATCTTATAGCTGCAGTGTTAAAGGTAAATTGTTTTTGATTTATGCTGACAACAAATTGCCTTTCCTTTTTCAGTGTATTCCAGTGGATGATAATAATGTTCGTTATCATGCAAGTTTATTGCTCGCTATGCTTTTTACTAATTTTGGACCTGATATTAGCATAAGTGATGTAATTTGTGATAAGATACAGAGAGCGATGCTAGAGAGGGCAGAAGTATGTATGATTATTGAATTATTGAACGTATTAAAATACATTCTTAAAACGTATCTATTCTCTTTCAGGATCTAAAACCACATATAAGATTGCAAGCGATTACAGTCCTTACACGATTACAAAATCCTCAGGATGTTAATTGTCCTATCATACAACGTTTCATCAATTCTTTAGGTGATCCTTCACCACTTGTTCGTAAAGCAGTAGTCGAAAGTATCGCCCCTTGTCGTGGCACATTCTTGCATATTATTACTCGTTTACGAGATGTGGATGGTACTGTTAGAGCATCAACTTATACCAAATTATTAAAAGTTTCACCAAAAATTATCTCAATTGTTAACCGACAGACTATATTAATGAATGGGTTTACGGAAGCTAATGAAGCGCTACAAAAAAAGTTTAAAAACGTATTATTAACTAAATGGTTGGATGTTTATGAAAATAATGTTATTGAATTTATGCGAGCTCTTAAGCTTGATGCAAATGAAGAGGATCTTAAACAAACTGAAGAGATATACGAGTTGCTGTTACCTATTATTTTCACGTAAGAATATATTTTGATTTACTAACATTTTGACAAAATGACATAATTTTAGAATCTTGAAATTTTAACATTTTTCCTTTGTGTTTTTAGAATGATGCCACTGCAAGAATTAATACAATTATTAGGACTTGATGAAAGTAAAATGATACCTATTGAGGAATTAACAATTGAGAAAGTAACATATTGGAGTTGCTTAATCAGTAATCTATTAAATATAAGTGATGGTAATATGGATTTCGAAGAAAACATACCAACAGTAGTTTCCATGGTTACTTGTATTGAGAAGTATGTTAATAATTTGCTTTTATTTAATTTAATGTTATTTATGATAATTATTTTTTAAAAGTCGGTCAATTGGCAGGTGAAATGCCGCATCAGGCAGTAATATTAATTCTTCTTTTTCTTCTTTTGAGTAGAGTGGTTTATTGCAATTTTTTCAATATCCTTTTTTGTTTGTAATTACAAATGAAACAACTTCATATACTGTGCTAATTGTATATATCACAATTTCATTTACAAGCAATAGTTACTACATAATAACTATGTTATGTCAAATTATTATTATTCCTTCATTTTACATTTTTTGTTTCATAAATAGAATTTTAGCCCTTTTGAACATGTTTCGAGGGATGTAGCTTGAAAAGTAAACGAAATAAGTGAATGGGGGTTATGGGAAACGATTCTCCAGGTAGAAACATGTAATTTAAGCCTTTGTATTGCAGTCTTTTATCGTTATATAATATACGACAATGATCGGTACATAAAACGAATATCTTGAACGGCGTGTTAGTCAATTACAACTGTTTTTGCCAAATGTACCTTCTACAAAAGTCAACTGTTTTTAAGAAACTTAAATTTCTGTGTTCTTTTAGAAGCCCACTGTATATGAGGGATGTACAATATTTATTGTCTCTTAATAAGTTGTGTTCAGTTATAATAGAAGCTCCCCAAAGATTAGAAAAACAAACCGGAGAAAAACGAGTTTCGTGCTGCTATTAATTATCAGTAGAAGAAAGGTTTACCATAACTTCCTTCAACTGCGTAAATTAGTCAAGACACAGATAGCTTCAGCTTATCGTACATACTTACGTGATGCTGAATCAAGGCTAGTTCAAAATTCGAAAAAATTGTGGTCGCATATGCACAATAAAAAAACAACAAAATTACATTCTAGATAGCACAGTTAATGGTAATAAAGTTCTAGATACCCCCAAGAAAAACAAGTGTTATAGCAGACAACACAAATAATATTCCCTGCGTAAATATTGTTTTACTGAAGATGACATTACACATACCGTCTGTAGACTGAAGCATTCCTACAGCTCTGGACACGACAGACTACCCATGATCCTAGCAATGAACTGTAGAAATGTATTAGTCCAACTTTTAATAGGATCTAGCTCCAAGTGATTTTTATTTATTTCTAAAGCTGAAATTAAGTCTTTTTCTAACCAACTTTAACGGTGATGACGTTATGACAGCAATTCAAGTATTTTTTTCTTATCAGAATGATGACTTTTTTGAAAATCTTAGGTGGAATAAATGTCTCCAAGTACACAGTAATTATGCTGAAAAACAATGTTGTTTAATATATTACAGACAATAAGTACTGTACACCCATCGTACTGTCACTAATATTTAAAATTAAGGAAAATAACGATTTTTGACTGTTGTTATTTTTATATCTGCGAGCAGTGGAGGCTGATAGTGGGCTGGTAACGGGAGGCCAAATACAAGGCTTTAATTTCCTCGTATGTTTCCGTTGCATAATACAATGTGCGCGCGATTTTCTTTCGTTTGCTTCGGCTGCGTAGTACATTATATACGATATGCAACGGAATTACACGAGGCGATAGAAGCGTTGTTCCTCAGCCACAATGCAGCAGCCATCTCTGTCTTTTAACTAAATAAATTAAATTAAATAAACTTGTTTTAGCTTTGCAAAAATGAAATCAGACACATCATTGGAACTTTGGCAATATTTTGAGTACCAACAAACATTGCGCAAACTATTTGAGCTGATATTGAAATTAGACAACAGCGATGAGGTATGTATTTTTGTTGTTGGAACCATCAGTATTAAAATAAATATCAATTATAATTTCTTTTTAGTTTGGAAGACAAAAAATACGAAAACTCTTAGAGTATGTGTTAACAAAAGTAAAAATGGAACCGAACGTGTTAAATATAGTAATTAAAACGTTCCATAATATTTTGCCAGATACAGAACAACTAGCTTATGAAATATGTTCTATTATAACAGATATTAAAGATCCATTAGAACCTCTTGAACTACCTATAGGCGTCAGAAGAGAGCAAGATATTCAGGTCTGTGTTATATAAAATTGCTATCAGATTGGTTACCTTAAAAGGTGTTTCTATGTTTCGCATGCAAGAATGGAATATAAATGTCTAAAATGCTGAAATAATTTTCGTTTTAGATTGCGCAACTGAAAGTAAAGCATCATATGAAAACAGATGAGCTAAAAAAAGCTATTGATGAGAAACAATATGAAATAGTAGATAAGCTGTCTAAAGAGGCAGCAGTTTTTGAGACTCAGGTCAAAGAGTTGCAGATGAAGTTTGCACAACCCATTTTAGTAAGGAAACCGCATAATGACGTAGAAATAATTTGTCGTTGTCTGGATATTGCAATATCTTTTCTTGAAGTGTTGCCGATTGAAAAACTACCGAATTCATTAGTCACTTTTAAAGAAGAATTTCTTACGAATAACGATATTGATATACGATATGCAACCATATTTCAAAGAATATTTAAACTATCTTGTTTGTATTCCATGATCGATAGGGACGCTGCACTTCAAAGTCTTGAAGGCATTTGCGCTCCGGTTAGTAGACATTTTAATCGTCTAAAATATTTAAAAAATGAAATTATGTAGTACTGCACGTTTTATTTTAGTTGTTAAATTATAATGTGACTGGTGCTTTCAACAAAAATGTATTAAAAACTAGCATCGGTGCTGTTTCCGATTTAATTCGACTTTATGGGCCATCTATTTTTGACGATTTAAGCACAAAAGAAAATAATAAAGATATCACAGCGAGTAGGCGCCGTAATGACCGCACTTTATATTGTGAAGAAGATGGCACAGCAAATGAAGCAGTGAACGCATTTGATGCAGAAATTGACACTACCGGAGTCCTTATCGATATTATGCTCAGTATACTGGACGACAATGTAAGTTTTATGATTTACCACAGATAATAATCCCACAAAAGGTAATTTAAAGGAAGTAAATCACAAGTTCTGGGAACCCAACTAGCAGTTGCACTGCTTGCACCGTTGCACTGTCTTGTTGAAACCACATGTTCTCCAAATCAATTCCATTTAAATTTAAGAATCAATCGGTACCGCTCAGCAGTCACTGTAACTGTATCTCCAACTTAATTTTGGAAAATACTACCATACCGTAGAGCACACCATTTGTGGATGAAAGGTCTTCTTGTAAATTTCCTATGGATTGTGTTCATACCAAAAACGACAGTTTCGTTTATTAATATATCCACTTAACCAAATACGAACTTCATCTAAAGGATGCTTTCCTGCCCAAAATTATAATTCGTTTCATTTCTCTAAAGGCCAAGCAGCAAAGTCACGAGTATTACGATGGTCCAGTGGCTTCAGTTCTTGTGACGTACAATCTTGTACGAGTATAAATCTAAATCTTTACGCCAAGTTGTCGTTCTTTAAATTACTAACTCTTGAGCATGCTCATCATGATAAATTTGGAACCTCTCCCCTTCACCGGCAATATTCTTTTTTTTTTCAACGTAAGTTCTATATACTCTGCTCTATCTGTCTATTTTATTTGTTTGTACGTACTTACATTGTTGACTTGCTGAACGATATGTACTGTAAAATAGCTTCAAGATGTTGGAATTGTACCAAGAGAATAATCTTGCAGAATTTAGTTGAGGTAAAAGCATTTGCAGCGTACTATTGAAAACTCCTAACTTAATCGAACAAGATTTGAACCACTACTGTAACATGTAATGCGAAAGATGTATCAGCCGAAATAAATGGTCGCATTCATTGTCCACCAAGTCTATATGAAAGGCAAGACTACAAAATGTCAGTTAACACTCGAGATGAATTGCTCGTCCCCATTATTGCTGCCCGTACAAAAGAACGCTTCCTCTTACAGCTACATGGGGTATTCTGAAAACTCTTCGGAAATGTACTGAAATTGATAAGAGGATTTTTGAAAATCAACTTTGGATTTAATTATTCGTCATTTAAATATTCAATAAATGCAACCAATAAATTATTTGCCTTTGTTCAACACAGCGGTGTGTCGTTAACATTTATTCAAAATAGCCCAAACCAGCACCTTCAAAAATATTTACTATTCCTCCTGAAACACTTTGTATGCACGCGTTCCAATTAACGTGTCGTATGTCGCAAAAATAAATGCAAGACAAATGCACTTGAGTATATAATTTATATATAAATAATCATCTTCACATGTATGCTATGTGGACATGCTGACGTGTCTATGAATGCATGAATATTAAATTTTATTTTTGTTTAGAAAATAAATAATCATGCCATACAATAAATAGTAATAACAATTATGTCATATCATTTCCAGCATTCTGATCTGCGAGTATGCGTAGCCGAAGCTCTTGGAAAGTTGATTGTAAAAGGCTTATGTGTAAATTCATCGTTAATTACTCGACTTCTGCTGAAATGGTTCAATCCAACTCTCGAAACAGGTAGATTCTCTGGTTGATGGGTAAATTTTATTTTAATATAATTATTTACAGATGATAAGTACGATATAAAAGTGCAACAATATATTGGTTTTGCTTTAACTACATACGTAAAAACAATAAAGAGCGCTCC
This sequence comes from Marronus borbonicus, assembly GCA_902655005.2. Lineage (NCBI taxonomy): Eukaryota > Metazoa > Arthropoda > Insecta > Coleoptera > Scarabaeidae > Marronus > Marronus borbonicus. The sequence goes on along the minus strand of LR737385.1, from coordinate 6,083,700 downwards.
ATCAATTTTAGAAAAAGTTATAATACCTACCATATGCTACATCAGCAATGCTCCGAAGACAAGTCCCCTGGCTGCAGTAAATCCTGAAGATTTATTATGCTGCTTGATTAGATTTACAAAAATCAGAGAGAAAACTACACTAGATGTACATAAAGAGCTTGCTTATTCAATTCTCAGCAAAGTATCAAAGACTAACGATCAATCTGTAAGGATCTTAACAAAAATGCTATTACTTTTGGAGATACCTGTAGATGAACAAAACCTCGTAAGAGAATTAACAGAACAAATATCAATTGCGCAAAATAACGCTACTGACAAATTTGCATTAGCATTTTTAAAGAAATTCTACAATAAGCTTAATGGAATTACAAATGAAAACGATACTATTGCTTCCGCTAATACATCAGGTACGTTGTTATTCTAATGTAAATGTGACTGTGTACGATTAATGGATTTCAGACGCAACAAATGGTAATATTCGCTCATTGTCAACGTCTTACTCTCGAAAACGCAAAATCAGCAACAGTGATACTTTAGCCATTGAGAGAGTACCCGGTAGGTCATGTGGTCCGTTTTATACTATAAATAAAGAAAAGAGTTGAATTTCCTTGACTTCGGTAAAGAGGAATCTGTTTAAGTTCTATACAGATCCAGCAAAAGTATTTATGCGGTTCTAGCAAATCCAAACACGTTTCTTAACACCATCCTAGAACTTTCTTAAACTCTGTCGGGCAAAACTCAATACTCGTCTACCTATTACCTAATTTTGATAAACGGAAGCGAAACGATTTTTTTTTTCACGTCAAGTTTGCTACCAGCTAGCAGAATATCCATTTTGGTAGTAAATTTTAACAATTTTGACGTGTTGTGTATCTCCCTCAGGCATGAAGCATAGAGCACCTTGTTGGAAGACCCGTGATCGATGGAGTGTTTGAAAAATTCATAATGTTATTCTAATGGGTATCTACTTACCAAACAAAAACTATTTTTCGTAAAATTATTTACTTTATAAAACCCACTTTTTGAGAACAGCAGATATAATTGTGCATTTCTTTCGTTAATTTTACCAATTATTCGCGAGAACCTCTTACTTTTCGATTTTTTTAGAGCAGTTAAACAAAAGTGAAAATCCTCCGCCTAAATACCCTGCAACTCGTAGAACAACAAGAAGTTGTCGTGTAACCAGTGATCTTAGCCTCCATACAATAGAAGAACAAACGGAAGTAATATTGCTCCATACCAGGTGTGTCGGTAATTCCTTTCCGGTTTTTCCGGCAG
>LR737385.1:6047617-6082022 GCA_902655005.2 Marronus borbonicus | reverse complement strand
AGCGAAAAAACCGGAAAAGAATTACCGACACACCTGGTATGTGTAACACCAATACTTTAATAAAGGATTTTTTTATTTCCAGAACGTCCAGAATGACCCATATAATACACAAACACCTACTACAAACGATTCTCTTGACAGTAGTAATTCGCGCGAGGGTAAAGGTAAGTTTTAAGAAATCTAACATGTTACTTTTTTAAATTCGCATATTTTATAATTACAGAACAACCTAAAAAAATTGCATCTCGGAGTGGGGCGAAACAGAAAGGGAAAAGGAAGACGTCTTCCTCTAGCAATGACACATCCAGCGAATAAATATCAAATGTTAACTGAGCGAGCGCATGCAATACGATGATCTTCGGAAACCCAACATAACAAATCGTTTCTTTAATAGAAAAATCTTAATGAAAACCTGAGAATGTAACACGGACATAAGAATATTTATAGAGTGTATTTTTTCATATTTTTAAATATAGTTTATTGCAAACATTTTGCCTCACTGTGTAGAAGTTTAAAAATTCAGCACACTTTGAGAGGTTTTCAACATTAAAGTATTATCATACCAGTCGCTCACGTCAGTTTCTTCAAATCTGTATGTTGTTGTATAAAACAGCAACACTTTTAAGGCGTCTGCTCATCTAAGCACGATCGGTAACGAGGCAAAATGATAATGATGCATTCGACAACGTTGAAAAAGAATGTGAAAAGTCTGCGGGGTTCGCAGCGTAGAGAAAAGAACCGCGTGCTGCGAAGTAAGGCATGGATGGATTGAAGTCACACAGCGGGGCATTCGTTCGGCCTCATTCGGTTCGTGCTTAGATGAATACGCGCCTTTAAACGCAAAACAATTCTTGAACTAATTGCGTATTCTATTGGTATATATAGCATACAGAACATTAGTTGCGCGCTTCATTGATAAACTTGAAGCAGTCAAGCAATTTTTATCGCTTCTGCTAGAGGAGAGCCGGTTTAGAACAATACAACGACTAATGTTTATAAATGCAACAATGACAATGTTGAGCGATGTTCTTAACCTCTCCCACTGAAACGACGTAAAATCGCTAGGCGCAGGAATAATACGTTCTTCCATTGGCACTGCTCGATCCAGAATTTTCAAATTGCAAGTTTAAGCTCCGAGTGCGGTCCAACGGAAAATGTCATAATGTTTCTGAATTTCGAAGTTAGAAGACGCATTAATTATAGAATAAAACGTTTATTAATAATACAGTAGTAACTATGGTAGAATAGTATGATACAACTATTTCTATTAATACAGATAAAAGTCATCTGATCACAAATCAAGTCATTCTAATCGTCACTATCATTAAATACAACTACTAAAATACAAGTTCAATAACCTAACGGTAATTCATTTTTCGCCGCTGTGTTTTGGACATTTTCATTTCTCTTCTGTTGGGCAATCAATAACTTGCGATGGAACATCGTACATTACAATAAATAGTCTACTGGACGTAATTTTTTTTAATTTGTACAATTCCAAGATCAAATCACACATTCATGTTACCAAAAGTACAATGCTGTAAATCTAATTATATCGACACACAAAAAAAAGTTAGTGTTGGCAATAACTTGCAGTTTTATTATAAACGCTTCTCAAGCAGAAGATCAATAGAAATACGTTTGACGATGCGGTGTTTGTGGCTTAAAATAAAGATGTATAAACATTGGCCCCTCTGATTTCTAGTATTACCTATTATGTATCAATCAATACCAGTATATCATCCCTAATCACTTGTGATAGCATTTGGCAAAGATTTACAGTACGTTATACGAAACGATTTTTTAAATTGAAAATTAGGCCGAGGAAAATATATTAAATTACTGGTACAAAAGCTAAGATTAATATCCTTTTAATATACGTTTGCAGATGTTTTATTAATTAACTGTTAACATTGATTAACCGCATCGCATCAGCAGGCGAACGAATTATAAATCGAATTTAATGAATTGAAACAGAAACGTCAAATAGAAAGTGTAAGTCCGTTTCCTATTTCACATACGAATTATAAGAAAATTAATTAAACTTAGTATTGATTTTCCAAGTGTATATCAACAATTAACCGAACACAATCACAATATACAACGTAAACTATTACAAATTATACATTACATAATTTAACAGATGAACTAACTGCACTATTCTAACCGTAAGATATTTACAAATGGAGATTATAAATCATGTACTAAAAACATATACAAAATTAGTTGTAACTATACATACACGAATTAATGATGAACATATCACGAAAACTACAATTAATGTAATGATCAGAATGTCAATCAATACATAAGGTCACGTTATTATTTGAAATAAAAAGCAAAGTGAATATTATTTTTTTTTTTTTGAAAAGCAGTTTAATTTTATTCAATTTGATATATCAATATAATATTTACAGCAAAAAAATTACTTTATATTGATATGAATTTGAAGGTACTCATATATTATAAATAGTCAGTAATTGAGAATTATTTGAAAATAGGTGAATTAATTATACAGATATGAATACGAAACAAGGGATACTGGAATTAAAAAAAGTTTGATACTTAAAGCTGAGAGCTAGTAAAAGTTAATAAAGTGAAAATAGCAGAAAAGACAAAAACACATTACTATAAAGATGATGTTCTTATTTTTTAAAACTTTCTTTTCCTAACTTAATACTTATTGTTTGTTATAACATCACATATTGAAAACAAATTATAAAGTTGTGCCAGAAAAATAGAAGACATACTCGTAGAGGAAGTCAAGCGACTTACAATCCGTAATTGCTGTCTCCGCAATGCCAGAGAAATAGTCATTATAATACTTCCCCCACTATAAGTAGATTTTTCTTTCAATAATCTCTTTTTATATAACTTCCTGCCTACAATCTATCTTCCTACAATTGTACATACACATGAAATAATTACATATCTACAAAAACGTATTCACAAATAAAATTAAACTGCAAGAAAATGAAACAAATGAAAATAAAATCTTTTAAACTGTACAAAATAACAAGATCTTTGTTCTTACTTTTTTCAATAATAAACCGAAGGATATTATATATTGAATCTCCTTCTGTCAAGCGTACACGATTCTATACCGCTATCCTCATCCGCGCTATCTAGTAAGCTTGCTTCCCCCCTTACGCTTTCAATTTTCTGGCATTCTTTCTTCTGATGTTTCCAGTCACTAGTGTCGACGAGAACCGTTTGCGGCTTTTTATGCGGCAACGCCTCGAAGGAGACGTTTTTATCAGCGCGTCCACTATCAGGAGGCGTATCCACATGTTGCACCAAGAATCTGCTCTTCCCGAAAGTAGTAAAGGTTGGCACTTGCCTCGTCACTATCTCTTCCGCAGTTGTATCTAGCGAAAACGTTCGATTACTTGTGAAAGCGCTTGGACTAGGTGGTAAATCTAATTTTAATTTACTTCGCGTATGCCTGAGACCCCCCAACTCACGTCTAGTTCCGCTCCGTTCGGCCGCCGTAGCCGCTAGAACCTTTAGGCTTTGTACTTCTGTTAGTTGTGAATTGCTTTTCTTTTTGTTATTGTATGAACCGTCTATTTCATCGACGAAGGTAGCTGGCGTTGTGATATCTTCCACGCCACTGTCGGGCGTGACATTTACGTTTTCTATCCACCTATCGTTTGGATATTGTTTACCCGGGAAAAATTGTGATGTAAGCCCAGTCAACATATCGAACGGTTTCGATGAACTACTAACAAAGAAGTCTTCATCGTTTAACATGTGAGGATCTGAAGTAAATATAAATTGTCGATAGTTACGTACATAGAACGTGGCACATCAACTTACCAACATTGATATCGGTGAAAGTATTCAAATGGTACAAATTCTTTGGAAGATTATCACGTGTCGGCTGTTTGTCAAGCAATTCCGAACTTGATAGTGCCACTGACAAATATGGATCGCTATCCAAATCCCAATCTAAACATAAGAAACCAAATAAATCATAAGAGATGAAAGAAATATTGTATCTCTTCCTGCCCCACGACAGGATACAAAAAAAGAATTATCGAATCAAATTTGTAGTTAATGATCAAAACGTAAAGACCCCTGTTTACGGAATTTTTCTGAAAATATATATCGTAAGTTTCTGTTTGTAACAATTTCTGAATAAATTGTAAGATTAGAATATAAAAAGTTAACAAAACTTATTTTTCTACTTCTGCAAGCCTTCTAAGACCTGAAATTCTAACGCACTAATTTTTTGTTTTGAAATAAGTTTATGGTTCGGCAAGGTTTTATCAAGTAGTCCCGCTTTACGGTACCAGAGTAAGCACTGTGGAAGGTGTACAATACATCATTCTTGACGACAAGGGAGGATATCATAAAAAATTCCGATTACTCAAAAAACTTGAAGCAAATAGAAGTAAATAAAGGTCGTTTCTAATCGTATCTCAGTTTATGCGTGGTGGTTACCAGCCGTCTACCTTAGTCTCCACCTAGTTATCGCATCTTGTGTATTTCAACGTATTAAAATGGTGAAAATGCGCGATACATAAAAAAGTATTATATTGTAATAAATTATTGTGTTGTACGTTTGTCTTACTGTACAAAGCATGTTTACATCGCTGATAAAATGTGCTGAGTGATGATGGGAAAGTTATATTTGCGTTAAAAATCAATGTTATGTTGATTTCACCCTGGTATACGGCGAATAGTATCTTCTAGTTATTTAGGATAAGTTGATGTTTTACATGCACGAACAAAATAGAATTTGCATTTTTATTATTGGCAATAACTTTTGAAACTTTTGGCGCCACTAAATTCATGCATTGTAAACCCATTTGAATTGTGATGCACAAAGAAGTTTTTCTATATTTAATTGAATATTATGAAACAATTGTTTCAGAATATTTAACATGTTGATTTGTTTCTATTTTATATGGAAATACAGCTTTATGCTCTACGTATAAATTTAATACACATCTAGGCACATCTTGGCAGTGTTACATACCACCAGCGCATCTCCCAACGTATACTAAACGATGATGTTGAACGATTGCAATGTGTCAACGACGTCTGATTCGTAGTTGATAGTGCCAGTCATTGAGTTGCAGTAAACAGAATGTCCCAATCTTTTGGAATTGCAGAAATGTGCCTTTTGTGTAGATGGTTAACATTTTCAAATAATGTAAGACACCATAAGCTATTAAAAAATATTCCTGGGTATACAGGACGATCTATAAGTAGTGAATCAAGAACCTACATTGTTGGTTTAAATAGTTAAATTAATTTTTTCATCCAAATATAAACTAACATGATATGGGTTTCATATGTTTATTTATTATTAAAAAATTACGTTTCTGGCGTTTGAACTTGGTAAAATTTGGTGGTCAATACTAAATGGTCTGTATATTTCTAAGACGTTTTGATACTATATCTAAATAGAGCGAAGTACACAATTTTTCTCGTAATTTCTAGGTGTAGAAACCAATTAAATTAACAAAGTAGGTGTTTGGCCCGCTATTTATCGATTGCCTTGTATAGGCGAAAATATTTTTGGAAAGTACTCTGTGATATCTACTGTTATCACAATTTTAACTTCACACTATTAGGACATCCTTTTTTTTTAAATAAAAATACACTCGCATTAACTAAAGTAGCTAGAAAATTTCAGAACCATGCACCAAAATCTAAAGCAATACCTGATAAAGTAGCATAATCTGGTGTTGGTTTCCATAAGTCATAACTTTGCAATACTGGACTTTCCGGTTCTCTAGGATATTCATAAACGCAATGGTATTTTTGTTTCTTGAACCAAACACCTTTCGATTTTTTCTCTTTGGGTGTCCGTTGGTCTTGCATCTTTTCTTCTTTACTTCGCTGGAGCGTTTTCTCCGGTGAACGCAAAGCGGATTTAGTAGGTGTAGCATATTTATCCCAAGCTGAAGGTACAAATTCAGGGCATTCGTCTTCGCCTTCGCTACCGCTGGAGCTACCGCTGCTACTAACATCCTTGTTTGATTCAGCGGTTTCTTCTTGAATATTTTCCATCGCCGTAGCATAATTAAAATTCTACAACAAAAAACATGCACGGTTTAATAAATAAAATTGCTGTCATATAATCTTTAGATTAAATACGATATGGATTTTTAGCAGAAACTATAGAACTTATTAGAGCAACTCACCTCTAGCTGAGGGGGCGCACGTAGGGCCTTCACAGACGCTTCGTGCTCACCTTCCTACACATGAACATTACAAACGAGTACAGGCTACACAAATAATAAACGCTAACATATCAAAATATTATGACTAACATTTAGACAGAGGTGGCAGGCTCAAGCGATAGCAATTGATGAAGACAGTTAATAGGATTAGGTGAAAAAAAAGTTAGGTGGAATGTTTATCAGCACAACTCAATATATTTCAATAATTTTTAATTAGCAAATACCAAAAGAAGCGTAACCTTAAGGTAAAATATCGGGCCACTATTTTGTGAAGCAACTGGTGTGTCGGTGCCAACAATCAAACAATTTGTTAAAGAAGGAAATGCAGCAAGAATTCGGATGAAAAAATATTTAAAACTTCTGATAAGAAAAGACCAAGACGAAATAGTGTCACAAATTTGCCGGAATATTAAATAAGGATGGTGCAAGACAAGATTTATGATTTTCATAGAATGTACAAGCGACGGGTTATGATATTGACTCTTCGCCAAAAGACGTAAGACGAATAAGAATGGAACGGATCGAACACATCATTAAGAACAAGCATTAAAAGTTGATTACTTGCAAGAGATTAAACATCTTCGTGATACTAATCCACCCATTGTATATGTCGATGAGACTTATGTCCGCAGTAGTCATACATATTCTAAGATCTGGAGTGATGAATGTGCAAAAGAATCTTTTTAAGAATATTTCTAAAGGACCAGGACTAAAATAGAGCCAAGACGCTCTACTAATCTTCAAATCCGAGGTAAAAACTGAAGACCATAATATCGAGTTGATCTGGGGTGCCGTCATGAACAATATCGCAGCGCGAAGTTTTAAGATGGAGGATTCGTTACATTGTTCGTAATTGGGCACAGCGTTGTAAACATGTGATTGACATTAAAGCTAAATATTTGGAATTAGAGATAATAGTTGATGAAACGACTGAAAGTTTAATAATTATTAATCTAAATAATGCTAATGACAGTGACGACAACTTCAGTACCGAAGAAAATTAAATTGTGGTTTATTACAGATCTGTAATAGAAAATGTATGAAGTGGAAGGATTTCGTACGGTCTCACCAACATAGATCCAGGGAGGATCAACCTAAGATATATGGTGAGATCTCGAAGAGAATGGCTTTGCAGTTGCCTAAAAAGGTGGGCAATTATCTGGAGGCGTCTACCTCCTTCAAACTCCGCACACCGAAGGAGCGACTTTGAGCGTTAGTATTCGTATTCACACTTTATCGTTAGAAAGCTGCAGTTTTAATGTAACTCCATCTTAAGACTTGCTTCGATCTGAAACCTAGAACTTTGTCCGTACAGTTACGTATCTTTTTGCATTGTTTCAATCAATGATGTTTGTGCACACTGAAGTTAGTATATTTTACGTGTAAAAAGTCATTCGCCAAGATAAGTGTAGTTTTTATTATATACGCATTCAATGATATACGATATTAGTCAAAATTCTGTAAGGATTCAGATTAACCTGCTAACAAGAAGTCCACGTTAAAAATTAACCTACCTTCCATATAAATTCCCCGCTTGAACTTGACCGCGTATCTGAACCGCTATCCCATTCTTGATCGTCTCCTAAATCGTTGCTTTCACTAAAGGAAGTAGTCATCATTTGTGACGAACTGCCTGGGCCCGAAAATCTTATATCAGTTAAGGGTCCAAAGAGATCGTCAAATCGGCTAAATTTATCACTGTCATCTACATCATCTATTTTACTATAGAGATCTTCGTCATCGCAACAACTGGCCTTCAAATTTTCATATCCCAAAGCTGGTTGGTGCCTATTGAATGTATCTACTGAATCTGAATAACTAGAATCCTCAGTATTGAACGATTCTCCACTTTCCGTTTTTGTCATATTAACATAAATTGTATTGTCTGTAATAGTATTGAGATGACTAGCAACATTCCCTTCTTCTGTTTTTGTAAGATTAACATATACAGCATCATCGGGTGAATGAACATCGTCTTTGTTGTTCTCCGTAGTTATTTGTTCTCTGCTATAACTTAAATTAGCATACATTTCGTCATTATCTAAACCATCACCCTCGGCAGTCACTAAATTAATTTTATTGCTATGTAGATCATTAGCAGGTAGTAAGTCTGGCTGAATGTTAACATACATTCTTTCATCCAAAGGGAAATCAGAATTACTTTGATTTGAATGAATTTCTTCCTGTAGGTTATTTAATATCTCGGATTCCATATCTTCTCGCAGTACCTTATCTATATCTTCGTCGGAAATAAGACAATCGTCCAACTCTTCAATTTCACCTAACTCATTAACAAATGGAGGCGGGTCTTTTAAATTGACCGTATCCTGGATTTGCAAAGTAGTAGAATCAGCATCCATTGCGTTTAGTGATAGTTTTGTATCATTCAATGAGTTATCTGCGGAATGCTCTTGGGGTACGCATGCTTCTTCGGAATTTATCTTCGATAATTCAACTGTAGTAAATAAAATAATAAAGTATATTATTTTTAATTACAAACTTACATTTAAATCGGTGACTTAATAATTTACTGCTTATTTTTAAAACAACTTAAAAATTAAATCTTTGCGCTATATACATATTCTACTAACCTTCATCGCAATCTCTAAATGAAGCTTGTATTTCCTTCCATGGTCTATCCTCAGGTGAATTTAGCGGCGCTACATTTTGGCCAAAGCTAAACGTATTTTCGCTTACTGTCAAATATATATCAGAAGTTGAGGACACTTCTTCACCTGCGTCAAGACTCATGTTCATTTCACCATACCGCTCATTGTCCAGAAAATCCAATATGTAACTATGTTCTGTTTTAATTATCGGTAATTCCGAAGGGTCTCTTTGTGTTTCTTTGCTACTATGATCCATTGATCGCCTTTCATTTGATACAAGCGTCGTATCAACGTCGCACTCATCATATTTACTTTCGCTAATTTCGTCTTCCATAGAATCTAGTACATTGTTGAGTTGGTTAAATACCGGCTGTAATAACATCTTATCGTTTAATCCTCCGTTTAGTTCTTCCACATTAAATAAAGTGTCGTTAGAACAGCAAGAATCTTGACTTGGGGTATGTCTATATTGATCCGTGCGGCATCGTGTAGGACTTTCTGGAATTCTTGGCGATATAATTTCTTCTGTGCGAGCATTGGATGAATTATTATCTTCCTGTAAGGACCAATCGCTGCTATCACCATCCTCATCGCTGGTGTCATTTATTCTAGAAAAAACAAATAAGTTCTCAATATATTTCTGATTAGATCAGCAAATTAGCCTAAGCCTATATATATGTATTGGAAAATTATGAAAACTTGGTGATATACTAAAGCCTATATGATGCTGATTAACGATATTATCCAAGACTTTTAAGGTTTGTTTGATGAACGTTTTTTTAACGTTTTTGGCAGATGGACGAATGCATATAAACTTTTATAAGTGTCAGTGTTTAACTTGGAAAATTGAAATTTACCTGAACTATTGACCATATAGAAACCATGGGAATTTTTCGAAAACATTATACAGCATGTTCGACAATTGCGATTACACTTTCAAATGGAAAAAAGGTCAAAACTTAATTTTTTTAAATACAACTACCTTCTTTTATCAAAATATTTTTATAAAAAAAACAAACAACATATCGCTTTCCGTCGTCGTCGGTGCGGGGGGTGATCGTTCGGGTGTGTGATTCGTAATACATGCGCAAGCGATTTTGGCGGCCAATGTGGGGCCAAATTTATAATGTTTTCGAGAGGTAAAAATTAAGATTTCGAAATTTCACACAGATCACACACCCGAACGACCACCCCCCACCCCTACATCCGTGAAGCGCACGGAATGTGGCGAACTTTACTTGTAACCACATAGACGTTTCGATGTAACATTACAATACAATTAGCACAATATACGAAGTCATCATCCTAATAAACATTTTAAAGTTTAAATTTTGATTCTTTTTAAGCGTTTATTTAAGTTAAAAAAAATCATCCCTAGATCCCCCCATCAAATGATTTATACGCGAATTTGATAATTTGTATAAATTTGATAAAATGTAATTGGAGTTGTTTGTAAAATTCTGTTTCAACCCAGAATTTTACAAACATGGATGTATACTACATGAAAAATATAATGGTAACCTTTTAGGTGTTACTCTTCCAGATCCAGCTTCACTATCGCAACTTTCTTCTGGTATCGGTGATAAAGGAGTATTGTATACATTATAACGCAAAAATACTTCGTTTCGTTCAGCGGAATCCATTTCTTCACAATTCTCTTCGATTTGATGATCTGATGAAGCTCGTTGCGCGTGTGGTAACTTTGTAAGTAATTCATTACGAATGGCAGCCATTATTTCGTCATCCATGCTAAAACCCACATAACTTTCTTCTGGAGCAGTAGTAGAAGTTGTTTCTTGACTTTTTGTTGGTGTATCTGTAGAAGTAGACTGAGGATGTAAGAACCAACCATCACTACTCCTGTTACTGGGGGCGGTTTCCCATGAATCTATAAGAAATTTGAAACGTATATACGCATGTAAATTTATGTAAAAACTAAGTTCTTACCAATCTCAATTTGATCACTAGTTTTACTCGTACTAACATCGAACGTTGCGTTAGGGTTTTCTTCGCATTCCTTCGTAAACGTTTCATTAGTTGGAGGTACATTCCCAGGATCGTACGTTTCGTCCAACACTTTCGTCATCTTCAACTCATTTGTCTGATTAACACTGTTATTGTCACATTCTAAAAATAACAAACTATGTGGTTCTTCACTAAAGTCATTAAAATCAACGGCAGCGCTCTCCTGTTCATCAAAGCTTCTACCTAAAAAGTTATCCCATGTTTCGAGCGAATACAAGTCGTTCGTATTGTTCGGTCGAACAAAGTTAGATGAAAATTGTAAATCGGCATTTTCTTCTGGATCAACTGAAGTCTTCAAGCCAGAGTAATAATCGATGGAGTAATCCTCGCTAGCTCCTAAAATAACTGCAGAATCGGTCGGTCGTCGGTTTGCGAATGGCGTAGATGTGAACGTTGAAATATGAGTTAACGAATTTAATGAGATTTTTTCTTGAGTATCGCTCAAATCGAAATCGACTTTTCGTTCGTTACCAGCATAATTATCGATTTCTTGTTTTAAAAAGGTAAACGTTTCAGCAATCTTGTGATTTACATTAATCTTGCTACTTTCTACAACTGCAGTATTAGTTACTTCGTTGCAATCGGTTTTATCTGTTAGATGTTCTAATTCAGAGAAGTTTGATATAGTACTGTTATTTAAATTATCACTTAATTTGGTACCTTCTTTCGTTTCATTTTTTGATATTTTTTCGGTATCAATTTCTGAAACTGAAAGATCTTCATTCAGCTGATTATCAGTATGTGCACTCTCAATTTTCATTCTCTTTTCAAAATTGTGATAATTTACGATTTCATTATTCAGAAATATCGCCGTTTCCTTTATTTTAGCTCTCAATTCTCTTATCAATGCATCCTCATTATTGTCTTCATGGGAGTTTTTAGATACGTCTTCGCATTGAAGACAGGCTTGTTGTGGTTTATCTTCCTGGATTTTTGGTTCGCAATCTATCAACGTAAATGGTTCCTTTTCATCCGTTGAAATCGTCAACGGTTGTATAATTTTTGCATCAGAATGTTCATTTTGTTTAATTTCCTTGCTTACTATGTCACATTTGGAGGCATTGGTTGATGCAATGTCAACACTTTGGTTATCTTCAATTTCCTCACATGTGTCTTCTATTTGACTAGATGATTCAATATCAATTAATTTAACTGATGAAGTATCTCTTGGGCTTTGAAACTCTTCTTGAGCAACCACTGGTAATTCCTGAATTTCTGATACAACTTCACTTCCTAATATAGGAAATGTTGTTGACTGTGTATTATATAAGCTATGGTCTACTTTGTTTTCGCCAGAAATCGTTCTCACTTCATCAAATTCACTGCTAGGTTGAACGCTTGAACAGATAGTTAATTCACCATCGACTTTTGAATAACTAGAAATTTCCATATTTAAGAATATAGCAGTTTGTACAATAGTTGCATAACTAACTAAGCTTGGAACTTTAGACAAATGAGTATTATTTGATTCAAAAATATCCCCTTGAAGTTTATTAACTGGGCACAGGGGAGTAGCTGTATTAGACTGGCCAGTATTTAGCTCTTGAATGTTTTGCTCACTTTCATCAACTGTTATTGCAAAAGCATTTTCAGAAGATACGTCTGTCTTGTCAATGTAATCTATATTTCGAACTACTACATTTGCATCATTTTCTGTGTCCAGGCCAGCTATTTGCGGGGTACTTTTTTTATTCACAATATCATCATGTTCTTCTAGGAGTGGTTGCTCATGTAATTTTTGATGAATTTTTAACGTGACATCATTCTCGTTCATTACTTCATCTATTAAAATTGCAGATGGTTGGTCGAAGTTGCAAGCATTTCTTTTGGAATTCTGAGCAGCTAATTCTTCTTTCTTACTAGTATGCGGAAGAAGCTGTTTGTCTTCTATGAATTCAAATTGTGCACACCTTGAAAGGTTTAAATCACAATTAGTGTTAAAATCTAATTGAACTACAGCATCGGTAGTATTTCGTAAATCGTTTTGTTGCATAGTAGAAGTAGAATGCTGTACATTTTCAGTTAGTTCAACAATTCTTTCTGCTGAATCATTTAAAACACTAACTTCAGTTATATTTTCTTCCTTGGAATTAATATCTTCTTTGCCCGTTAGAATGTCTTTAAATGTCAATTCTTGCAGTTTGTTTGGCGTATTTGAAATGGTTACCTCTTCATAAGTTTTAGTTGATTCAAGAATAGTGTTCTCTGGATTATTTGTATATGTAACTGTATTTGAAATTATTGGATACATACTAGAATATTCAATTTCGTTGTTTAAAAATGACCTTGTCTGTGAGATTTCTGCATCTTCACATATTGCTTCATTTTCCTCAACGTTTTCATCTGGCTTTGACATAAAACCTTGGTTTTTCTCTTCGTTAACAGCAGAACTAGAATTTTGAATTATATCAATTATTGTTAGTTTTTCTTGGATATAACATTCCTCATCATCGAGCGTAATATTTCCATTTTCTTCATTGCTATCAAATTTCGCGATTAATTTTTCTAATATAACTGGTTCGCTTCTTAATTCTTTTTCTAACGCAGCTAAATTTAAATTCTCTACGATTTTAACAATATCAAAATCGTATCTTCTATTAATATCGCCATCGTTACTATCATTTTTATTAAAAAGCTGGTCCACAGTCTTAGCATTTATTTGATTTTCAAGAGCTGTAGATTGCACCTGGCAGTCTTTGATTTCTATCAGATCTGGAAGATTATTAACAGTGGTATCTGGCTGTACACTAAGTACTTCATGTATTGTACTACCCAGATTTTTATAAGGATCTTTCTCTACAGTGTGATTGTTGTCTAATTTTTCGAAGCCTGTAAACGCTGGTTTCAGTGTTTCGTCAAAAGTTATACTTTTACCTTCAGTTTCATTTTCAATCGTTTGTTTATCCTTGTCTAATAGCTCATTACCAGAAGTACTTTCTAAATTTTCCTGCTGGGAAAAATTTCTAGCTTGTATAAAATCAAATTCGTCAGGTACTTTATCATCTGTTCTAGATGAGTTATGTGTTTCTTCATTCAAAGAAACTGCTTTGGAACCCGTATAAGAAATAACACTTTGATTTTTACTTGTTTTATTGTTAAGAAGTTGCTGATTTGATAGCACTACATCCCCTATTGCACTATTTCTATCATATTTACATCCGTCAGCCTTTGTCAGTGGTGCATTCGTATTTACATCTACATCTTGCATGATATCGTTATCGAGTTTACTTGGTAAAACTGCATAGTCTAATAAGGTGGAAGTGTGATAAACTTCCGATTCTATAAAATTCCTCATATCGTTTTTGTAATCATAAGATAAAAATGAATACTTCTTGATTACATTACTAATATTTTCGCAAGGTACTGATTTTTTATTAACCTCACTGTCAAGTTCAGCCGCTTTAGAGTCTATGACTAACGTGTCATTAGCGTCAGCGAAATAATTAGATCTTTCATGAGCTAAAAACAAATCGCACACCAGTTTCGCTTCTTTTTTAACACAGTAGTCGATCATTTTTGAGATTTCGTCTTCCTCTCCAATCTCTTTCGTTTCTTCTCGAAAATATCCTAAAAGAGGTACTTCGTCGCTTTTTCCTTTGCTATTATGTTCTTCTTCATTTGAAAGTTCAGTCAGAAGGATGCCTTTATTTGTATTGGCTTCGTTCGATCGGTCCGAATCAAATGATCCAATGTCCAAAATTTCTTCATTGTCGTCATAAAGTTTTTCTAGTGATGCACTATTCTCTGGAGTATTCAAACCAGAATCCTTATCCACAATATCTTGATGTATTAATTTTTCATTTTCTTCATTCTTAGAAATCACAGGCGTTTTATCGTTGCTACCAGTATGATGATGATGGACCTTATAATCTATGGCATTTCTTTGAATTATTTCGGAGAGCTTTGGCACTTTTAATTTGACATTTTTACTATTCTCTTTAGAAGTAGCTAAAATTTCTTTAGAGGAAGAAATTTCATTATTTAAATTATTTGGCATAATATTGTAGTTCTTGTGAGTATTTAGCGTAGAATTTTGCTCATTTAAGATTTCAATTTTAACTTCAAAATTATTTTGTTTCATAGTGTCATTTTCAGTTGAAAGTTCCTTTCTTTGCAGAATATTGCTATTATATTGGTTTGGACTAGTAGGGGCATTAGAAATCATGGGCTTTTCTTCCTTGACTTTGCCGTACGGTGCATTCTCAAAAATGGTTGATATTATTTCATTATTTTTTCCGTTTGTACTATTTATTACATATGCACTGTCTAGTGTACCAATACTGACTTTTTTGCATGGATATGTTTCTTCTTGAATACAATTTCTTGAGAATATTACGCTTTGGCCCTCTACCTTTTTAATGCATCCATCATATGAACTGTTTGTTGAATTCTCTGCGTTTACAAAAGCATTGTAAAATGGCTTGATATGACTTGGACATTCACGATGCTCAATATTTTGATTTTCAGAGTTATCGACGGAAAACGACTTATTTTGATTATCAGAACTGGGAAGGATTAACATATTTTGCTCGAGTACTTTTGATTCAAGTTGTCTATCACAGATGGCGCTAAAAGCATTTTCTTCCTTCTCCGCACTATCCCTACTAATTGCGTTGACATTGCGATCTACCGTTTCCCCAATTTTATCACAGACAGTGCCGCTAACGTTCATGTGTTGTACGCGCACATTAAAAACATTGTACACTTGTTGCGGTGGCACCATTTCAGATGGACTGTTAAGTTTCTCGATTAACTTTTTTACCGGCGAATTTTCCAAATTGTCTAAGCGATTGTTCGAAAGCGAAGATGACATAGTTGAAGTCGCAGCAGCGGCAGCCCTCTCCTCACTAAAACTACACTCACTAAACTTATCAGGTACGAAGAGTAGGCTATCCCTGCGTTCCTCTTGTAGCTTCTTCAATTCCTCTTGAAACGTGTTGTCGTGCACGTGAATCAAATTACCCTCGCTTCCGAACTTCTTTTGATTATCCACACTTTTCAGATAGCGAACTCTCTGATTCGCCTTACTATAATCTAAACTCGGTAAAGTCTCGGAATCCGATTCTGAATAGTCTATATGCGTTAGTACCATCAGATCTGCGACCGAACGCGATTTTTGCCTGACTTTCTCTGTGTACGCGCCTCTTTCGATCTTCTTCCTCCAATTTTCGTCTTCCGTTTCACTTTCACTGCTCGTAAATTGACCGCCAACTGTAACATTGGCTTTACCGAATTCCAGACTCGAACTAATATTTTGCATTGCAATTGCGTTATCTAGATCTGTTATAGCTTCCGATAAACCGCGTACAAAGGACATATCACTAACATCGCTAGCTACATTTTCTAGCCAAGATTCCATCTGATCGAACTGCCGAGTGTCTAGCAAGTTATCCAAGGAACCATGAAGGTTATTCATGCTGGCGGATTTTTGTGCACGATCCTGCTTTTCTCGACTTTGATTTTGTTGTAACTGCTCCAGGACATCGGAATCTCTTGCGAGAGGTGAATTCGGTTTAAGAGCGTTCCACCTCATATCGAACTCCTCTAAAGATATTGGTTCACCTTCGTGTGGAATATCCGAGTTTAAATCAAGAGATATTTTAGTGTTTTCATATACATGCATCAGGTCTGTCACCATTAATTCTATTTGAGACACCGTTATTCTAGATTCTGTGCTATACCAACACGATTGCATTATTTTATACCTGCAAAATAAAATTTCATTGAAATATTGTTTTTGTCAATAGTTTCTCATACACTTACATATAATCAGTGTAGATGAGACGGTATGTAGGTCTCGTTAAACGAATCTTAGCAGTGCCCAGCACATGCGATATCACTTCATCATCAGTAAGGTCTGAGTAAGGTTGTTCGCCCCATTCCAGCATCTCCCACATGGTTACCCCAAGAGCCCAAATGTTAGATTCAACCGTAGTTGGCGTCGTTTGAATTGTGGTGCTTGTGTACGCTATGATTTCAGGAGCACACCATCGTAATGGAACTCCGGGAGAACCCTGATAGTAGTCTTCCGGATAGTATGACGCACTTAAGCCATAGTCACCTAATTTTAGTGAGAGATCTTCTGATACTTGACAGTTGCGCGCAGCAAGATCACTGTAATCATTTAATCATTTTACTCCGTTTTGTAAATAAGAAATTGGTGAATTAAATAAAGTTTTAAAATAAAATAAAAACTTACGGATGAGTTAGCTTTTGGTCGTGTAAAAATTTGAGGGCTAATGTCAGTTGATAACACCATCTAAGAGGCATTTCTTCTGCTACTAACTTATCCTGAGAGGATTTGCACATTCTTAAATACTTTTTTAAATCGCCCTGTGAAATAAAATTCACAATTTCATAGTTTAGAATAATTGCTTAGAGTTAATTAGATATGATAGCTTATTCGAGCAGAAATAACAAACAAGTCAAAGCACGTCCAATTGGTCAAAAAATCGTTTCAGAACTAGTCTTATATAAATATATTGCTTATGACCGATTTGTTGTTTTTAAAAAGATGTTTTTTTTTTTTAAATCAAACTGAACGGCTGAAAATTTTGACAAGTGTTTAAATCCAAAGGAGATATTGGTTTTAATGTATGTTTTGATTTATGTTATAATTAACTTTCGCTCTAAATATCAATGCAAAATGAGTCTCATAAAACTGTAACGCGCTTGTAATGAATTAAATAAGAGGAATAAATACCTGCGGGCAATATTCTTGTAAAAGTAATAACGGTACGGTATCCAAACTACGTCCTAAAATTCTAAGTATATGTGGATGATATCCGCACTTATATATTGCAGCATCGTTCAAAAAAAGCAACCTTTCACGGCTAGTTGCACTAGCTTCCAGGATTCTGACAACGACTGGCGTCCATTCTGAATCACTTGGATCTTCGCTTATGTTTTGAGCGGTTCCCTCCACCACCTTATGAGAGAATAATCATGATAACAAAGTGTAAATCGAAATATGTAACTCATACCCTTCCAAACCAACCCTTGCCTAGTTCCCTGATGTATTTTAGTTTCGTACGTGGAAAATCTTTCTCTGATCCATCTGAAAAATATTAATAAGTTCCTAATTGGTGCGATTTTAATACTGAACAAAACTGACCGAACCATAGTGAAGCATCAATATCGCCGTCCTTATATTCCTCCTGGCTACAGCTCTGAAAGAAGAAAAGTAATATTTAAATACAGTAAGGTTATAAATACGGACCTCAGTAAGGCATAGAATAAAAAGAAAGGCATAAACACTTATGAGGTATATTATTTAAGAGCTTGCTTACTACAATTCGCTGGTTCGCGAGGAACACGTTATTATTGTGATGGGGCGGAGATATCGGGGTGAATATCGTAAATTCGCTGCTACTATTTGCGATGGGGTTGACGTGGCCATGATCCTGGTTACTACCGATGATTGTGGTCGACGATGCCACGGCACTGTCGCGGAATTCCTTTTCAATATAACAATATAACATTAGTCGGCAAAATTGCCTTAATGTGCGTTTCAAATGAGAAGCCCTTGCCAAAAAAAAATGAGGATTAATTCTTTAGACTTAGGAACAAATTTTCTCCAAGTAAGAAACAATTGATATACAACTCTGAAAAGTTAAATGTCAATATGAATAATCATCCGCGATAATAAAATTTGTCCCTTAAGGTCAATAGAAAAAGCATGCTGATTTGTAGGAAAAGTGAAATGTTAAGATCAAATGAGGAACAAGTGATACCATTGTTAATAATTTAACGACCACCTCTATTTTAATTTAAAAGGAAATAGAATAAAAAGCTTTGGCTTTCCTAAAAAGTTATTGTAAATTATAAACATCCAATACAAATCCCGTTTCTTCATATTTTTTGTCTTGAAGAATAATCAATACACATGGTGTTTATCAATTTTATTTCAATATAATTAGATATTCGCATTTTCATTATATACATTGCTTATATGTTGTTGTAGACTTCCGCGGTCGTTTTATTTTAAAGAATGTGTGTTTCCGCGTCGTAATTGCATGAGAATGTCGAAGTTTCGCTCTCAATTGCATGGAGCTTCTGGGCTGCTGCATATTGCGTCGCTGCTGTACGAAGAATGGCATTCTCATGCAATTACGACGCGGTTTCAACACGGAAACCCAAATTCAACCCAAAAGTCTTTGTTTCTTGCTTAAAAAGGACCTTTTCAAGATATTTGATGTATTGGCAACATTTGCATCGACTATTTTACTTTTGAATCTGAAAACCCTTAAAAACCGGGTAAAATATACACGAGGTATATAAGAGAAGGCACAAAAGTAATTCATCCGGTCTCTAAACAGTCATAAGGTTCGAACCGAACATCTTCGGATTCCTACTTTCTAATCACATCGGAAGAATAGTGATTTTCTCAAGACACAAACATTTGTGTATTTTTTAAACTTCGCTTTAACAAATTTGGTTCTCTAGGAAAATCTTTAAATATTAGGCGATGCATGCGCAGATGGTACGCTATCGTTTCCTTTTGTATGCATTAAATTGCAAAAGAAAGAGCGATGAGAAAACCAGGAAAATTTGCAACGATTGTGCAAAACATATTTACAATATTCACTCCACGTTTTTGTGTTGATTGTAGCAAATAATGATTTTTTTCATGTATTCAAGATTGTTCTCCTTTTGTGTCTATTGGAAATATGTGGCAACATTTATCTTGTAAATTCACCCGTTTTGATAATATAATTCCTCTAGTTAACAGTAATGTAAAACTAATTTATTATATACTTGTTTTGATGCCTGTAATCAATAGAATACAATTAGATTTGAACTGATTTAGAAATAAAAAAAACGCTGAATCTGGTTTATTTTCTTTGTATATATTTCCCGTAGATTTAAACTTCAAACTTATATCAAAATCGTTATATCATACTTATAAGTAACAATAATCTATACGGTAAATTGTTTAAATAATTTCTACTGTAAATAACACGTAACGCCAACCTACTTAAATGTCTCTTCTATTGAAAACCTAGCAATAGTTGGATCTCAACCACAGTTCTGAAATGCTCAGAACTGCGGGTTCAAATAAACTTATAGAAACATTTTAGTGCGTTGCATAACAAAACTTTTGAGAAAGATTAATTAATCTATATTCAGAATTCTTATTGCGTCCATTTTAGAGAAAAAGCTGATATAAAAGTATTAATAATAAATGGGTCTAGGGATCGATGTTATAGTCCAGCTGAAATGTTTTTTTTTTTATGTTACAATAGGCAGCGGTTATTAAATCCGTAAAAAAACTTTGTATTGAGGAAAAGAAGTGATAATGGTAACCTTTTCCTCAATATGAATCCTTCACACAGAGACCATGGATTATTTAAACTTTATTGTATGACGACACGACACTCTTAACATGCCAGGGTCTCGCGAAAGAAAAAAATTCATCCATACAAAATTTAGTTATTGCGAAAAATAAGCAAAAATTACGCATTGTATTTTGTCAAAACTTTTAACATTTCAATTTTTCTGCCTTTTTACTCGTTTACATTAAGAAATACCTCTATTAATGATAAATAGTAAAAATGTCCAGTAATAAGTAATTACATTTATAAAACTAAGTCCAATCAATCATCTTTCTCAAATATACTCTTCAGTACTAAACATTTTTATCTGGCTGCGTAGAGAATCGGATATTGTCATTTAAAGAATCATGTCGGCCTTGCGTATCAAAAGAAAGGGAAAAACAAATGAAGTTCACTGTTTACGTACTAATAATTTACATAAATATATATTTATGTAAATGCTAATATTAGCTGGATTAAATTTTCATAGCTGCCTTTAATCTTCATAGAAACTATGTTTTGCCTTGTAAACATATATCTGTACAATTGTTTCGAAAGTATACCATTCAAATACCGTGAATACAAGAATAATAAAAGATTTTACTTACAATGAAGTGGCATAAATTTACGAAGTCAACTTTTTACGCAGTTTAAATTTATTATCAAAACAAAGCAAATCCAACGGTAAAAGTACCGTTTCTTAACATCTCTTGTACTTTCTCAAAATGATTCTTGATATTTAAGCTTCTGTCCAAATAAATTATTCCGTTAATGTTTAGCAATAAGGAAGCAACGCTTAATTATTACTGATAATAATAATCCTCTTGCAATGGGTTTGTGTATCGGTATGGTGTACTGCAGTGTAAATGTCAAGACGCAAAGTCCAATTTAAATTTAAAATGTGTTTGTGAGGTGCCCTATTTACTTACAATTAGTTAATTAATTTGTTCGGTACCTACATAAAACATAATTAGCGATTAGTTAAAATGGTGATTATTTATCAATTTTTTATTTATTTATAAAACATTGAGGATTCTAACGATACGTATAGGAATGCCTTATTTTACAAGAAATCACGATATCCCAATTGATAACAGGGTCAGTACAAAGTGAATCCGATACACATGAAATAAAAATAGGAAGTCAGGGCTAATTAGCGCTAATACTGCGCTCATATACAAAATATTCCTAAAACACGATTGATGTCACAATGATATCGAGCTTTTTTTGTTTTCATATCTAACCTGACTGGTAACGAATCCCGTGAAATCGATAGCCTTAGAGCCAACAGAGATAGAGTTGATAGGTTGCCAAGAGCAAAATGCACAATTTTGTCTGCGTACCAAAATTTCCCAGACAGTATATTTATAAACAAAAAATGCCCACCTACGTTTAAAATAAAAACGGCACTTTCTTTTTCGATCATTTCCTCTACGAGAGATTGCTCATAAAAAATGCTTGTTTTATATAATTTTTTTTCTGATTAATATATTAGCATCACGTTTGGCTGTCTAGAGTAGCAGTATAAAAGTTGTAAGTTTGAATATACGTGAAGTGGAAGCAAATCGTCGTTGTTAATGAAATAGGTCGTATGTCATAAATGCAACTTTCAGAAAACAATGTGTTACCTTAACAAAAACCGTCACGTGAAATTTGAAAGACCAATTTAATCTAGAACAATGGTAATTTTTTTCAGTGCCCAATTGCCCGATTTCGGGGTGTAAAGTACCCTAAACGCAATTCAACTCGCTATTTGGGTTAAGATTTCTGAAACTATCGGGAGCCCTAAGCTTGACTTTTTTCCATGAGCCCTCTAGGGGTCCCCCCGCTTTGAGAATCGCTGCTATAAAGTACATTGGTTTATAAATAAATGAAAATGTAACTGTTGCAGTGTTAATAGTTGATGACTTGGATCGTTACGAATAGTATTAAATAATGACAGCCCTACCATCGCTAACGCATAAAAGACTGCAAAAGAAAAGCAACACTATGATCTTTGCAATAAATGCAACCTCACTATTGCGTATTATTAATCTTTCTTTCTTCATATGTATACTTTTACATATAACAAAATATTTATACTTATAAATATTTTGTTTATTTATGTTTTGTCTAAAAGGCTGCATCAACTTGGTCTTTGCAGCAGATCTAAAAAACTGGGATTTAAAAGTAAATAAATTAACTGCTGGGTTGTGATATACATAATCATAAATTGTTGCCAAATATTATTTACTTTAATACTTCAATATCCAGTAAAATAATACATCAGCCCATCTAACAATTTATGGGTTTATAATAAATTTGCATTTTTTCTAGCTTATGCAGGGAATATATTACTCCTACTAAAAGAGGCAACCTAAACGTATTCATCAGCAATATCCCTGTTAATATTTTATGTACATGTTTATATGCTTTCTATTTATTTTTGATTTATATCGCTTTCACTTACGGTTCATAAACTAAATATGATTATATCCCCCCACAAACAAACGATGTTCTACTACATCTGCGTAAATATAAACAATGTGTCGATTAAACAACTAACACGGTAAGGTAAGAAACAAGGCAAACGTGCTAAAATATTACCTGCTTTTTCTCATCCTATTAGGCGATCGAAGAATGCATGAGCAAAAATAAAAATATTAGTCATCATCGTGTCCCATATTGCAATGGTTAGACAGAACAAATGAACAATAACTAGGGAATTTTATCAATAATTTTTTTAACGCTTACTTACGTTACGTGCAATCATTATTTTCATATATTATCTAATCACTTGACGTAATACGTACAACATTCTCATGCAACTAAGTTTCAATATGTAATAAAACAAAGAAAGACTACTAAATAAGAATAGCTAAACTACCTGTAAATAATTTGTAATATATATGTAGGTTGATTCAAATTAAGTAAGCGCCGTTCCTATTGCGGTTATTATTAATGATAAATATAAACAGGGGTTCATTGTGGCTTCGGGGCTGCATTACAACGCTTCGATTCGCTTGTGTATTTCCGTTGCATATCGTGTACATTACACTAGGAAATCGAAGCGATGTAATTGACCTCCGATTTACATCACCAATTAGTAAAGTAGTGGTCGATTAACAAAAAATAACTGAAAAGTGCATTGTTAAAAAAAAATTAATGTTCTATCTTCTTTTTAATGGAACGCCCCGTGTAATTTTTAAAATTTGGGAAGGTAATTTAATTTGTGATAATAAAGTATCATTCTAAAAGGAGCAATAAACAATATGAAAAATATAGTGTATTAACTCCGTAAACTCTAAACCAAAACAAATACAATAAATATATATAAGGTA
This sequence comes from Marronus borbonicus, assembly GCA_902655005.2. Classification (NCBI taxonomy): domain Eukaryota; kingdom Metazoa; phylum Arthropoda; class Insecta; order Coleoptera; family Scarabaeidae; genus Marronus; species Marronus borbonicus. Next base: position 6,058,557 of record LR737385.1, on the reverse strand, counting down.
AGTATCAAAATTGGATATAAAAACAACTCAACAACTATGACAAACGACATAAGCTTCTACAATCACACTTTCACTAGTTCGCCGATGATATGTTTCAAAATTAGATAAATTAATACAAATTATTATTTTTTTAGTGTTCGTTACGCACAGTGTCACACAACGAAAGAATTTATTTTGTTATCTGGTTGTAATGCTATCGATGTCTTTAATTAAATTAAAGTTGCGTTTATTTTTGAATAAATATACCAGCCAAAGTCAAAATTCAAAACTGTTTGAACAAATCCTCACAATGATGAAATGTTGATAGTCTAATGATTCCAATTCTGAGCAATAAATACCCGACCAGTCACCCTAGACAGACCCAACAAACATTTTCCGTACGTTAATGTACATTGACAGAAAAAATTGATTAAGTCAACCAACAATTCATTGACTCAACAACTTAAAATGACACCATCATGGTTGGTTGAACCTTTTGAGTTCGATCAACTTTAAAATGATTCTTGAACCAACCTAAATCAGAGTGTAGAAAGTAAAGAGAAATGCAAGAATCAAAAATGGACACTTGAGCATAAAGAAAGAATTATTTTTGAAAACGAAAAGTAATAGGCACAAACGCCAATTGTGCAAATCTGCAAGTGTGTGTTAAATAGAGAAGGATGTCTTTATGGAACTCTATTTGTATCTGCTGTGTGAAAAGAATTTTGTGATTAATCTAAAAGTAATATGTATTGGAGCTCAACCAACACAAACATCGGTTTGATTTAATAAAAATAATTGAACCAAAGCTAGTGTGTTCTGACAAGTTGCAAGGTAAGTTGGATATATGAACATATTTTTAGTTGAATGATTACATAAATGTGCAGCACTGTTGGATGAACCAATTCCTTTCTCTCAATGTAGAACCCACCAACGTATGATAAACTGAAATTAATTGGTCTCAAAATATTACACGTTTTAAATTCCCAAATAAATTGCAAATTGCGGGTAACTTAGTAACTAAACTAACTATCTTTACGCAATACTTGAGAACTAACAGGTCACGATCACCTGTACATTAGCACAAGTTTTCCACCTATTGTACAAATTATTCGGGTTCTATTTGATTTCAACGACAACATATTTGCATTACATCAATTGCTGATCAAATTCAATCTTGATTGGGCACTCCAACTGCGAATCTTCCTCCTTTTTATCAAAAATAAGAAATTTGCATTTGAAATAACAGGACTTATGGTAAGTCGTTAGAATGTGAAATATGTCGATTTTCTTTATATTTGAGAGTAATACTATTTTCGAAAGTGGCGAAATAATTTAGTAACGCATCAGTTTAAGTACAGTATACTTTTCTTAAGACAACAAGCAGAAATATTTTAAAAAATTGCTATTTCAAAAAAAAAACTCGTGTTTGCACTTGCTTATGGAACACCATGTATAGTGTTTTTATACGTTATTGGTAAGAGACCCAATGACTAATATCGAATAAGAGATTTTCATTAATATAATTTGGCTTCCCTCGGTTTCCAAATTTTCAAGATATTTTTATGTTACATCCGTCAATCTTGCATCCGTTAAATCATCGATCAAAGGTACGTGATATAATCGTATTTGTACTTAAAAGTGCACACGATGCATTCTACTTGAAGTAAGCAACTTCATATTTGGTTTTGGTAATTAAAAGTGCCCTGAAGTTGAAAACATTTGAAAAAATAGAAACTTTATCCATAACATTGTCCACCACTTTCGGTGGTACGCCTAACAAAACAATTCACGAAATTTACAATAATTAGACAATGTTTCTTAATTAGTTTATTTTTGATATATACTTGTATTTGTTTTAGTTTAGAATATTAACGGCCTGTAATATAAGCATAGAATTCAACGCCAGTATACTTTTATTTTATTTAACTTACTTTGTTTTGTTAGATGCTTATAGCAAAAGTACGCACTTAATTTGAATCATATTGTATCCTCAGAAATGCTAACATACTGTGAAGTTACAGGATTCCACCAATACAACATGTTAAATAAAATTGAATTTTATTGTTTTAGGAATCAACGACCTGATTTTTATTTCGTAATAGTTTTTACTACATGCATGAAGTAAGTTCCACATCATTTACTTAATTACTGAATTTTAATTATTGTTATTAAAACAAGTAATAGAGCATTTCTCTTAATGAACTGCAAAAACCAATGGGAAAGAATGTCATTAATTATTTAATTAGTCGCGTCAAAAATACTGCCATACTGTTATTTTTCAAAAAAAGCAGACCTAGTTATAGAAAGAATTCAAGTTTACAAGTGCCTATAGGTTTAATTGATTTTTTAGTTTATTAATGTTATCAATTATTAGTCATTACATTAGACATATTTTTTAGATTTGTATATACCAGGCGAGTTACAAGTATGGAAACACCTGTTTTATTATTATTATACAATTTATAAAAAGAATTAAACAAAAGTTGTCAAGAACTAGACGTAAATTAGAAGACGTAAATGATTTTATTTTCGCTCAACTGTTTGTTGGCTACAACGTCTCCCGATTTTTTTTTAATATGAGCGTATTAATTATCTTCAATGGTTTAATAGAATCTAAAGTTCTCTTTATGGTAACATAAAAATATGATGGGGTTACATAATAATTTCTTCGAGAAGTTTTAAACGGCATTTTCTTAACTTCGAGATTTGAATGCAACATTTTTTGTAAAAAGGAAAAGGGAAAAAAAGGGATATATTCTAAAGAAGACAAATATATTGTTGCCGAAACGTAAATTTAATTTTTTGCCTTAACCCATTAACAAGTCGCTACCACCAAGAAAATAAAGTTCAGAAACATTTTAGGAAGCCACAGCCGTATCATTTCAGTTCACAGTTACTTAAGAATTTCTGGAATTTAGGATTATAAATATTGCTACGTTAAGTAATATGAAATGCATGCACATGTAGAAATCGATCCAATTTATATTACCGGAGAATAAGCTATCTCAAAATACCAGTATCACTTCTTATGTAATGTAGATATTTTTAGATGTTTAGCAACATATGAGCACCCTAAATACAAAACCTTATCTTTGTAAAAAATCGAAAATTTACGTCTTCTATTCCTTATGCGTGATAGATGTAATAATTTTGTCGAATGCAAATCTCGTCATTTATTAAGATGTTTAGGTTTAAGAATCAGCTTTAAACGCACAACTTACCATTACAGAATTGACTGTATTGAGTGATGAGCAAGATAGGGGAAATGATTACATTTTCAAACCACTAGACAGACTTGTGTTCTCACGACTCGCGGGGAAACTGGTAAACAACACGGACCCTTTTACATGGGACAAATAAATGCAGGTGTATTTAGTATCCCCAAAAATGTTGTCTTGCTGTTTCACTGCACGTATTGTTAGAAATATAGTGAAAAATACTGATACACCTGAGGAAAAATAGGGAGGAAACAGAGGAAAAAAAAAGCAAAAACGACAAGAAAAATTCAATTTAAATTTTACTTTATAATCTATATTCTAAAAGGAATCCTCAGACTTGGTTATTTTAGAAATCATGTTAGTTGAAGGTATAACTTTCAACGCACCTTTAAGTAAGCCTTTAAGTTAAAGAACAGCTACGTAAAATAATGATTAAAGAGGAGAATGTAAACAATATGGTCAAATAAAGACTACATTAAGAAGCCAGAGTATTTTATGATTTGCTAAAAAACAAGTTGAAACCGCTGAAGTATTTTCCTTTGATTGCTTGAAAAATTTGTCCCTTCCAAGATTACCTGGCCGATCCCCATTTTTTTCTCAACAAACAAATTTCTTCAATCTTACTATCGTATGAAGCAATTCCAAAACAAACTCCTCAAAATGTTCGATCCTATGTTTGGCCAAAAAATCAGTTCCTAAACCATTCAAACGTAATTACTTCTGCTGCTTATAATACACTAATAAGCTACCATACCAATCTACAAAAGTTATATAAAAGATCAGATTTCTTTGCCGATGAGTGTGGGAGCCAAATAGAAATTCCACTATTATACTCATGTTAGCATATTGGTTTTTAAATTAAATACACGCTTACGTCGGAAGTTTGGAAGTCGTATTTCCAATTATAGGACACCTATTTCTATCTCTTGGCTCAGTCTTTTAGTTGACGGAAAAGAGGATAAAAAAGTAAAGTTAACAATAAATTGAGTATGACGAAATAATAGGTAAAACTGTTCTACACTTTTACGACTTGGTCAACAGTGCAATACTTTTGACTGGAAAACCCAATCGTATAAACTAGAATCTACAAGAAAATAACAAGAGCGTTATCGTATAGGGAGAGGTTTTCTACAGGGCGAACTTGAGATTTCTTAAAATAATAGCAAAAAAAGGAAACAAAATTATTGACTTCAAAGTTGGCGAAAGTGAAACCAGAGAAGAAGAGGAGCATGAAGAAGTGATTGAAAATGAAGAATGGCATTATTTCTAATGACTCAGTTTAGTATCCATTTAATTTTTCATGCTACCTACCCTATCTTTATTAAAAAATATCCTGATTTGCAGTTGCAGAACTTGGTAAAATCAACTCTTAAATCAAAAATCAGTAAATGTATTTCTTAAATAGCGATTTGCTCAACTAGAACAACATTTTTAGGTTAAACAGAGATATTAAACTATTTATAATGCAATTTCTCCTCAATTCAACATCTTTAACACTAACATATGGCTCAAAAAAATTTATGCGGTTATCTCAAAGGTATCTTCTTGGTAAATGCAGATTTTTACATTTAACAGGCTCATATATTCATTATCGTATAGCTTTTGTTTCCAAGCAATTCAAATCATGCGGTAATATCTAATCTAATTAGAGTTATTAGCATTAGTTAAGAAAAAACTAACGAAGTATGCCTCTTCTCGAATACTCGACCATAGAATGCAAATAGTATTTTCAGATGTTATAAGTGATCGTATGTAATTTGTAAAGTTTATAAAATACCATATTACAACACGTGTAAGCTGATTAGTTTTTAGTAACTACGCGTGTTATGCTGATGTTACTCGTAGCTCCTGGGTACCCCTTATACTTATTTTTAAAATTAAATTATCAACGTAACCGGCTAACGAAAATATGATACGAAAATATCACACATGTTTATATTACACTGCATGGAAGTGTATGTAACATTCAAGCTAGCGACAGTGATCACCGCTTGGCGCCTACCCTCCACATGTGTTAAAAATATTCAGTGGCCCGATTTCATAAACCGGGCAATTAGGTCATAATATCCTGACATAATAATATGGGATTCAAACATCATGAAATGATACATGACGGTATATAAAATATAAGCTAAATGTTGAAGCTCGTAACATGCGCATAACGTAAATTCTTCTTTAATCAAAAATGGAATGAAAGTTCATTCAAATTCTCATTTTAATAAAAAATGAACATACAGCGTGTCCATCTACTGCATGGGCGGAAAATAATTCCTTTCCTGACTGATTTAAAGGAAAAATATTCGGAGATAAATATTACATAATATAAAATTACACTCAAATATAGGAGAGTTGCCAAACTCGTACCACTTAACAAAACTAATAGGGTTTTTTTTTCAAAAACTAGTACTAACTTATAAAATGTTATACAGTTTATAATTTTACCAAATTCAATACATTTTTAAAACAATTGTCGCATTTGTACTTATGTATGTATGTTATAAAGCTGGCATTCCGCACGTCACGCCAGGATTGTAGTAAGTATGTGTATCTACAAACATACCCGACGGGAGAAGGGAATACTTGAATTAGTTAGCGGATCGGGCTCTTTATCCGGTAAGTGAAGCGGTAAATTATCATAAAATGAAATGTTAATAACAAGCCATTTTTCTTATTTTTGTCTTGCACTTGTCTTCTGCAATCGTATTTACGTATATAAATATTTATAAGCGTGAATGTGGTACGACTGGTGCGATATTCGCAACTCTCCCCTATGCAGTGTTTCCTCAACGCATGATATGTGTTTAATTTTTTTAATGAAACACTTGCATATTATTACGTTTTTTCTAATTACCAATAATAATACTTATTTAGCTTGAAGTATTAAAAAAATGAAAAACAAAAGTACGTTAAAGAAGGTGAGGTTCAGACGGACAGCAATTCACAGGTATTGCCCCCTGCTTAATTAAACAGAAATTATTTAATTAAAGTGCTTATTCTTAAAATCTCAAGATAAGCTTGAAAACTAATTAACCTAAATTATGCAATGGCTTAAAAAACACACATGTGCAAATCGAAACATATAAATGTAAAATAATAAAAACGCAAAAGTGGATCATATCTCCTACTGAGTTTCAAAAAAACACGCGGATTGCGCGTTGAAAAGCATAGACAGATGTCCTTCGTAAAGAGAAGTTCTTACATCTAATATTAATGTTGTGTATATCCGTCCTAAAGTTAATTCTATTATAAAGATACGGTCGCAATTTCAAAGTAATTATTGGAGTACTCTACTATTTCCCATGTTTAGCCAATTCAAACTTTGCAGCAGACATGAAACATGATCACATTTTTTAAACCAAGCACAAATCGTAAACCGGTATTCTGCACTTTTTATATACCCGAATCCAAACACAAGTTATACAATGGTACGCAATCATCGTTTGTTACCAAATAAAGTAGCTAGGGTCTTAGTGGGATTTGGAGTCAAAGAAATAAAATAACGTGTATCAAACGCCCATTTCATAGAAACTAGTCGATATAAAAAATTTTTAGATGTATTGCCGGAAACTCAATACCCAAAGATAAGATATCGGCTGTTAAAAAACAGCGGAATTTCCAATGCAATCTCGGGATATCTCAAATTATCTCAATTATCTCTAAAAATTAAAGATAGAAAGTTGACATGAATTGAAGAGAGGCGTTCGAAAATTTAATAAACAGGATGTTCCATTTAAAAATTAAATCTGTATTGTGAATACTTGAACATAATTATGTTGTGCAGCACCTGTCCGAATATTTTTTTATTTGAACTGTTTCTTTAAAAAATCTCCGCCCACACAATAGGTGGAGCATGCTGTATACTGTCTATTTCCTAAAAAACACCAAATCATTCATGTTCTCGTGAATTATAAGGAACCTTAGACACCCCTGTAAAACCGTTTTTTTTTAACCGAAAATACCTCCAAAATCATAAAAAAATATATTTTTAGCCAGTCTGAGGTCATGTACTGTTAATTACAGTATATGACTATACACGACAAAAATGTTATCTTTGTTTGGCGATTTTGTCACACCATTGACTCACCCTGTACTCAAACGTAGAATAATAGCACCTAAAACACTCGCTATCATGTTTGGTTTCGTGTGATGTAAGCGTACATATTTGGGAATAAATTGTGCTTAGTAAAGTGCTTTAATGTAGCAATGCGAGTAAGAGTGCAAAATAAACTCAAGACTTTCTGAACAGCGTATATAAACAGCAAACAGGGCTATTACCATCATTTTTTGGCATTGAAACATGTGAAATAAATAAAAAAGCTTAAAGATACTGCAACTCTGAATACAGCGAAAAATATTTTAAGGGGAAAATACATCAGATGGTTATAGGAACGGAAAACAAATAACCGCCAATAAACGTTAAAATTGCAATGATTAGAGGAACCACTACGTATTTTTGTATTCTTTTTTTGCGTGATAAATTTAACTTACCAGGTAAAATTTCATCACACAATAATTTGATAAAAATGTTTAAGGGTCTCCCTATTGATTACATCTAGACATTATAAAACTTGACTTTAACTAGTATGAGAAAATAGGAATACTTCTCTTATATACTAACTCCGTTTGTTCTACACTTTATAATTCTTTGTATGTCTCTACGTAAATGAGTAAAAGAAGGAATGCATGTGAGAGTAATGGTACGTATTAACCGATACATTAAGACACCCATTTTCCAAGATTGTTTGCATCTCCTATCTAAACAATGTAAAAATCTATCGGTTCCACCGGTATCGTTCAGGACGAAATATGGCTTACAGCGTCCGTATTTTATGACCCTAGAACGAAATATATCGGATATAAAAGCAGTCACGTGCCACTAACGAAGAGTTTTTGTTTACAATATTAACGCTAGAAACGTTGGAAATCGTTTGAATGTAATTCCTAAATGTAAGACTCGCTTAGACTGCAAGTAGCTACTTGAGCTCATTTTGAATCACTAGTTTAAAAACATCAATATCAGTATATTTTGTTTACTGTTATCACGATAACCAAACAATAATGATACCACCATTTGGACGCAATATCCAAACGCAAAACTCGCGTCCAACTGTAAATATATAAATAGATATAAATTTTCCTGTACGGTGAATACAGAAAAATATATGATGCTGTTTAAAAGAATTACGTTTCTGATGTTTGAATTCTGGTGTTCAATGCTGTATTTCGAAGACTTAATACAATTTTTAGATAATGTATTTGTATTTGATTTTTTTTTGAAGAAACTAGATGTACCTAAATTTGGGTGATTGATAAATATCTGAAAATCTGTTAGAAATAGACATATGAAATCCGTATTATGCTCCATATTTCATCAGAAAAATGTGGCTTCCTACTATTTACACAAATGGCACAATTTAACAATTCCCTGTATCGGTTACAAAGGCGAACAAGTCACTAATTCCACTGTATTTGGTAATCTCTGTTCTATATACTTACGTAACGGTTCAATCTTCTCGGGAATATCGAAATAATGTGGAAATAACATATTATTTTCAATGCGATCTATAATTTACATTTCTTATTGCTAAAGCTCATGGCAAAGGTTCATATATTTTGCAATGAAATTTCGTTTTAGCTATTTTTATTTTTGCCACATAACTATTACTTTTATTTAATTTTGTACTACTTCAAATGCTCTACACTTTTCTTTATTGCTTAAACTCTTCTTTAGTACTTACAACGTTTAATGCTCACTGCAAAATTAATAAATCACTTTTAAGTGCATTATTTTAAGTTATACAACCATAAACTTTTTTATAACTTATCGTACGTATTAAAACCGGTTAGACAAACAGTAAAAATATGTATAAACCATAGCCATAGGCAGGTTATTTTTTACAATTTAAACATAAACTCCTAATAAGTCAATATAAAAAAATGTAAAAAAAAAACCTGGAGGATAAATATCTAAAATCTATGCCCACAATTCTATTGTACAGTAGCACAGTAACACCGTACACTTTATTGCTAAATAAAGCTACCGTTAACTGGTCTAGTTCTTTCGAATTAAAGATGCATTAGTTCCAGGTAAAATCCGAGACAAAGCAAATAAATTATGAGGCATAAAAATCCAACATACATTGGAAGTAAAAGCCGTACGTAACAAATCTAATAAAAATTGTTATCGAATCATTCCCAAATAATAACATTTTTTTAGACTATCAAACAATAACTTAATAAATGGGAAAATAAAGCTTTTGAGGGCAGTGGCCTATTTTCTTGAATTACTATAATATATTGAGTATAACGTTTCATTGGGCAAAAGCCATCTTCTTCAAGAGAAAAAAGTTTTCTAGGTTCCCAATACTTGTCAATAGTTTAATTATTTTAATTAATTTAATTTTTGTTTCTAGTTTAAGCTTTTTTAAAAGCTAGGTTAAAAGGTATATGTACAAACACGAATATTTTAAAAACGTATGGTATAAAAGTGCAAACATGGAGGCCAACAATAGTCCTTTATAGTAACACCAGGTCTGTCAACTATAAAGGAGTGGGATAACAGTTGTTTTTGTTTATTTAATTTTTTTTATTTTTGATATCTGCCTGTAAGTCTTTTAGGCTAATATGTAAAATTTTAAATGTCTAATTAAAAATGCGAGGAATATGTTTTTGAATTTGGACAATTTTAAGAAAACATCTAGCTTTGTAATTTGCTTCTTTATTTAGAATCTTTCTATTTTCAAAATTAAATTTATGACCTGTATCTATGTGTTTTTTAAGAGCAGTGATATTGTGAATTTCAATATAGTTTTCGAAGATGTCATTGCCCCTTATTACTTTGCATTATTCTACATTTTTCAATATAATTGACGCAAGTGATTGTTTGTATTTAAGTTAACGTTAAAATGAAAATATGTGGAGGGATAAAATGCAGTGAAAAAATAAACTGTTACAAAATTAGATCTAGAGAGATTATATTTTATTAGTATATTACGACATTTATTTTACCGAAAGGGATAAAACCTGATAAGATTAATCTTAGAAAATTATGCGAATGTCTACAGCTATTATACTGTATTTTAGTAAAGTACATGCTAATCAACCAATCATTTATAATATATTTTGAAACAAAATGTGACAAACTGCCAGAAATTCCCACAAATCTACTACAAATTGTGCTGGTGTGGCCTAGAAAGTTTTAAGTTAGTGTTGGATGCTATTGATATTTTTTATTATCGAAAGTCGGACCAACTATCGATAGTATTGATAGTACCGTGGTTACTATTGATAGTTTCCTATAGTGCTATCGATAATCCCCGTACCGATAGTAATATCAATATCCCAATTGTAAATGTAATGTCTAACTGCATGGTATTTATTGCCCATGTTGTTTGCTTCATGTAGTTGTACCTGCAACCTGCATATATAGGAACATTACGTGGGATCTCCAACAGATAGGTATTATATATGTAATATGTTTTAGCCTACTTACAATTAGAATAAAATACCTGTTAGTCATTTCTGTGCATTTACATTTCTGTAATCTGCTCATTACGTCACAGTTTTTTTAATGTTTAATATCAATTTTTACAGATGAATATTCATTAGTTATGCAGTCAGATTTTTTATTAAAAAAGTGCTAATACATTTCGCTATTTTCCAACTAGAAAAGTAATCATAGTGTGCTTTGAAAATGTAGATAAAATGGTGTTTGAAAGTAGACTTTTGATCCACTATGTA
>LR737385.1:6009758-6047217 GCA_902655005.2 Marronus borbonicus | reverse complement strand
GTATTAGAAAAAAATTTCTTTAATTTTAATGCAAAGTGTAGGTTTTACAGGGGTGCCTCCATTTCAAATGGGTCACACTGTATATCTAAAAGAAAAACGATAACTGAGTCATTAGTGCTTTATTTAACAGTCTTAATTTTTATGGATAGCTTTCAGCTGGCCTGAGGATAAACAGTGCATAGCTCGAAACCGTTAGCTTTAATGAATTTTGTGAGATTTGGACTATTTATTTCTAGTTAATAATTAACAAATTACAGAAATATTGATTTTCTCTGTGATCTCACAGACCACTGTTTTCTGTTTTTTTTTTTCGTCCGTATGTTACTAGCTGTTCGATGAGATTCGACCATTAAGGTTCCTAACTAATGACAAATTAAAACATTCTTTTTATTCACTTAAGTTCATAAACATAAAATAAATCTATTTAGAACTGTACAAAATACTAAGGGTAGTCGCGTGGGAAAAATCGTTTCTATCGCTTTCGAAGCAATTCAAAATAGCCGCACGCGATTTCGCCAAGCGCATACTCGTTTGTGATTTGGTGGTTCGGAGCATCGAGGCAAATACCTATACCTTTAAAACATTAAAGTTCCTATTTGTCGAATTGGAATATCGCAAAGGCGGGCTTATATAGCTATATGGCGAGGTGGACTATTCATAATCCGTATACCTGCAGCCTGTGCCAGGTTATACCGCCGGGATTTTCCAGAGAATTTGAACAACAATATAATAATTGTTGGGTATTTCTTTAATAAAGGTAGTTTACCGACATTCATTAATAATAATAATTATTTATCTTTAACTTCAATACTGAAGTCAACTTGCTGAAAGAGTCTTCAAATTATGCTTTTTGGAATCAATTAATTTCGTACGCGCCAATTTTTGCTACACAAACGAAGAAACTAAATGTGCCAATTAGAAATTTACATTAACAGACTACCTTATCTAAAACAAACCTTTACCTGTTTTTCTGATAGTGACGGTGAATTATTAATACTCGCTTTAATTCGGTTGTACAGGATAGGTGGCCTGGTTTCTCTTTGACTTCACGAATGTGTTCAAAATATATGACCCCGAGACAGTCATCATTCACATTGTTCTAAACGATGTGAATTTCAAATTTCAATACCAATTAGAACTCAGAATGATCAATAAATCCGAAACGATCGCGATGTCAGATATCCAGATTTCACTAAAACTGATAGTTCTTTAAAAGCAACAACATTTTAATTAAAGAAAATTCGCAAACAATTAAATCTGCTTTCTTTAAATTATGTCTGTGGTAGAGGAGAAGATTTGAATCACACTTTTCTGGAATTATCGAATGACTTCATCCAATTCACATGTCTCTACAGAAGTCTTGTTAGCACTACTTCAATTTCACATTCAACTTCTACAATTATCTCTTGTGTAATGGATTCTTTGAGAAAGATCGACTGTAGGCTTTAGATTTATATTTAGTACAATCACTGTAGATCTGTAGCGTTGACTCTGTTGAATTCTGTTTCTGTATTTTATAGCTCCTCCTTAGTTGCTATATTGAAAATTTTTTTTCACGCTAGTGACAGTTTAGAATGACCAACAGAAATAATAAATAATAAATAGGCACTACGAATGATAATTACTAGCTAAGCAAAATAAATCAGGTGTTGTATGTAAGTCTAGGGAACTTTTTGATTTCAACTTTGGATATTTCTAAATGATCACTACATATTCCTCTTCAATTCAACAAAAGTGTATTTGTCTTTTCAAAAATAGGCATCTCAGTATTAACAATCTCTCTTACGAATAATTATTTCCAATAAAATAAATTATGTCAAACAATTTTTAAAGATTTGGAAATAACGGTATTTGAACGGTGGGATATTATACTAGTATTATATTTCAAAATTCCCAGCAAATTTATTTCCGCCCGAATGTCCTTCCCACTATCGGAAATTCGCATAGTTTACGATTGAATGAGCTTCAGTGGCTCGGACTATTTATCATTATATGTCGTGCGCAACGCCAATTCTTGCAATGCTGTTTTCTTTTTTAAATCGATATAATGATATGAACTTAACGTGATAGCCATTGAATTTTGAACAGAAGTACTACGTAATGTATCTTAATAAAAAGAATTTGTGACAATTGCTGTTATAAACTAATCTGTATATCTTTTGTTCCTTTAATAATATCTCGAGTTAATTTTAGAATTTATCTGTCATTTCCTTTCATTGAAATTGAAACAAATAGGAAACAAGGTTTCATTTATAGAGTACACATTACTAAAAATATGTGAATAGTTATTTTTACCCAACAAAGTAGCTGCCAGAGAATTATTTTTCATCTCAGAAGGGAAAACACATTCTTTTAAAATAACAATAGCAAACAACGCATTTTCATATTTATAGGTTAAATTGAATTTAAATAAATTCCTGAACAAAGTTAACGCATCAGCAAAACTAATATTATAACTAAACGATTCCAACCAATGTTTTAAATTAAATCGTAAGAATTTGAATTCAGTAGCGCGGAATGTGGTGCTCAACTGACTGTCTCCTACAGTGACGGAAAGGAATTGGTTCATCCAACTTACCATGAAGTGCTGCACATTTACGTTTTCATTCAACACTGACGAGTATATCTAACTTACTTTGCAACTTAACAGAACATGCTGCTTTGGTGCAATTATTTTTGTTAAATCAAACCAATATTTGTGATGGCTATGCTTTAAAATATATAACTTTCAGATAAACCTCAAAATTCGCTTGACACAACAGATACAAATAGAGTTCCATAAAGACATTCTGACATCACACGTTCTAACATAGTTTGGTTGAACATTCATTTTACAATTGATTCAATTCAAAAGACCAGTCGTACGCTACCGTTTTAAACCATATAGTGTTGAGTATATTTAACAAACAATCAGTTTTTTTTGTCAGTATATAGCTGGAATATTCACGAATCAAAGAGAAGAAGAGAAGAAGAGAAGAGAAGAATCTATTATTTCTCCAACAATGTGGAGTCGAACGTTGTCCTTCATAAAAAATGAAATTATTAAGTGGGACAAACGACATCAGATCCTTTCTATGTAGAAATGTGCATACATAGATCTTCTCCCTTCAGGAGCCAATTCTGTACGACCATCGAAATACATTCCTCCCCAGAACATAATTGATCCACTAAAAAAATGGGATCCTGGGATAAATATGCAATCTTTCCCAAGTTCCCTTGCTTGCAAGGCAAACCTCTTTCCTCGTCTCCGCCAGACTCATTCAAATCGCTCTGGTGAATTAAGACTTCATTCTCGTTTGGTCTGAAAATAGAACTCTTTTCCAGTCGTCAATAGCCCAATTTACTTGTTCCCACGAAAAACGCAATTTAGCGACTCAATGCTTCCTGATGAGCAGTGGTGCAATAGCTGATCTTCTACTGTTCAATCATCCTTCGCTAACCATTCCTCTTAGCGTTCGTCCAGAAATTGCTACATTTCAAGCTGCTACTAGGACTCTGCTTAGCTCTATACTGCGAGAACGCGTTTCTTAGTAGTGACCTGCATAAGATATCGGTTATCTCTTGCACCTGTAGACTTCTTATGACCTGGTTTTGGGGTCCTACAGTAACTTCCATATTTACTATATAACTGTTCAACTAATTACTAAAACTGCTCTACAAAATTCTTACACTGTTAACTAAAAGCATATACATACTCTACATATGACAGCTCTTAATATAAATAAGTATAATCAAATGTTTTCATGATTACGTCTGAAATTTTTTACCTTCATGCATTTACAGCGATAAAATCAAGGTTATAGATGTTATACTGTACAAATTATCTTTAAAGTTCTTTCCATGCTTCCATTTTTTAGCACCACTTTTAATTAACCGTTCATAAAAATCTTTTCTGGTAGAAAGAATGTGATTGCGACGCAATAGACGGTACGTTTATAGTAATTACCTTCCATACGAGCTGCATTGGTTATACAGCAGATGCTAGTTCAGCTTATAGGACGACGTTGTCGGTTTTTCCCATTCAAAGCGGGTACAATACTTCAAATAAACGAACGGAATGAATGGTAGACGTATCCGTTAATGACAAAAAAGGTAAGTACTGCTCAGGAGCAATTGACAAGTGATGGTTTAACGTAAGGAGTAATAAATTCTTCATATTCATCAAATTCAAAGAAAATTTTGGTTATCTACGAATGAGCAATTAATGATAAAAGAAAACAAAACGAACTAAAGATTATTGCTTTCTCATTTTTATTGTACCTTCACAGAGCACTAACTACTCTATCAGTGCATAGTTTTGCTTATTAAGTTTTCCTTTGTAACTCGTGTCCAAGAATACAAAATTATTGCCTTAAGGGTAAGATGAAATTATCGTCCCGTCATCAAGACGTAAAAGAACGGCGTGTAATGAATGAGAGGTAAAATTACGGTTTTTGTTAAGTAGCTCTCCCAGACAAATTTCAGTCAACAATATTGCCTAGGATGAAGATCATCAAAGATTTCATGGCAAACATTTCTACAATTGTAGAAAACATAAATTACGTTTGACCAATCCGCGACTGCTCTGTGGACAACTCTAATAGAACAAATACACAAGACGTGACCTTCAAGAATGAATGGGCGTATGTTAGAAAGTGCTAGCTTATTTGAATTTTTAAGATTAATCGCAATAAACAGCGCTACATTATCTTCTACTGTTTGTATAGAAAAGTCACGCAAAGCAATACGAGAAAAAGAAATGAGAATAGTTCCTAGTCGCTGGTGACTGGTTCACTGATATGTTTACATCAGAGGAACGCCAGTATATTGTAGTAGTCATGTGAGATGAAGGTTTTTTTTTATTATTTCAGTTTAAAATTTGTCATATATTCAGAAGAAAGTTCTGCTGCGGTAGTATACAATGAAAGGAAAACACTGCAAAATTGTTTCAAATGCAATTACCATATGTCTGCTACTTATTACCAATGTAATTTTCTCAACGTAAACCATAATCGTTGGCGACGGTTGTAAACTTGGGCGGTTCAAAATTTTATGCTACAGTTTTAATAAGTAAAGTTGGCCGTTTCCCCAGAATATCTAAATTGCTTTTTAGACGCTGAAATTAAACAACATTTAAACAAGCCGTAACCAAAGTTTTCTTCTGCCGAGTAATGAAAATTCACATGTACCGTGTAGTTCATTTTACATGAAGAGACCTGAATATTTGTTTTTATTAGTATTTGCTTGATTTCAAATTTCCACCCGTCAAACTGCCTTCAAATACAAGTTTATTTGTATTTGAAGGCAGTTCATAATTTCAAATTTCGAAAAAATTATAGCACTGGCCTACCGTGATCAAAGGAAAACACAATTGCAGTCATAGTTCTTTTTTTTATTAATAACTAGAACTATGACTGCAATTGTGTTTTCCTTTGATCACAGTAGGCCAGTGTTATAATTTTTTCAAATTTGAAATTATAACACTGGCCTACTGTGATCAAAGGAAAAGACAATTGCAGTCATAGTTCTTTTGAGTGTTGAAACCATTTTCTTTTAACACACAATAATACAGTGCTAAAAACAGATTACATTGGAAAGAATGCAGTGATGGATGATCTAAATTTCATTTTAGGAGGAATAAAGGTGTTAGGAATGTGAAAGTGCCGCGATAAGAGGTGTAATTTTGAATTTTCTGCTTGACTCCACCCTGATGTTGCACCAATGGTTGTATGTGATACTATATGTCTCGAATACCTTTGGTATTCGTTCTAGGTCGTTCAATTCGTGACAACTGTTATGGTTCAATTACAAGACTCTAACAATATCCTCTACTGAAATAAAAACGTAGGCTTCCGCGGCCAGGGTCAGTTGATATTAAACTGCGAGCAGTTAGTTTCGCCTCTGGGGTGATTTACACGTTGAATTACTGTGCTAACTGTTGCCTACCAACTTTCTCTCTCCTGAAGAAGTCCCATGCGATTGTGGGCGAACCGTCGAGTTTTTATTTTAACAAAAACGACATGACACGGTTCAAACCCGGAACACGTTTAGTTTCAATATCCTCTACTATTTGCAATCCTGACATTCCATAACCATAAAACAGAATTGCGATTTTATCGAAATCTTAGCGTAACTCCTCGAAACGAAACATATTTGTAAAACTTGCCCATTTTTTAGTCTCCACATTGTTACAAAAGAAAATTTTACATTATAAATTAGTAGTCCAGTTGTAGACTATAAATAAGTACAAACCGACGATAATTTCTCATTCTTTTGATCTAATTGTTTTTATAATTAGCAACGCAGTTTTGGCAGGGAGTTTACCAAATAAAACTTTATTTCTATGCAAAATGTTTCGTGGTAGCACAAAGGAAACTAAATTCTTGTTTGTCATGTTAAGCTTCGTCCAGTGATATTTGTATTATCAGTTACGTTGAATTTTCGCAAAACAAATTTATTTGTATATCAAACAAATACTGCGAAAATTAAAAATTTAATGATGGGAACAGCGCTAAAGAAAATTTTCTTAAAAGTTAAGTAGTCAATTTCCTTTCATTACTACTTCAGCGGCTTGTCATTAATTTCAGAAAATTCTATTGGTTTCTTAATATTTATTAAAGTTCCTCTAAGTTTAATATTAATATATATCTACATTCCACTAAAGACTATCCTAGATGATATTATTTGCAAAAGAAATTAAAATACCCATTGTCTTTTAAGTAAGAACACTCAAAAAAGTATCAATAATGTTATATGTATATATATATAAAACCTTCTCATTGCTATGCTTATTGCATTAAGTATGTTATTCAGTTGAAAGGAACATAGATAGATAAGTCGTGTGGATACGCTAGTTAGTAAGTGTGAGTATGCGGGTTCTAACGCGACATATAATTGACAATTTATCGGTCAAATGGGTCGCCGACACAAGCACAGGAAGCTAACTTCCCGTCAATCTGGCCTGTCCAACATGCGAAAAGATTACCGCTTCCACATGCAGAAGATCTACATAGGCACATGCACGCACATGAAATATCTCCGCTTGAGAACTCACCTTGAATCCGTTGTTGCGTTGACAACACAAGCAACCGGCTAACAGAACCACGGAGCATATTGCTAAAAGGACGGCAACCAGTCCAGTTAAAAACTGAGTGTGTGGATCTGAAAGTATAAGAAAATAGTTAAGAAACGTCCAGGAAACAAACATACTTATATGAATGGAATCGATTATTCTATTCGCACCATTTTACTTTATCTTTTGAGGTTCAAGTGTACATATGTATACGATAAGCTTATCAAGTTAAACGTATCATTTTTGTCATGTCTAAATATTTATTTTTGTAATAGGTAGGTGTTGTTATTTAACATTTTTGCCATCATCAGTTCGCTTTATATTTTTTTAGAATTACGCATTGGTTCTTCATGATGTGTTTTAATGAAGATCTCCTATTGATATAAACAAAAATTCATAACTCCAAATGCTATTTAAAACAATGGCGCTTGACGAAATAACAAATAAGTATGCAAGAAGCAGCAACATGTTTTTTAAAATTTATTTATAAATATAGGATTTATTTCCTTTAATCCTCACTTCAAAGTCTCCTTTATTAATTTATTATTTTAAAATTTGTTCTCGGAGCAGAGAAGACAAATACGGTCAGGGAGTGAATATGGGAAAGCAACCTTTGTGGTATCCGTTGATTTTAAACAAGCCTATGAGGAAAAGGCATTGAGAGAATTAGAAATCAACGACAAGATTGTTAGAATGATAAAAACAATATTACAAAGAACGGAAAACAAAGTCAAGAGTTTGGGGCTAGAGAAGGGGTGAGACAAAGTGATCCAGTATCGTCGATGCTTTTAGCCTATGTTTAGAGAATGTGATAAAGGATGCAATATCAATGGGCCAAGCCCAATTTATATTTAAAAAAATCAGTGCTTGGTTTTGCAGATGATTTAGTCAATTTATCAAGAAACAATGCGTTGTAAAGACACTATGGAAGGTAGCACACACAAAAAATGGGACTAGTTATTAATAAAAAAAGACAAATTTATAAGTTGGATAGATGAAGAATTTAAGGGAAACCAATATTTAAGAATAGCAACTAATAGAGGTAAAACAAACTGGAAGTGGAAAAAACATACCTGGGTATTGGTTTTATAGGAAAATCAGGTACAGCGGAAAAAAAACTGAGTAAACAGAATAAACCAAATAGAATCTACGTGTATATGCACTAAACAAACTCTTAAAAAGTAAGGATGTGAATGTAAGTGCCATATATAAGACCTACTGCCACTTTACAAAGTAGAAGAAAAAACGTTAGCAATCTGTGAGGGGAAGGTATTGCGCAGGATGTATGATAGAAGAAAGGAAGGAAAAATAGGGTTAACAACGAACCAGAAGCCCAGGATTTCTACAACGAACCGAGCATAGTGGGGGTGGTAAAGACTCAAAGGTTACGGTGGTTGGGGTATCTACAGAGAATGTCCAAACATATAGTACCAAAACAAACAATAAGAAGTTCGGGTGATGGTAGATCCAGCCTCGGATGTATTGCGGCTTCGTCTCGGTGTGCAAAATTATAGACCACAAAATTACTCTTACGTCTTGCAACATAATTATCAATTTTTTTATTATTCAACTTATCCATACCGTAATATATAAATAAACGCAGTAACAAACAAATAAATAAATCGTAAGTGACATAAGAAAACCGCAATGATGCATAGTGTGTACCTAAGAACATAATTGCACGATTTTAATTATAACTTTGTTACTTTTGTAAACAAATACACCTGACTATATGTCGCTAAGATCAGCAAATTATATTGTTTTTGATACAATCGCAGATATCTACAATTTGTGTTTAAAGTAAGGAAGTCTGTATAGAAGAAAAATGAGTCGCATAACAGCTGCACATGTTTCACTACCATGTTCGAATTCTTGTTTAAAATGAACCTTCATAATTTCAAAATATTATTTAGGTAGTATTTTTTTTGATATCCTATGTAATATTAAAATGCTGTATGGCATAGATATATTCTGCAACTGATATAACTATAGTTTAGCAGATTGCTTAAAATTTTCATTTAAAGTCTGCACCACTTATCACTGTATATATCTATAAGAGACAACTATAATAAACAATTTATTCATGTAACATTTTATTGTTGGATGATAGGTTCCACTTTACTTATTGTGCTAATTTAATACGCATACTTTGGATAGTGTTCACTTTAATCTGCTATGCTAATGCCATGTGAGTGTTCCTGAACTGTGCCGAAGAAAATGGTCGTAGCTTTTAACTCAATTTCGGGCCATTTCTTTAGAAGATTGGGAGACGGTTAATGTCGATTGGTATACAATCGTTTGTTTATCAGAAGTAATTGCCGTGCTCCGAAAGACTAGCCTACAAAAACGAATCATCCTTCACCACGTTAATTCGAATTCACATAGAGTTCAAGAGACAATTGAGTTTTTAGAGCAGCAACGCATCTTTATTAGATGATCTTTCGTATAGTCCTGATCTAAGTCTCGACGATTTTTTGTTTCCTAAAATTCTTAACGACAAAAGAAGCAGACAACCTCTTCATAAGCCCATCAGCAAACCAGTTGCATATTTTGTTGCTAATTTGCTACCCAAGAATTGATTTTGTTGATCCTGCCGTTTCGGAGAAACGGCGAGCTTAGTATGATAGCGTAGCCCACTCATTGTAACTTTTGACTCACTGCAGATATCAACGTAAACTAAACGGCATATTTTGTTGCTAATTTGTTGCTTTTGAATGTTCACCCAAATATCGCAAGGTATCAACGTTTACGAAAAAATCCCCCTCCGTGTTCATTTAAATTCAGTATTAAAACATTTTGTGATGAATAAAGTATCGCTAGTATATTGCTAATTTGTTTTACAGAAATTGATTTTCTTGCTCCATTCGTTCCGGAGAAATAGTACGACGCCTGTACGATCAAATCTAAGTAAAAAGTTATTTACGATTATATTGTTGCTTATTTATTAAATAAAAAATGGTTACCATTCTTATTTTATTGACATGTGCTCCTGACTATGGCCACTAGCACGGATGCCAGTTTCAGAATTATGCATTATTGTTGTGTAAAAATTTCTTATGATAATAAGGCTTGTAATAAACTAACAAAAACTATTTATTTACCTCTTTAAGTACACCAGAGTCGTGTAATGATCGCCGTCTTCATTTAAATTAGGTCCGCAACTATACTTTTCATAAATAAATAGAATTCTTACAAACGCGTAGATAAATAGAAATGCTTTTGTATCCGATGCAGTAACATTTTTCTCCGTGTCCAATTGTAATAGCTGACACCAAAATGGCCGGGGGTAGCGATTTCTGCGCAACAATTAATATCCTTAGACAATCTGGCAAAAACAACCCAGCAAAAAAATATGATATTAAGTTTGTTTTAATATCTACAGTCAATTAAACTTTACAAGTAACTACAGTAAATCAATACAATAGTAGCATACAGCAATTGTTACCTACCGCAATGCAGCAACAAATAAGCAACAAAATATCAACTAACTTTTCAAGATGCAATACCTAACTACTAATTTTGAAAAATTCGGATGGCCGAGAATAAGATGCATGAGAATAAGAATTCTCTATGCGGCTCTAACGTAGCCATAACGTAGTTTCTCGGAAATGACTGAAGCAACATATCAACTCTATCAATTCTTGAGTAATAAATGTGCAACAAAATACGCAACTGTCTTTCTGGTGGGCTTATGAAATGACTATGCCAGCTTAATAGACACATTAAAATGGTAACTTCTCCTGTTCCAACTGATGACTGCTTAACTGGTTTAACAGTTCGTTTGAAAGAATGAAAAACTGTATCAATCTCTGTGGAGAATAC
Organism: Marronus borbonicus; assembly: GCA_902655005.2. Classification (NCBI taxonomy): domain Eukaryota; kingdom Metazoa; phylum Arthropoda; class Insecta; order Coleoptera; family Scarabaeidae; genus Marronus; species Marronus borbonicus. The sequence continues at coordinate 6,036,344 of LR737385.1, read as the reverse complement.
TCTGAAAATAGCTATATGCAAAATTAAAAACACAACCCCCGTATACGCGTTGGAAATGATTCCATGCAAAATATAATAATTTATTACGTTATTATCGTTTTCCTCACAAATATCCATTACTTCATTCATTTAATTAGCATAAATTTAAAATACACGTGCAATTTTACCTAGTTAAATTAAGCTTGAACATTAAATTGTTTAATTGAGTGGCAAATTCATCTATCACACGTTAAATATTTCCATAAATTCCAAAAATTATACTGAATAAGATTATGTCGAGATAAATGAAATTTAGATCTGCAATAATCATCTCAAATGTTCACACCTACTTCGTTTACATTGATATAGAGAAATTGCATATCTAAATGAAATGCGATAGTAATTAATTGCCCTAAATAATCACATAGCGGACATTAGAATTGATTAACAGCAAACCGGTTGTAACTTATCAACATGCAGAGTAAGATATAAAATGTTCTAGATATATAATTTTCACATAAGTGTAAATGTACGCTGTGCACTGAAAAGGCTTGAGGAATCAAGGTACAGTTCATGTTTCAAATTAATTATTCCCTGGTTAGTTAGTAGTTACTAACATTTTCTTCATACTTTATTCTCGAAAGTTCTTGTAAAGAAGAATAACTAAGGAACCACGGTACGGTGCCAAATTACTTCTTCCGGAGCGTGTTGGTTCCGGCAAAGATAATCGATTACTTTTTACAAACTATAAACGACGGACGACACGCAAGTCACAGATTCCGAATGTCAAAGATGACGCAATTAGCTTGTGATTCAGAGAGTTTGAAAAACAAAACCCGCTCTGCATATTTTACACCAACGATCTCGAAGGACATTCCTTATTCTCTTTTTTTGATTGCGTCATTTTAATTCTCACCTCGCCAAATTTAAACACCTGTATTCATCATCTAGAATTTAATTATTACGATCAGCTAAGAATAATGTGTATACAAGGAATTTATAGCATTGTCAATGATAGGATTAACTTCAATATTTATGCATTTCACTGTTATCGACTATACATACGTAATTTCTGTTTTTGTACGAGGAAATGAGAGAAGCTGCGTAATGACGATATATTTCTTCATGGGGAACTGTTTTGAATTTTTAGGTCAAGCTTTGATAAATGTTTTCGCCAACTTAAATTTAACGAATACGTTAGTCATGATAACATTATCAGAATGCCTCATTTTGAATGACTAATTCTTTGAATCAGTTGAATATGTCGACTCAATAAACATAACTCAAAAGTGTAATCTTTCGAATCAGTATTCAAGTGAAGTAAGAACCACCTAGTCATGGTAAGAAATACGAAAGAATACGAGGATATTTAAAAAATATGTATACAAGGCAATTCACGGCGATACCATTTTGAAATATCGACGGATAAAAATCTATTTTTTAATTTCATGGATTATATTTCAGGTAATCAAGAGCGCCGTACTTCATGGCAATCTTAATTACATATCAACTTGCTTATTTCAAAAACCTAGATCGCGCTGTATGTTATGGATCCTTTACATAGCCTTCCTAAATGCAATTTAAATGAGCGACCATACCAGGATGTACCAACTTCGAGATTCTTATAAACCATAAAAAAAGCTATTTACCAGTCATAGTCCAAACATAAGCATATTCAAAAGTGAAGGCGCCCTATACAACTGAGACGAACCTTAATGATAGATTAGGGAGGTGATTGACATAGTGTAGACATAGGGGACCAGCAATAAACATATTTTGAATCCGTTTTTTTCTAATACATGGTGAAAACAAAGAACAGTTAGTGGAACGGTTAACTCCGTTAATTTTTATTGGAAAAGAGACCTATTTTTACGAACTTTTTCAAATAAATGAAATAAATAATTCTTATTTCTTCCTTATCTAATTTTCTTTCTTTCTTATCTAATTAAATAATTCTTCGTACAACTTTATTCTCATCAAATAATAAATTGTTGTGTAGATTTAGTAGGCTTCCTTCTGTTACACCTTTTACAATAACCTCCAATTTGAATACTTTGCTGTCAATGGCAAATTCTTAATTTTATTTGTTGCTTCAGATCAAGGGTCCTTGATCTGGACTTACATCAGCCCCCATAGATAAGCGCTACATATTTATGCAGGAAATCTTTTTAATCCTTACTTATCTATTATACTATTTTTATTTCAATTTGAACTGATACATTATCTAATTTCCCACAAATTTCAATTTTGTTTACATTTCAAAGAACAAATTCTGGATAATATGCCATTCCAGTAAAGGAGTCTTATAACCATTATTAAAAAAATAAATTTAAACAAGCTTGTATGTGATATCAACGTGAACCATTTAACAAAAATACCTAAGTAAGAAATTCAATTAGTAAAAAATATAAAGGTACATTTCTAAATAGGTTGTGTAGAACCGCATTGGATGTATTTATATTCGTTAGTGAAGTATTTTTATTAAGCAACGACTTCCTGATTCTGTAACAGAATAAGGCCAAAGCATATACAAACATTGCTTCTTCTAACTGTTCCATTTCCTTTGCATTACGTTCTTTTGTTTCTGATATTTCGTAAGAGCAACACGTACATGCATACATGTGTTGTAAATTAGAATAAATTTACACATTCTTTCCATTGATCCACGTTCAAGAATTTTCTTTTTCTTTCGTCGTAAACTAAAATTTGCTATAAAACAATTTTTACCGTATATCGATGAAATATGTTAATAGGATTATCAATATAAAAAATTTGAATAGCAAAAGAAGTAAAATGCATATCGTTTCCCACTGACTACACCGAGCTTAAAAATGTAAAAGAAAAAGATGAAAACGGAGAAAGTTGTTTCTTTCCACCTCCTTAACTTCGCAACTTTTACGTTTCGGTGCAGTACACGGTCTTTGTTTTGTTTTACCTTGAATATTCACCGTAAGCACATTTCCTGTATTTGCAGAGCATTGTTGAAAATAACATGAACGATTTAATAAAATTCTTTCTGGATTAAGCCAGTTTTGTCAATGAAAAAATTATTAAAGTTTGCCGATGTTACTATATATACCGATTGGTTTCTTAAGCTATGTATAAACCGCTGCAGGAAAAGGTTGAATATTTTTCTGTATTATAACTATTGCTGAATTGTTTGGGATGGTTGTAAAATATTTCAGTTAAATTTTCAGAAAAATATTTCTTTAAATTTTCTACATACTTTTATACTTTGAATTTCAAAATCCTGTTAGCAACTATCTAAACTATTCTACTTCCTTAATATATATTGACTTTCGTCGACGAAATGTGGAAAATTCGTGTTCTCCTCGGTTTTCCGACATAACTTAATGAAAATAAACTTCAACCCCGGTAGGATTCCAACCTAACGACTCACGTTCTCGGGGCAGGCGTATTGACCACTATACCACAGTTCTTTTGCGAAAGGATCACTTTCAATACCTAGATCTTCGATGCTTGTGGATATCTCATTATATTTTTCACATTTCAGCGACGGGAATCAAATATATTAACCAAACTAGTATGATTTCTAACGGAAATTGAGAATTCCGTCCACGTGAACACGCTGTATAACATTATTGTTACTTGTCCATCATATTATTACTGTAAGAATCTGTAAACGTTTCTATAAGCACCAAGTTATTTCATGATAAAATTTTAACTTGCTGTGTATTTCGAATAACTCCCACAAATCCAATGGAAATATAACTTTGCGCGACGTACAGTCGACTATGTCAAAACAGGATGAATTTATAACGTTCGAAATTGCAACGGCAAAAATGCATATACGAAACGATGCCAACAAAATTTGCAAAATGTATACATGACACCATAACACATAAACAAACAATTTCCCGAGCCATATCCTCTGTATTATTCATCAACTGTATTGCAAAACATTATATTAAAAGGATGTTCATTACTGAGAGAATAATTAAGTATGTGCACATTAAGCTTAAAGATACAATTATAAAGACTATATATCCTATATAACCAGTTACAAAGTTTAATATCTTTTAAATGCACGTTTATATACGTATATCACGAGAAAAACGTTAATTCATTTCTGTAACATACGGAACACGCGTGATAAATACCAGTCTATTCCAAAATTTTAGAATTATTGCATTCTCTTATCTACTTGTATTCTTCATCACACTGCTATCAGCATTTTGTTCCAACAAATCGTTTAATTCATTTCAACATATCTAATATTAGGTATTATTTATTTTAATCTCGGTCTTAATTTGGACTTGAAATATATTTTCATATGAAAATATTGGAAATATCTTTTCTTTTTAATCTCACGGCACTCTTTTTTATAACAGCAGGAGTTAAAAGAAAGACTTAACACAACAACCCGAATTCACTGATTTGAGCGAAATTTGGAGTGTGCGTCTACCATACGAATAGACAAAAAACCGTTTTCGATCTGGCCAAAAAGATATTTAAAGAGGTAGGATCGAAATGTACCTTTGAATAACTGTGTTTCCTAAATTCTTGGGAAATTAATCATTGCGAGGTGTCAATGGGCCGTCCCGTATTGGTCCAGGCGGGTTTGGCTACAATATTGCAGATGCGGGCCAACTTAGGTATTTTATAACGGGCGTCCCATTTGAATTTTTGAACATGTTGCCTAGTTGCCACAGAAGATGATTGTATCAGTACTGATACCAGCCGTAAAAGTTCATGAAACAATATTGTCAAGTTTTCAAATTATTATTAATCTTTTAGTCCGGAAAAAGTACTTGTCGGACAAAACGGTTTTTATTAGACCGGACAACTGGCGAAGCTGGCGCGTTAATAAACATTAGCCCGAGCAGCGCCGGGCATACGAAAATCTTAAAATCTCCACATTCCTGTCCTTATCTATCTACTCAAAGAATTATTGAAATATACAGCCGAGAGACATTTGGGTTAACTAAGTATGTAATCGTTCATTAGTATTTGTCCACAGAAAGCCATCCCCCATCACCGCCCTGCATAGAGGAAGATAATTTTTTCTTCTCTTTTTCTGTGCTTTGTACCACGTGAAACAGTCAGGATGACTTGATACTTTCACTGATATCAGTGGCAGGTCAACTAGTATCCCAATTGGCTAAACTGTATTAAAAGAAGTAAGCGAAAAATTTGGTTAAAGTGTAGATTTGTTTCAGCAGAACACACGCAGGGGACTAACTACAAGTCTTTCGCTTATACACCCTAAAGAGAATTGTTACCTACATGTGTAATAGTATACTATTTCATTAATCAGACACAGGGAAATCCTTATAGCAAATATTAATACAGCACAGTACTGGGAATTTTATAGTAAAAGCAAATACAACATTTCGTAATTTAGATGCCGCACTTTCTTTTTATACTAAGCGTTACAGCAGTGTCACGTTGAACGTGGAGGTTTCTTAAGTCTAGAATTTCCTTTGTATTTTCGACGTCATTAATTGTTTGAAAACACCTCGTCTCGGTAAGGAATCAAACCTAATATCTCCTGTTTGCCGGACGGGCGTGTTAATTGCTACACCACCAGGACCTTCAATTTCCTACCGAGGCGAGATTTTTTTTCACACGATTAATTACGTCGGAAATAGCCCAATTAAATTAAGATGATGTTTAACAAACTGCTACTTTTGCAGTAGGTATTGATGTGACGGAACGTAGGTCGTTCCGTTACATCGATAAGGCAGTACGTGATTGTACTTATGGTATTTTTCTTATTAGTTAAGAGTTTTTACTACGACCTTGGTGTTACAATTTGATGAAGAATTTTGTCACTTGTACTTCCTACAAAGTGTAACACAAATTTTTATAAGTGGTGTACAATTTTCAAAATTTTTGTGTGGAAATCCCTACGTAACGTCAAGTCTTATATTTTTCAAAGTACAGAGCAAAGCCATGTTTTTCATGTTTCCAATAACATGATACTGCGTGTTTAACATCAATTATACAGATGGTGAGGTAATTCTAAATCGCATTATCTCTAGTATTAGTCTTATTTAGTTAGATTGTCCTCAGTTTCGTATTTTTTAATCTATGTAGATTAAATTGAGGATACACACATATACAGCGAAGTATGACGTACTTTGCTATTAATTTCATTGTTTTGTGCCGTTACACTGATATTTTACATTACCGAATCCTGTATAAATTTATTCCTCTAATCTTTCAATATGTAAAATTGCTAAAATATAGGGAAAAAGGGAAAAGATTTCATAAAATCTGAAAAAAACTGTTACAGATTGTATTTATCCAATAACATGTGAATTTTCTTGAAAATGTATTTCTACATTAAACAACACAATACTCGTTGTTTTTTTTAATATTCACATACTAACTAATGCAGAATTACTGTGCGTAGTCTGTCGACTGACTTTTTACAGTACAGCTTCTTGACCTGTTCTATTTGTTTAAGATAATATATTTCCATCAACCGAGACATTCAACTACTAACGTTTCTCAAAAAACCGCAGGCCTTATTCCTTAGGCTGTACATATATGGATTTAGTTTCGGGAAATTTCATCGATGATTCAAGAAATGTTTCTCTGTTGGAATAAACCTTATGAATGTGGTGAAATCACATGAAAATTTCGTATGAGAATGGGTTTGAGAGCAGGCCCCTGTAAAATTAAAACGTGTTATAATTTCATTAGCAACTTTGAAAGAACAGGGTCTTTTATCCTCTTGAGATTAGGAAGACCAAGGATTAGTGATGTCCAGGTTGCGGAAGTTATTCCGGAAAATAGAAACATGGTCAATCCGCTGAGAATTAGTAGCGTTAATGCAATATCAAAACGACCACAAATGCCACATACAAAGGTTTACAACATTTTTCGTAAAATATCATAATGGCTCAGATTGAAACTAAACCCGAACTGCTATCCCGTACATTATGAACGGACGAGATCCATTTTTTTAATGGTGAAAAATACTGAAAATTGTCGAATATGGTTAACAGAATATCCGACTTTCAGGAAAATCTTCATGATAAGAAAGTCACTGTTTAGCGTGGATCCTTGATCCGTATTTTTCAAGGAAGTACAGAATAACGAGGTCGTAACTGTAGTTGTTACTGGTGAACGATCTTAATCTTAAAAAAGATTATGCAATTCCACAACTATAAAACAAGAATGCAATTGAAAACATCGTTTTTATGCAAGACGGAGCAGTTAACTATTGTTTTTCAAGATCGTGTTGCAGGTAGATATTTTGAAAATTCAGGGCCACTAAGATCGCCTGATTTGAACCAGGATTTTAGCTGTAATTCGACCCGAAATATTGTATATTGCGGTGAATAACTTGGAGGAAAGGTTGATACTTTTAAGCCACCAAAATGGAGGTCATATTGAATGGTTGCGGTTAACAGTCTTGGACGTGAGAAATTTTATTATTCCAGGAATTCAGTTTCTATTGGTAGTAGTTATTGCGTAACCTTATATAACAAAAATGTTAGTGGAATCATTCAAAACTTTGAATTTGATACTGGTAACTGTGCGCAGAAAGTACTGAATACTGTTGTCAACCGGTAATATAGTTATTTCAGATCTCGACGAATAACGAATACTCATTTTATTTTGATCTCTAGCAAGTAATCGTTCATTATAACGAATAACCTGCCTAACCTGAAAACATGCTAAATACAGTGGAGCTTAAGATTACCTAATCCAGCGTTTACACAGGAAAGTAGTATTGGCACTATCAGAGATATGATAATGACACTGATTAAACAGTATTTTAACGGTGTTTGCAAATTGTCCGTTTAAAGATTTTTAATGGAGTTAAGTTGAAATCAAGATAAGCTATCGCTACCTTATTAGTCGCAACACCCCGAGGCATAACGCTTTTGCTTTAAATTTAGTCTTTTGTAAATATTACTTTTTGTATTTTATAAGCGCTCACATTCTGGGTGTTTTTTAATAAAATAAGCAAGATGTTGCCCATGAAATTGCCTTCCACCATTTTTATTTTGATAACATGTTCAACAGCTGTCTTAGACGCTATCATAACTGATAAGCTGATAAGACTATAGCAATTGTTGAAGAGCGGTAGGAATTTACACAGCCGGGTTCTGCGCCAGTGTCAGCAATACTTTCCTATGTAAACACCGGGTTAATATTTCAAATTTGTTTATTCCACAATCTTTTACATTTTTTAACAGAAAAAAAATACAGGATGTACCTTCCTTAATTCTTTACAATTTTAAATATGACTAGCGACCACTTTAGTTAGAAGCTTTATATGCAAATTAAGCTCAATTGAATAGATGGTACAATTCCAATTTCCTAATAAGCAGTAGAAAATTCCGGCACTCAATAAATTATTCGATTTATTCAGGCAAAAATCAGATTTTTTTAATTTTTGATACACTAGTTTCTATTGCATTTAACATCAACATACCATAAGTGTATAGAACATTCAATACAACCTTGTAAATAGCAAAACTGCATTTTGCAAGCTTTCGCTCAATTAAACAGGCTTGCGCTAAGTGCTGATAACTTTATAGCATATTTTACCATAAACATTTGAGTTTATTGACTGGATTAAATATTTTCAAATTAATTTTACGCCCACTTAAACAAATAAGACGTTGCAAATTTATCATCACATAAGGAATCAATCAAAGTTATCAAGAGAAAAAAATCTTGAGCAGTAATTTTAGCATAACGGTGATGCATTCTCCCTGAAAGTTCTATTTTTACTTAATTCAAACAATAATAAACCTTTTTAATAGTAAGTAAATTATACGAGTGTCAATATTATCTCCATCTAGTTTCGATAAGGTTTCTTATTCATATTGTTGCGAACAGAATAAATTTACTTAATAATTTACGTTGCACTATTACAACACTCTATTTTCATTTTACTAAACAATAAATAATTTTCGCGTTACATTCCAATCGAATTTTGCGTTACAAAATATTTGTATTCAACTAGTGCTTTACTCTATCGTCTTTATATGTATAGTACAGTTGAATCGTCAAGCCTAGGCAGAAATAAAACAGTTAGATGTTCATAGTTAAAACTACAGGAACTTCTAGCGTGTCGATAATTGATCAACCCATGAAAGTGACAGTGAAGCAGCAGCAGAGCTCATGACTCATTCACTCACCTGGTCCGGAGTTTTCCAAATTAATCGGTAATCCGTTGCATAATCCGAAGAGAAATAAAACCACTAACGAACTCAACACCTTCCATAGCGTTTCCATAATCTCAATTCACATATGGACTAAACTATAAACACAAACATAATTTCTGAAGGCAATATCTTCAACACTACCATTATTAGAATATTTTTTTGGATACGAAATGAAATATCGATATTTTCGCATAAAGAGACAAGTCCCTTTTACATTTTACGTTATGTATCCACGGCGATATGTTTTTACGTATTTAAATATTTTGCTTTAAATTTAAAACTCACAAGAAATTACACACAGACCATTCCAGTCAACCATCTTTACCTTTAAAAATGACAATAGCGAATTCTCTTCAACTGTTCGCCGATATCAGCAACATCTTACGTTGTTGATTGGAACTACACCGCTATCACAAATGTTCAATTTTTGTCGTGGCTTTCAATTGCTTCTAATTATATTCTTTTTTAAACCCTTGTATCATCTTTAACAAAACATATAATTATTTATTATTAAAAATTTCTTAAAGTAGCTATAATTAATATTGGTTCCATTTTGAGAATTACAGTTAACTACTTCCATATTTCAAGCAGATTACTACAATATGTTTACGTAGGTTTGAAACCAAGAACTGCAACAATAAATAGGCAACCCAATAGTCTCTCATTTAATTCCATGGGCGTTGCTAGAAGGGGTTCTCTGAAATAATTTAACTTTCGTTTCTTATTACCAGTCATATAAAAAACGTCAACTCTAATCCCGCCTCTCCCCTTCATGATTCAATTCTGGCTATGCCCATGTTTAATTCTATTGCAATATTAACTCTTTCCAAATACAGCTGTTATAGTATGATTAATTGATTAATCATACTGTAACAATAATTCATTCCCATGTTCACAGCATGCAATCGTTAAATCCGACTGGTTTGCGCAATTCTTTCAAGTCTTTGGGTACTGCTGTTTTCAGCTATACTGAATTATGTTCAATTCTACATATTTAGTTCTACAGTACTTATAGAGAGAATACTATTGACGACACTTTTTATGAGTGAATTAAAATGCTATTGCTACCGCCAGACTCATTATCAGCCGCTGGAGGACCGTTTTCTGTCACCAAGCTTGTTTTTACCGTTATTAGCCCCTTATTACATATTTTATGTAATTTTTTCCTACGGTTATACAAATGTCTCCAAAAACTCAACCGGAAAGGCCCTCCCCCTCCCTGACCAAATTCTTGCTACGCCCATGGTGGACCCTTTACTGGTCTCTAAACCTAAGGAAGATCCCTAGCGGATTTTGAAAAATTGGTTGACTGGATTCTCTCTATATTATGGTTTTAACCTTTGGTTTCAATTAGTTTGAATTATGTTCTATCACGGTCATACATGAAGGGATGTTTGTAACTGCAAAGCAATTAAATGTAGTAATGAACAAAATATTGAAGATTTTGTGGAGCAAGTGATGACACTGAAGATTCACCAATAATTTTAGCGCAGAAAGTAAGAAACTACCATGGAACGTTTAACAAAAATTTAAATGGTTGCCCCATAAGGAGAATCGAGTGAATAAAGGATTTATAGTTTTGATAAATTTTTGAAAAAGACACAGTCACATCATTAAATATTTAGATCTTGTGTTTGTAGAATTACGTTTTCTTAAAATAAATTATATTTAATAGAATTTGATTTTTGTGGCAATATCTTTTAATTTTTAACAAATTAAATGGAATTTTAATTATTAAAAAAAAACACTAATTTTGTTTTATGTAAAAGTCACCTTCGGTAGAGCTTTGCTAATTGTTCACATTATATACAAATTTTCGTAATGTAACACCATCTAGTATGTGGGTAGTCAAATCTCTAGAACTTTAATTAGGGTATTCCATTGGTAATTATAGGGTGCTTGGAGCATATTTAGGGTGGGAGTTGGATGTTCCATTTAAAAAATTAAAGCAATTCGTGCAACACCACAACAAAACGGTGAATTTCCGATGGCTTAACAGTCGAGCGATGGATCGCTTCACCGTTTTGTTAAAAAAAAAGAACACACGAAATAATTTGTGATTCTTTAGTAAAGTTTGAGCATCGGAGTTGCACTCGGAGCAACTTTTATCGCTCTGGCCACAGGAGTAACAGCCCGTCTACAACAATATGGTAGCTTGACGACAGCCAATATTTACAAATACAACAAAGGCAATTATAGCGATGCACTTAACCTCCCCCAATGAAAGATAACTGGTAAAATTGTTCCGATCCAGAATTTTCAAATTAAGAATTACAAGCTCCGAATTTTGCTCCGGTGCAGTCCCGTTGAATACGCTGTTAGATTGGTACCCAACATTTTTTTTGCTGGCAACCTGCCGACAAGTTGTTTTGTGCTATCATCTGATTTCCTGAACACATCCCAAATTGACAGTTAACCTCCTACTTACCAAAGTTCTACATCAAAATTATTAAATTTGTATAAACATATAATGGCCACTTCTACTGTGACCGTAGCGAACACAAAAGAAGAGAAAATGACGAAAGATAAGAATCAACAACTGAAGGAGGCTGTAGCAGAAAAGAATTTAGATTCGGTAATTGATAAGATTAAAGAGGTTGATAATGTTTGTGCTTTCACTAAATGCAAAAAGAAAACTGTCGATTTTGCAATAACTTGTAAACACTGTAATTCAAGATTTTGCCCAAGCCATGGTTTGCCGGAAATACACGGATGTGGAGAAGCAGCGCGAAGAGATGAAAGAAGAAAATTTTTGCATCCTGAACCAAAACTCTCGAACAATAAGCACGAGCAAGCTGCAACCAAGCTACAAATTAAATTGAAACAAATGCAGCAAGAGAGGAAATCTAAGCAAGGATTTACAAACAAAGGGAAGAAGAAATGACATAGATAAACTCGTTATACAAGTTTCTGCATATTATGTATGTCACTAAATAAGTAACCAGAAAGAAAAAGTGAACAAACGAAGAAGAGTTAAATAAATAACGCTATTGTTTAAACGAGTTTTTGCTAAGCTTGGTTTTATTTATTAATGCGATGTGAGTAGGAAATTAAAAAATATACATATTTGTTATTAAGATTTATTATTTAATTTGTTGCAATCACAATACGTATAAATTTTTCACTTTATTGAAGTTAATAAAAAATATACTAAATATCACTTGTATACATTTTCCATAGATACATATATAAAAATATTAGGTTTACAGTCATAAAAATATATATTATATAGTACAATTGTTGAATAATACTTTTATTTGGTAGACATTAGTTTTTGTTTAGAGATCACATACATATACCTACAAAGAGTACATGTTTTTAATTAGAAAAGAAATTGACTGTCACAAGAATTATACAAACTATTCCCCAACAAATTACAAACACAATCCAAAATAGACCCCGAAACATGCTTGCGTATTTATTAAGACTACTACCTAAATCTCTTTGGCATTGTTTTCTTGCGAATAGTACTAGAAATGCGGGAATAAAATATTGTATGCAAGCCCCCGCATACGCTCCTGTAAATTGAACTAAGGTATGAAGATTGTGGGTGTATAAAGCTACTAGCACCGGAGGTATTACTGCAACAGTTGGAAATGTTAATCGGCGTAACACGAAATTGTAATGTTCGAGGGTGTTAAGGTCCAAAAATTGCGCTTTCAAATTATTTTGTAAAGTTAAAGCTATTATTGGAAAGCTCGTGGACAGAGTAAACACTGGAAATAAACTTAGATAATACATCAGGATCTTCATAAAGATACTGCTATCTGGGCCAGGAACAAAATTCAATGTGTACAAATCATATAACTCTTTAAATGCAAAGGTTCCCGTTAAAGCTAATAATAGATAAAATGCACAAATTAAAATATAATCAAAGCCTAGCTGACGTATCACACGTTGCTTGTCAGCAAAAGGAGCTACTAAATCTGGCAAAGAATGGTGACACATAAAACTGTAAACACTAGCTCCTAATAAAGCTGCTAAACCATTAAATTCAAACATATCTGGAAATCCTTGCTGGCCTTTTACGTCTATACGTATGCAAGCTAAAGTTACCATTATTATAAAAGCACACCATCTCATCGTAGTAGTAAAAATTTGTACGTATTTTGTTTTTTGTAAGTTAAAGTAGGCAAAAGGGCCAACTAAAACAGAGAAAACAGCAACGGATATCCTGTATACATCAACTTTCTTTAAATTAGAATTCATCCAACATAGGTCCTCAAATTCATCCATTGCATTCCACAATTGTAGAGAGCTTTCTCCAGTTACATTATTTGTGCACATTACATCGGCTAATGATTTACCAATAGCCGCTGCATATATCGCTAAATCACCATATAAATATATACATAACGATATATAAAATAGTATTATTCCCCATCTGTTAAAATAAAGACTTGCGATGTAACCAAGTCCCATTTTTTCATTTAGTGAATAATATCTACTGCGACTCCTATTACTTTGTATTATGGCAGTATGTTCATCTGTATAATCCCGATCTGAAGCTGAATCAATCATTGCTTCACTTTCCTTTAAAAACAAAAGAATAATTTACTATTTAATAAACAAGCAGATTGCTATAAAATATCTACTGAAACCCCTTTGAAATGGACACTCTCTTATGCTTGGAAATTCTTGGAGTTTCAACCCTACATGATAGAAAATTTTTTTATTCTAACGTTCTCGTTCTATTCCTACTTTACATGATATTTGCAACTTACTAATTTTGATGCCTGCCTTACATGTGAAATATTAGGAGCTAAAGTAAAAAACGGGGGCCGGTCACACGTTTTACTATAATAAAACAATACAGAGTGACAGATAGGGCCTCGGTTTAAAATTTTTTTTTTCCTTATAAATTGCGTCATAAACGTCCAATTCTCGCTGCAAAGTTGATTTTATCTTAATTAATTTCAAGTTCTATAACTTAATGTTATGCTCAGTTTCCTTTATGTGTCGCACTACATTTGATAATTTAATTCTTTCATAGCAGTAATGTTCTGTGCTTGAACCTGGTGCCTATTGCTCATCTTGTTTGACTAATATGGGCTTTATTATAGTCTTCGTATGTAATTTTCTAAAATCCCGACCTTTATGTTTTTAAGAAATTGACACATTAGCATCAGAATGAATTGATCAGACACAAATAGAAGGTTGTGAATAAGTTGTCAGGACTTTTTAAGCGTGTAACTGCACTCCTGGTCAATAATATATTAAGTACACAATTTAGTCCAAAATCTTGAAATTGGTAAAAGATATGTAGTATCTACTAAAAATATTTACATGAAAAAGTCACTCTTTTAAAGTAATCATTGAAAGCCATACTAAGCGGGCATCCAGTGAGTCTGGAAACAAAAGAAGCACCCTGGCATGGTACATGGACAGCTCGAGAATAAGTGTTAGAACAGGTACAAGCATAATAGGTCTAATTATCACCTAAGAATGCCTAAAGGATCCACACCAACATATTTCAATCAAACAATTCTGCTTTGAACCCACACGTCATAAAGAATCTCCAGCAACTATAAATATATTCAGGAACACTAAGAAGTTCTAAAGGCTGTTAGGGCCTACACATACGAATCTGGTCTGCGATACAAAAATGTATATACAGTTTAAGACAATTAGGATACAATAACCACATTACTTTGCAATGGGTCCCAAGTCGCCAAAGGATCGATGTAAATGAAAAGGTAAATAAGCTGGTCAAAGAAGCAGCAAACATGCCTTTCATTGATCCTAACTTCTTTTGTGGTCTCTAAGAGCCATAAAAGGTTTTACACCAAGAAAGTGTTTCGAGACAAAAATAGGATTTCTGACAGGACAAGCACCACTAAAATATCACTTATTTAAATTAGAAAAAGCTAAAGATCAAATCAGTCGTCTATGCCAACAAGTTCTGGACAACACACTCTATGCAATTATGTTGTCATCTGTCGCACATTACACTAATGTTTCAGTAGGCCATTTTTAGCATGTATTATAACTGAAGGAAGATCTTAGAATAGTACTAAAGTTCATTAAAATCCTTCATCTATACTACCATACGCTGATTCATTATGTTATAATACATTTATTAAGGTTGCAGTGAACCAAGGGTATCCGTGCCATGGCCAGACTAATAATAATTATATACCCAAATCAATGTCCATTTCAAAGAGATTTCACTGTATTATTCGAGGAATACTCACTTCATCGATTTTATGTGATTGTATCATTCTCCATTGTACTGTCGCATTGGCACAGGCGATACATTCAATTATAAAAGTTACTGTAATAAAACTTACGAAAGCTAGTAATATTAATAATATTGTGCTTAAAAGCCAACCGGCTTTCGCAAAAGCACTTGGTAACGTAAGGGCTCCAGTCCCCACAATTAAATTAAACACATATATTACTCCTACCTAGAAATGAGACATAAATGTACAGAGATTATGAATCTAATAATAAGTAAATATTACCCATGAGGAGTATGTACTTTCACTGGCTGGCATCCTAATAGTTTATATCAAACAATAAAATCATTTTAAAACTATATCTACCATTAAATGAAATACGTTTAATAAATTGATAAAAATATAAATATTACGTCATGATTGAACTAAATTGCCTTTCTTCTTTGATTCTTATTGGTATTTTTATGTTACTTTCATCACAGACAAGTAGTATATTATTAATTATGTAAAAGTATGCACACATCAGTTTTGAGGAACATTAAATTTTATCAATCAAATTTTGGGTGTAGTCTTTGTTGTACATTGCAGATAATTTGATATAATTTTATCATACGTAGATAAATGCATTCAGAGGCGTATAATGCATGAGAAATGTTGGCAAACTTATGAATTATGAATTGTTACCAGCAAAAAATCAAAATTAAATGTTCCTATTCCTGCAAGACAATTATGATTACAATATACAAAGAAGTACATACTATGTTTCTTTTAAGTTGATGATTATTTGCTATAAACATTTTTTTCTTTATTATAATTAAGCCTGCAGAGACGAGTGCGCACCCATTGGCGGCGATGATGTATTCCAAAAGCTGTCGAATATACCCGAAGTCGTGTACGGTTAGCATATGTACCAATAACGAGTTGGATTGATGATGGCGAATCAACGGCTTTGTTGTCTTCGACGAGTGTTAATAGATTTCTAACTGATTTCCGACATTAAAATACACTGAAATGTATTGTTTGCAATATTAACATTTTACCGTACAGTATTTTTGTTTGTTAAAGACATGTTAATAGCAAACAACACCTGTTAAATGCGAAACGTGATATACCGTATTATAAATTTCTATATGACTTTATTTTTATGTTAGGTGTGTGCAACATTCCACAAAATGTTGTAGACAATGAAGAATTTTGAAAGTTTTGGGGGAAATACATTCCAGAATGGAGATTGCCAACAAGAGGTCAATTACAGTTTAATTTACCGCGGGTGAGAAACACGATTACTAATCAAATCAAGGCAGAGTTGAAAAAATAAAAAAATTTGGCTGAGGGTGGATGAAACAATGCACGCAAGAAAGAATTGTATTTTAAATGTGTTAGTGCGCCCTCTTCTTTTATGTAGTACAATATTACAGAAGACAAACGCGGAAGCGATAGTAGAAACAATAATAAATACCTTTGGGAAGTTTATTACATAGGTACACCAACTTGTAATGTTGGTTACAGAGGGGGGTTCAAACATGGTTAAAGTTGGAAAATTACTAAAACAATCTTATCCTGAATTGCATCATGTAACCTGTTTGGTCCATGCATGTCATCTTCTGGCTGAATTCATTGGAAACAGTTATCTAAAAGTAGATCAATTCATAGTTTCTACCAAAAGTTTTTATTAAATCTCCAAAACGCATTCGTGGGTTTAAACAGGCTTATCTGGGCATTCCTCAACCACCACAGCCGGTATTGACGAGATGAAGAATATGGCTTAAAGCTGTTTTATATGATGAGAAATTTTTGCACATTATTAAATCTTGTATCTTAAATTTAAATTTGCAAGAAGGAATGAATCCCGACTTTCAAACTATAGTGCGTATAGAGCAGAGTTCAAGTGAGAACCAAGAGTGTGAATGTAATGCGAACGACCTTGTTAAATTCGCGATCATCACATCATAGATGTGGAACGCTCATTTTCCAAATATACCAACATATTTTCCACTTCGCCGTAGGAGTATGACTGAATTATCAATGGAAGCCATGTTAATGATACAATACTACAGCGAATTTTTGCTTCAGTCAACATCAACAACACAATCAAACTAAAATAGTAAGTAATTACATACATTATTTTTAATATTGATAGTAACCGCCGTACGCTACTGAGAAAGCACTCGTTTCAACAGGTGTATTTCTTAGTACTTCAAGTTTTTTTTTTTCAAACGGAACGTCCTGTATATTTTCACACCATGCGATGTATTGATAATTGAATCCGCACCTATCTCTATTGCTTCTTTTAGGATTAGTAATTCTCAGAAAAGTCGTTTTGAATTAGTATTTAATTAATTATATAATTAAGATAATCAAATTATGTCTGCAGATGACCTCCGTTCGCTTGCAAACACTTCAAAATCCTGTTATAAGCTCCAGTTGTTGGGGCCTCTTTTATTTGTTTAGGATCTATGCTATCAAACGCTTCTCCTACTCGCTTTAATTCGGCTTTGGTCTGTACTGTGATCGAATACACCAATGACTTTATGTGTCCTCATAATTAAAAATCCAAAGGCGTTAAATCAGGAGATCTTGATGGCCAAACCAAAGGTCCGTTGCGTTGCTCAGTAAACCATCTACCTCATAAGAAGAAGGAGTTGGTGCCCCATCCATTAGGTACCACCAATCTCTCCGATCTAACAGAGGCAACATATTGCCGCAGAATTATTGCATATCGGTCACTGTTAAAGGTGCCATCATAAATTTGAAAACGTAATTTCCCATTCATTATTAAACAAAATACATTCAAAATCAATGTATTCTGAAAGCTAACTTCACGAACGAAGCAAGGGTATTGCAGTGCCCAGCAGTTGCATTTGCTAACAATACCCTCTCTGGTAAATTTGGATTCATTCATCTAAGTAATTTTTTGTAAAAACTCCCTGGAGCCATATTAACATTCGATCGCAAGAAGCGAGACGGCGAGCCTTATTGCAGGATTAAACACTTACGCGACGTTAAAGGCGTATGCGTGCATTTTATGTATTGTTGAATATGATGTACCTAATTCTTCAGGAACAGCACGTGTGAAATTGTGAAGGTGACTGTGAAAGTAAGCTAATACTATTATCTCACTGTTCTCATTCTATGTTATGGGTTTTGGCATCTGGTTATTATGCTTCCATTGTCTAGTAAGCAAAAAGTTTTCTTGAACTCTTTGGAAATGTGTTTTACTAATAGTCAGCAATCGCTCATTAAACACTCGGCACTTCTTCTGCTTATAATTTTATTACATTCTCTGCGAATAAAAAAATAAATTTAAGATATCTTCGCTTTTATAATTATCAAAATGGTTTTCGATGTTTGCTGATGCAATGAATATGACAATAAGTACTAATTCAAAACTACATTTTCTGAAAATCGCTAATTCTAAAAGAAGCGATAGTGATCACTTCTCTATTCTAATTCTCTATCACACACGATAGAGAATTCAATTCTACATCACATGGTATAAAAATATATAGGACGTTCCATTTGAAGAAGAACCCTAAGTCGTCGGATATTCTGTATAATTTAGTGCCTTGGTTAAATAGCAGGGTGCCTGTAACTTCTACAATTCACATAAAAGCTTTCTACCTTTTATTATATAGCTGTTACACGCCTTTAAAGCATCATAAATTTTCTTGCTTTCTTTCACAAAAGTCAAAATAACTCTAAAACTGTAACCAATGGGTAAGAGGATGTTTTATAAAAATGCTTAACCCCGAAGTTTTAAAATCGCAAACAAGAACTTTTAATGGACGGGTCCAGTGAATCACTCTGTATATCCTAGCTAAATTTGAGTAAGTTTGGTTGCATAAATATACCTCACAAAAATTTAAAAATAGATTTCTTCCAATTACTAGAAATAATCAATTTAACCAAACAAATTAAAATAAAATTATAAGAATGAATTACTTAAAATATTATCTTTTTCATTTTTCCATTTTTAGGATTTAAGATACCTGTATTTTCAAAAGATGGTAACTAGGGAGCCGCAGGGAGCCGGCTTTTATAATGCACATGCGTAATGTGCCACGGACTAGAATTTCGGTGAAATCCTAGTGGGTGTGGATCGACTGATCGTGCAATTCTCAGAGATAAAATACTGAATTTTCGCCGGTATTTACCAAGCATTAGGTAAGTATTTTGTTTGTATTTCCTTCAGATAATTGTTGATTTAAAACGTAATCTTATCTTTATTTGTATAATACAGTTGATAAGAAATCATATAAATTATTTTAAACGAGGTGATAAAGGTGATAAATCGCCGGATCGATTCTTGAGAAAGATTCTTTTTTCCCCATGGAAATTAAAGTCCTTTCGTTTTTATATAATATGTCGCTATATTGATTTGAGACTGCTAACCATCAAGGTCAGATTGTGTTTTTGCCACTTATGGATGGTTTACAGGATTGTACAATGTATTGGAATCGTCTGGAATATTATCTATTTTTAGTAAAAAATAGTAACCCTATCATTTACATAAATAAGTCATACACCAATGAACTTTAATCGGTTATCGTATGTTTAGTCGGAATTGTAAAAGCAAACAGTTGTATTGCAACTTCTTTTTAGAAACTACAATCATTAATATATATAGACTGATGACATCATCAATGTTAAAGTTGTCTTATATACCGGTGAGTTCAGAGGCGCGGTATTTATTTCTAGTCACTATCGTGTAGAGTACGGGTAGAACTTTTTTCATTGACTTGCTTAACTTAACTTCTTACTAGCTATTCAGTACTAACAATTGTATTTCTTTTTTGTTAAATCTAGTTAAATTTTACGCAGGATGAGTAACCAACAGTATTACCCGTTTAAGGTGAGTTCCTTTTCACGTTTGACATACTTTCTATTGAAAAAATTATTCAACAATTTTGTATAAAAATCTAATTATTTCGCAGTCATCATTGTAACTCTTTCGTTATCCTGTTTCTTGTACATTATAAGTTGCTTGTACAATAAATATTGATTTATTAATTTTCCAAATTGGATAAGTGATGCCTATTGCTCTATTTAATAGCATCTTTTAATACTTGAAGTCTAATACGAACGGGCAGTATCATATATTCTACGGAATTTTATAGATAACTGTTACTATTTTAGTACTTTTCTGTAATGTGACTGACTGAGATGTTAAGCGAATTTTTAACATTTTACAGGAGTAGTTTAAACAATTTGTTGGATTTCCTTAAATCAATTTTGCAAAATGTTTATAAATAAAATACGTTTTGATTTTTAGTAATATCAAACTTCTATTTAAAAGAGAAATAAATATTCAATCGATTTTTTTTAATGAAAATAATATGGTGACTGAGGAGAGAATTCTATTTTCTTCCCTTAAAAAAGTTATGTTACAAATACGGATACCTTCATTGTGTACCTACTTACTTTACTAAATTTTGCTTATTTAAACGTAGAGAAAGAAAAAATAATTAAATTCATACAAATCTGTTAATGAAAGTATTCAGTAATTCAGTTAATGGCAACATGTTAAGGCGTTTTTCTTTTTCACAAAAAAACCAACGCTAGTTTCCTTTGGTGTATACAATATTTAAAATATACTACAAGACTAATTAGTGTACATAACACATATTCATCTTTGCTAAATATTTCAAAAAATACTTCCGGTACGTTAATCTTATCGGTTTTCTTTTCGTTAATCTTATTTCCTCTTGATGATTGTAAATTCTATACCCGGACGATGTTCTAAGCGAGTTAAAATTTCATATTCTAAATTATGTAAATCGACTAATTCCTTTAAAAATGTAATTACGAATTTCATTAAATCAGGATCCTTGCTCAGTTGCTCATGCACGGAATTATAACGTTATTCACCTAACTCCAAAGCAATGACTCATCTTT
Source organism: Marronus borbonicus (assembly GCA_902655005.2). NCBI lineage: Eukaryota > Metazoa > Arthropoda > Insecta > Coleoptera > Scarabaeidae > Marronus > Marronus borbonicus. The sequence continues at coordinate 6,015,136 of LR737385.1, read as the reverse complement.
GGCGTCCTTCAGTTCCATTATGATTGAGAATATGTAGGTGAGAGAGGGGCTATCTTGACATAGGTTGTAATGATGTTAATTTTTTCACGTATTCTTGGCAAATTAGTATTCCTGCGGCGTTTATGATGAAATCGTATAATAAAGAATAATTCAGTGTCACATTTTAACCTCGTTTGTAATAGGAATTCTTGGAGTTTTTTTTTATTTGGTAGATATTTTTGGAGTTAAAATATTTGCAGGATCAAATTAGTTTAATTTACTTTTTGCTTACAAAATATTTAAAATGTAGTTAAAATGTCAATACCTACAAAGAAAATCAATCCAATTTTCTAGCGTAGGTAGGTATTAAGTAATTGCTTAATAAACATCGTAAGTTTCTTTAAAGGTTCATAACTTGAACACGCAACAAAATTGCTGATTATATTTTAATCCTTGTAGTATTTATTTTATTGTTGTCAATACAATAAAACTTGAAATTAAAGTTGCGCGTATGTACCCTCATTCGGGGACATATTGGACAATTTTCAGACGGAGACTACGAGGCGTAATTTAATTTGTTCAAAATAATACATTACATTTTTACATTAATGACCTTTTTCTACTATCACGACAGCCAAAATTAATCAAAACAACATGCAACTATCAGTTGAAGGTGTGAACTAATATCGAGATTAGATGATGTATAGAAATTTTGCATTAAATAAAACAATTTAAACATCAAATAAGTTAAACAACACATAAGCATCGGCACCCTCCGCACCACACAAGTTTAATTTATTATATAGTAATATAATAATTAGTCCGGGTCGGCCGTTTCGAGGACACAATGGTCCGATACTTATGTGTTGTTTACCATACTACGCCACAGTCCTTGCTATCATTTTTTATTGATCAAATAAGTTACACAAATTATCCATGTGACACCAACCTTCACGTAATTCGGGGGTGGCAGAATTGTCCAACTCAGTATTTTGCCAGCCCAGAATTTTGAATTAATACGTTGAACAGTGAACTTGAAGGTTTATAATATGGAAAACATAAAAAATCAAAAATATCCAAGAAAGAGCTGACATTTTTGTTGAGAAGTGTTTGAAAAATGGGTTCCTTCAACTTTTTGAACTTTACCGTTTGTTTTTCACAATCCCAATGAACTCGCCATCCTATGAGGTCTTTTTCTTGTTTGCGGCGGTTGAAAATATACACCAGGAATACGATCGTCCAAGAGAGGTCGTCCTCGTTAGCTCTTTTGGCTATCGCAAGGAGTGTTGACATAGACATTTGCAAAGTAATTGATGACTTTAATTCAAGCCGAAAGAGAAGACTTCATTTTACATAAAAATAATTTGTGGAGTAAAAGTTGAATAAATCTTTGTTTTTTATATGATGTTTGCTTCTCTTTCACTTAATATAATAATAACTAAATTAGGCAGAACGCACATCACTTAAAAATAGGCCCACTCGTCAGTCGTGTCTAAATGATATCTACTTTGCAAATGCTTTGGTTATTAATTAAAGTAATTAACAATGAATCTTTTAGGATAAATAGAAAATTTATTCTGGCGATATGCCTTGCTACCCCAGTTAAAAAGCTAAAATTACGCCAATGCCAATTCATTTCTTTGGTTACGAATATATACGCAAAATACGAAATTCTACACTACCGAAATTTATTGTGTTTCATTTGTTTCAAGAAGACGTTTTTATCCGGCCGTGGCTTCTCTCCATTGCACGATATTTAAATTTACCAACCCATATACTCAGAAATTATAAAAAAAGATTCAAATGACGATACGCAGGATGCCCTATTAAGCAACACTTAAATCGGATGAACTATGCACGCCACTGGATTTTTTAATTTGGTTTTATAAAAATTTAAGTGCACTCGTGCAATTTTTGTTTGAAATCTTCTTTCTTTGCATTAGCAATAATAAAATAAGTAATAGGGAGTCAAAATATAATCGATTGCCCCCTACAAAGGATAATTGGGTACTATACACCTTGAAATAAGTAATTAAAACGTTCAAAGCCATTTAAAATCCTTTGAAAGTGGGGCCAGGTATACGGAGCATTCTTATGGAAACTACCTAGTTCAAAAAAATTTTGAATAGTGTTTAGCGAAGACGTGAAAGCATGTCAAAAAGCAACGGATTGTGTTACCGGATTGTTTCCATATTACGATTTCACGAATGGCAAAAATCTTACGTTAGTTAAAATCATTCGAAATTCCATTTAAAGTATGAACTAAAATGAGATATTGGTTTAAACAAACGTAAAAAGCATGGTCTGGTAATTTAGGTGATCATACAGGGCTAACTCTAGATGATGTTCTAGTTACAGTATTTGCTATTCGTTAGGTTGGTAAGTCTTCTATAATGGTCAGCTAAATTAGATTTTTTTTAATGGTAATATTTCAAAACAAAAATCTATGCAACTTGCCAGAATTCACAAAATGATTCCAAATGATTATTCAAGAATGAGGGGCGTTTGAAATTAGTCTTCATCATTTTGTCAATGGAAAAAAATAATTCTTCCAATTAATCTATGTAAATTTATCCAATTAACCACTTATTACTTTAATAGAATTTAACAATTTTAGTTTGCAACCTGTTCACTTTAGGGCGAAAACTCAGTTTTTTTCCATTTAAAAAATTAGATAACTCCAGAGTTGAGGGTATCTTTGAATGTTTTCGCAGTAATGCTTTGTACGTGAAAATGTACATGTATCCATGAAATCTCGCACATCTCCTTAAATACAATGTATATCCCGTTTCTTAAACTCGTGAAAAATCACAAGCTCGATTTTTCTTCCTTTTATTTTTTTTTTAATTAAAACATCCAATTTGAAGCAAATGTGAATTAGTGCAAGAAGGCAATAGTTAGCATAATGTTCCTTTTATTTGTTTTTATACTAATTTCGCACTAATTTAAGTACCACCAAAGGTCTACTGCGTAGTGATTCTAAAAAGCGTATTTAAAATTTAATTGAGATGATTATGATATAACATTGATTATTATATGGTTTGCATCTACTATAACTGGCGTCCATTTTAATTGTTTTAACATTGACTCCTCGTAAAAAGAAGTGATAGATGGTTGTATAATTGCAGACAAATTTTGCCTAAAGGTCAGGTCAAGAATTCGAAATTAAGATGTATATTTTCTTCATTGCTCAATTAAATTCTAAGTAATAGGAAAAATTTGCGCTATAAGACCCTTGATTAACCATAATCAAGAGTCGTATAGAAAATTTTTAGTAATATTCCAAGTAATTTTATTTGCTAATAAAAAGCCAATAAAATTAATGATGTTTTAACGAAATTGATTAGGAAATTAAACATTAAAGACTGGAATGCTCTTATAGTTATGAATCATATTTAGCTAGAAATGATGATTCAAATTCTATACACATAACATTCGGTATTGCATGGTTCTCATTAATAAATAATTTATATACATGGAAGAGATTTTTAATTGTAAATGCATCCTTTAGTGTACTCCAACGGTGTACCCCGCCGATCCCTTCGACCCCGTGGCAGATGCAGCTACTTTGAAGAAGGCCATGAAAGGCCTTGGTACCGACGAAAAGGCCATCATCGATGTGTTAGCTCGCAGAGGTATAGTCCAACGTCTGGAGATCGCGGAAACTTTCAAGACTTCTTATGGAAAAGACTTGGTATCGGAATTGAAAGATGAATTGGGTGGTAAATTTGAAGATGTTATGGTCGCTTTGATGACACCTCTACCCCAATTCTATGCCAAGGAATTGCATGACGCTGTTGCCGGTTTAGGTACTGATGAAGAAGCCATCATTGAAATTTTATGTACTCTGTCCAACTATGGTATCCGTACGATAGCACAGTTTTACGAACAGCGTAAGTACTAATTATAATTTGAAGATTTTTGTGCAAAAAAATTAACAGCAATTGTTGCATATGCCATGATCAAGAAAGATAAGTAATGTTATAGGGTATTCGTATTTTTAATGGTTTGATTTTGAAAGCTAGGTGCTGTGCGTTCGAGCTCTGCTTCAGTCGCTCGTGGTATGTTGGGGAATAACTGGCTGCGTTTCCCTTTTTAAGGCGAGGGGGTGCTAGTGCCAACGTTATGTCATACTTTGCACATGTTAGAAAATTCCTTAAATAAAGACAAGCTTTAAAGTTTATATACCCCGTACGGCTGTCGCCACATGTTAACAGATAAAAATTAAATTAGCATGTTATAGCTTTATTTTAGCAAGTATACCTTAAATACCACAATATATAATTAGAAAGTGTACGTCAGACGTCACCATTCGAGAATAATATACTAAAGTGGATCCTACGTTGCAATTTTGAGGATATGAAAATGTAACATTTTAGGCGAGTTGTAAAAGTTGCGAAGAATTTTGCAAAGCAAAAGTAACATATGTGGTGGCAAACAATACCAAAGTATCAGCAAATTCCACATCACACAAGTTTAATTAATCAATCCGGGACAGCAGTTTCCACGATCATTTTCAACCGTTGACCAAAAATGAGGATGATGCAGAATGCTTCCTTTTTTTCTCTCAGAATTTCTTTATAGCAAGCTAATATTTTGTTTATTGGAGTGTTTGTGTCTAACATTTTAAGGCCCTTTCTAAAGTCCGTCATTGACTTCTAATTCTAATTGCTTGGCAAGAGTAACAACGCGTAAACATCACATGAGCGACACTCTTTTTTTCTTAAGGAAAAATGGACAAATCTTCCGGACACTATTCAATGTTTTTTCAGAAACATCGAGTTGTTTCCAAAAGTCCTTAACAACCATCTCACTGTTTTGCGTTATAGCATTGTATCGTAACCCTTGAATGTTTTAATGACTCGCTGTTTCATCGGCTGAAGTAAGCTGGTTGTGTTTAGACTTTTTTTTTGCACAATTTTTACACGTTGGCTCTTGGAAGCAGTAAATTAAGAGGTTTTAACTTGCAGTTACTAGCTACATTTCCGCCAAGCATCACTCTAAAATGGTTTTTGGATACCTTAAAGCAAGGAAAGATTTTTTCTACTTCGCTTGCGATAACGGTTCTTTTAGGCATTTTGTTCAAGAATAAACTTGTTTCATCTATGTTAAATACGGTTTCACTGTTATTGTTACTTTCTATCACAGCCTTGAGTGTCTCGGGAAAAGAAAATGCAGCTTCTTTATCGACATTTGCCGCCTCTCCACTCCTTGATGCTGTACCTAATTACAGCGAGTTTTTTGGCTATTACAGAGTTTTAATTTTTTTTCTGCTTCCTCAGCTTCTTCTTTCAATGTCTTAAAAATTAGCTTAACTTGATAACACACAGTGAATCGATTGAGTAATTCATTATTTTTATTTGATTATCACACCATAACTTCAGCATTGTTTCCATCTT
>LR737385.1:5893386-6004758 GCA_902655005.2 Marronus borbonicus | reverse complement strand
TTTTTTTTATAACCGACAGCTTGATGCTACTGAAAGCCCTTTTAATAACAAGATCATGTTGGTTGTAAACATTAAATTGTTTGTTCTTGATTTGACCTTCATTCTTATCTATTTAAAATTGTATTATTTGTTTCTTCACCTTATCTTAATAAACATGTATAATTTCTTTCTTTTGGTTGATTAGTTAGTCTCATATTTACAACTTTAATAATTTGAAATTTTAATTTAGTTAGCATAACGCAACACCTGCGATAATTTTACGTAACCCATAAGTAGGTTTAGGCCAAGTTTTACTATTCTGTCTAAAACGGATGCCTACGTATTTGTTTACAAATACATCCGCACGAATTTCGTGAAACGAATATCATATGAATGGACTCTATCGTGATTAATGCAACTTGTATTACATCATTCTCCGACAATAGTGAAATTCTTGACCCATTTTCTTCTTCACACCGTATGATTCAAATACATACACACTTGGTAGATGAATGCATATACATCGATTGCGTAAACGTCTATTTTTAATTTAAAGTAATCTGTATGCGTGTGTACATAATTTTATTTTTAGGGTTAATGCACAATTAAACGTTTCGTTTGCTTATTAATATTTATCATTTTCGTACAAATACATTTTTATGATGATGTTATGGAATAAATTCGTTGGCCACCAATAATCTTTTATGTTCCGTGACCTTTTAGTCATAATCATGTTGCTATAACTGTCTGAGGTTTCGTAAACGGGAAAGAGATTTGTAACTTGTACTAATTATTAATGTTTTAGCTTGTTAAGTGATAAGAACAAGCTACACACTTCTAATTTTAAAGCGTTTCCTTTATTACAATTTTATAAACCTAATTTGTTTTTTTTCCTCCTGAATGGCGTTAGCGTACATGTGTATAGGTTTAATCAAAGCAAAAATAAAATTAATAGCAATAATCCTACCATCGAGAAGTTCATTTGAATTATACAATCTATTAATTAAATACGGTTTCAAATGCTTCTTGAAATGAAGTTTTGATCCGACACAACCTGGTGATAGTTTACACACTTCCAACCTTGCAAAGAAGATGCGAAGTCAATCACCGGCCGTTATCTGGTGCTGATGATCGGAATTTCTTATAAACTCTTTTCTGTTCAAAAATACATATACACACATCTCAAGGACGTATAACCCAGTTAACGTTAGCACATTCATTTCCTTGAAGGTTGCTTTACATGTATGTATACCATTCACACCCTCAAAATATGAGTCGCAGGCAAAGGTCCCCAGAAGCAGATGGGATACCGCAATCTACTCTCCATCAGGGCGTATTAAATTGTAATTTATTGTTCTTTTGTTAAGAATAATTTCAATTAAATTGTGAAAAGGAAAAATAAACTATTTAATTTTGGAACAATTTCAGCCACTTTTTGCGCTCCAATGTATTTCCATCTTTATATAATTAATTATTATGAATTATATAAAGTAATTATAATAAACGTATCATCAGCATATAAATTCATATATATGTTATTATCTGATGTGTTTTCAATATCATCAGTATAAAGTAGAAACAATACATAGAACCAAACGTTATGAATTGATTGGATTGATGGATTCCCCCCACTTAAAATTAATCGAAATATATTGTAACTCAAGTAAGATGATAATCACAGAAATACAACCCCCCTAACAAGGTTTTTTAAATTTTCTATCAAAACAGTGTGATTGGCGCCTAAAAACAATCGTAATAGTTCTACGTAACCTTCCTTTATTTATGGCGTTAGTTAATTTTATTTTAGTCAAATATAAAGACAAAAGCTACTAAATTGCCAAAAACCATTATTCGTTGTTTCCTAACTTTTTTAAGAAGGTTTTTATCTTGATTTCAGTGTATGGTAAAACTTTAGAGCATGACTTGAAAGATGATACTTCCGGTCATTTCAAACGACTACTCGTCTCGCTGTGTCAGGTAAACCTTAAAAATACCCAACCGTATCTATCTGATTCTAATATTCTATATTCAAATATAATAGGGCAATCGAGATGAAAATCAAGGAGTTAACGAAGCTCAAGCTACGGCCGACGCTGAAGCTTTAGTTTCCGCTGGCGAAGGCAAACTGGGAACCGATGAATCCCAATTTAATTCCATCCTAATCACCAGAAGCTATCAACAATTGCGTCAGACATTCTCTGAGTATGAGAGGCTTACTGGCAAAGACATCGAAGACGCTATCAAGAAAGAATTCTCTGGTAGCGTAAAGAAAGGTTTACTTGGAATCGGTACGTCTATTTCTCCTTAATTTCTGTTAGATAATACGTAATACATGTTTGTTTTCAGTGAAATGCGTTAAGAGCAAAGTCGGCTACTTTGCTGAGCGCCTTCACGATTCTATGTCTGGTTTAGGCACGAAAGATAAAACATTGATTAGGATCGTCGTATCTAGATCTGAAATCGATCTTGCCGATATTAAACAAGCGTTCGTCGATAAATACGGCAAAGCTTTGGAAGATTGGATTGCTGTAAGTAGAAATGATTTTTTTCGTTAAATGTATTTTTTGCATATATTTTTGCTTATTTGGCTGTAATATTTTATTACGCGTTTTATGCTACAACTCTGAATATATTCAATTGGAAATTTACGGTGAAAAATATTATTTTAAAATATTTCTTTTTTACTTCTTATTTAATATAATGCTTTGAAATTCCCTTAAATCATTTTTATACTTAATTTCCTTGTATTTGCTTTCCTACTAAAATTTTTACAGTAGATATTTGGGTTTGCCTCTTTGCAACAATATTATTTTCATTGCATTTTTTCATTACATTTGAAGCAGGACTGAACAAATTTGACCATCTTCTTTTCTGACGAAACGGGTTTGTCGGGTTGAACTGATTTGATGGGTTAACAATCGACTAAGCTCGGGCCAATAGATAGGTTTCCTCGACTTACACTATGAAGGGGTTTAAATGCGTCATGCTGTTTTCATTGCAAAATTAGTTAGAACAATACACATCTAAGCTAAGGGATAAAAAAAGAGAAAACAGTGTTTTTCCAACAATAACTTTAGAACTACGAAACACGCAAACCCTATTTTTGCACTAATTCGGATATTACCTATTTTAAAATGCGCCTGGATACGTGTTTCATAATATGATTAAGAAGTAAAAAAGAAATATTGCTTACTTGCCGGATCAAAAAAGAATTATTTTGTATCATACCAACACGATATTAACGAAGAAAATGTCATAATTTAATAATCATTAAATTTCTTAACAACGCTATTGACGTGAATACTAATTTTGAAATACAAACAAATAGCAGTACTTTCCACTTGCTCGCTTTATCATTATGATGCATGACAAACTCTTCCTTTTATTTCTGGCGCTTATTGTATACTACAATACACAATATGGGCATGCATGTTTAGGTCGTTGGGTGTGATGTAACGGACTCTATTGTTGGCAAATTCATTTACGTGCTTGCGCAATTTAGTCGAGAAATTATGGTGGTATTTAAAAGACCCGTGGTTACACGGTAAAAACACTGCCTTTACCCACAACGGCTAGTACTTTTCATGAATCTGAAGTAGATTTGTAATTCAATAATGATACATGAGACAGAACAGTTGTTGTGGATTAAAGTAGATTTTGAGAAATTGGATATTTGGGAATGAAGTCAATTTGCATGAGATATGAGGTACGGCATGCAAAATAATTGAATTGCATAAATGACAAACATATTTAACATAACGAAATTAATTGATGTATGATTCCTTTGGAACTGATTTATGTTACTATTTCTTCTCCGCATACTGCTTATTGCGTACTGAATTATATATAAAATATTTACGCATGTGTACATTGAGAAGAGAAACATTAGTTTTAGTAATCTAATTTACAAACCATTTTAAATTTATTTTATACACTGTGACTAAAATTACCTGCTCATTATTATTAATTAATAAATTGGTGAATTAGTGAGATTTTTCTTCCAAATTGGAATGGTAATACTGAAAAGCAAGTGACAATAAAGCAATGTTGTTGACATAAATAAGTAAGACAAAAACAAAATAATAGCAACTAAATACGTTTAAAATAATCGATGTTTAAAAGTGTTATCTTTACACCCAATAATATATTTCTATGCTTTTCTAATTTTTGTTAAAACTTTACGAATCGGCATTATTAATTGTAGTACACACTATTAGTAGAGAAGAATAGAATATTTTATTGATTCTATGCATCAACGATATAAAAATGAGTAAAATCCGAGGAAAATGTTTGGGTATATATTTTTTAAATTACAATTATAATGTAGATTTTATTATTTTTTCTATTTTATTACGTTGCTCTCTTAGTTCTAAATACCATAATTCTTTATTAGTGAAGTGCTAGTACAAGATGTTTGACAAACTTTTATCTTTCTCCAAATTCAACAAGGATTTAATTTTAATTCGGCAAAATAGTTAAACCGAAGTTATTATTCAAAATGATGACTATTCACAACTTAACCATGTACAATGTGTTATACATCTGTGGTTAGGAGTGCCGTTAATCCGGATGTTAACTTGGATTCAATCTGAGTTTTTGTACGGTACGGGGGCCCTGTTGAATCATCATTTAAGTGCATTGTAGAATAATTGAAATAAATTTTTATTGGAATTAAAACAATAGATTCCAGACAAACGTTGCACCCACCAAAGGGATATCATTGCATTCGAAATTATGATACTCATTCAATAAAAACGCATTTTTTTTAACTAATACGTCTGCATAATAGATTTGACCAATTATAGTTTTACGATGATCTGTCAACATGAGAAATCTATTGTTGTTGCTTCAACCAAATCGCGCAGACTAGAAACAGTTTGGTGGAGGTAGAGTGAAACAGCTTCGTAACATAACATAACTACAAGCAAATTCTACATTACAGATTGAATTTTATACATTACGCTAAAAGATTTCGACTTTACCTCAAAAACTAGATTTTGCATACTTATTTCAAACTATGCCTCAACGTAAATGCTTTTATTCAGGTTGGCTTTACACGTACATATATGAGGAAATTTTCATTTATCGTTGATTTATTCATTTTAAAATATGCGTAGTATTCCATTTAACATATTTTATTACAAACAAAAATTGTTTATTTAACCATTTCAATCTGCGCAAAAATTACACTAATCCATTAATTTAAATAAGCAGCAAATGTGGGCAGATCACTTTGGATATGGTGTATATATTGGGTTACGTTTTAATCCTTCCCTTTTTTCCTTGTTAAGGAGATGAAAAAAAAAAATAATTTCGTTGTTAATTAGCTTAATTAGGAAACTACTTAGTTTTAAATCTAATGAAGTTTCATTAAGTTGGGTTGATATTTTCCACGCCCTTTACATTATTTCATGTCTTTGATAATCGATATTTTTTTTTAATAATTTCGTCACAGTTGCAGTTATGTAATGAATTCTTCTGTATATTTTAATCTATACATGATAAATGTGCTTGTTCTTGTGCTCGTATGTAGATTATTTGTTGTCGGTAATATTGTCTTAGCTTCCTACTAACGGACATCTCCGCTTGTTGCAGGGTGACACTTCCGGAGATTACAAGAGGGTGTTATTGGCGTTAGTGGACTAAACCTGCACAAATGTACCTGTTTCAAAGTCTCTCGCACCATACAAACACAATAACACTCATTCATTGAAATATATACTACTATTACTACTTAATTAAAGAAACTGCCAGATATTAAACTATTCAAAGTACTAAAAAAAAAAATATTTCGTCCGGTACTACTGCACATCTGGTTGCCATATGTGTCAATTTTTATGTTGGATTTTTCAGAGCGATGTTTCCAGCGACATTAAGTACGTTCTGATCACGTTAACTGCATACGGTTAAACACCAAGTTGGCCGAGAGCATATTAATATAAAACACCGCCGCCTGCCGTCTTTGTCTTGAACGAATGCAAAAGAAAAACAAATGTCTGGAATAGTTTTTAGTGGCCTTACATAGTATAAAAGTTGTAATAAATATACGAAAAATATCTAGCTTTGTAAGTGTTAAATTATTATATTGAAATGTAACAGCATAATTACCTATACATATATATATATATATATTCTGCATAACGTGATAAAAATAGTGTTTTGTCGGGTGCTGGGCAATTATTTTAGTAGCAGTCGTTCAATTGGATAAAATTTGTGAAAAAAGTTTACATATAGAGATCTGATATATGAATATATTTAAACTTAAAGGTAATTAAGATTATTACTTTACTTTTTTATGTCTTTTATATATAATCTTGCTTGTTCTCTATCTAATGCTTTGAATAAAACAGAGTTTTAAATTTGCTGATTTCATTTATTTGTTTTTTTTTCAATGTTTGGCGCACCTATATTGTAGGTGGTAATACAGGTTGCCTAACTAAATACTTAAGTACATTGATTTTCCTTATTTCTAACGTACTGTTAAACATTTGAAAAATAACAACAAAAAGTGTACAATGTTTTGTCATAGTTTGTAGGTATGTACACGATCACAATCAAAGAAGCAAAATGATGAATGGTAAGATATTGTTAGGAACTTATTAATATTAAAAGAGAAAAACATTTTGCATAGTTGCTTGATTTGTCACTTGGAATGTTTAATGAAATGAATGTTACGTGGTAATGCATACCAATTAGCTGCTCTTAAACTTAAATTAAAAAGTTGTTCAATTGTCTTTTGCAATATTGCCATATTTAACGATTTTTGTAAACGGCGCGGTGAAAGCTCATGAAGACGAATTTAACGATTTAGTGTAAATATTTTAGTCCCAATATTCACAAAAGAACCACTCTGTGCAAAGCTAAACACCAACTTATACACACTCTGTATAACTGGTACAATTAGACGTCTTCGCTGTATGCTTACAAGTAAAGTTGGATATAAATTGTAGTTCATGGACTTCACAGTTACATAAAAAAGAGAGAATAAATTTTGATGCTGGTACAACATTATTTATTCAATACTATTTGTTAGTTATGTCTGCAACAGCAATAGTAGGCGTGCGTTGTATGCTATATTTAATATTAATTAAATCAAATTTACAAATTTGATGATGGCCATTTGTGAATTATTTAAGGTGAGACTACTGTGTTTTTAGACTTTATTAATTAACGTATTAATCAATTAAATCGATTCGAAAGCTATCGTCTCTTCACATCTTAAAGAAATTGCAACTTTTAGAATTTGACTTACTGCACTGATTAAACCAATTTAATGACGTTGCGACACTGGTTGTAGTTTAGTCAAATTTTTAGAAGCGCCTCTATTTTCATCACTTTGATGCAGTCTCGTTTCTGATTTGGCAAAGTTGAAATGTAGGAAATTTTCATTCAATTTAGATTTTAATTTTACAATTTCAAGTTCATATTGTTTGTATATTTATGTGTCCCTGTATCCAAAAGCAAGTTTTAGGTATTCCATTTTATAGGAATAGGAAGTTTACAATGTCAGTAAATTAAATAAGTAGGATTTTTTTCTTATCGGTTTTCGAATGAAATTACACATTACACATTAAAGTGTTAGAAATTAAATAATTAAAACAAAACTAGATGTAAAGTGTGACAACAGAACTTCAAGCTTGCTTAAGCTGCTTACGGCATTAGACCAGTTTGATCAATCTAGTTTGTCATTTCAATTCATTTGTAGCGTGACGGGCTTTATGCTAAATATCTCAAGGAACAACATTGTAAACAATTAATATTTACGATAGGTAATGGTTACAATGCGCTGCAAAAATTTTGGGTTATTTCAATATAAATTATAAACTAGTCGGACGCGATTTGATTCGCTGAAAAAAAGAAAATCAGAAACTGCTGACTCTGACTGATTTCAGGTTGGATATGATTGGTAGTTTGTGATTTGTGTTGGAACAAAGTTATTGTGTCTTTACACGTGATGAAGAGATTGATGGGCTTATCGCATTCCCGAAATGGACAAAGGGGATAGTACTCCATCAAATTTTTTTACTTCATTTTAAGATGCAAACAGACATTAAAATTTGTCTTTTATTTATTTTGGCGTTATTGATTATCAATATATTGATTGGTATTTGAAAATCCATGAGTATTTTCTAGGTGTCATACATTATTATGTTAATATAAAAATTTTAATACATTTTTCCGAAAGAGAAAGTAATCTCCATCAATATTTTGCAACAGTATGGAACAATTTTATATTTTTATTTCGTATTTACTATGTCAAAGCTTTTTTTTATCATAGGTTGAAAGAAATTTAAGTAAAATTAGAATTAATTAAATTAATGCTTAATTTAATTTCAAAACGGGTGCTCCGTAAAACAGAGGAATTAATTTCTAATTCAAAAGCATGATATGATACTTTAGAAAGATTACTAACGCCAAGTATGTGTTTCTATATTCTGTATCAGAATAGCTTGCAACTGCACTTAAACCGTTTTAAACAAATTTAGTTGAGTAGAGAAATTCTTCTCAAATAATTTAAACTCCTGTAAGCAATTGCATATCTACTGTTCTGTTTTAAGCATTAGTATTGAGATCACTGTAGTAAGTACAATTATCAGGAAAACAGAATCGTGCAATCAAATTTTAACATAATTAGTTTGATATGGTATTAACTAGGACATGCTTTTATGAAGTGATCACTCTTGATTTTTATATGGTACTTATTTAAGCATATCGTGTGAGTCTATTGCGGATGTTTCATATGTTATTTAATTTTGCCTGGATTGATTGATTTTTATGGTTTGGAATAATATTTACGTTTGTCCGAACAAACATCGCGCATTGTACAACCGATACAAGTTATACATCATTAAGCAAATTTAACACTCGTCCCCCAACAATATCTTATCAGTAGTACTCGAGATCATTGCCGTTAAAACGAATCACCCTGATAGAAACAATAATTCATCATTTCGCGTCGAATATGAAGATAAAAGTGCTTTCTCTCAGTTCAGTCATATCGTTTGTATGTAGGTGTATTATTGTATGATGAATGCATGTATGTGTGGATGTGAGCGTAATAAATAACAAAGCTGCAACAAGAATAGTTATACAAAAATACGGCGAACTATACAAATAAGATTGATGATTGTTTACGATGATACTGTAACAATGACGACTGATGCTGTTGGCGATGGTAAGGATGATGGCAACATGACGAAGACCGGTGTACCTACGTAGAGGAGCGGATCCGTTGTACACACGTTGTTTACGTATGATCGTCGTGCAGGGATTTTATCATGTGGAAGTATCTGGTGGTTCGTTTACGACCCATGTTGCATATCTTGAAATGACACAGCGTGAGATCTGAAACAGATGGTAAGCTTTATTGAGGTACACGCATGTTCAACGCACTTTCGAGGAACGGGTATCAGGATAAAGCACTGGTCAAGCGTATGTAGGCGTCGGATTAGTCGAGAAAGCGTAGTAAGATAATAACTTTAACGAGGATCTGCGGAAAATCGCTTCCACCATCGTTTCTACGTCTCTCTATTAAGAATTCTTTATGGTTTTGCATTTAAAATAATACACTGTCGTAGAGAGATATATTTTAAACGTTTTAAATGGAATTAGAAATAGTTTGCATTGTACAAATTTAATTTTTTCCAATTTTAGTCAAGCGAAGTTATTGTTTTAAAGAAAGCAGGTTCATCGTCTGTTGTCACATCCCAATCATATTTTTAATAAGAGAAGATGCTAACTTCATTTATAGCAGATAACTCGAAAAATCGGAAAGAATTGAAGCTTTATGGGTTTCTAGTCGTACGTTCTTGAGGAGTTTCCTAAATGCAATACCGCTCAGCAATTTATGGCAATATTTCTAAAACTATGAGAAATATTAAAAAAAACTTTAGATAACCTTGTGTTTGTTTCGAAGGTGCTGTATGGTTGCGTCGGTAACATTCCTCTGGCCACTACCTTTTTAGGGGAACCGCCCCCCTACGCCCCAGTATTTTTTCGAAAATAACAATTGCTGCAAAAGTGCCTCTATTATGACAAATTTATACCCTAAATTTTTTAATTGAGAGAAAAAAAATCATAACCAATCCAAAATTGGACCACAAGGATGCAATCTGAACAGTTGTAGAAATAGGTATATATTGATTATTGCCCGGAGAATCAAATATTATCCGTCACACTTATATTTGTGGACGTTTTATGAATAGAAAAAAAGGGCGATGGAGCACCTAAAAAAAAAACCGTTGTTCTTACACTGTCAATCTACAAACCTATAAAGTTTAATTGTTTTCTGAATGTTGGGATTGCCTGTGTTTCCTCGAACGAAAAATAAATTTAAAAAATTACTTTTGAAATTTTAGTACAATATTGCGAGTTTACATTGAGCATGTTGACGTTTTTCATAAAATTAAAGCACAGATAAATATATCTGTGCTTTTGGTACCATAAGATAAGAAGTGTAGCAGTTTGGGGATCAATAGGAACTAATTTTAGAAAAATAACTGAAACGCTATAATTGAATTTTAAAGGAAAGATTGAGTTAATGCAAATCTTTAAAGCAAACCGTCAACTTCCTTAATAAAAATTGCTGCTTACGATATTCTTGTCAATTCGAATAGAGAATCACGTTTGTTTTCTTTATCCCAACGCCCTTAGAGCACATGGTGAACAAAGGAAGGCAAAACAATTTTGTTCTAAAACCTACTTTCTGTAGCTCAGAATACAAGTTTTTTAAATGGAACTCCGATTTTCCCAATTTTCTTCAATATTCTTTGTGCCCAACATTCATAGATTTCGAGGTGATTCAAATTTGATTCAATTGGGCATTTCTTAGAGTTTTCGGCAATATATTTTTTGAATGGAACTCTTTTTTCTTTCATTTAAAAACAAAGAGTACTGGAACGAAATACTGGACACATTTGTTTCGCTAAAGATATTAAAATGTTATTTTCGGTACAGTTCTATCATTTACTTGAATTAACCATCATTTTCCTATAATATACATTTTCTAGCAATTCAAGAACTACATATAAATAATAAATACCGAAAATAAGGGGACAAATGTTGATTAAAAATTAATATTAAACAAATAAATTTATTTAAAGCGTTGCACACCAAGGTTTTCAGCAGCAAAAAATAGAAACACGGTGGATGTAGAAGTTTCAAAAATTTTGCATTTTAGCTAAATAGAAATGAATAGAATAATAGAATATTTCCCGAAAGTTAGTAAATGTTCAACAAAATACAAATAATCGCATTTCACTAAGAAACTTATTTGCATAGTTTCATTTTTAATTTAATAAGTTGTAATAATAGTTTAATGAAGAACGATACATTTTAGGTAATGGAAAAATGTGCAGATTTTCCATTAAAAAAAAATTGAAGTAACATAAATCAAACATGGCAACGATTTCGCTGGCTATTTTGCAGACGCTAGTTGATGTAAAAATATTTTCGATGTATTGCCGAAATCTTCAAGAAATACTCGATTGAATAAAATTTAAATCACCATTGCACTAAGTAAAATGTTTAAGATATCGGTCGTTAAAGAAACAGCGGAATTTCGTGAAAATCTCAAATTATTTCAAAAAGTAAGGTAGAATTGTATAGACAATACTGAAGAACATTGACATGAAATGAAGAGGAACATTCAAAAATAAACAGAATGTTCCGTTCTAAAAACCAATCTTATATCGTGCGCCGCGGAAATTAATTCCTAGATATAGTATGAAAAAGATGATTAGTTATCTGTCGTTGTAGACCCTCACGGTACGTTGCTTTCCTTTAAAAAATTTAGGTTTCCGGGTTGAAACCGCGTCATAATTGCATGCTTTCAATTGCATGGAGCTTCTTCTGGGCTGCTGCATGTTGTGAGAAGAAACATGCTTCTCCATGCAATTGAGAGCGAAACGTTGTCAGACTTATGCAGTTATGACGTCGTTTCAACCGGGAAACCTAAATTCTTTAAATGGTTAATGGTTAGATATCTTTTGATGAAACTAAACCTATCTCCGATTGCAAACGATTAGGTACTTCATTAGTCTATTAGCAAAACAATGAAACAAAACATTTTGTAGAACGGTAACCTGATATCAAATTTCCGGGAAGTTTTATTCAAAATCAAAATATATTTAAATAAGTATTTGTGCAAATAATTTAAAGGTCAGTGGTATTTGCCAATTTGGAAATAACGAATCGCAGGGTACATTGATAGAGCATACTTTCTTAAAAACCATTTCCAAATGAAATTTGTTCGCTGTGTATTTATTTTCTTAAATTATTTATCTTAAGTACGTCTTCGAACATACACTGAAATCAAAATTGCTACTCACAATGTTGAAAGTAGACCCATTAGTTTTAATATAAATAAATAAGACAGTGTATTGGAAGATTTTGTTTTTGTAGCTTGTTAGTATCTATTGAAATATTAATTCGAAGAGGAGAATTGATAAAAAGATGATATGTTATAAGCGAAAAATTAGAAGTTAAGAGGTTAGAAGAATTAAATCAAGGGAAATTAATTAGTAAATAACAGCAATTGCCAGCTATAACCGGAAAAAGCATGATGAGTAGTGTGTTAGTTCATAATAGTAATAATAGAATGTTAATCACAAGTTTTTCTGCATTAGATAGGGAATTACCACCGATCTTAACTTGCCTTATAAATATAACGATTTGCTGTGGAAAATGATGACAGGTGATACGCGAGAGCTTAGGCATTGGAGAATGATATGTTTTCGATCAGTATTGCAGGAATTTGCCCAGGAAGGGCGTCTTGCTTAGTATTTTCTATCCGAAAAATAGCTTTACGGATCACTTTTTTGCCGTTGCTCGCGCATTCTTCTTAGTCTTAACTTCTCTCTTAGTTGAAGGTCTAGATCCCATAGGGCATAGTTTGAAATAACATGGCCTATCTGAAACATGATTTCGTTTTATTCAATTTCCTTCATTGTATGTATAGAGACTGACATTTAGTCTTAGCAAATGTATTTAACATGTTTGATGTATTGTTATGAGAGAAATAAGGGCTAGTTGTTGCGTTCTTTAATACTGGAAGAAATATTTCTACAGCACGTTGATTTAAATGTTTATTGTTTAATACTTACACGACGAAGTATATCGTTTATCCCTCTGTTTCATGGTCTTAATGAGCAAATAAGCTGTCCTTTGTATTTCAGAGTCTTCGAGATTGGTTATTGCCTGTTGGTTTTGTAATTTATCAAGGTAGTATCGTTGTAGTTTAGCGTAGAATTTGTGATGTAAAATGTTGTTCTTGTAGTCTTCATCGTCCAAAACTTGTGGGGGATGGCGTGGCTGCAAGAAAAAAGAAATAAACGCTGGTGAAGAGTGTTTGAATATGAAAACTTTCTTTCAAGTGACAGTACTTAACTCTGGCTACTCTTGGTAGTTGATAGCTTTAGAATTAGTACTGGTCTTGAAGTAATACGTTTAAATCTAAAGGAATTTTATTTTCTAGCCATCGGCAAAGTTAATTACTCTTATAAATTCATACTGGACAATTCCTTGAACGGAGTAACTTATACGGGATGAGTGAAGATTGTGTCTTTTTGAATTGAGGTTTTTCAAAACAATTTTTGTTGTTGTGAGGTCCGATTGAGGCATGGTTTAAAGTTATAGTGAAATCAACATGGCATCTCACAACTGCGTAGTTACCCATTTTTTTTTTAACACAACATGTTAAATGTTATTGCAATTTTGGTATCTTCGTTAAATTAAAGCAAAAAATGAAGGCATTACTGTCCTTAAATTACGGTTCCAAAGTTAGAGTTTTTTTTTGTAAAAGTATTTTACATCAACTGTTGTTTTTCCAGGATTGCGCATTAGATAGATATGATTTTTGGCACCAAGATTAGGCATAAATGTACGTAATACACGCAGATTTATGTAACTCCGAATTGTTAACGAAATATGCATAATATTGCATCAAGTTTGTGGATATATTTTTCTGAGGAAGTCATCTTTTTTAATGGGATACGCTGTATGTTATTTTAGTTTTTGGCAAAATTCTAGACGTTATAGAAATCTAAAATCAATTATTTTTTCGTTGTAACGATTTTTATAATCAGTATTTATTTTGTCAGTTTGGTATGGTAGAAACAAGTAAATCATTCGAGCAGTTATTGAATATGATGACATTTCATTTACTAACAACAACGACCCCGTAATAAGAAAAAAAATGTTTTATGTTCATGAAGATGACCCATTCTGTATAATTAATTTTTTTCTTATTAGCACTTTAATGATTTTCCTTATGGTGCCTTAAGACCTTCAGTGTCTATCATATGGTAATGGCGAAATTTTTCGAGAAAGCAACAACTAAAATTGCTTTTTAACGAACGATGTGCGTCATATTGATATTTATATAACCAAATTAACAATCCCAAAAAACAGATAAAACAATTTATTGTGATTTTTTTCTAATTTGTTTAATTTTTTCTTTTCAAAGTTAATCTTCTCAGAGATTACGTACATGAAAAATTTATTAAATCTGATGAGTTTTAACACAAATCAAACTATTTTCATTGTAAACAGAAGTAAACAGCTTTATTAAATAGAAAATAATTGTATCACATTTTGATGTTTTTGCATTCGCCTAACTCGACCTAATCAACAATTGATTTTTAATTTATTTATTTAGTCTATTGGCCAAAATAGTAAATTCTTTCTACTCACAAAAGTTCTTCAAATTAAAATAATAACCTGTCGATATTTTCAAATCAGTTACGAAGTAGTGGTCGCTTCTTAGATCATAGATACTTGTGTTCCAAATGAATAAGTGCCAAAATAATCCGATTTATTGTATTTAAACGGTTACAAGCATTTTATTTGATATTCTTTATTATTATATTAATATTAATAGTTTTTGCAAAGTCAAAAATTTGCATTCCAAAAAGTCAATTTCTTAAATAAAATAAGGTAGCTATCTTTAGATTCTAATATGCACCCCAAAAGTATTCCGCTTCTACAGCAATGCATGTAAAATTTTGAAGTTCGATATGATTTCAATGGTTTCCACGTTTAATTTAAAATTGCAAACACTGTAATGTGACTAGCAATACTACCGTACAATACATTTAACAAAATAATGTTGAATTTCGGTTTGCACGTTGAAAGCTGTTGACCGGACTCTTTTACTTTTTTTTCAAGAACAAAATTAGTCACCGTAATGTCTAACACCTTTGCCTCGCAAACTCGCGGCCGTAAGCAACTAAATAAGAAACCTCAAACCAAATCGATACGGTTTTGAATAACAAAACCATTACGTTATTTTTCATTTTCCATATTTTTATAAACTAGAACTCCTGATCGAAATAAATTGAAAAAAAAAATTCTTATTTTCAAGGACTTTTAGGAGTTTTAAATGTCATAATATCAATAAATGCATACCGTTCTAGTTTTCGTTAAAAATTTAGCAATCGTAAAAATATTGTGTTTGCCGCTGTATATTAACAAGGTTAGAAAGTTTTGAGTAATGAATATTAGAAAATTTCAATGCCATACGCACGCTAGGAGAATTATAATGGACTAGAAATTAAGTTTAACAAGTTTAGATGTTCGTAAAGCAATATGCTTTCCCTTTAATAGGAATCGACGTTTGCAGGTTGCTAAATTAATTTTATAGAAAAGATATAATTCTTTGAGAAAATAGCAAAAAAATATTGTATTCTACATTAAAAAAAAGCATCGAAAATAGTTATTTTTATTTGTTAGAGCTTTGTTCCTGTAAAACTTTACAGTTTAAGAGTATAACTTCTATGCTTTGCTTTACTGCTGCTACTGAAATCGCAAACATTTTGTGCAAGTTCTTGTATTGTGTGTGGTGTATTGTTAAAAACTAATTTTCAGGCGGGGAAAAAATAAATTAATTAAATGAAAAAATAATGGATCACCAATAATTCTTCACAAAGATACTATCCAGCTTTTCAAAATGTACCCAATGCTTTTTTGTTATGATATAAGCGTTCTCAAGGACCATAGACGCGTGGTTTCTTTATTAATAAAACCATTAAGGTCGAATAAAGCTCCGTCTGCGAAAAGGATTTGTCAAGTGTATTATTATCATCATTCATTTGATTTTCAAACCAATTGCAGCATTGCGCTTGAGCTTTCCCAAAATATAATTTTTTCTAAGCATATACTGATAAGTATCATCTGACAAATTAGTTTCCCATAAAAGCTTTCTCATTGCTTTTTTAGCAGTTCTTTCCTTAAGGCAATCACTATCGGGCATGCGGCTTACTGCATTTATTTCACGGAATTTGGCAACGCAGTGAGCAATTTGTTGATATAAATCAAGATATGCTACTGCAAAATGTGGAAATTGCGCAGAATAAAATCATTCCAGATTCTCAGAAAAGCAGTCGGCCGCATAGTTTAGTATTAATAGCGTGTCAAATAAATCAATTTAGTGAAAAAATGAACATTTCCGTGCGATGATTTACTATTTTAAAAGTATCTTAATTAAACAACAATGCATCGATCGACTTGATTCTGCCTTTGGTGATGAAGTACCATCCAAAACTGCAATTTATAACTGGTTTGCAGAATTTAAACGTGGATGTGCTAGTATCGCGGAGGTCGTCCATCAACTGCTGTTGTTCCGGCAAACATCAATGCTGTGCGAGAAATGATTGAAGCGGATTGGCATATGACGTATCGAGATATAGAGACATCCTTGGGCATTGGTAAATGTCAAATACAAACGATTTTACATAAGCATTTAGTAGTGAAGAAACTTTCCAGTTGTTGAATTCCATACAATTTAAACAAAGCTCAAAAAATAGCTCATGTGAGTTGGTACAAAAAAGATGATTCAAAAGCTTCTACCAACGAATACAGCATTGTAACAGGTGACGAAATCTGGATATATTCATACGAGCCAAAAACAAAACGACAATCCGTTGTTTGGGCGTTCCAAAATGAACCAAAACCAACAAAAGTTGTTCGTTCATGAAGCGTTTCAAAAAATTATTGATTTTTTCTTCCGTATAACTTGGCCTGTTGTTACCGTTGCTCTTGAGGATCGAAAAACAGTAATCGCTGATTGGTATACGACAATAAAATCAGAAGAAACAGATATCGACGCATCATCTTTCACAACGCAACGCCACATCGAACAGTCGATTATTTAAAGGAGAATAACATTGAATTAATTGTCCGTAATCGCCTGACTTATCACCTAATGACTTCTTCCTGTTCCCTTTTGTCAAAAACAAATTACGCGGTGGGCGGTTTTCGATACTGGAAAAAGCTGTTGAAGCATTTAAAAGGCATGTTTCTTCCACTTCACTGAAATAATTGTTTCGACAACTGGTTTCTTCGAATGCAAAAGTGCCTAAAACTTAAAAGACGATTCATCTGGGTATTTCTTAATCGCTAGTCGTAACTCCGTCCTGCATGAACAACTGTTGATCTACTGCACAAGTGGCATCGTAGCAATATGTTTATTTAACGCAATTCGGTTTGTTGCATTTATCCTTTCCAGTACCCTAATTAAATTTTTCGATTGCTGTAGAGCTGTATAGTATTTAAATACTTTATCTTGCGTACACACATATTAACCCTTCTACTAATTCTGTTTATAATAATTAAATTAACATTTTAATTCCCTCCAAAATAACTACCATGGGGGCCCAGTGGCGAATATACAGAAGTATTTATTAGGTAGAATTGGGCAGTGTATTAGGTGTATATATCGTCCAGATTCTTGGATAATCGCTGTTCTACTTTTGTAATTAATTTAAAACTCGAAAATCGTATATATGTGTTAGTTAAATTTCCTTTTTAATTAACTACGCGCTTGTTCTGGAAATTTATATAAATAACATTTGCGGAAATGTTATTTATACACATATCCAGACATTATTATTCATCCGTATATATATACTTACCTAAATTTATGATTCAAGATAAAAGAATAATAAATGTCACATATTCGTTTTTAATAAGTATTAGATGTATTATAATTATAATAGACCCCAGACAAAATAAAATTGATTTTATTCTGTTTTGCAGGAACATAAATATAATAATACTCCAAATGTCCTTTTTGGAGTAAAAATTAGGCAATTTTCCTAATTGATGTATGTGTCTTAAAATGAGGCAAATTTTCTTCATTTTAAGGGACATACATAAGTACGTACCAGGATAGTGTAAAAAGTTTCCAGCCTAACACAAAAATGAGTATTTTTTGTCAAATTTACTTTTATTTCTCAATGTAAGTCTATTTACTTTTCCCAGAGACGTTACCATCTCTGCAATCCAGTGAAAGTCGGCAAGGGCCATATCTGATGAATAGGGTGGGTGGTCTATTAGTTCGAACCCCAATTCGTGAATTTTTTCCATAGTAACAACTGAAATATGAGACGGGGCGTTGCGGGGCAAAAGTAGCATATCTCCGTTATTGTTTTTCCTTTTTTACATAAGTCCAAGACTATCCCAAAAACAGTCGCCATCACTTTTCCGGTCAATGGAACAATCTTGATCTTTTTCGGAGCCGAATCACCCTTCGCTGTCCACTGTTTCAACTGCGTCTTGGTTTTAGTAGTGTACTGGTGTATCCAAGTTTCATGTACAGTTATTAATCGATTATTTCGAATAAATTGCATCAACTGAGCTTTGTCTTCGGCGGAGATATTCATTCGTCATTTTTCGTTTTCTTACATGTGTCGATTAATTTTCTAGGAAAAATTTTCGTAATTCGACATCTTCATCAATTGATGTCGTACAGACCAGACATATGAGGGTAAGACTTATTTTGTTCTTAAAAAATTAATTAAAAAAATCCAGACAACAATTTGTAATGTGTAAATAATAACATTGTAAATTACTCTAATCTAAATTTCCAGTCACTCTTCTATTGTCTTCTTATGCACCGCCAAAGTCCACTTATAATTCTGATCTTCATACCTCAAGTATTTGGCTACTACAGCGACACAAAATCGATGATTTGACCACTTTTATTCGAACAATCAATTCTTTGTGTCACTTGTCCTCAGCTGCGAAAGTTTGAAATGCCCATCTTCATGTAGTTAGTAGAAATGGTACGTTTATTCCAAAAGGAAAATCCAAGCTACTCCCCAAGTTCGACTCTATCACTTATTCGGCCGACACCGCTTATGGAAGACGAACAATCCTGAAGCTCTCAGCCCACTCGGGCCAGTGAGATGCTAGCCCTCTACCATGTTTTATTAGCTACTTCTTTTGCGTAGTCGACAAGATAGGCATTTCCAGATCCGTCCTTATCTGGTCATTGCGTAAGTACCAACAAGTTCCTGTTATGGTTCTAAGCATCTTACCCTTGAACTGCCTCTACTCCTTTCAGATGCCAATTATGGGTGGTGGGCCAAGAATGTTTGATTGATTTTCTCCAGCTCAATCTGGTGCAGATTATAAATATGTTATATGGCTGAGAGTTCTACAGTTACTGGGTTTAATTCAGAAATTCACTAAATGTGAGTAGTATTGCCAGCACTGACACACTCAATCAAATCAAAGAAATAAAATTATAATTTACGATAGTGGATTTCGATTTGGATATTAGGAATTTTTGACTTGACGCCTGTTTTCATTTTTATGTGTTAAATAGAGACATAAAACCAAACTAGAAGAAAATCGCGGGAAGAGGCCGCCTCGTAAATTTGCAGCCAAAAGTAAAGAAAAATTCAGCAAATAACAATAAATATCTGTTACTTTAACTTAAATAAATATTGATATGCTTTACAAAGATACACTACATTATACAGCTTTCAGTTTTTTATCCCGACAATAAACATTTATTTTACAAAAACTCAAATGTTTCATCCTTTATGCTTACAAGGAATACTATTTTAAACTACCGGTACTTAAGGATACCACTGCTGGGGAAGGGATGTTTGTGTTAAGGAAATTATGGCATATGAAACGATATCTGAGTGTACATAAGAAAAATAAAAATTATTCTATTATTATTATTATTATTGTCACTATTATTAAACCATTTATGGGCTAGAACCATCAATCTATATGTTACGTTTTCTATTGTTGTTTAGTCTTATCTTTTTTTTTAATTTTTCTTAAAAATACTAAACTAGCACCTGGAGGCTTACTAGATATTATGTTTTGTATTGACATTTTTAGTGAAATGATTGTAAATATTCGACAATTTTATGTTTTTGATGATTTTTTATTTCGTTCATTAAATTTAATTACATCGGTAAAACCAAGAAAAAATAACAATTTCAGTTATCACAGATGCAAGCGATATATATATAATATATTTCTTAAGTTTGGAGGTATGTGGTTTAAATATTTCAATTATGCAATTCTAAATGGTACCATTTACAGTAAGTAAACCTTCTCTGTTACGTAAACTTTCTAAATTAACTATCATACTATTAAGGTTGATGTTTTCATATATAATGTTCCAAGTCAGACAATAGTTTACAACACATTTGGGCATTCCTCTCAATGCCTTAAAGTTGTTATTTTCTCACTATGACATATTTTGAAACGTTATTCGACGGAAGGAAATCTTATTATCCAAGTATGGATTAAATTTCCAGCTGCTTGTTGCAGTTATTTTATAATATCGTCATGTATAAATTTCTAAAAGCACTAGTGAAGTCGCATATTGCAAGTTCTGAATGTTCACGAAGAACTTTTGCATCTCATCATCCTTTATTATTATTAGGCGAATACAATATGTCAGAACGTGGTTTATGTTTATGTATAACTGCTAGAGCATGTGTAATTTTGTGCTTTTAATCTTGCCGCGAAATACTACCTTAAGTAGAAATTTTATATTCATTTCCACGAAAACACTAATTCTACGTCATAGTTAATTTTGAGAAATAAAATATTTTGTAGTTGCATATTTTCATTGGTACGATGCATATTTTAATTTCATCAATGATTTTTATCAGCATTTCAACGAAGTAGTGCCGGACATTTAGAGGTAAGGCGCTTCAACGAGTGCTTTTTCAATTCAATAAGGATGCATAGGCGGCTGTAATTTGGAGGGTTGTGCTGTGAAAGGTGACTTTTCTGTTAATAGTTTATTTGAACAACCGTTTTATGGAAAAGAAGTCCTGTTGAGCTTTTGGATATTTGTCACCTTATGGTGTTGACCATACAAAAAAATTATCAAAAGAATCGGTTTACTTCGCTCCGGGGTGGAGGGCAATCTCTTTTACCATATGTGACTTGTTATATGGGTTGGCTGAGTTACCCGCTCTCTTCAATATGTTTCAAGAGAGCTCGCGTGGGTATTGATGCAATGAAATAATTTAGAGGTTCTCTTGCAATTGTACATTCTTAACAAACCAAGGAGTGTCGGTAGTACACCTGAGCGTCTTCTTTTGCCGGACCTCCAATTTATGCAGATGGCTGCCAACGACTGTTGACCAGGGTAGAGGACAATATGTAAATCGGAGTCTAAAATATGATCTGTATATTTACAATTTTGTCCTTCTGTCTAGCGGGAAATCTGAAAAGAAAACTATTAGCACGTTTCTGGCTCGTTGCGAGTCTCCACATCAGCGCTGATCGAAGAGAACGACTAGATACTGAAGGCAACTAACCATAAGTTTTTCGCTTCTGAATGATTTTTTTCTAACATTCTCAGTTTTTATTACATTTTGATTTGAATGTAACATTGCTGCATAGAAGTATACCTCATAATGCTATACCATTGCCGTATTATTTTGTTATACAGGGTGTTACGAAATTCGCGGATACGGACTATGAGATGACAGTAAGTGCTAATGTTGCTTTACTATTTTTAATATGGTAAACAATACATAAGTATCGGCAACCTCCGCACCACACAAGTTTAATTTATTGTGCAGTAATATAATAATTAGTCCGGGACGGCCGTTTCGAGGACCATCTTGTGTGGTGCGGAGGTTGCCGATACTTATGTGTTTTTTACCATACTACGCCACAGTCCTTATTTTTAATATGATCAATTTTTTTCTGACAGCAATTTCAAATATGAAAAATTAAAGATTTTTAATATTAGATACCAGAAAATGTATAAAACATTTTATAACATTTGGACAAAATGTCTTCTGGCAGCAGCTAAACATAAGCCAAAAGGGCTTTGCAATTATTTGTACATACATAGAACAAATATAGTGCACAATAAATAATTAGTTGACATTTCTACTCTTGTCTTTCAAAACATACGGTTTTTATATCTTAGCGTTTGAAATAATGGCTCAAAGCTACTCAAATCATAAGTATTACGTAGAAATGCTGTCCTTTACTTGATGATCGGTCATTGATTTAATAAGAAATGATTCTTCAAGAAGTACCAGGTGCATTGCTAGAAAATTAAGTTCTCGTATGGCGTGCTCTGAGATGGGACCAATCATATCATTTCGCAAGACTCCAGCACTTGAAAGATAATCCCCACGTTAACGTTCTGTGAATGATTCAATATTCCATTCTGTAGACAGGTGAGTGTTTATTTATCCAAGATGGTATTTTCAGTATTCACATTACTGAAATTGTGAGAATCCACACTTACTGATGCCTAGAAATCGCCAATGTCGCTTTGGTTTAAATATTTGGGGTGGTTTATTGGGTGAACGACTGGTAAAGTTACGCCAACACGAAAATTACTTAGATTTTCAGCAACAACAGCTTCCACAACTTTTGAATGACGTACCACTAAATCTCCGGCGAGAGATGATTTTTACGCACGACAGCGCAGGTCTCTACAAAATGCGGGATTACCTGACTATTAGACTGACAGGGATGAACCAATACCTTGTATGGGATATTTTCAAAGAGCTGCTTTACTAAGCACGTGCGGCTGATGTTAATGAACTAGAAAACCGTATATTCTAAGCAAGCCAAGTGACTCCGCAGATGTTGCGTAACGCCATTCGAGCAATAGCAAGGCATGCTGATGCATGTTTACTGCTGCCGGAAGATAATTAGAAAAATATTTCGCTCAGCTTTTTATGTTTTACATCATCCGGTCGTCCGTATGCGCGAATTTCGTAACACCCTATACATTAGCATTCAGTATAAATGCATTTGATCTAAAGATAACGGAGACTCTACTAACCTAGTATTGTAACATGCTTAGCGTAAAATATTGGTCAACTTTACATACCGGTTTTAGGTCTAATTATTTTGTTGGTCGTAAAGTTTGTGAATATGTTCGTATCGCATATTGTGAGATATTGACATTAACCCAACTTTCAATAAAAAGCAATAGTTGATTTAATTTGCAGCGCAACGTTGCGTCTAAATGAAATTTGTGAGCGTATATAAATAACTAGATTTTCTTTTCGAATTTCTATAATTTATTCTTTATCCGCCAATTACACTGTGAAAAAGGAGAAGAACATGTAAAACAGACAATCGGTGCTTTTTTCTTCGTTTCTTATTGCGTCAAGGCGTTGCTTTTCTTGCCTGATCAGCACAAAAGTTTTTACACCCTGGCTGACATTCATTAGCGTTATCGCTACGGGGTAAAAATTATATTACACGCTACGTCGTTGAAAGTAAAAATAAATATACGAAAAATATAATTTTACATTCGAATGCATCGCCGGTTGTCATTTATGCCCTAATTTTTCGCCAGATTTTTGAAATTTATTTAACCCCCACGAAATAATGCTTATTTACATACTTTACTTTACTACCTACATAAGAGCAATGGAAGATATTTGCTAGCTTATTTTTAGTACAAAAATATTGTTATACATAAACAAGAATTTTTATATCTCAACGTAGTCTCCTTGAAAGTCAACACTTTTTCCAGTGATATTTCTATCTTTTTAATCCGATCAAATCTTGTTCTACAAAATAGGGATTTACGAATACGATATCCTCCTCATTCAATGAAAATCTCTGTTGTCGAAGCGAAACTTTGAACCTTGGAAACAAAAAGAAATCGTTGGGGGTTAAATATGGCGAATAGGCTGGGTAGTTTATCAATTGGAACACCAATTCTTTTTCTTCAAATGGGGCCGTTGTTCCGCAAGGTCTTTCTTTAGTTTGCCAAGTAATAAGTAATATTACCTCGTTATTGTTTTTTATTTTCAATGTAGTCGATTAATACTACCTCAAAGGATAATCGCGATCAGGGCCAGCATATCGTTAACACTTCAGGACGCTGGTAAACGCCACCACCGGTGCCACACGTGGGCGACAGCTGCCGTTTAAACCAACCACCAGCGGTCGCCACTTTGTGTTCTCCAAATTTCCGTATTCTAGAAGTAACTGCCGTAGTTTATGGTTATAAGGAAACGAGACAAACGACGTAGATTACAAGATAGTTTTTTTTTTAAATTTAGTTAATATTTTAATTATTCACCAAAGAAACTTACAATTTCGAAGATTGGAAAGCCAACGATGATAAATTTTTCGGATATTTTCGAATGAGTTTGGAAACATTCAATAGAGATTGTGTTGGAACGAATGTGCGGCATTATGTTTGCAAAATGCAGTTAATGGCGGTCACTAACTACAGGTAGCGAGATGTTACTGGTGCCCTAGCAAGTGGCTTTAGCAGGCATCCATTTGCGTTAATCCCATATGAAGAGCAGTTCGCAGCGAGTGGCGAGTCCACAAGTGGCTGCGTTTGCGAGCGCCCCAAATGTATTTATTACAAGTTGATCTATTGACAGTCTCTAATAACATACTGAATGGTGTTCAAGTTAAAACATTAAGGATGGCGTTTTAAACGCTAGAAAAAGGAACATAGAACTGTGATCTGCAATAGTTTACCAAAATTGAAGCATGTTTGATTGTTTTCAAATTTTTAGTAAAATTTAATGGAAATGGTAAATAGGGGTTTGTAATTATAAAAGCAAAGCAATTCTTTATTATTGTCTAAAAAATTATGCATTTGTACTGCTAACACACACAAATTGATGCACAATATAAAAAGCTTGGACACTAACTTATGTAGAAATAAACAAAGAATGTGCTAGTTATGCTTGTAATAAACAACTGAAGCTATAGTTAACCTTTCTATTCGTCGATAAAACAGTGTTACGTTCGGGAGAATTGCTGACAAGGCATTACAGTTATTGCCGATTGTAATGGTTCCAAATAATGTAGATACATAAAATGTGTGGGTAATCATATCAGAGGCAGCAGTTCGATTTAAATGCAAATTACATGCTTATAAATGTTAAGATTTCTATGATTTTGATGAATGTATCTGTTGTGACGTTTCATTGAATCTCTTACGCTTCGATTAGGCAGCGTTGCCCCCGTTTTTAGGGCGTAAATTATTTTTTCGAATTCGTTAATTCACTGTAGCTAATCAAATCACGATCACCCCATGATTGACAGCAGCATTTAATATCATCGAATATAAAGGTGACCCAACCTTTTTGGATTGTAAAACCACACTTATTGTGTACACTGCCGTTCAGAGAGGTTCGATCGGTTGGTAAAAAACATGAAAAGATTACAGAAACAAACGAAACTAAAAGCAAAATGCAATTTTATTGTATGTACAGGTAAAAAAGATAAAAATAAATAAATAAAAAGTTATTCTGGCCTAATATAATATACTGAACTTTATTTTTTTTTTTCATCGAAAAAACCTCCTTTGCTGTTAATCGCCGCTCGAACTATTCTAGGCATTCTTTCGATAAGTTTTGTTAAAATGGATGGTGGAATATTAATCCATTCATGTTGCAGAATATTCCGTAAATGTTCTTGTGAAGTTGGGCATATTTTTCGGATCCTCCTGTCCAGTTCATCCCACGACAACTCTATCGGGTTCAAATCTGGGCTTTGTGGGGGCCATGTCATTACTTTCAGGGTGTGCTGTTCTTCTTGCTCCTTTAGATAGTTCTTACACACTAACGCAGTGTGTTTTGGGTCGTTGTCATGCATGAATGTAAAGTTACGGCCTATTATACGCAATCCTGATGGCACTGCATGATTCTGGAGTATTGCAAAATAATTTTCCTTCCTCATTACACCCTGCACTCTGCATAAATCTCCCCCGTCCTAGCAAAGGAGAAACATCCCCACACTAAAACAGAACTACGCCCTTGCTTCACTGTAGGCATAATGCAGTTCGGGATCACTTTTCGGTTTTAGATCTTCGGACATAAACTCGTCGATTTTGCCCAAAAACCTCAAACTTTGACTCGTCACTCCAAAGCACTCTCTCTCACTCACTTGGAATGATAATAAAAGGGACTTTATTGTGGTTGCCGCAATATTTCTACTTTAATCTTTTAATCCCTTAGAAGAGAATGTATGCTTAATATTTTTCTAATTTTATGTATTAATAATTGTATACAGTGTGATATAATAGATTTTTATTGTATGACCGAACTTCATTGAACGGCAGTGTACATAGTACATACCTAACATTTTCTGATAACAAAGTAGAGTATATTTCAAAAATATCTCCGTATATAGAGTCTGATCGACAAATAGCGAACCTTCTTGGTCTAAAAACGAACAATATCTAGTACTGATGCATTTGTAGAGATTTATAGTTTTATTCTCGGTTACCTAATTGTAGTTATATATCGAAATATCCGAAATACAAATACATTTTAGGATAGATTTTTACGAGATTAACCCTATCTAGACATGGTACTAAAACGTCATGAACCTATACTGAATGAAAATCAAACTTCGCCAAATTCAATCATCAAAGGCATCATTTTTTTAAATAGCACCATATACTTTTTCTGTATCCATCTTCTAGGATACCTACATCACTAATGTTTTTGTACAGGCATGCATATGTCTAATATCGAAAGTAAAAGAGATATTTACAGAAGACGCTTAGTGATCTTAGATGTTTTTGGTTACCATAACAAGAGCAAACGAAACGTACTGACATTGTTACTCTTGACTATTGATTTGAAATTTTGAGCCCAAGTAGTTGCCTGCAGTAAATGGCGAATATTGCATTTAGATATTATATCCAAATCGTTTCTGGTATTAATATAGTTTGAATAAAATGACATGCTGGTATTGTTAATCTTAGACTGTTGATTCAACACTTCGAAATAAAGAAGAGCTAGGTAATAGGTATAATTTATGTATTAGGAAAAAGTGAAGGAAATTATGTATTTTAGGTAGCAGGATATAAAAGCTGCGATGCCTTGAAGGATGATGTCGATAGTCGAGAACATTTGTCAAATTAAAGCTAAGGTTTGATCTTACTTGAAACATTCATTCTACTGAGGTAGAAATAAAAAGATATTATATACTGCGTGTCCCACTAAAAGTGGGGACCAGCGATATCTTTTTGAAACTGCAATAAGGATTAAGTATAGGAACAATTTTTTGATAACTGAAGTGGCAAAGGAAAATTGAATGAAAATATCTTAAGATTTCACATATGACTGCTAGAAATCGCAGTTGCTAAAGATAACAGCAACACTTCGCTGAAAACGTTTTATCAAATTGTGAATAATAAGTGTAGTAGACCTTGCCAAATAATCTGCAATAAGTTCTGTAGTTTCTTAGAAAGTGTGAAATAATAATATTTCAACACAAAGCTATACAGACTAACAATAAGAGATGTAAACATGTATATATCAGCATAAATTTCAGACCAAAGCAAAAAAATCTAAAAAAGAAAACAACAACCCGCAAGACAAGAAATGCATTATGAAAAAAACTGATAAATCTTTATTGCAATAATTAGTAGCTACCTACTGATTTATTAATCCACAGTGAACGCTTAAAATTTCTTCCTTCCACCACGATACGTCTGTGTGCAATTATTTGTAAAAGCTGTTCTGCATTCTCCTTACCCGGATGAAACGCCCAAATGCAGAAGTCGGGTTTAACTATAAATATCTCTTTTATTTTCAATATTAGATATATGCATCATTACATAATAAAAGTGTTAAAGATGTTTATCCTCTACGGTTTTGATATTTGAATATTGCAAATTTTGGTGTTACTGAATACCCTGTATATGCTGAAGGTATTTTCTTACCAATTTATTCTTATAAAAATTTAGGCTAAAATTCTACAATTAGGTGATTGAACACAAAAACCTCCAAATCTACTAGAAATGGACATATGAACTTATATTACGTTTGTCTATCTTTAGAAGAAACTAAAAATATAATAAAATATAAAATAATAAAGTAGCTCCTTAGCTCGCTGCTCATTGATTATTCTGTACATTCAGAATATTTTCAAATAATTTGGCTTCTGTCGGTTTATTATGAAAATCTAGAATTTCTTTGGTATTTCGTAATTAATAATTAATTACGATTGTTTGTGGTATCTTACACTATATAGAGAAATGTTGACCCTCTACTATTTAGATAGTAGGCATAATTCTATAATTCCCGACAGGATTGGGATAGCCTGATAGATAGCCATCACAACGAACGCTTTTTATTTTTTATTAAAAAATAGGTATGTGTGGGTTAAATATTAGCAGAACATGGAGACGTTTTTAGCAGAAAGAAAAAATGAAGCACAAAGAATTTTTTTAGCCATACCATATTACACAGATTACTCTAATTTGCAAACGGAAATTAACACAAAGTGAAACAAAGAGAAATGAAAAAATTTAATTAACATTTATGACTTGGTTAGCTGAGAGTTTTTGATGTTTAGAGTATGAATGTTACCATATAAGTCATTTAATTCACTTAATGTACTTTATATGCTTTATTAAGTTAAGATATATCAGTCTATCAATAATTACAGTTGACAAAAAATTCAACAATTGTTGGTTTCACAGATACTGTAGTGGAGTATTGGTAACAAGCTAAAATTGTAGGAAAGTATGTTAAAAATTTGAAACTATTCGAAAAATTGATTACCAGGGACCTATTTTTAAACAAATTGTTAAAATTAAAATAGCATGCAGCAATGATGTTATTGTTTTGCTTCTATTTGAGAAACAATACTTCGTTCTAGCGTAGCAAACATATGAAAATGTTCCTTTCAGTATTCGAAAAAGTTACCGTATTTACAATATTTACAAGAATTAATCAAATGATTCTATGGCTTTTATAACTCTTTTAAGCTTTGTTTTATTCATAACATTAGTTTCATAGATTTCTGCACTATTATCAGAGCATCGCCAAAAATATGCTTAAACCGAATAGGAAGAAATACATTAGATTAAAAAAGTAGTCTATCTCATCTATACAAGAATTTTATTATTTCAAAATAAATAAAATATGTTTATGTAATAGAAATTCAGTTTTATATTTTCAATTAAAAACATATTAAAAGCAAGCTTTCCATACAAATTGATTATGCAGCAAACTCTATAGAAAATATCTATAAAAATTATTCTGTTATCAGATATTGATTTATAGCAAATGATTAAAAAATTGTGAACATAAATTATAATTCCAATAATTTTTGTATAATCTGGAAAAACGTCGCATAGACTTCAATATATAAAAGAGAATTTGTTACCATGCCATTTATCAAATTTATCTCATCGTAATGAATATTATAACCAACGAATACGCTTTTCTCGATTTTATATTCAAACGCGTATTCACGTTAACTGTTTAAGCAATCCAGAAACAAATTAAAATAGAATTTTGAAGTCAAAAAATAAAAAAGTAGCATCAATTCCACTTACCGTAGCGGCCAAAAGTGATGTTTCATCAAAAGTACTATCTGTGAGATCGTTGGAGAGCATCATGTCCGGCCGTGATGGCATCAATCTTAGACTCTTCGCATAAACCCCTGACATCAGTATTAACGCAAGAAGAGCTTTCATCGCGATGTAGACAAATTGAGACAAATTTCCCCGGAAATGAAAAATAAACTCGTAAATAATTAACAATTCTCAACGATTTTCGATTTTTCGTTCGCTGGTATCGATGCGGAAGTTTTTCAGTTTTTCCTTTTCAATAGGTCGTGTTGTTGGTTTCTTCGGTCGTTCTTCTGCTGCACGCGAAGTACAAATCTCCGCTCATTTCAGAAAATATTCGAAATCGTCCGTGAATTGGCGGCGGCTGCGATTGCGTCGAACTGAAAACGCGAATTTCTGTTTGATACCGAGATTAGTAAAAGCTCTTGTTCAGTCGCGATGAAGGGAATGATTTTGTTTTTACTGTTCTCCCCCCTTATATACATTTGGAACACCACCCATGCTCCACACACATTCATTATTACTGCAGAAATTTACGCAAATGTACCAGCGATATGTTTTGCGAACAGGTGTTTATTTTAGTGGAAAGAACTCTCTGCGCAAACAGTCACTCGTATGCACTTGTACATATACGGCGATGTGGAACGATGTGCATTTAATTTAGGTGTTAATTAGCTGCAATTTTTGGATAAAATCAACTTTCTATAAACCCATTGGACAAAAGTAGATATCGAAAAAATTCAAGACAAACTACGATTGTTTAAACAACACTGTTTGGATGTTTAAAATGTAATAATAAAAATAAATATTTGAAACATTAAAACAAACTTGACCACAAAGTAATAATATTTACCCCCAGTACAAAAAGTCAATTAAATATTTAATCGCGAATTAGCAAGTTAGTTTCTAATTAAGTTAATTTTATGGCGTCACTAATCACGATAAGACACTTTAATTATCAATTAAATTAATCCCTGAAATACAATTTTCAATATTAAGGTAAAAGAAGTAAGAGACCAAGGAAATAGCCGATACTTGCGTAAATCTAACAAGAATTTCTTTAAAGTAGAACAACTCAATGTCTAAATATAGTCGTTAACACACGCTAAAATACTTTTTTGCTGTCGAACGGCCCAAACGTATTTTAATTTTAATTAGTTAATCACACAATAAACTAGACGTATATGTAAACAGTAATTAATTCAGACAGGAATTTAATTTTAATTCCAAATTAACTTAATTCAAAATTAAGTTCGGTAAATTGGGGATTACGTTATTAAGTTATAATTAGTCACCTTTTAGCTCTATTGATAAGGTAAAATGAAACTTACATTAACCAAGAATTGCTGTCAGAATAGATATTTCCTAATCAAAAATAATATTGATGTCCTTTACTTCTCATTGTCACCTATTTACGATACAGGCTCTAAATCTTTTAAAGTCCAAAGCTGAAATGTTGGACATTCCTTTTTATATGGCCATTTTTATGACTGAAATTTATTTCCTATCTCTACGTAACGATATAAATGTTATACAGATAGTAGAGTGTTAAACAACAATGGGTGACACCTTGCCAAAAATTCTAAAAAATTTACTGTGGATAATACGATGTCAATTTGTTGCGGCAAAACAACGATTGTCAAATGTGTTAAGTAATAGTTGCTTGATTGGACTATAACTACAGGGAAGTCGCGTGATAAACAGTAGGTAGTTGTAGGTTTCGACAAGTTTGTCTACATCTATAGACGAATGTTGTTGTTCCATAAATGTTTAATTTCATTCATGTCCGGGGGTCTGTGTGCTTATTCCTTATTAAATTAAAAAGATTTCAAATCAGGTATCTAGCACGGTTCCAGTAACTGTCGCTGGGGTGGCATAATTAAGTCATTTATCAGCTCCTTCATTTTCAACACTTTACTTTACATTTCATACGAAGACATATTTAGAATTGGTCTAAGAATTTTTCAAATTGTAGTGTAACTCAACTTGAGACTTGTCCAGACTTTAGAGGTGTCAATTATTGTTAAATAACGTTAATAACACTAACAAACATAAGACTAATTACAATTTGTAAATTCAAAAGCATTTTCCAAAAAAGATAACAGAAAATTGTTAATAATTCAAAAAGTCAGTGGTTAAAAAAATGATTGCTCATGAAATTAAAGCTGGTGCATATAACTTGAAATCACCAATAAAATCGATATATTGAATTTAATATATTGTATCGTATCGTCGGGTTTAAAACAAGTATTAAGAGGTAGCTTTACAGGATTGTAACTTAATAGAATTGTATTTACCACATTTACCAACTATTGGATGTAATATACAACTATTAAGCTTCCAAACCAAGAAGGAAAATAGAGTCATTCTTCCTTTTTGTTTTGTTCTTAATATGAATTTGAATTTATATATTGTTTCTATGAAGTTTGTTCTTATTTTTTTGCCACAGATTGGCACGTTTTTTGTGCTGGTTTATAAATAATGATTATTCTAGCTTTATTACTTTTACTTTTTAACATAACACGAGGATGGTATAATAAGTACTTGTGTTTAGGAAAACAATGCAATTATTTTCTATTTAGCGAATTTATTCCTCGACATACATAGGTCTGTACACTTAGTGCAGCGATATTAAACTTTTTAAGCTATCCAAATAATAAGATTTGTTGAATTCTGCAAAATGCGCCAACAATGACTTCTGCATTGGGCGTAAACTGTTTTCCACCAAGCCATTTTTTTCAAGTTTGGAAAGAGAAAGAAGTGACGGTGGGTGAAATCTGGCGAACATGATGGAAGTGGCACCAATACGTACCTCAACTGGGCTAGTTTTGCTGAGGCGATTGTCGATGAGTGGGCCCGCGTGTTATCATGGTGGTAGAGAATTATTTCTTCGTTAGGCGAGATCCT
Organism: Marronus borbonicus; assembly: GCA_902655005.2. Lineage (NCBI taxonomy): Eukaryota > Metazoa > Arthropoda > Insecta > Coleoptera > Scarabaeidae > Marronus > Marronus borbonicus. The sequence continues at coordinate 5,972,285 of LR737385.1, read as the reverse complement.
TTTCTCTTTAGTTTAGCGTGTTCTCTAAATAATCAATTGAGATTATGCTTTGCGAATCAGTAGGCGCACCACTCATTTCGCCGACAGCATTTTCATACTCCACGAAAAATTCGTAGAGGATGTTTTGCATATGTGCAATTGGGACATTTACCATATATTAGCGATCACTCTAATTTTCCCCTGGCGGTGTGCTAACACGATTCTTTTTTATCATATAATCAGTGATCATCAAAGACAAATGTTCGGTTACGCTCAAATTAATAACGTATTCCATTCGCTGCCCTAGAGCAGAGTGAGTGTATACGGTATCTTCTTTTATCTCTATATGATAAGAAATGATACATATATACTTACTCTGCCCCAGAGCTGTTTTCTGTTGTAATTAAATACTGGTTTAACTACACCAGATGATCTTTTCCAATCCGAAAAAAGAAATTGAACCACTCCTGAAAAACATGAGTTTCTTCACTTTTCGTAGCTTTCAAAACAACACTACCCAATGATCTCTCCGAAATTTTGACAAACGTCGACTAGAGAATACTATTCACAGTCGCTAATGCAGAAGATTGATAACAGTTACAAGTATTCTTTGTAAATGCAGGTACAACGGAATAAAAAAAATTATCGAATCTGTGGCTGAATTAAATAAAATATAAAAATCTATTTTGGACTTGTTCTAGTGTACCAGGAGCTTTTGGTTATTTGTTAATTTTTAAAAATGCATTTACGTTTAGCATTGTGTGGATTTAGTGACTTTTAAAAAGCGCTTTCGTAATTTCTGAAAATATTTCCTAAACGAAGTGTAGGTATTTACTTTTTCCTTTCGTGGTATTAGCGTAATGCGTATGAAACTAAAAGTACCTCCGGCGGTCATTTGGAAATATACCATATATCTAGCTCATAAGTTTCCTTCATACCTCACCACTGTTAGAGTTATTACCAACTGCTGTTTAACTTTTGTAATGATCAAACTTTAACTTTAACTTATGCATCTCCCTTTCTATTTTTTTTTGTTTATTTTCTTTTAACTAATAGGTATATGCAATTATTTTAACTCCTACATTACCAGTTAGTTGTGAGTGTCGTTATAGAGAAACAGCAAATTCCATTTTAATAGAGAGTAGTTAGTCTTCCGTTTAAAGCGATCACATTCCAATATGCTCGTTGTATCGAACAATAATTATAAATATTAAAGGATCGAGGTTGATTCTGTATGAGGTCATCTTAATAGAAAAAAAATAGAAACAAGTTTTTTATAAGAAATATATAAATGCGACCAGTTTCGTGACAAATCACATCTTCAAGCCAGTTGCGAACACGCATTGGTCGACAATAAACAGCATCTTATTGTTGTATTTTTGCAGAATTTTCATTGTTTTTTTTTTATGTCTAAGGGTGATACATTTTTTAATAACTTGTATTTTATTAAATGAATTGTTAACTAAAAAGCTATCAATTTATGTAACTCTTGCCTTTAAAAGTAAAAATAGATTCAATGATATTTGGTTATTACCTCTCGAAAAAAACGGTTTCTCAAAGCATTTAATTGGCACAGAAAATAATTTAACATTTTTATATCGTGCTTTGATAAGTAAATGAACTTTTTATTAAATAGCTTGAATTCAGCTAAGTATTCCTGGAAATCTTCTATATAAGTTAGAAACAAGAAATTGAAAATTTGATTATGATTAGGGGCGAGGATAAAGTACGTAGTTAGAACAAAACATGTGAATGATTTAATAAGAAGCCTTAGGAATATAGAATCAATCGGTTAACAAGTAGGGGTAATGAATATTCGGGCGATTTCCTATTGCATTTTGGAGTAAATGCTGAGAGCGATAAAATTTAGTAGTTGATAGCAACCAATTTGGTAATCAAGTGTTATAATGTTCCAAAATTCTTCTGTTAAATTTTATGCAATACTTTTGAGACACGATGTTTAATAACTGTTTTCAAATTTTGTTTTATTCCAATCGCACGCAATGTGATTTTTTTAAATTTCTTTTGTATTTGAGTGTAGGCTTTCACGACCGTAATCCATAGTAGAAATGTCTTTCGGGTGTTGTCGCGTTATTAATATTTTACTTGACGTTTCGCTGATCATGCTGTCAGCTTCTTCAGAAGATTTGTAAAGACTAAAATCTGAAGAAGCTGACAGCATGGTCAAGTAAAATATTAACAACGCGACAACACCCGAAAGACATTTCTACTTCTTTTGTATTTATCTAGAATTCTCAAACGGTTAAAATGTGTTGTAATAATAATACATTTGGGAAATCACTGTACTGAAGATAATACTATTTATTTATTATATCAATTTTAATGTAATTCATTATGGTCAAAGTTTTGGTGTTTAGGGTGCACGCTATGAAACAAAAATACCACTAGAATTACGACAGTTCAGGAAATTCGTTATTTTTAGTAAAGATGTTCCCTTTTACTGAATTTTCTACAGCTTATGTGAAAAACTCATTTTGTATCGAATATTAGCAATGATTTTTTTTGTCTAACGTTATTATTCTCTGTATTGACTGTAGAACTTCCATTTGATCCTACAATTTTGTTCATGCCCGTTTCAACTGCTTTCTTGGTACCGTACATGATTTGTTGATTTTCAAAAACCGATTTCTAAAAACCGTATGATTTCATAAATAAGGAGAAGAATGGGAAAAAGACATAATAGAGTAGCACATCGAATTGAAGGGTCGTGAGAGAAAGGTATCAATTCTATTAGATTCTATTCCATGTTATTTTTTCGGTGACTTAATGAAGCAATGACGAAGCCTACTGTAAAGCTGTTTCCAGAGCTACTATTGTTAATGGCTTTAAAGTAACTGGTATCTGGCCAATGGATAGAAGTGTATTTAGTGAAAGAGAGTTCGTTAGGTCTGAGATATGTTTGGAAAATAATCTTTTAGAAGAATGTATGTAAGGGTTGAATTAGAAACTGAAGGTAATCATAATACTGACAGATTGAAGGAGGTCTTACTTCAGAACCTATCACTTCTACTACAAATGAGAGCAAAACAAATGTACTAGACGCTTTCATAGAATTTTCTTCCAGAAATCAGCAGTAGAAAAACTGTGTCTAATATTGAGTTAAAATTAAATATTCCCTCATCTGTGAAGAGAACTTTATTTGATGACGCTGCAGTGTCAAAAGTGTAAACAATTAAGTATCTACCAATGTTCAAGATGGAACTAGAAAATTTATTTGTGTACCGTTAAGGTGGAAGATAAGCTGCTGATAAAACTACTTACACATGTTTAATAAATCGTAGTGTTGCAAGAATATTTGAAGAATGTTTAACAGAAGATCTTTTTTTTTTATATATTTTGTTAAATATTTTATTTTCCTTTAATCAATCCTCAAATTCTCTACTGAATTCTTATTTATTGGTTTAAATAGGTTTTATAAGCAACAACTGCGACAATTTCAGAACTTACTATTTCAGTTATTTATATATTTCTTTGGATATACTAGAAATTGAAAACTCATGTTTTTCAAGAGTTCTATGAAAGTTATTTTTTTATAAATCGAGTAGCTTGAATTTTCTTGTGACATACGATAGATCATAAATTTCTAACTACTCGTAATATTTTCTACAAAAATTTGTTATTACGAATTTTCTAATTCTAAATTGCATTATTACTAAATTCTTCAGCAGTACCATATTTTCTGCTGATAACAATGGTGAAATCGGAAAAATAATTGAACATTGCGTTTTTGAGTTTGTAGACAAAATAATTTTTTAAACAAAATACTCTGTGTATTACAATTTTTTACGCTAGGAACAAAAGTAACGGAGCGACATGGAGCTAATCTAATGCGAAACTAATTTATGAGTTTTTGGAGAACACCAAAACAACAACAAAATAAGAATGTATTTGTTTTCAACCCATCAATTCTACTCCAGATGTTCTTTCTTCATTCCTCAATACATCTTTCGGTTCCTTTCAGCACACTTTTCAATTGCACCATCTATTTGATGATTCTCTAACTACAATTTTGAGAACCTGAACATTATCATATCGCCTCGAATAGATACGATTTTTAAGGGAACCCCACAATAAATCGCGTGGGGTGAAGTGATCTTGGAAGTCATAAATCGATCCATTAGTCTTAATGCGTCTGTCGTTACAAGGATTGTTCAGAAAACAAGCAGCTTCTCGATAGTTATGAACAGGTGTTCCCTTCTGTCGACAAATGATATTTTACCTGCTTTCAAGATCTATTTCATCTAAGAAATTGTTCAAAATCTCGCATAACATCCACGTATTTTCCGCCCATAGGGGAATCTTCATAAATAAGAGATCGAACACAAACATTGATACTAACACGAATTTGAGGAGCACTAGAATTTGCCTGCTGAGGGTTATTTCTTGACCAGTAATATTCTGTTAAACATTTCACAATTAGAGAAGTTTGCCTCGTTGCTTCACAGAATGTTGCAGTAATTATTGGCATTCTGTTGACAATAGTCGATATACCAACAGAAGAAAAACCATTCTTCTTTTAGGATCTCGTGGTAATAATGTTTAAGCAGGTCTGTACTTACATGGAATGAATTTGTACTTTTTCTGTATTCTGTGAAGTGTAGCATAACATACATTAGATTCTCTAACAATGTCTCTTATCGAGTTCTCGGGATAAGCTTCAAAATAATCAATGAATGCTGATTCATTGATTCATCATTCAGTTCTACTGCCTCTCTAATTATCGAATTCTTCTTCGTCCGTTTCTTAGCAAAAATATTTTCATTATTTCTAAACATTCGGCGAAGCTTCAAGAAATATCGACGATCAGGTTGAGAATGAAGTGGTTGTAACTGCTCGTAATATTTTTTTGCTCTTACAGAATATTTTCTACACGCCAAGTAAGTTTAAAACACTGTGAAAAAACGTCTTCTTAACACGGAAGAATTACGCGGTTTTGAGTGTGGCACAGTGGCAACAGATTATGACAATTATTATCGTTTGCTTTCATAACAAGCTACGTTAGTTCCACATTAGTTTAGATCCTTATGACTCCCTTATTTTTGATTCTAACGAAAAATTTATAACCAATTTTATTCTAAACTTCAATATCTTTCATACGATTCATAAAAAAATTGTAATATGCGGAGTATTCCATTTAAAAAATTGTTATTTTGTCTACAAACTCAAAAACGCGACGTTCAATTGTTTTTTCGATTTAGCCATTGTAATCGACGCAAAAAATCCAACTACTTCGCTAATTTGACCGATGACGTAGCTTCAAAAATAAAAAAGTTACCAATGGTGCGCACTTAATTTAGATCACCTGTATACAAATATGTGTACTACTCAATGTTTAATATAGAATTTATTGGATCAGCAATTAATTTCTACTAAATTATGTAATACTACCAAGTGTTGACAAAATATGTTTTGACGACATAGTAACGAAAAGAATTCCAAATTACTGTTTAAGGATTTGCTACTTACTCTTTATTATTATTGGGTTTGTGATTTAATGCGTTTTGGGTTTTAATATCTACATTTGGTAAAGGATTAACCATACACATGGTATTTAATCGAAAGTTTAAAGGAATTTGCGTGGGAATTTTTGAATTAATATTAAATTATCTCGAGGTATGCCCGCGTTTGTTTACACTTTCGTAAATTAGTCTCTACAGCATGTAGAGCAACTGAAATTAAAAGTAGCTTGGATAACTCTGTGAGACAAAACAAGATTATAAAAGAGTAATACGATCACAAAAAAAGGGAACAGATGTGACAGAATTACACAAATGAATCCTGAAAAATTAGTGTTTGACAGCGGTAGTCCAATCTAGTGAGACTTTTTTATTTCATATTTTCGATTTTTCTTTGCGAGGAAAGTGTAGGATTTCGTGTGTTTAGAGCAGAATTTGTCGTCTTGGGCGGAAATAAATATCTGATTATTTATAAATTTATACGCATATATCCGTTTCTGATTTTGATATGTTTTTTGAAAATAAGATTGATTGACGGCTATATCGCACGTCACTTGGTCAAGTTGCGTGAAATTGTTTTTTTTATTTATTGTATATGGTAAATAGCTGATAAATAAATACAAGTCACAATATCGTCATCGATTACAATTTGAAGAGTTTCTAAAACAAATGGTTTCAATATGAATTTATGAGGATTTTAAGATGAAATGAAAATAGGTAAGATGAAGGTATATATTTATATGGGTGCAAATTATTTCAATACTGCTATTCATGCAGTATTGTAGTTACTATTCTGTAAATCTTTTAAGCAAGAGTTTATTTAAGTTTTCTAATGTTTATGGTATATCTTCTTGCGTATTGTTGCATGTTTTGAGGTAAACTACGGACATTCTTTTATTGTTCTATTTTTTATTAAAAAGGTCCCTTTAATAGTAGAAAACAAAATGTTACTATAGTTTTCCGATTATATTGCTTATTACTTATTATTAATTGTTGTGTGAATTTTTGATTACGTGAGGGATAACTTTCAAGTTTTTACGAAGACAATTAAAGAAAAAAATGTTTGGTACAAACCGTTTTATTATTTTTCAAAGTATTCGCCATTAAAATGTGTATACTTTTGCATCCATTCGAACTATCTTTTGAAACATTTTTCCACTCTGAAAGTAATATCTCCAAAACCTGATGTTTGAAGGCTTGTTTGTTTAAGAGTTGGCATTGTCACGATAAATGGTGATGCGACGTTGTTGATTGTCTTTCCTGATTTCACCAATGACTTCTGGAAAAAAAATTGTTGCATACCATTTAGTCTCCAAAACAATATTTGTCGCATGTCCAAAATAACGAAAGAAACAAGCACTCATTTTCCTGGAAGTGTTTCGTGAATGAACAACATTTGTTGGATTCGTCTGGGAACACCTAAACAGCTGATTGTTGCTTAAGTTTCGACTCCCACGCACCCGCTACGATGTTGTATATAGATTTTGTAGTTCCTTCGTCGAATTTTTTAAGCATTTTCTTACGCCGATTGACAGGAGCATTTTTGTGCCTGGATGAAATTGTGTGGAATTCATTTTCCACACGTAAACGATCATGCAAAATCGAATGTGCTGCAGTCTTCGATATGCTTAAGGATACGATAAGTCTTAGATCGATCTTCTTCAATTATCTTGCGTACAGAATTGATGTTTTTTAGAATAACAACGGATTTTAGCGATGAGTATGGTGGAGCCATACTCATCACTGATAGAATGACGACTATGACAAAACTCAGCAAACAATATTTTTTGATGATGCTTCATTACCAAACGAACCAACGAAGCGATTCGATGCGCTGTTGTTGTGTTAGGTGTTTACTAAAACCTAAAAATATCATCAAACGAAAGCCTTTACGTGAAGCTTTTTCCACAGAATTACTTCTTTTAAGCGTTCACTGTAAACAAGCTACTCCACAGATTTCTGTGCTGTCATCCCTGCAACAATAATAAATATCGAACTTTACGCATAAGAAATCGTCGTTGTCAAGTCAAAAACTGCTACGTTTTCTTTCTTTCTACACAATCAGCTATGCAATAATGTATGCCATTTATAATATTTTAGCTTAAAAAATCTGTTATGTGATCGATAGTCAGAAAATATGTTTTTCGGAACCATTATTCACATAGCAGGAAAGATAGCAGTAGAAATTGTTCTATCCGAAGGCTACAATTATCAAAACAGAAACAAAGCTTTCGCAAATGTAGAAGAGCTTATATTATAAGTAAGCCACACCAAGATGGAAATCGGCAGAAAAGCACATGACGTACTATATGTAGACCATATATTATGAAGCTTTGAGAGATAACTTTATTTTTGTAGTCACTGGACCGCTCTACTTGAATATAGTTAAAGTGAAATATAAAACACGTCGTACACAACCATTTCTCCAAAGAAGAGGCATAGATAAAGATGATAATATTCCTCCACTCTTGTCTGAGAGAGATGTTCAATCACCTTTAGGAGTTAAAACTTGCACTGCTAAGAGTATCATGACCCTTTTGTATGTGTTAAAACAATATTTTTAGTCAAAATAAGCTTATTTTCCTAATTTCAAGGAATTTTATCTATTTTTTTTATTCTATATTCTAATTCTAAGAAAGATCGCATTTAACTTTAAACTTCGTTAATTGTTGGGCTTTCGTAAAATTTTGTAAAATCTCCATACTACATTTTGACTTCGCAACGACGAAATTTCAAATCTCAACAGGTTCATTGTAAAGACTTAAGACGCTACCGTCGTATAAAGACGCATTTGAATTATTTATTATATATAACCATAACTAACATATCTTATTAGATGATATACGTTACATATTTAAGATGTTTGTACTCAGCCCAAAAATTCAGAGACACTATAGTGGCGAATTTCTCGAAAGCATTATTTATGTCTTTTAGAGGAGGGGAATATCCTCTAAAAGACATAAATAATGCTTTGGAGGTAGCTTTTGTAAATAAAGAACAACTATTGATTGTTAACCAAATTTGCATTTTATTTCATTTCAATCATATTTGAATTCTATAAAAAAATAATTTATCGTTTTATTCTTTAAAGGTGTTTATCCTACTTAAGGGCATATGTCAAATGAATATATAGGAGAAATATCGAGAATCAAGGCGATCTAATGTATCTATTAGATAACCAACAATACACTGAAAAGTGAAATATTTTATAAGAACTACTGACAACCGAACAAGCTATCAGTATCGTCAATGAAATGTTCAATTTATATAAAAAATAATTGAAATTAATTGAATTAGTGTAGCAATGTGTCCTTAGCTTAGCTTATAAGCGAGAATAAAAATTATATGTTTAGTTATATGTCGCAACATAGCGTGTATCTCTAGCATATTAATATTGAACCTTGAAGACCTGCCAGAGGTCACTATTCTAGGGTTTTGAATTAATTAATTATAAACTAACCACTTCTGATTAACTTTATACAATTTCTCCATATTTGCTGCTAAATATAATAGATGCCTTCTATCAGTACCGAATATGCAAACGTACCTAAATTCATTTATAGTGTATGTGGATTTAACTAGATAAAGTGCTGTGAGCACATGCGTATGCATTTATGTAGAATTGCTATAAATATTTCTGATAAGTCTAGACTGCAATCATTTTTTTCTGATGACGAATCTATAATTCTTATACCAAATAATATGCAATATGTTTTTTTTTCAAGCTTTGCCTCAACCGGTCTATTTCTCAAACAAGAAGACCATGAAATGAACAGTAAATGAAACAGATTATTACTAGCTCTCACTCTCATTGATATTAAGTTTGCATATTGGAGTAATGAACCCCGTGAATAACATTGAAACAGATCAACGACTTCGATTTTTCCAAAATGTAACGATTCCGTATTTTGTCTCCAAACCAAAATATTTTGCTTCTTGCTCAAAACAATTGATACGATTGGGTCAATGACTGTAGAAAACATATCAGCCAAATAGTCATGCGACGCATGCGACATTATTGTATAATCATACGTCGAATGCATACTTATACGTGTATACTGTATTGTATGCACACTGTACGAAATGGACGAAGGATAAATCGAGACGACCGTGAGTGATTGCGTTGTGAAGCGGCGGATATTAGGAAGCGGTGGGATTTTAACGACTGGTAATTTTAAACATTTGTTTGGAAATATTCGCGATTTTTATCGCTTCGGATTGTTTGACCATTATTGTTCCGATTTAAGTTAGAATGTTAATAGAATTGGACGTGCCTTTGAGCACAGTTCACAGAAATAGATTAGGAAAGAAAAAATGCCTTTATATGTACACACGCGGGCAGCGTGGTTTGTATATGCGGCGGGCATGCCTTTTTAATAATATTGTTTAGATGTTGGGCGACGAAATATTTTGTTTATGATTTTAGTCCATTGTATTCCTATTCTCTTCCTTTTATGTAATTTTCTAAATTCAAATCCCATAATAGATATATACCTGCTTTATGAGATCATAAAGCACATATTGGACATTCTAGAACCAAGACTTGACTTCACGATTGTTTACAAAGCTTTCATTAAGAACCATGTGACTAAAAATACAGCATTTAACCGTCTGGTGTTTGCAAATTGTCAGTTAAAGCACACTTAGCATATAATGTATGCAAGCATTTGTCCGCATAGATCGTATGTGGGACTTTAGTTTTAGCTGTTCTCTTGTTATGTTGTTTCAATCTTACCTTTACTGGTATTTAGTTATGGTCAATGATCCATATTAGATCCATATAAGATCCTACAGCTTTTAGGTTCACTATGCATCGTTTTTATGCCGGGGGAGCTTCTAGACCATCAACCAACTCAGCAGGACGTTTCCCACAGGAATTACCCTAAAGGCGGCAAGATATAATAACTGCTCGTCACCCAGAATCGCGTCAGCGCAGAATACTGGCAAAGAAAGTGTTCCATTTTTTTTGTCTTGAGCTTGGCACCCCATACATAAGAGGTCTTCAGCTAATCCAATTTTGCACAGGTGCCTCTTTAGCCGGCAATGTCCAGTTAGATTTCCAACAGCCAACATCTTAATGCTACCCGCTTGTTGGGATACGTCAAGGTGACAACAACAGAAACTAATTCTTCTTATTTCTTCAAGAATTTATCACGGGTGATAGTTTTGATCCTTTCATAAAGCACATACATAAGTGCTCAAATAGTGGGTTCTAGGCCATGCTTCTAGTGTTACATCATTAAAAGACCCATTTAATTGAGTTAATTAAATTATAGTTAATCCAACTAAAATCTGCGTTTGATTACAGGGAGGCAAATATATTGTTTCAAACAAATTTTATTCATTTAGTTTGGTTGTTCCAAACATGCATTTTGTTAACTTCATAAACTTACGCTCAAGACGAAGAAGAACCTTATCGTATCTGCAAGAACAAAAAAATTATTGCGAAAGTGATGTTTCTAGCTGCAGTTGAGCAACTAAAATGGGACCATTCTCGAAACTGCCCGTGTGATAGAAAGTTAGGCATTTGGCTATTTGTTTATGAAGAACCTCCGCCGTAGCAAAAATCAGTCTGCAGAAATGAAGATCACCACTTTTGTTGACAAACAAGAATACAAGAAAATGTTGCTGCAAAAATTTCTTCCAGCTATTGAGAGTAAATGGCTCCACTCTAGAAGAAGTCAAACAATTTTGATTCAACAACATAATGCCAAGTCTCATTTTAATCCTGATGATGAGGTTTTCAATGAAACAGCTCGTTCTACGTATTTTAACATTAAAATGACTTGTGAACCTCAAAACAGCCTTACTTAATCTCGGATCCTTCAGCTCAATAGAGTTGAAGCTTGAATACAAGTTCTACAACATCAGACCGCAGCGAGCGATATTGATCAATTGTAATCTCTGCTGTAAATAATGCATTGGATAATTTAGATCGTCAAACGTTGAACAAAGTGTTCATCACTCATCAACAGTCCAAGACAAGGATAATGCTTTCTTTTTGATTTCCTCGTGTATTTTTTGTATTCTGCATTATATTCGTCAAATTGTAGGTGGCGCGTGATTGAATTCTTAACAAATATGTTGATTCAAACAGAATATAGTTGGATTAATAAAATACTTAGTTATAATTTATAACAATCATCGTAAATCTTAGCAGGATCTAAAGATCAAACAATTCTTTCATAAAGTTTTAAAGGTTGGTATGAATTGGAAATATTTGGTGCTTGATGGAATCACTGAGAAAAACTTAAGGAAAAAAGGTAGCTCAATAACATTTAACTTTCGACTAATCCATAATGGCCGGGATTGTGCGAATAACAATGAGTATAGACTATATGTCTGCTTTTACAAACTTGGCAATGGTACTCTAAGTCAGGAGTCAAATAGTCTGCGAATCAATACATATTTGAATCAATCGATTGTTTTGTAGGGGAGGCTCGACCTGCTTCGAGAGCTATTTGCGTCCAGAATAATTTTGGCAAATAGAACAATCAGAAAGCCCGTCATAAACATATATATGGTAACGCGTAGAAAATAATCGGATTGTTCTTAGTGTGTTATAAAAGTGTAAAAATTCAACTTTTTCAAATCGAAGCCATTAAAATTCGTTACATCCAAATATCATCGTACATTCTTTTATGTAATAACAGATCCATAAAATCTAGAATGTTCGTTCAGAATGAACTGCGTATCACGAATTGTAGAGGGCCAATATACTAATCAAACACGCAAGCCGGAATTCTGTTTGATGTATTTATTAGTTATCGATGGGTGCCAACTTACTTTGTACTATTTTTCCTTTCTTTAGAAATTCGGCTATTTTCAGCGAGGCAACTTTTGAAAATACGATAGCTTTGGAATTATTGTTTGAGGCAGTAAAAATTGTTCGAAATTGCCCGGTTTGCTGATGTTGCCAAATTTAGGATAATGGCGTTCAGCTGATGTAATAAAACTTTCCGCTAAAAATACCGTTCATTGAGAAAATGTGAAACTTTATTTATGAATGGAAGTTATTTATAAGAGTTATGAACGAAATGGGAACGTAAAAGTGGTGCGTAGAATGCAGAGAGAGAAGTCGAAATTAACCGAGTTATTTTTTGCAAGATTTTACGCTAATCAACGCGTCTTGACGTAGACAGCATAGATTAGATGATCAAATAGACGATTTCCCTCTGGACTGCTTGTACGTGTGTGTATTTTTCATCCAAAATGTTACAGGTTCAAATCCCCACTTAAACGGTGAACTTTTAATAGCAAGCCTGTGTTTCAAAACTATATCGGACTCTATACTGTAAACAATTTATTACGTACGTATTTACAATTCAATTTACTATCCTACACTAATTACATGAAACGTAATTAATCTCATAAGGCGTTCGAGAATGCTTCAAGGAATTTCTTCTTGGCTGCATTGACCTCTGGAGTTTCCTCAAGTGCTACTGGTAAATCTGGATTCAGCACTTTCGCCACCGCTTGCAAAAATTCTTCCTTGCTCAATGGGACTTCAGGTTGTTCATCGACAAGAAAATCCGATTTCAGAGCGGGTAAAATGCTTCTGATTTGATCTACTACGCTTAAATGTACTTGACGCGCTTGAGCTACTTCTGGGAGATCTACCGGTACAGACGGACCTTCGGCTGTATATCCTCCAGCTCCGGAAGTGTAATGGATGACTTGTTTGTTGCAATCTTTATCGATATAGGAGTAGTAACCCGTCACTGAACCATCAACCAGCCTTTCCTCCTCCAACGAGATGTTTTTGGATTTTAGGGAATATTTATAATAGCCATCGGTGCCTTGAACTAAATCCACAACCGCTTCGTCTTCAGTCGGGAATGCTACAGCAGTAGCAATAAGAAAAGCGAAAAAAGCCTGTAAGTTCACCAAAATTTGGGATTATCTAGAAACAATCGATTACTTAATGCGAGTACTTACAATGGTTTGCATGTTGTAACTGTCGAGATTCGGTCGTAACACTGACTTGATGGTGATAGATCGTCGAATTTTATACGCTTTGAATTTAACCTAAGTACACCTGCTTATCACCACAATACCGACACCTTTCTCCTTTTGTAAATGCACATTATCAAAACGACTTTGAAAACGACAAAAACTGTCGCGTGGATACAAGCTAATTAACGCAATCATCGTTTAATTACGGCGCTGATTATTCAATTTAGAAAGGCGTTGAAGAGACGGTATTTTCGTTTGTTTTGATAGTTGCAGATTTAGATCTCCATAATGCCCAAAAATTTCCTTTAAGCTTTTCTGCGTTGAATGTACAGGTGCGTCGTGGATTGAAAGAACAGTCTTACTGAAACTATTAACTAACTGATTTATATTGAAGCTGATTATAAATTATACCTTCCCTAGAAGTATGACTTCTTAATACTAAAACTCTTTAAAAAAAAGTTTTAACTAGTAATTTAAGGGTTTACTATATTGAAAAATTTAGAATAAAGGAAACGTAATGGCTCGGTCTCAAAAAAGAATTGCTTGACTGTGTAATATCCGCTATTTACATTTAAAACAAAAATGTTTGTGGGAACATCTGCGACATGAGGAAGTTAATATTGATGTAAACTTTTGCTATGGAAGGTGACACGGCGACAATCAGTTCCTTTTTCTAGCATTCTGTTCACACTGTTCTAGCGGACAGTGTTGGTGGTGTGCTGTTCGCTTTCCAGAAAGTCGTTACGTGTAAACTAATGTATGATTAGTTTATAAGTAACTATTTTCCCAAAGGGCGCAGTTTCTTAAAAGCTAGGTATGAGAAACTCGTCTAAATCGGCCTTTAGGGTGGAACCATAGTGCAGCGGTGAGATTAGAGGTAAAGGGATGAGATAATAAACATTACATATTCTATTATATCTAGTCTCGAAGTTGTATTATGTTTCCGGCGTTTACTTTTACCAAAATTCCTTTTTTAGGATTAAAATCCTACATACTAAGATTAAATGTATATCATAGTCTTTGCTAGGGTAAGTATGCATCAGGTTTTTTTTTTTCCGAACTGGCACAAATTCAAGGCTAATATAAAAACGCTTTGCTTTAAGTATAATCAATATTTAGTTTTTGGGTATAAAATTATATCTACGCAAGTACAGCGGATTTCTGTCCCATATGTAGCTATAAATTACGTTTAGATTTAATGTAGTTATAGTTAAGTTAAGCAGAAATTTTTTTCCGTGTTAGGTATACTATGTTATACAGCAAAATTGTGCATAGTCTAATTGATGTAGCTGTAGTCTTTATTTTTTTAGTACATATTAGCAATAAGAAAGGCGCCAATAGCAGGTACAGTGACATTTTTATGTTTTGTCTCCCCCTGAGATGATGTATCTATACTTTCCACCACTCGTACCCGTGCGCTTAGATTAATGTCGGATTCGCAAGATTCCCATTTTAGTTTACGATGGGTATTCCCAATAAACGCGGTTCTGTGCTTTTATTTGCTGAACCTAAGCGCTTGACCTTGCCACGCGGAAGATAGTATCGTTATTTAATCGTTGCAAGGGGGGAGACAAAACATAAACCGGTTGCTATACATATATATTTAAATACACAAATTGTATAATACGAAGTCGCCATTTAATAAAATTTCGAATTAAGTAAACATTAACTTGGAGAAAGCACAATTTATGCTTAAGAATGTATAAGTCAGAACAATCTTTCAGATTGTTAGGTAAAACGTTGAACAGTTTCGTTTCCATAAACATAAAGCTTTTCTGAAACGTTGATATTTTGTGAGAAAGTGGCAAGAGAAGCTTTTTTTTCATTTTTAGTGCTGTAAGCACTTGGCAAATTCATCAAAAGTCAAAAAAATTGAAAGTACTTCTATCGTAAAGGGGTGATGAATTATTATTTCCGAAAAGTCCTTTGCAAGAAGCTCTCTGTTACAAATTATAAAGTATTCAAACTGCGCTTTTTGTAAAATAAAAATACGTTTTGCACCAGTACAAGAGTACGAGTATATAATTCTGTAACTTGGATTGGAAAAGCGCATAACATGGCCTCGCTACTTTAGGACATAGATGCTCTACATGATTGGACCATTTTAAATTCAGTGCACTCGAAGCTTGCAGTTCTAGTTCAAAAATTCTGAATCGAGCAGTACCACTCGAACGTACAACTCCTGCGGGGGCAATTTTAAATGTCATGTTTTATTGAGAGAGGTTAAGTATATCACATTGCCGGTGTTATTTGCAAACATTAGCTGTTGTTAGTCGGTCATATAGCTCTACCCCTCTAGTCAGAGCAATAAAAATTACTCTGAGAGCAGTTCTGATTGCTCTGACTTTACCAATGGAACATGCAACTTGCGCTTCAAGCATTCTCTGAGTGCTGTAGAATTACCAATGCAATACTCTATTAATGGACTACCGAAATCATATTAAAACTGGATAAGTTAAGGTGATCGACTCCAAATGGACTCCTGTTAAAAAGGAAGATACCCATTTTTGTTGGCATTTAAATCTAATCTATTCGCGCTCATATAATTACCAATATTACTAAAAGTAGAACTAGTCACTTCGAGGAGATTCATGGTGCTTGATATAGAAACGGTTATATTGACATCATCGGCATATGTCACAGCAGCGGTACTACTTAAGCAATTGGGAAGATCATGAAGCAATAATAGGAACAAAATTGATTCTAATATCGATCCTCCTCTTTTTACAGTGTTACCACCTAAAGCACTAAACAATTACCAGTGCTTGCAGTAAAGCTCAAAACCATGTTAGACAAATACCATTGATTTCGTAACTCTCAAGTTTGTAGAGCAAAAGAGAGATAATTGCTGTCATTCATCAAAAATCCTCTTTCTTAAAAATAAGTATCGCTTTAACCATTTTTAATTTAATGGAAATTTAATTCAAGTGGGAGGTTGATACTAAAAGTCCAGCTATAAATCGTAAAGATCTTTTCAAAGGAAATAAGACAACGGTATTATCTCTCAAAGCCATTGCTCGATATGGCAACTCCCAATCATTGGAGTAACGAATACACTAAGACGACAAAAGATTGTCAATCCTATGCAATAGAGATCAGAGTAAGATAGTTTTTATGCAAGGATTAATTTCTGGGAACTACGTTGCAGAAACAAGTAATGAGATTATATTAATTACCATCTGCAATTTTGTGCGTTACAATCGTCTTTAGCCGTACATATTGCTGCATTAAGCTAAAAGGACATAAACTCAAAAATTTCCTGCTTCTGTTATATTGCAGGTGAATTATGTATAATAAATCAATGACGTATCTCAGCAATATATAACCAAAGTAAATTGGACGTAACAAAAGTAAATAGTTTCTCATCAGATTCCAAAAAAATTAATTAAAATTACATTACTTAGTGGTAATTTTAAATGTCTCATAATTCTGGATGTGCGCATATTCACTAAAACGCCAATGTATACTCATTATATTCATTATTCAGTATCTACAATTTATTACGTAAGTATTTACAATTCAATTTGCTATCCTAAACTAATTACATGAAACGTAATTAATCTCATAAGGCACTCGAGAATGCCTCAAGGAATTGCTTCTTGGCTGCATTGACCTCTGGAGTTTCCTCAAGTGCTACTGGTAAATCTGGATTCAGCACTTTCGCGACGGCTTGCAAAAATTCTTCCTTGCTCAATGGGACTTCAGGTTGTTCATCGACAAGAAAATCCGATTTCAGAGCGGGTAAAATGCTTCTGATTTGATCTACTACGCTTAAATGTGCTTGACGCCCTTGGGCTACTTCTGGGAGATCTACCGGGACAGACGAACCTTCGGCTGTATATCCTCCAACTCCGGAATTGTAATGGATGACTTGTTTGTTGCCATCTTTATCGATATAGGAGTAGTAACCCGTCACTGAACCATCAACCAGCCTTTCCTCCTCCAACGTAATGTTTTTGGATTTTAGGGAATATTAGTAGTAGCCATCAGTACCTTGGACCAAATCCACAACCGCTTCATCCTCAGCCGGGAATGCTACAGCAGCAGCAATAAGAAAAAAGAGAAGACCCTGAAAATTAGATATTACTCCGGAAAATTATCCAGAAACAATTCGTTATTTAATGCGATTACTTACAATAGTTTGCATGTTGTAACTATCGAGATTCGGTTGTAACACTGACTTGATAGTGGTAGATCGTCCAATTTTATACGTTCTGAATTTAACATAGCAGCTGCTTATCACCAGAATACCGTCACTTTTCTCTTTTCGTAAGTGCACATTATCAAAATGACTTTGAAAACGACAAAAGCAGTCGTGTGGGTGCAAGCTAATTAACGCAATCATCGTTAATTACACCGCTAAGTGTTTAGAAAGGAATTCACGAGACGGTATTTTCTGCCCGTCGTTTGTTTTGATAGATGCAGATCCGCAAGATGTCTCAAAATTTTCCCATTTTTAACATATTCTGCGTTAAATGTACGATATGTCGTTTATTGGTTTAATTTTGAAGAATAAAAGTGTTTTAATAACTGGGCATTCTTCATTGGAGTTCGTACAAATACAGGATATGGTTAATACGAAGTAAGTGCCGTGTAACAAGTTAGAGCTTAGTTTCCACTAGGAATCCCACGATGTACTAGGAAAGCTTAAATCATGTAGTTGCGATATCAGTATTCTTTATTTCTTGGTGCATAGTAATACATGTATAGAAGAAATGTATAGTTCAATGTAAAATTAGAGCACTTCTTATAAATATTTAAAAATGTTAACACTTCCTAGATATCTTCAATATCTTGCTCTATATAAGCTATTTAAATAAATAAATAAATAGAAATACATGTACATCACCCACGTTGATAACAAAAGCATAAAAACCTTCAAATTATTATTGTATAAAAACTGTAAGAAAATAGAAAACCGTCTTAGCTGAAAAAAAATATTCTGACTATCATAATACTCAGACCAACCTTGATCAACAACCTTATAAATCCTACCACCAATAAATAAAGGATAATAGTTAACCCCGAAAGTCGAAAGATAAGGTATATTTCACATATTAGAAAAGAATAACCTTGTTTTCATACGTTATAGATTTAAGAGAATAACTAAGAGCAAATTTTGACAACTCCCATCCTAATCAAACCCCAATTGAAATGACTACCAAAGCTCCTATCTTCATAAATACGGGAAGACAAATAAAATAAGGAGTTTGAAACATTAATCATATAAGAAACCTACCATCAGTAACAACCAAAAAAATCAATTCAGATATACCCTTTAACATAATAAAACCCTTATCCCTAATTATATTTAAAGATAGAAAATTGAAATCACCAACTAAAACATAACAAACTAACCGAAAAGTATAGCAGACAGTTAAACCAGTAGAAATATAATACATAACATAAATAAATGAATTCACATAGTGTATAGATAACTTTATTTAACAAAAGAAGTCAATGAAATTTCGAAATTAATAAACATTAATTTGGTGGTAGAATGTACATTGCCGTTCAGTGAAGTTCGGTCATACAATAAAAATCTATTATATCACACTGTATACAATTATTAATACATAAAATTAGAAAAATATTAAGCATACACTCTTTTCTAAGGGATTAAAGCCATAAATTATTATGTAAAGTAGAAATATTGCGACAACCACAATAAAGTCCCTTTTATTATCATTCCAAGAATTTCTCGGAAGTACCGATCTTTTGAAACGGGTCGTTTGGGGATTATTAACGAACAATACATTTAGGATATATACCGCAGTATTATTCTTGTTTATTTATCACGGGCGTAAAGATATAAATTTGCTTCATTTTACTGTTAAACGTGTGTTGGTGTGCATCTGTCGCTTTTGCGCGAAAGTTTTAAGAAAATTTACTTCAAAATGGCACGTGGCAAGCCTACCAGTGTATAAAAACGTTCACGCATTATTACGCTGTTCGAAGAAGGATATTCGGGGCGACAAATTGCTGAAAAAATAAATATGAGAAGTTCAACAGTAAATGACATCATAAAGCGATATTGGACAACTGGAACTATAGAAAATCGTGTTCGTCCAAGAGCATCTAGGAAAACAACAAAAGCTGAAGATTTGAGAATTGTATTATTAAGCAAACGCTACAGAAAATTAACAGCGCCACAAATAGCAGCCGAAGTCAATCGCGGCCGTGAAGAACAAGTTTCAGCGAGTACGGTAAAACGTCGACTTCAACAAGCGGACCTGCATGGACGCATTGCCATTCGAAAACCCTTATTACGTCAGGGCAACAGAGCAAAACGGCTGCAGTGGGACCGTTCTCATCTAGATTGGTCGTTACATGATTGGAAACACGTGCTTTGGAGTGACGAGTCAAAGTTTGAGGTTTTTGGGCAAAATCGACGAGTTTGTAGTTCTGTGTTAGTGTGGAGATGTTTCTCCTTTGCTGGGACGGGAGATTTATGCAGAGTGTAGGGTGTAATGAGGAAGTAAAATTATTTTGCAATACTCCAGAATCATGCAGTGCCATCAGGATTGCGTATAATAGGCCGTAACTTTACATTCATGCATGACAACGACCCAAAACACACTGCGTTAGTGTGTAAGAATTATCTCAAGGAGCAAGAAGAACAGCACCCTGAAAGTAATGACATGGCCCCCACAAAGCCTAGATTTGACCCCTATAGAGTTGTTGTGGGATGAACTGGACAGGAGGATCCGAAAAATATGCCCAACTATACAAGAACATTTACGGAATATTCTGCAACATGAATGGATTAATATTCCACAATCCATTTTAACAAAACTTATCGAAAGAATGCCTAGAATAGTTCGAGCGGTGATTAACAGCAAAGGAGGTTTTTTCGATGAAAAAAAAATATAATGTTCAGTATGTTATATTAGGCCAGAATAACTTTTTATTTATTTATTTTTGTCTTTTTTACCTGTACATACAATAAAATTGCATTTTGCTTTTAGTTTCGTTTGTTTCTGTAACCTTTTCATGTTTTTTACCAACCGACCGAACTTCTCTGAACGGCAGTGTATGTACATGTTGGAGCAATCTTTCAATTTGTTAGGTAGAACGTGTTTCTATAATCATAAGACTTCTCCGAAACAATGATGCTGTAAGTGTGTGGCAAACTTACATAAGAACAGTTACGAAATTTAAAAAAAACATTTTAAGGATGTTATCATAAAAGGGATAATAAATTATTATTTCTAAAACCTTTTTATATGTGATAATTATCAATGCTAACTTGTTGCCGCCGAAAAGTCAGATTCAAACCACTTTAAACAAACACTATTGGTCCCATACCTCTCAAGTTACACAATCGCATTGAAAAGATCTATAACTAAACTCAAGCAAGGACATTTTTGTGTGTGTGACGTATTTCAAAAATTCTTGAAAATCATAAGCTAAATGGATCAAATTTCTAGAGCAACGTTGATGTTGAATATATCAAATTTCATAAGTTATAGCGAAAATAAGTATAGCTTTGCAGCTTCCGAATAATTTAACTAACATCAATTAAAATTTTGGTAAATCTTTGGTAACATTTTGCGGGTTTGATAGTGTCACTTTAAATTGGTCTCATAAGTTACACTTTTGTCAATAATCACTAAAAGATCAGACCTGTTTACGAGGGTACATTACATTGGATTAGCAGAGCAGCGCATATTCATACATCTTTACAACTGTTATTTCTTATTTGTTAATTCTTTTTACAAGAATTATGAATCAGAAACATCGATTAGTATTTTCGCAGGCGTTACTCTAAAGTATAATATTAGTATCATAAAGAAACATATTTTGAAGTGAATCGTCTCGGTGGTCGAATGATAAACATTATGAATCACAAAGAAAAATCAGAGCATGCCTTCTCGGCTAAGAAACCAAAACCTCACGCCCCGAGTCAGTGAGACGTTTGACACGTTAAAAATCCGTGAAGTTGGAACACTTCTGGATTCAGCAAAATTCTAGTGGAGCTGTGACTCATGATCACAGTACTTGATGCCCAGAAGTGTGAGGTGTATTCCGCAACCAGACGGTGACGCTTCCCCCAATACGGTATCAACAAGTTTGGAGTTATTTTTTTTAGGTCAACGAGGATGCAAACCTAAAATACCTAATAGATTTCAAGGTATGCGGGAAATTATAACAAATAATAATTTTGTAGTTGAATATAACAAGGATCAACGTCAAGATTGTCGGTGTTCAGAAAATGACAATATAAAAGTTAGCACAACATAAGATATTCCAAAATTCTCAAACATGGAACTATTTCTGAATGATTTTTTGTGAAATGTATCAGACTGTTGTTGTTAAAAGAACCCATAAGCCTTACTGCTATGCATAGGCACGCTCTATATTAAGCGTACATCAGCTAAAACCGGTGCCACTAAACACAAAAGTCAGTCAGTAACAATATATAGTAAGTTATTATTAACTAATATGTGTTTAGTTAATTAAAATCAAGTACTTACCTAACGTATGACACCTATTACTTTTTGATTTTCAATTTTTTAAATTAATTTTTTTCTGCATTCGACATTGGCTTCTAAGTGAAAATCATATGATCGGTAAGATACTCCATCAAAAATATATCGGGCCGTTAAAATCTAACAGATTTACGCCTGTAACAAGTATCCTTGAATAGAAACTCATTATCGTAGTCTGGAGTTTCGTCTGGCATTATCTTGAACTTTTGGGTAACTAGTAAAAATTGGAATAAATTTTCATAAAGTCTGTTACTTTCAACGTAAGATAAAAAGATGCCTAATTTTTTCTTGCTCGATGGTAAAGCCTTGTTGCCTTCTTTGTTCCTAAATGAAAACATTTAATAATTGGTTTTTGAAGAACCATGAATGTTGGCTTCCCACGGTGAAGTATGAAAATCTGGAATTTCCTTGGTATTTCAGATGTTTTTAATTGTTTAAGAAAAAAAATGTCCCGGTAGGGTATCGATCCTGATATCCCCCGTTTTCTGGACGGATGTGGTAACTACTACACCACAGGGACTTCGATGCCAGAAACGTTGACAACAGAAATCTAATTAATAACTGACGGAATTATTCTGGAATCATAATTAAAAGTTCAATTCAATCTACATACAAATATTGAACATTTTAATTTCTATGAATTTATTTTACAATACCACATTGATTGTCAATATATGTATTTATAGCTTTCAACAGAAAATTCATAATAGAGAAACCTGTAAGCGCATGTTTCTCTAAACGGTTTTCTGTTTGGAGGTCGTTAGTCTAAGTAATAAATTTTATAGGACGAGTAATTAAAATTACCACAATTAATTTTGATATAGTTCATGGAT
Source organism: Marronus borbonicus (assembly GCA_902655005.2). Classification (NCBI taxonomy): domain Eukaryota; kingdom Metazoa; phylum Arthropoda; class Insecta; order Coleoptera; family Scarabaeidae; genus Marronus; species Marronus borbonicus. The sequence continues at coordinate 5,949,548 of LR737385.1, read as the reverse complement.
ACAAGAAAAATTAAAAAAAAAATCTGTTTTAGAAATACGAAAATTTATTAGCTACCTACAAGGGAACTACCCATTACATTGCAAACATTAATACATTTATGCTAACGCAGACTGAAACGATTTGTAGAATTCTTTTTTAGCTTCAACGGTTTCTGGAGTATCCGGAACTGCAACATTTATTGAAGGGTTTAGGACTTCAGATACAGCTTGAAGGAATTCTTCTTTAGTTAAAGGTACTTCAGGTACTTCATCGACGAGACCGTCTGATTTCAAGGCGGGCAAAAGGCTTCTAATTTTCTCGGATATGACTTCGTGCTGTATACGGGCTTCGGCTACTTCTGGAAGGTCAGCTGGCACCGCATCTCCTTCAGCGACGAATCCCTCGACTCCAGATGTATAGTGAATTGTCTGCCTGGCACCACTATCATCAAGAAATGAGAAGAAACCTTTGACTGATCCATCGTGTTGTCTCTCTTCTTCTCTGGTAATATTTTTGGAGACGAAACTGTATTTGTAATAACCTTCTGTGTCTTGGACTACGTCTACGATGGCTTCATCTTTAACTGGTAAAGCAAAAGCGGTAGCGGCGAAGAAGGCAATGTAAAGCTGAAATATAGAAAAACATCTAACAAAAATTTACGAAATATTTATAAAACTTACAAAGGCGTTCATTTTGTGTAGCTACTTGTGCAACTGATGCAGTACGATGTTCTACTTGCCTTTTTATACAAAAACCAAAAAAACCTAATTTTGCTTAATGAGATATTAGTGGCGTTTTAATTGATAAGGTTAAAAAACATTTGAAAGAAAAATATACACTTTCTCTTCTTTACAGCGAGAAGTGCGCATTTTTTTAACAACTATCAGTTGGTGATAACATTTTTAACTCGCATCCTACATTGTATTTTAGATTATCTTCTCAGTCATCATTTAGAAATGTTGTTTTCACATTCTTATAGCCGGCTCGGTTTAGAACATACACACGTCAAACGCTTGTTGGGCAAATGAAAAATATTTAAAATAAAATCGGATATAAAATTTGTGGTATGCGAGGCAATTTAAGATTGCAAATGTGTGCTTCCCGGAAAACTTAACAATTACTGCATCTTATATGAGTCATATAGTGAATTTTGGCTATTGAGAGAAATGGTATCCGAAGAAGTGTAAACTGCAAGATTTAGGTGGATGCGATTTCAAAAGGAAATAATATTACAAAAAGGCACAATAAGAATGCTTGTTTATATTTTCCGTCGCGTGGATGCACGTTACGTAGTAAAGCTTTAGGAATTTGAAATTTATTCGTGGAAAAGTGCGTTCAATGGTGCAAAAAATACATGGATTTGCAAAATTTCCCATTAATGATTTAGTTTAAAAATAGTATTTATAGAAAAAATACTGGCGGTGTAGATATTTAAAAGTTACATTACGCTTTATAGTGGCAAAATCGGCAGTAATTAAAAAAAAAATTAACACTAACACAATAAACATTTAGTAAATACGAGTCTGACGCATATGTGAAACAAGGAGAACGAAAAATGTGTTAGCGAAGTTATAACATTCAGTACAGAAAAATGTAAAATTATCGATGCACACATTGTTATTGTATTTTGTTCAGTTTTTATCACTTTTCCTCAGGCAATATGTAAAATCTCACTTGTTTGTTACATGATTTGGCTGTGCTTCCACTGTTTCGATATTTGTAAAATCAACCAGTTTTAGCTTCAGTGACTTTGAAGTATTTCAATGTTTCAACTAGAAGACGAAGAACAAGCGGTTGCTTTGAAATTAGCTGTTAATCATTATTTGTACTGACATCATCAACTGCAATGATAATATAGGATATCACCACTTGGAGGTCGTGGTACATGGTCGAAAGCAGCACTACGGACTAAAATTCACAGTCAAATTGGTGTTTTGCTTCCTCTTCTTATAACGTAATTACACTGAGAGAAAGGAATTGGTTCATTCAACCACGTGTTGCACATTTATGTGTTCATCATAAAAACATGTTCATTCAACACTTTAGCGAGTGCGTTCAACTTACCTCTCTACTTAACAGAACCCACTAGCTTTGGTTCAATTATTTTTGTTAAATCAAATCAGTATTTGTGTCGGCTCCAACAGATTCTTATTTCGTTAGACACGATTCTACGCTTACATTTTTTTTGCTTTCCACAAACGTTCTAATGTGGATTGGTTGAACATTCATTTTAAAGTTGATCCTCTTCAAAAGGTTCAACCAATTATATAATGCTATTTTAAACTATATCAGTGTTGAGTATACTTAACGAACAAACTTGGTTGCGTCAATAATTTTTGGTTGTCTTAATGAATTTTTCCTCTCAGTGTAGTTTTAATAACGGTTACCTGAAACATATCTTTTGTTTGATTGTAAATACATCAACAAATTTGTGCTTGTATGTTTAAAATAAATTACATAATTAGTTGCATGGAGTAAAAATTATTTTAAAACATATGTTTGAAGATATGTGTAAGCTTGCTTAATAAATTATGTTGTTGGGAAACTGCTCAAGTATTACTATCCATATTTGATCGAGTAATGAATGCCTGCACCCCATTCGGTTGACCAAGGGTTACGTTTTTCACTACATAGTCATGCTATCTTTGAACATAATGTTTAACTATAATAACTATTGTAGTTTGTTGGCCTTTATAATATCGAGCTTAATATTATTATCTTATTCATTTCATGAACTTTTTTGATAGATTTTGTCAAAAGTACCTAATTTTCTTTTGGATTTGTAATCTGTTTGCTTATGCGCATAGATATCGTACTAAGAACATTATAAGATACCTTTATATTTTAAACAAACAAATTTAGATGTGTGTGCTTATTCAATTCTTGATTCTCTTAATCTGTGTACCGTCAACCGGTATAAATTTCTATTTATTTTTTCTTCTGGCAAAATCAGAACATTGTGAAGTGGCAGGATTTGCGATGATCCTTACCTTAAAGAATTTCTAGAGAATATTAGAAATCTTATCAATACACATATATTTTTATTACAAGAAATGGAAAGCGACAAAGTCTTCAACTTACCATAATGAGTTTTCACGGTTACGATCTCTAATTAAGACGTTAATCGAGGTACCTTACAGTGAGTATCATAAAGCTATTGAAAGAAATATAGCTACTAATTCGAAATTATTGTACTAATACTTTATTATAATAAGATTCGTAAATTCTAAGCGATCTACCTCCAGAATTCCTGTGCACTTGGATGTTGATTTAGTGCTCGATAAACTAACAGATATTGTTCAAGCATTTGCAGATGTGTTTTCTAAAATAGTCAATCGTAATATACCTGTTGATTCTAGCCAACTTTAATAGCTGTTCTTTGAACATCATATAGTTTACTCCTAGTGAAGTTCTAAGTGCTTTAAAAACCCAGAAACCGACCATCATCCATGGAGATAATGTTTTACCTAGTTTTCTTATTCGTGACCGCGCTCCAATTTTGTGCGATCCACTATGTTTAATTTTTAACAAGGCTATCCAAATGTCCACGTATCCAACTTTTTGGAGGACTGGCAGGATCACGCCGGTAATCCAGAAAGGTGACCGAGTTAATATTTATAATTACAGGCCAATTAGCATTCTCTCTAACTGTGCTAAGGTTTTCAAACAACTTCATCACGAATGGCTTTATAACTGCATTAAACCTTACTTATCTATTTACCAACGTGGGTTTATCAACTACTACCAATTTATTTGAGCTTACTTGGTACATTAGCAAGAATCTTGACAAACGAATTCAGATAGAAACTATCTACGCAGATTTCAACAAAGCCTTCGACACTAGTGATCATAAGGCGCTATTATCCAAGCCCTCTTCAGTTGCATTATGTCCTAGTGTTGTGGCGCTAATGCAATCATATCTTCGTGATCGTCCATGTTATGTTCATTATAATAGATTTGAATGTCGCCCATTCCTTGCTTGCAGGGGAGTGCCTCAAGGCTCAAATTTGGGTCCATTTCTTTTTAACATATATACGTTAATGATCTTTTGCTCTCTTTAGATTGTGACTTCCTTGCTTATGCAGACGATCTCAAAATTTATAGTAAAATTACTTCAACGACCGATTGCTTAAATTTGCAAAGAAACCTCACAGCAATTAATGACTGATGTTCCCTTAATAGAAGTTGATAAATGCGCAACACTTACCTTCACCCGTTCCTCTCAACCGAAAAATTTGACTATACGATCTCTAGTACTACGATCCGTAGAGTGGGCCGGTTTAAGGATCTTGATGTACTCTTTGATACGCAGTTGTTATTTTCCTCACATATAGACGGTATCAGTTCATCAGCTTCTAAATCACTTCGAATTTTTTCGAAGACGCTGCGTTGAAGGTTGTGTACTACTCCCTTGTCTGCTCCAAGATAAATGTACCTTTACTGCTTGGTACCCTCATTACCATTATCATCAATTGATTACCTGAAGTACCTTCACATATATACATCGGATGGCGTATATCCTTTACGCGATGCTGATCACAGCACCTTGCTTAGAAGGCACAATTTTGAGTCGTCGTCTCACCGTAGAGATATAGCTAGCGGAAAGTTTCTTTTTAAATAAATCAATTATGATATCGATTCATCGTCTTTGCTTTCTCAAGTATATCTCGTGGTGCCTCAATATAATCGCAGGTCTATGGTTACTTTTTGTGTTTCACAAGCAGGTACTAATGTTCTATTTAAAACACCGCTCAATCATATGAGTAGGAATGCTAATTGTGATTATTTAGACCCCTTTTGTCGTTCCAAAACAGATTTCTTAATGCAAATCTCTTACCGTGACATATTGTAGAATTAGTAGAAGTTAGAAGAAGTTAGAATTTTACTTTTTACTTCTTCAGTTGTTATTATTATTATCTATACTTTTTTTGTTGTTAAAAGCGGTCCAATTCATCTTGCGGTGTGAGGTGGTTTAAACGCTTTACACATATGATGAAGATATGAACTAGACCACCTAAATTATTAAAAAATAGATTCATTCGGAATATTTTTCTCAATTTGCGTGAAAACTTAAGGGTAATAATTTTCAAAATGGAATGGCTCGGAATCGATTCATATCTCTACTATAAACATCAAATTAATTTATCGTAAAAGTCAACATTTTTTCTCCCCTTTTCCCCAATTTTAAAACAATATTTCGAGGCAGTTTTCGAAAAAATAGTGTTCAATACACAGTTACAAAGTCACTACATAGAATCAGAAATTACAGTATTTTTAAAAGTAACGTGACTTAACGACAACTAATAAATAGTCACAGATTGCCTTAAAAAAATTTTAAGGGTGAACTATATAAATACATACGTATAGAAATTATAAATTGGACTGAAATATCCATTTTCTACGCCCTTAGTAGGCTACGTAATGAATCTAGAAGGCTTCTGTTAATAATATCGAAGCAAAATCGATTGAAACACCGGAAAGTTTTGCCGTCAATGTTCCTCTTGTGCTTTTACCTTTGTCCTCCGCATGTCGATGCATGTGAACTGTAAGTTGAAAACTAATAATTAGTCAACCAGGTAGCATTTGTCGATTTTAATTAGATACACGTTGGAGAATCTTATGCAACGCTTTTTTGATCTGAATCAAACGAACAATGTGTATCAAAGCGGAAATATTTTAAGCAGCTCCTTAACAAGGCATAAAAGTGCATAAGTATACAGATTAAGATAGATAAATGAGATTTTTTTTAATAAATCTAAAAATATTAACAGTTCTTTTTACGTAATACTTTACTTTATATACAACATTGGGCAACTAGCTCTATTATGTCATATTGAAAATTTGAAGTCGTAGCTTTTATATATTAAACCATACAGTTTCAAAATAATCCTTGACGACAAAAAGCTCTGGTATACATGAACGATTTGGGTACCTGTACATGTAAATGATTCCCGCAGGCTTACCAGGTTGTATTAAAAACCATGGGACAAGCAAATAACGATGTGAAGTAGGAACCCCAATGACCCCGGGTAGACAGAAACATGCCCAAAAGGAAAATATATAGACAGATAAGAGCAAGCATATACAGTTTAAAACTTTTTTTTGTGACGAGTTGTCAATAAATTTTTGGACTAATCAATTTACTAAGGTTTTCACCTCCATTCCACATCCATGGTGTAGAAACGCGCATGGACTACGATGTTCAGTATAAGGGCATAAGCATTGCTTGCTTTTTAAAATGTGTTCTACAGGATTGATGAATCTGTAGGCTGCATGATGATTTTGTAGAATGAACATCCTTGACGCCGTAGATGACAATCTCCAGAGTAATACTCCGTAGCTCATCTCTGAGTGGATCAGGGAATTCTAATGCTAAGGCCGGAAACCTTACTTCAGAATTACAGTTTGTGTTTTTGGTTGTGTTAAATTTTGAGCTTTTTCTTTATTAATCTTCAGCTTATTTTCGGCAAATCATTTACAGGGACCCACCAATGCTTCCCTAGATTTCTATTTGAATTCATGACAATCAGTTACATGAACCACACACTGGACCGAGCATAGATCCCCGAGGGCCACCGTATTTAATATCTATTATTCCAAACAGTTGTTTACTTTCTATCGGTAACGTATGAACTGAGTAGGTTTAAAGCAGTTTGTCGTGATTATATATTAGCATTATTTTTATTAATTGTTGGAATTAAGTGTTATTCCTTTAATATTTTTCGTGTTTCCGTAAACAATTAAGAATAAAGTCAAACTAGAATCTCACCAAATTTATTCGTATAGTTGTTTGCATAACTTGGTGTTGAAGATTTAACTGCTTAAGATATTGGCCATATTCCAAATTATCTCAATTATCTCAAAAAGTAAGCTAGATTTTAATATTTTTAAGCAAATTTAAGCACATAACAGCCTGCATATCAAATATAATATTATGTTGTTCAAGAGGCGAAGTAATGTTGGTGGCCTTTTACACATTGTGGTAAAACTAATTTTTTTCTTTAAAAAAAAACAGTCAGGCAACAACACTCTCTGTGTAAGTTGAAATTCATTAACGCAAAACATAATTACATTGCTTCAAATTGAATTTCTTGAATGTATTCTGTGTTGGTACTCGTGTTACTACTCACATGCAATGTTTGAAATTCTAAATTAAATGTTGAAATGCTGGTAACCATATCGTATTTCAAAATTTAACATGCGTTGTTGTGGAAGCGGAAAATTTTTACGAAAATTACCTAATTGATCATTTAGTTATTAAATAAGAAAGTATCAAACAATATTAATACAATTGTTTAAAACTAATAAATTGTATACTCTTTCTAGCATTAAGATATTGTTTTAATTTGGCTTAAAAAATTTACGTAACTCTTGAAAGTCTTGTTACAATTTATTTTAGAATATGGGTGAGAGTAATTTTTGCTTTTGTCAGATTGCAATGAAGAATAAATTCCATCTGCAGCAAGCTATAAAAAACAAGTTAGATAATATATAGCACCTTTGCTACTGAGATATTCGCTAAAGTTGCCCTCAAAGTTGTAATCTTTTTTTTCAAATTTTTAGGTTGGAAACCTTCTAAGTTAATCTTATTACAAAAGACGTTTGGGCTGTAATAGTTATAAGTTATACAAAGCAAAAGTTACAGCAAAGCGTGCGATTGCGTGGGTATTTCATATTTTTTTAAGACCGTTATTAAATACGGAAAACTACGGAAGTTGTTAGCTGCTGGTACCAGCGTTTGGATAAGCAGAGACCTGTTAGAGTTTCAGACACGTAACAGGTGGTAGAAGTATGATTGTTGATATTGTTGGTGCCCTCTGGTGACGTGCGCACACCTCAGAACGAAATAGTGTGACGCATTGGATCGATACGTGGGTCCGGAAAGTTCAGGACAGCGCACATGTGACGAAACATCCACGATATAGCTGTTAGTTAGTACATGTCGCTCGATTTTTTGTTTTTATTATTGTTAGTAGTCGAGTACGGGGTGTCTTGCTGCAAGATCGTATCGAGCCGCTGTGCTATGGCGTCGTCGTTTCTTCTATCGTTAATTAAAAATGTTGAGTGTGGCTGACGGCAGGCGCGAGTTGCGTCGTGAGCACGGTTTTCAACTACCCCTGCACCCGCTCCAGGTGTCCGGGTGGCTCGCTCTGGCTGCCCTCTCCGTCGGTTCCTATCTGGTGCTGATACCGGCCCTACCGAAGCACTGGCAGCCTGCAGCCCTCGCCACCCTTTCCACATTGTTGCTTCTACATCTAGCCGCCCATTTGGGAGCGGCACTAGTAGATCCCGCCGAACCACAATTACGTCGAACAACACCGGAGCCGGTGCCCGAATTGGACCGTTCAAAGCACGCTCACGTCATTGAAGAAGGACGATGTCATCTTTGCGGCATTAGGACTTCCGGACCCCGTACCAAACATTGTAGCGCCTGCAACAAGTGCGTTGAAAGATTCGATCATCACTGCAAGTGGTTGAATCACTGCATTGGCGGTAGAAACTATCCACCGTTCCTCATGTGTGTTTCGACAGCGGTTGCAGCAGCCGCATTTATCGCCATACTTGCTATTGCAGAGGTATATTAATATACGAGACTTGGTAATCGCTTAATTCATAGTCAATTCTTCAAGGAAAAATAATATTAAATAAATTATCACATGGTCATTTTTGAATAATTTAGTAGTTTGTCAAAGTAAAGATCAATAAACAGCTTTAGTATCATAATAAGCACCGTGAACCGGGGTGAAATGGTCAAGTTTGGTAAATTTCTATTTATGCATTTTTTTGTTTGTAAAATTAAAAAAATGCGGGGGGAATATACGCACATATACGTATAATGAGACTCTTATATTAATATTCAGGATTTCTTAATATTTTCGTGGGATCTGCTTGTTTCTTTGCAAATTGAAAAGTTTTGAAATTATATTTCTCTTACAAAATCCTTCCCAATGAAATTCTTGCAAACTCGGGTCTGAGTGATCCCGATGAGTAAAAGCTGTGAAGAAAACGGCAATAAACGGTTACAGAAGAAAGTAATTATTTGCCTCTGTAATAAATGCTCAATTATCTCTTCGCCTTCACACTAAATTAATGGAATATGCCTGGATTAAATTAAAAGAAAAACCAGAGAAATTATTGAATGTTTTATACCCGAGATATTACTAATATTATTTAAATTTGTTAGTAACAATTCTCAAGTTCAGAGGCAAGTTAAATTATTTCTGTAGTTCATTCGTTTCGTTTCTAATGATTAATTGAACTCATGCCTTATAGTGTGGAAGAAAAAGTTAACAATGTCGGTAAAGAAACTCATAAGCTCCTCGCTAAATAAATAGTTTTTGTTTTCAATCTACTGTTTTTTTAAATAATTTTCAATATACAGAACGACTCCTATTCGAGTAGTAACATCATCAACTTTTTCTCGAAATAGAATACTTTGCATGCTGTTTCTTTTTTTGGATCAAGAGTTGATTCCAAAAGAAAATTTGCACAAAGCTGATCTTTTTAACGAAATAATTTTTAGATACCCAGGTATGACGTTGCTGTTAAATTCTGTTTAATAAACTAAGGCCCAACAATTTCCTATTGGGAATTGTTGGGCGTTATTTTACGATATGTGAGCTTATTACCTATATGTCTATCTTTTCTGATCATTTTGTCTGAAATTTCTATATCCAATGCGAGTTTTCATCTTACTTGTTTGTGCGTGGACTGTATTTTTTTTGTTATGTAAAACTACACTGGTGCTTGTTTTGTTACTATTTTTTATTGCACGATACCTCTTGCGCTGTTTCTTGCAATAAGTACAGTTACTACATAAAAAACTACATGAAAACGTTACAAATAGCGCCAATAATTCCAAAATATAACAGGAAATTGTAATGGCGCGAAATTCAAATATTATTACTTCAAACATTACTAATAGTAAGCCCCTAGTAGCACAGTTGGTTGGCTGACTGTTGGCCTTCAGTTAGTACAACGTAGTATGTTGGCGCAATATCCGAGACGGTTAGCCATGGTCGGTAGAGTGTCGGTAAGGTATACAAAACCAATGTTATTATTCCAACATTGGGTATCCATTGACTCTAGATTAGCAAAATCGGTTAAACGTTGGTCGATAATCGGGGAGTGATAATACAACTAAGCTTCGCGGTAAACACTTGAGTGAGACAATCAAATCAATGTTGAACCAATTCACTCGGTGTAGCATCGGTTGAAGATTAATTGGCATGTGACGTCACGGTCGGTAGACAATTTTCAGGGGATATTCGCTAAAGGTCGGTGCACGACAAAAGTAGATACTTCGCTCAAAGAACAGGTAAGTATGCGAGCACGTTGCGAGCCAATGTTCGGCCAAAAGTACATTTTTACGTAGTGCCGACATTGCTGCCGACGTTGAGCCAACCAATTCGTAATCGGCAGCCAACTTTGCGCCAACCATCTGTGCTACTAGTAGAAATTACAAATTAGTCGAAACTATTTTCTAACACATTTCACAATTCAGTGGCTCCGACTAGTTTGTGATTTCTGCAGAAACTGGGCTAATTAATAAGGGCTTTGCTGATTAAATTGTCACATTTAAAAATATTTTTTTACATATATACTTTATTTGCGGGATCCAGTTGTGTTTGTGACTAAACTGTGTAAATTTCAAAAGTTTTCAATATTGATGTTGATCCCGAAATGAAAATAAACTTGAAAAAACTAAATGCATTGAGTGTGAAAAGTGTTACACATTTGAAACTTTCTATGGTGTTGCTGCATTTAAATTATATTAAATTTCTTAGATAAAACTTTAAAAAATCTTTAAATACACACGATGCAGCGATATCATTTTGTAATAAACACACTTTATAGTAGGTAATAACTTCGAATAAAGAATAACACTAAACACATTACCATATCACTTCATTGCCACGCAATACTTAACGTTATTAAACTTCTTAGGCGCAAAAAGGAATTACATTAAATGCCATGAATATTCGTATTTGTACGTGTACAATATATCAAAAAGGAGCGATAGCATCAATCACGCTCCTAGACGACAACTTCTATTTATGCTTCTTTGTGCCCTACGTTATTTAACCGTAATTATGGCGGCGGAGCCGGTACAGAATTAGAAATGCTAAATAGTAAGGGCAATATCAAATGGCAATACTTTCTTTATGTGCATTGACCTTGTAATCTATAATGCGGTACTGAATATTAAAAGCGCTTGTAGGCCATGCAAGCTCGTTAGCCGCATAATTTTCCGATAGTTGACCTTAGAATGCGAATTATCTACTGCAATTATGGAAGATAATACGCATATTAAGGATTCACAGAGGGATTCCACGATTCTGAGGTATTTAGAGCATTATTAGGAATGTTTATGGCTTTTCTAATTAAGTAATTTAGTTCTAATTTTATTAAAAAATATTGTGGATAGGATCTGCGAACACGGCGAAGGTGCTTGAATTTGAAAACTTTCAAATGGTTTATGATTATGGAAAAGGTTAAAGCTTGTCGACCTAAAAATAATTTAAAATTCTCTACCATATCGAATGTTTATTCTACGTATGTGTTCCAGTTTGTCAATTTTAATGCTGACATTTGTAACAGTACTAAAACATCACGTCTACTTATTTTATTTTTCTCGATTAGTGGTTGAATTTTGTTGAATTTCTAAACTGTTTACTCCCTAAAATGCAAAAGCTCAAACTTTCAAACAGTATCTTTTTAAGTATACCTCTAATCTCCTATGTCATCTAGTGTTTAGTCATGCACTTTAGACTGAATTTTTTAAGTTAATATACACTACCATCCATATTAGTTCGGATACGCAAATAAATTTAAAAAAAAACGAGAAAATATTCCAACTCATTTTTCCAAAACTTTTATTGCATTTTATTAATAGCGATTAAAATTAAAGTATAAAAGTAAAAAAAAAGTAATTCTAACGAAAAATAAACAAAAACTTCTTAAACATTCCGTTCATCAAAGAAACTCCCTTTTGCGCGAAGAACAACTTTCACAATCCGAGGCATCCGCTCCACTAGTTTTTCAATGACTCTATTTGGCATATTAATCCATTCCTCTTGTAAAATGTTCCACAGGTGACCTACGGAGGCAGGGCATACTTTTCGGATCCTCCTGTCCAGTTCATCCCATAACAGCTTGATGGGATTTAGATCGGGGCTTTGCGGCGGCCATGTCATTATTTGTAAGGTGCTATTATCTTTTTCTTCGTTTAAGAAATTTTTACATACACATGCTGAGTGTTTGGGGTCGTTGTCCTGCATGAATACAAAATTTTCGCCGATTAGACGTTGCCCCGATGGTATTGCATTTTCTTGCAGTATTTCTAAATAACATTCTTTTCGCAAAATACCTTCGATTGGCTTCAAGTCTCCTGTACCGGCGTAGGAAAAACAACCCTAAAGAAGCACAGAATTTCTTCCTTGCTTGAGAGTTGGCACTACACAATCCTGCAACATTCTTTCGCCTTTTGCTCTTCTTACAAAAAACGCGCCTTGATTGTCCGAACACCTCAAACTTTGACTCATCAGTCCATACCACCCTTTTCCAATCATCCACTGTCGAATTTCTATGTGTTTCTGCCCACTGTAGCCGTTTTTGCCTGTTTCCCCGTCGAAGTAGGTTTTTTTTTGTTGCAATGCGGCCGTGAAGACTTGCAGCTTTTAATCTTCTTTTCACTGTAGTAACAGAAATTTTTCTTGCACGGTCGCGATTCATTTCGGCAGCGATTTCTGGTGCTGTCAGTCTCCTATTTCGCTTGCTCAGCAATTTTATTCTCTTACGACCTGAACGTGCCCGATCTCTTAAACTGCCCCTGCGTTGATGTCTCCAAATGATATCACAACAGTCGATTTATCAACATGTATTTTTTTGGAAATTCGACGCACTGAATAACCTTCTTGATGAAAAGCAACAATTACAGAGCGCTTTTCTAAACTTGTCGGTTTTCCTCTCGGCATTTTAATAACTTTAATACGCTGTTAACACTAACGCACGCACAAGCAGGTTTATTTAGAAACTAAAGCATTTATCAATACACAATAAACTTTCGGGTGGCCTGCTCCCACCCCAAAGAGTATTGTAAATTTATTACCTGCAGTATTGTCCCAAAAATAATCCTATTTGTGCCGATGAGGATTAATCTGAAAATTACTATATTGGGTCACAAAATATAATAGGTTTTTAATCATTCTCTAATCGATATTCTTGGAAGTTTGCCTGTACAATTGGTTATAAACTTCATAAAGGAACTAATATAAATATGTTATTTATATATAAACGCAATTATATTATCTTTTAGTAGAGTTTACAACATTTTACTAGGTATCCGAACTAATATGGGCGGTAGTGTACAACTATATATTTCGTTACTAATCTCATACATTTATATTTAGTTATGTTTAAGTTCCAACACGACGATTTATGCAGATTAATAAGCAAAAAAGTAAAAAACTTTGTCTAATTAAGTACTTCCAATATATACTTTGAGATTTTCGTCAGATGATAAGTTGATTGAGTTTTCCTTCACGTTCACACTTAAATTGTTGTTTTCAATTTTCGTTTATTATCCGCATATTGTCGTTTCTAAGATCCTTTTCTCTTAGAAAATGCAAAAGAGTCTGTGAATAACTTAACATTTGAAGTTCAAGGAAATTTACTGTCTGCCAAGATCAACCTCTCACACATCGGCAATAGAGAACATTTCAATCTTCTTTAACTGTTGAAGTTTGCCACATTCTTTAGAAAAGCGCTATCCCGCAATGTAAATCCTTGTAAGGATCTTTTAAGCTCATTTAAACCAGAGAAAATATCAGTCAAATACGCAAGTTTGGATGACCAATCGGTAAAGACAATATTTTGCATGATTATTTTTACAGGAGCGCTTTGGGAATCAATTACATGTACACATTCCCAAAGCACACTTCACATCGAGTTAAGCAGGAGAACTGCTCAAGAAATGGCTTGGAGAACTATACAATATTTTTCCTCGACGTTTTTTAAACGGCAGGCATATATTTCTTGACATTAGAGAGTGCTCGTCGTTTCAAAGGGTAGTGATAGAAACTGCGAGGCAAATAGCGGGGTTAGCTGGAGAAGGACACGTCCAAAGCCACGCTGACGACGTCGAGTAAGCGAAAACATATCCCGTGGACTAGTGTATTTTTTCTCTCCTCACATTGCTTTGACCCGAGCGATTCCATCACTGTACCATGATCTCGCTAGCCATTTGCTGATGTATTCTTAACATTCATGTTTTTGTTATTGTTAATGCAATTCTTAGATTTGGATTTCTTTTTTCAGGTGGTATTTCATCATAGCGATCCGGGAAGTTGGTTATCTCGATCTGCAGATAACTCAACATCATCCAATACGCCCGTCCAATCTTCACTCCCATCCAGCGACGCCGCTTTCCTCGCGATTGTTGCAGCTCTCGGCCTTCTCGCAGCAATTACTGCCGGCCTCCTTCTACACCTTTGTTTCTTTCACATTTACATCTCGTTTCTCGGCCTCACCACGTACGAATACATTAGGCAACAGCGACAGACCAATCCGAACGTCGCACAGAACTATGTGTCGGAACAATCACCAGACGCTCAACAAACACCTCAAAATCTAGACGTCGAAGAAGAAATCGGAATTAGGGAACAGTGCATTAGATCGTTTCACCATCATCGTCCTGTAAATTTAGTGTGCGAAGAAAGAACTATTTTTACGTGTCGAGTTGTAGATGATGGCATCGGTTGCAATGAACCGACGCCAACACCTCCAAGTACGCCTCAAGATTGTCAATCGTGCGTTACGAGCAGTAATCAAGTTGCGCCCGAAAAACAGCGCGGTATTCAAATCAAAAACAAAGCTCATAAGTCGAAACGGAAATGGAACTGCTGCGTGAACGTGCCAGATAGTCCGGATAGTCCAGTGGAACCGAGGTGTTTGATGTCGTTATGCAAACATAAGGTGGCTAGGAATTCAAAGAATAAAGTGATTCCCGCCATAGAAAGTCGATCACATAGAGCGACGCATGGACATTGGTCTAGTGCCAAATTGAGGGTGTTGTTTAGAGTATTGGGTAATTTTGGATCTCATAGAAATAGGCAACACCAGGATAAAAAGGTAAATGCATCAATATATTATCTAAGGCAAAAGTAGTGCAAAATACATATGAATTTTGTAGACCAAACTCCATTTTTTTGTTTGTCAACATGTAGTTCCTTTTTCAGATGGTAACCATTACTATATTACTTTTACCGTAATACTGTATATCCCCTCTCTTGTACAATCTATCAGTACCATTTTGAGGTATTCTTTAATACATTTGCTTGTCGCGATTTCATTTTTTTTAAATAGAATAAGAGCTATATAAATGCATTTATTTATTGTTATTAATTTTGGCACTGCTTTAGATTAACATAAGATAAATATTTCAACTGAAACTGAGAGGATAACAATTCTAGTATGGTGATTGTAGAGGACATAAAAAGAAATGTATGTCCTTTCCAATGAAGGGTGCCCAAACAGAGAACCGATTGCTCAATTTGTTGTGAGTACAACTTTGAAGCGTTTGACGCACGAAAAGTTACAATCAATGAGAACAAAAATTAGAGGTGTTGTTAGTCACTGAAAATCCATATTCTTCTACGTGCCAAGTGTCTTTAATTCGTGGATTCGTTACATCGTCCATTGAACGAAAGCAAGTTTCACCCTTATAAAGCCATTCTACTTTAAGTATCTGAAGATGATTTTGATGACTGTCAATAAGACTTTGCTGAGTTTTACGAATTGATGATTGAGAAAGTCAATAACTACGTAAAATTAATTAACAGGATTGTTGTCTTTTTTTGACGAAGCATCCCTTAATGGTAGTGTTAATAGGGATCACTGGCAATATTGACTCTAGGGAAATCCTCTTTATCTTTATTGCGGAATCAAATTATTTCGTCTCATATGCTACTATTTCCTAATGATGAGGAGGTTGAAGAAGAACTAACGGGAAATAATCTAGATTTCAATATTTGGTCCCAGCAAGATGGGGCACTCATTAACAACTTAATGTTGGAAATTCGAATTCAATTTTTTTTAGGGTAGAAAGTTTTTAAAACGGCTGCAGGGCCCCCGATCACCTTCTGTGAAATTTCTTCTTATGGGGTCATTTGAAAAATAAAGTTTAGCGCTATCGTCTCGAAAATATACCAATTCTGCAATTTGAATCAGCGGATCAGAAAGCACATGATATTGTTACCTTGAAATCGAGGCTAGGTCACTCTTTCTTTTTTTTTCAATTAAAAACGCACTTATATTTTATTGTTTTTTCTTGCTTGTTATAATGTTTTTAATAAGCATTATTTTAACAGTTATAATTAGAATATAATTTATCAAACAGCTAAAAAACCATAACATTCTGTTTAATGAAAATGAAGTCATAACGTCACACGTTAAAACTCACAAATACTATGTACACGACGTAACACGACAAATGTACTGAAGCACGTTGAATAGTATAATACTGTAGCAACATCGGACATTAAAAGTCCGCAGATAATTTATTTTTATTCCAAAACAAGACGACATATGAGAATGTGCCTTTAGTTGTACGCAGGATTTGAACGTTATGCACATGCTAAACAACATTAGGCAATACATAGCAAAATTTGACTATTACTTTGTTGCTTTTGTATATTCGATTCGCGAATTTCATCGCTTCTAGTTGCCAATATTTGCTCTGAGATGTTGCCTAATAAGAAGAACCCTTGCGACAAAAAAGAAAATAATGCCCAATTATATTTCATATTTCTGAAATTATTATACTTTTTATTTATAGCGGTGCAGGAAATTTACCATAATTGCCTAACTGGATACAAATTCTAAGCCTATCATTTGATGTTTGATTATTTTGAGTATTCAACTAATACCGTGAGCCGGCGTGAAGTCGATCAAAAAATCAAGATTTGATTGGCTGAAAACAAATTATTATATCTTAATGCAATCAAAAATATAACTTCGCTGATGTTTAGCTTATCGACTGGTTACTGGAGAGGCGTATAGTGAGCGTTCTTTAAAATTTATGATTAAAATGTGATCAATTGCACCCCGAGTAGGGTGAGAAATAAAATATGTATCGAGTGATTTACTTTATTTTCAGACAGCTGAATAACTCGGAAACTATTTATTTAACAAAAAAAAAAACGTAGATATACGAAAGGGGAAAGTACATTGTAAAGTCCACGTGTAATTTTAGATCAATGTTTCAAGTGTAAAGTTAGTTCTTTCAAATTGAAACCTATATTTCTTGTATGTTATTGTCCACGAAAAAATAAATAACTTTTATCTGAGTATAACAGCTATTTACATATAAACATGTGGCAGAGGAGGCACCAATCGTATCCTGGGTGGTCGCGGAATTCTTTGGACTTATCCGAAGGCCAGGAGCTCCTGGTTCCTGGTCACCTGGAATCTAAGGCCTGAAACTAGTCGTCGTTGTTTGACTCAATTTCATGTCTCTAGGAACAGAACATCCCGGCAGACACGATTTGGGTAGGGCTTTGGCTTGGCCATCTCCGTTGTATAGACTTAAATCACAGGCATGCTGATTATACCTCACAGTCGGTTCTGTTTACGTTGCTGGTTGATAGTTGCCAGTACTCGAGGGGCCGATAGTTGTCGCCTTTGTCGACCTACACCTCGCTATACAAGATGTGAGGCAAGTTCCGAAGGATCGATACCGACTGTTACCCATCAAAGATAGAGAAGGGAACTTCTCTAACATGGAGAGTCCTTCGGCAACCAACCGGTCTGCTTCCAATGAGTGTACGGACTCGTGCGGGCAGTTCCTAGTTAGTCGGTAGAAATCAGCTGCATGCTTCGGCAGGTCAACAGCGTTCCCCTAAGTGGAATTGGCATCACACTTTTGTCTACCCGCGCAAAGCAACGCTATGGAAATGGCGGTGGCGCTGATGTTGGCGTGGCGATCAAACCGATGCGATACACATACAGCAATCGAAATAATTTAGTTAAGGCCTGTGGGCGATCGTAATATGCACAGTTGTCATGGTATATGTTAAAAATGAAAAAAACATTTATTTACATTTAAAAATGCAAGTAATAGCCTTTTCGCTAGAAAAAGAATGGTTTCTTGAAAGAAAGATTCTGCTTCTAAGTACAGTGTTGATCCATGCTACACGAGTAGCATCGTAGAGACATGCTTCTCGAAGCCTGCTTGTTTTCTTGTTTGTTTTAATTGCTTCATTAATGTTTATATCTATAGATAGTGGATAAATAAAATAATGCTTCAAATAAAAATTACTTGTTTTTTTCGTGGGCATATAGACGTTTCGTTCTCTATCGCACGCAGCTTTTTCTGAGTATGTTAAAGCTTGCTAACAAACAACTATTTGACATGATAAGCACCAATTTTCGTGGCACTTATACGTGTTTTCGCGGCATTTATAAAAAAAAGTACAAAATCTGTCACGTATGCTTCCGCGGTCGTCAATATGCTCTATTATACTCCATAAAGTTAGCATGCAGTTACAACCCTGTTTATATGCTTAAACCTAAGCTTAAAACCGAACAAAATTCGGCGAGAACCATGTAATTAACTTCACCGGACTGTTTGGTGGCTTTTACAAAAATTGTAAGCGAAACCGCACAAAAAGTAAATTTTCATTTGTTTTTTGTACGCAACCTTTATTATTATATTCGTTTGTTGGTTACTTTTTTTGTGTTTTCTATACTTCTTCTGGATCGATTCTTTTTTATTTCAGACACTTCCGCCGAAAAATAACCAAGTGATGCCGTTAACATCTTCTAATTATCAAGAGAACAATGATATATCACCTATTCAAACCATCAGCAACTTGGTACCGGTATCGACGGAAGTTAATACCAGAAACCAGCTCACATTACCTGCATTGCCCCCACCTCAAAGAAGGCGAATGATTAGCGACAGCGAACTCACCAACGCCCTGACTATCCTGCAACAGCAGCAGCAGCAACAGCATCATCATCAGCAGCAACAACAGCAGCAGCAGCAGCAACAGCAAATGCGCTGCATAGCGCGAAGGCCGTTGCCCCCCTATCGAAGAAGAAGGCGCAGCAACGTTCATCGCACCAAAACTCCGGCTCTATCACCTATCCGCGAGAGTGGTCTATCCAATCCCGCTTCTCCGTCCCATCAAAACTGTACAGCCGTGGCTGCAGCGTCCTGCACACGTCCATTTTGAATTTCTAAATTTTATCGGGGTCCCCCAAAACGTATCCTTTTTATATATACATACATACGAAGTGATATCTCTATCTTTTTGACGAACTCTCAAAGACGTAACAGAGGATTTATTTTAATTAGCCTTTTTACCGATGCAAAAGATATTTGTATATACATATTATTATAAGTGTAATATTTTATAAAAAGTTGATGAATATTACCTTCTGTAGATGTATGTTTGGTATATGGTTTGTTACTAGATGAAGAGAAAAATAATAACAGGCAGCTGTCTAACTGTGGGAAAATATACTGCAGCATTAATTGTGTAATATACAGGATGTATCTTGCGCTGCGTATCTGAAATGCTCGCTTATTCCTTTTTTACAATAGTAATAAATTTGCTGGAATTTAGCGTCGGTATAACATGGCAAAGCTGTGAGAGGCTGGTGGTGATGTAAATGGGAGGTCAGGAACAACGCTTCGATTTCCTCGTATATTTTACAACGGAAATGAACGAGAGAGCCTTGTGCTATGGTAGAGCAGCATTTTGCTGAAATATTTTTGCTCGATAGGTGTACCTCCAATAATAAATGGTCCATACATCAATTTTCTCTAAGCGCTGATTACAATCTGCCCAATATCGACAGTTGTATCCTATCCGGGTAAAGGTAGTTTCATAGTGATTCCTTTCAGTTTCGTGGGCAATTTCCTCGTAAAATTCCACTTTCCTATCAAAATCGTCTTCTGAAGCATTATAGATCTTATACTTAACCCTCAAGTACTATCGTGTTTTCAGGTAACACAACTGCTATCGTGGGGTGTTTTACACCCCACTCTTTAAATTTAGCTTTTTTTTGTTAGTTATCTTTTTTTTTTCACTTTTAAACCCACAGTGTAATAACTAGACCTTTATCTTGCGATTGTGGTAAGGAAAAACAAAACTTTATTTAAAGCAAATCAGAAAATTAGGAGGAAATGTTACATTCATAAAAATTATGTAAAAAGTATTTCTTCGTACAATTTTTTCTTTTTACAAAATTGTGTTCTGTATTGTTAAGATGTCTTGGTTTTTTCTGTTACTGGAAACTATGGTCTTACTCCCTGTAAAAGAAAATGCCATTAGCATTTCACATAAAAATTCTGACAATGACGTTGTGAGGCGTACATTTTATTTGACAAAAAACATGTAATGTGTTATTCGCTTGCTGCATCACTCAAATCATCATCACGTTCATCAGGGCATTCACTTTCACTAACATCATCGTAAAAGTTTTCGGCAAGATTTGCTAATTGTTCATCAGTTAGAAACTTTATCATATTGTTTTTACTATTCAATACACGTATTATAGAAGGGAAATAAGGAACAAGTTGACGACGCTCTGGTTTGTGAGGAACTGAGTAAGAAATTTGTTTGAGTCGAATATTTATACGCCGTACAGAAATCAGGGGAAATGCCACTATTTGATTTGTAAAAAATCACCGAAGTCGAACATAAATGAGTGAATCCCCTGTACATGTAGGTACTATAATAAAAATCGCCGAATTGGAACGTATATAAGTGAATCCCCTATACTTACATGCACAACAACATCTGTGATTTCCCCAAAAGAGGACGAGGGCTATTATCACTATAAAATTCTAAATCATTGGTTAGAATACACTACGCTATTTTTGAAAAAAACAAACGTAATTGCTATCGTGGGGTGTTGAGACACCCCAAAAGCTATTTTTTGCTAAAACTGTAGAATATGGTAAATAATAAATTACACTATATTACATATCTCATTTGCATAGGCGAATACCTGGAACCTTAGAAATGTGACAAAAATAGTTTTAGAAAAAATTTAAAAAAAATGACCTCTGGGGTTCCGAAACACCCCACGATAGCACTTGAGGGTTAAATTGTTGGCCAATTGATTACTAGAACTTTGTGCATTTACTTAATGAGAATGTTAACGACTTATCATCATTTATTGAGGTCCATCTCGACCACATCTAGGACATTTTTATGTTTACAAATTAAAGGCATTTGAACGGAGAACGTACCTATGTTCTAATTATAAAATCAGTTGGACTGTTTATTATTATTTGCTGTAGAAATTTGAACTACGAACTATGTATAACTTTGTATTTAGCTAAGCTTTTCGCTAAAATATTTACGATAAACCCCATAACATCAAAGCTTTTTAAAATTCTTGAGAATTAGCTAAAGATCTAAAAGACATACGAGTACCAGAAACCTTTTAAACTCTAGTTAAACTTCCGCTAATAAAAGCCACTTATTTAGTACATGCGGATGATATATGCAGAAACATGTTGACAAGTTCACTGGTGGAAAAGATCAAAATGATAAGCAACAGATGGGAGCAACAAAACATGATAAAAACAAAAGCAATAGCTACAGAAAAAAGCACTATAGTGGCACAAGATGGAAAAAAAGAACTACGAAATGTTCGCCGACAATAGTAGATGAATAATTCAAAAAATACATGAGAAAAGCATGATAGCTACAGAAGTGAAATTTATGAAAAAATATACGAGTTACTAAAAGGAAATGAAATAATAGAACCAATAGCAGACTTAAAACAACATATAATCCCTTACGTTGGAGGGGCAATAGGTTCGAATAGAATAGAGAAAAAACGTAAAGGTAAACCAAATAAAACCTAAGAAAATAGCAAAATAGAAAATAGAAAAAAATTAGATCAAAAAGAAAAGAAGTAATACTTAAAGAAATTGAAAATTAGTCAAAGGCACAGCGGGATAAATGGAATGTCTTAAGCTATGAGAGGAATAAATATCTGACGCCGGTTGTGAGCATAAAAGATTTTAAAAAAAGAAGAGAAACAACAGCACAAAGTATAAAGTGATGCTCACACACAGTAGCGCGAAATTAGTCAAACAATTAGGCGAAATTAGTAAAAAATTGCGAAAATTTATACAATTCAAAGTGATACAACCGTTCACATAGCGGTATAGTGCAGAATTAAGGAATAATGAAGTACAGAACTATACACACATCAAATTTTTGATACTCCCTCGACGCTACATCGATACCTTTTACATTTGTTTTTGAATTTGTATGTGATGATTATGTGATTTACGTGTAATTCGGATAAATTTAGATTCAGTAATATAATAAAGCAAATTATTGGTGTTAGTTGCCAAATTACATAGAAATGCACTAATTTCGCACTAATTCTTACGTTAATTTCGCACTGGCATATATAAACGCAGGCTACGACCCAGATATTTAAATTCACCAGCGCAGGATGTAGCATATCAAAGCTAATTCTGATGGTTAAGCACAAATGTGTATGTATTTTAAATTATTTGGTTTAACATTTTACATACAAAGGCTCCTGAGATTATGACGAACCTAAAAGATCTTATATACGTCACCATGATGCACCAAGATGCATAGACGTAATCAGATCGAGATGAAATGGGAAAATATCTTTTTTAACTTCTCACTTTATTTATTGTATTTTCCATTAAGTCATATTCAATAATACGCATATCATCAAGCGTTTTAATTTATGACGTAGTTCGTTAAATACTTGCTTAACAATAATTTGGATGCCACGTTGCATTCAAATTATTACAACTTCAGTTTATGTCATTCATCCCTGGTTCTTTTTTTTTTGTAGATTCCGTTCTGGCAAAACGATCTTCCAATAAACTGTACATAGCGATGTGCGTTGACATGCCAACAATAATTCTTTATATTTTTATATAAATAGTGTCTGTAATGTGTTAGATTGGTAATGACAAACAATATTTAATAGTACAAATAATAATTACATTCAACTAGACAGAAAACTTGTCAGAACTGGAAAGTCCAAAGGATAAGGTCTGAAACTTTTGCTTTGTCGATAGTGGCAAAACTATATCTATAAGTACGGTTTCTTTAGGGTCATTTTTATTTTTACATGTGAAATATGTTTTGTTGACTTATTTATTACATGGTTTATTACCTTTGTTGCACTTTTTGTTGAACATAATATTATTACATAGATCCATATGTAGGCTCACCATGGGGATCGCTTATTATTGAAGATAGAGGGTAAGCTTAAATTTGGCAAAGCTAATAAATCTTGTGGTTGCTATGAACCTGAACAGAAAATTGACCTGCTACAAATAACGTTCGAAATTTTTTTTTAAAGGCCTTGCAGAGAAAAACAAACTACAGTTATATCGAGTACAATATATTTACAATTGTATCCGACACGATAACAGTCACATCATACCATTTTTGCTAGATCTTGATAGAAACTTGGTAGGGAATGGATCATTTACCAAGTCGCGTAATGTTTATCTTAACAGGAATTTGGATGAAAAACAATAATTTCTCAATGCTTATACGCAACTGGTTAGCGGGACGACGAAGATATTTACTGGTCAAGTAAATCAAAATTTATGAATTTTAGAATCTTTAACAGAAATACGGAGTACTATATTGGGCAGTGCAGAATCCAGTTGTTAGTTTACTGTTTTATGTTCCGTTATTATTACTGTTATTGTTATTTCATTTATTATTACAAATAAGGTACGACGTTTAAAAAAGCACACCTTTAATTTATCATTTGTAAGACATCCCGTTAATTTTTAACATAAACTTTTCGGTGCTTGGTGAATGATCCATTCTCGACCAAGTTTCTGGCAAGATCTAGAAAATGGTATGTTGTGGTTGTTGTCCTTTCGGTACTCGCTTCGGTGAATAGAAAATACTGAACTTATCCCGTTTCTTTTTGTTGCTGTACTAATAAATAATGATTGAATTGACGCAGATAAAAAATAAAAAAGTTGATTGTAACCAGAACGAAAAGATAGACGATCGGAAGTGGCTCTAGGAATGTGTTCTTTGCAAGGCCAAATATAGATGTCAGAAGTAAAAGCAGAAAATCAATTTTTTCGATTTTCTTTTTTAATTCGAATGTCATTTGTCGCACATCCATTTTCTCTTCATAACAAACACAAAATTTGCGACTTTTGCCAAATTTAAATCTATTCCGTACCTCTAATAATAAGTGAAAACCCGATGGTGAAGGTCGAAAGTGGATTAGTCTACAGATACATCACTGGTTATACAATGAAATTAATCTGTACTTTGCTGACCCAAAAATTACATTTGTGCAAGTAACAAATCTCATCTCGAACAAAGGAAACAGGAAGTAGATATCATTGCGATTGTTAAAAATTATTGCTAATAATGCACGTGTTTGATTTATATTTTTCCTTTGGGATTCTCAATTTTTATTCATTCCAGTTATGCGAGGCATTCTGGAATTGTCCGTAGGCATCGTTAGATCTATTCAAAGAATAGTGAATCACTGGGCAGGTACGTTGGTGGTCTTTTTTTTTGGGAAAAAATGGGAAAACGTATTTGTTTCAAACGCAACTTTTATGGGTTTTAAAACGATTTTATTCCGGTCATTTTACGCCTTCACCCGTTCATTTCATTGTTTAAATATTTTCAATTCTTTTTACTACCAGGTAGGTGATACATTTGTCTTTGTATTCCGCTACCTATGCACGAGTTTCGAATTAGTTCACTTCCAACTTCCATTTTTAATGTGCTAAATAACTTTGATATTTTTTTCGTATTGGTTGACAATAATAATTAAATATATTAAATTGTAGTTCCGTTAAAATACATCGACTCTAGCTGAAAAATCACTACCTAAATTATTTTTATTACTTCGACGTATTTAATACCTTCCAAATGATTTATTCATCTAGAAACAAACCGTATATTAAAGAATAATATCTAAATATCATACCGTGTTATCTTTGATATTTTATGGATATATTGATTGTTGAATGTGCTTCAATTTAATACGTTGTGAATAAAGTTGTTATTTTTATGGATATATCTTGTTTTATTTTTCATTTAACGCTTAAAATAGAAATAACAAACACACCCAATATTTTTTGGCAACGTAAGAAAGCGACTTGAAATATAATTCTAACTGCAATCCTGGAATGAATTTTTTAATGTGATGTTTTCCTGAGTATTCGACATTGTTTTCAACTTTATGTGTTCTCAAAAGTAATTGATTTGGAATCATAAAGGAAATAGGAATGAATTATAATGTGCTAAAATGTTAAAATTAAACACGACGGAATGATAAAGGAATGTATGCCGAATTATTGAGATATTTCGAATGACTGTCCAACTACAAACGAATGCCGGAAAAAATGTTAAACAAATCGTTATATCGGCTTAAATATGCCGCTCTACATTTACGCATATTTTATAAGTAAGTACAGCGATACGGAAAAGTTTTACAAGAAAAGAATTTCGTGAATGTAAAGTCTGTCAGTAAATGTCAAATGTTTTTTCCATTTCAAATATTACGCATGGATCATCAAATCAAATGCAAAAATGCATCATGGATAATGCAAAAAGAGGCGTGTTTTGGTATTTTAAAAATTTATACATTCGATAAGTTAGTTTAAAAATAATTTAATATTTTGTTCGATGCTGGAAAAAATATAAATAATAAGTAGGCTTACCGAAGCGTTTAAATATAACGCACATGGCTAGGCGAAGTTGAAAAATAAATCAGGAGAATATTGATTCATCCTGTATATATCTTATTAGCTTATTAATAGATTCATGGTAGATGTGTGTGAATGTGGAAATAATGTTCTTTCAAAGACTAATATAAAATTTTGCTTTATAGAATAATTGTGGTATTCTAAGTAACTAATTATGTACAATTTTTTACTTATGAAATATTCTAAAAGTATTTACTAGGGAATATTTTTCTCTGTATTGGCGGCATTGAAATTAAATTGTAACATATATAGCATACTTCACTATAGTAACATTTATCTGCATGTTCGTATAGGTTATGGAAACGTCAAAGTTGCTATTTCTACAACATTTCATTCCAAATATGGAGTTTTGGAAAGACATATTGGGTGCTCCAGTAAACATTGTAGCTCCAATGGTTGATGCTAGTGAGTTACCATGGAGGTTATTAAGTAGACGTCATGGAGCCCATTTATGTTATACTCCAATGTTGCATAGTGGAGTCTTTTGTAAAGATCCAAAGTATAGAAAAGAGGCTCTCGCGTCTTGTGAGGAAGATAAACCTTTAATAGTACAAGTACGTTGTTGTATATTCAACACATATTCTTATAATTGATATAAAGATCTTCTAGTTTTGTGGCAACGATGCTCAGGTCATGCTCGAAGCTGCGTTATTAGCACAAGATTATTGTTCCGCAATAGATGTAAATCTTGGTTGTCCGCAAGCTATCGCAAAACGAGGTCATTATGGTGCTTTTTTGCAAGACGAGTGGTTGCTATTAACAGAAATTGTGTCGACATTAAGTAAATCGCTCAACATTCCAGTAACTTGTAAAATCCGAGTCTTTGAAGACATGGAAAGAACTGTGGAATATGCTAAGATGTTAGAGAGAGCGGGATGTGAAATGCTAACAGTGCATGGAAGAACGCGAGACCAAAAGGGACCTTTAACTGGTCTGGCAAATTGGGATTACGTTATTGCTATACGGTAAGTTGAATGGAATTATTTAATAGTATAATATTATGTAACAGCTTTACTCCTTAGAAATGCAGTTAAAATACCTGTGATATCAAATGGAAATGTACAATGTATCAATGATATTCAACGATGTTTGGAATATACAGGAGCAGTGGGAGTTATGACCGCAGAAGGAAACCTTTATAATCCCTACTTATTTGAGGGTCAAAATCCTCCATCATGGGAACCTGCTATGGAATATTTAGATTTAACGAATGAATATCCCTGCCCTTTTTCGTATATTCGTGGACATTTATTTAAGTTATTTCAGCATGTGTAAGTAGTGTAACGTAGTTAACTTAGCTACATTATAAAATCAATAGTAGCTAAATCTATATTTCGTTTTAGATTATCATTATCAGAAAACAATGAGTTAAGGATTAAGTTAGGTGCAGCAAATTCACTTGATGCATTTAAAAGCATAGTTACTGAAATAAAGGATATATATTTACCTTACCATGAAGGAAAAATAAAATGGGACCAGAGAACCACTGAAGAAGGATCTTTTAATTTAACATTGCCTCCTTGGCTTTGTCAACCGTATGTCAGATTGTCACCAGCTGAACATTTGAAGAAAGTAGACCATCAAAATAAATGTAATGATAAACAGGTAAGATATTTTTTCATTTACTATTATTATGAGTAAGCAACTTTCATGTTAATACCAAATTTATTTTTGCAAGTTCAATAGGATTGATTTAAAGAAAATTCAGCATTTCATATATTTTTCCTTTGTATTTTTATTTTACCATGTTTTTTTTAGAATCAAATAAAAAGACAATATGAAGATTCTGAAGGAAATCAAATATCCAGAAAGAGAATGAAGAAACTCAGAAGGATTAGTAGACGACCTCCTAAACCAGAAAACTGTAGCAGTAGGAATTTAGACATCTGTTTGAATTGTGTAAATCCTCTGGTAAGTTAACACCACAATTTGGTCATAATTGTTTAATTTTCTTACGTTTTTCTTCATATTCAGGGATCAAAATGTTTGTATAAGCTTTGTAAGAAGTGTTGTAAGGAAAAGTGTTTTATCGAGGAACTAGATTGTCCAGGTCATCGGGTATTAGTGAAAACTAGAAGAAATCTAGGAAAATACTATGCTAAACAAGAAAGTGTAAAGT
The DNA here is from genome assembly GCA_902655005.2 of Marronus borbonicus. Taxonomy (NCBI): domain Eukaryota; kingdom Metazoa; phylum Arthropoda; class Insecta; order Coleoptera; family Scarabaeidae; genus Marronus; species Marronus borbonicus. Next base: position 5,921,666 of record LR737385.1, on the reverse strand, counting down.
AATTTCACTTAGCGAATGTATTTCTTCTTCTATATTTAAATAAACATTTTACTCAATTTAATTTGTTCACTAGTATTACTGAAGGATAAAGCTAAATCAAACGCTGTATTGGTTACATGTATAATATATATTTATTTATATATATATTCATATATTTTTATTGATTTGACTGCATTGCCTTCTGGCCTTACAATTTGCAACATTTTAACAACAATGGCACACTGTACATGGATCTGTAAAATAATATATCTGTACATCTGTTAGCATTGTCTCAGTATTTCCACTAATAACTAATCTTTATATATAACATATTTCCGCAGTTATAATCTACGTTTTCAAGGCACTTCTTTTTATCAAAATAATTATCTCTCAATATAGTAGCAGATCCAATTTTGATGCTGACTTCCAACCAAGCAACTCATATATAGTCAAAATGTGTATGTTACAAAAAATATATATGCACATATATATAACATATACATATGCGATATTAGTTATGAACATATTAATTACATTTGTATTTACAGACACCTTAGTACCCATCCATTATTATTTCTATATCTTATTATCTTTAGTATGTATGTATGTACTTATTTACTTTGCTATGAACTGTTTGACCATATATGGTTACGTTAAATAATAATTTCCGGTGATGATACTCCTTATTACAATAGTTAATATTACCAAACATATCATTAAACATATTACATATTTTATTCTCACTATCACAGGAACTTATCATTTTTAGAGTCCACATTAACTTATAGCTGAAAAGTGTAAAGAAAATATCTTTTTATTTTTTAAAAAATTATTCTTTTTCTCAAACCCTATCAATTTAATAGCATTGATGTAAGTGCAATAATAATAAAATAAGCAAGTTTTCCAATGCAATTTCCATTAGTGGGCACCTTCTTGAACAAGACACTTCCTTAAAGGGACACGGATACATTCAGTTAATTTATTGACAAATTTAGTTATTATCAGACACTGAAACGAATATTAAAAATAAGAAATGAGAAATCGAATAAAATCAAAAAATAGTCATTTTTTTTCTCATCAAATAGGATATACAGGATTGTAAGAGATTTTGTCACAAATTGAAGCTTTGCAGTCCGTTTATAATCTATTATCTTAGTTTTTCCGTTTTACAATAACTACCAAATTGAGCACGAGCGCTGCACATTGAAGCAACTATACTTGTGATTTTAAATCGTACTAGGGTGTTTTTTAGAAAGGCGTAAATTTCAGGTTACACGGTAATCATCCAAATCATTGGCCAATTCGCCTTGCCCTATATCGTCATAGCCTTATCACCGATTTACATTTATTAACACTAATTCCAAATCAAGTTAATCTCAAATTAAAATTTAATTCTTGATTAAATTAATTACTGTTTACGTATTGTACACGTTGAGCTGGTTTAGTTCGTGATTAACTAATTAAAATTAAAATGACATTTGGGCTATCCTTGGTATTTTTTTACCGACGTCAAAGTGTTATTTGGTTTCGGTGAGGAATTAATTTAATTGATGATTAAAATATCTAATCGGGATTAGCAACGTTAAAATGAAGTAAATTAGGGATTAAAGTGGTAATTCGTGATTAAATATTTAATTCACTTTCTCTAAACCAAGGGTAAGTCTTCTATTAAATTTAATTAGAACATTCATTTACATCAAATGTTAATTACCAATTACGTTAAAAGAATTATCCTTTGTCAACGGTTGAATTTTGACGACCAATTAGAAAATTTACAGATTGGCAATTTTTGAAGCTAAAACTTTCAGTAAAGAAAAAATATCAAGCATTTTATGGCAAAAATTCTATATATTTGTGAATTCCACCTCCTTAGCTTATTTCTAATTTACCAATTTTAATAAAATATGGACAGCATTTCCTTCAAAATTATATATTTGTTGGTCTCATTGGGAGTAAAAGTTTAGTTTTCTATCATTCCTATTGTTTTGTCTTATTCTCTTAAGGCGCAAAAGCAAAACGTTTTTTTTCTATTGTTATTAATTGAATATATTCAAAGTGACCAGTTTTCCGTTTACTTTATTAAGAAAACATTGAATAAAGTTTCCTAAAATTCTAATAAAAGCTGCAAAATAAATAAATGAAAAATGGGTGTTGGTTATTAATGTGGCCCTTTCTTTTAAACAAGCTAGTCTTTAGATTTTCAGATCCAACTGAATTTTCAACTGCAGAAGCAAGATTTCTAATTCAGTTCAATTTATTTTATAATCTTTATAAGGACATCACTTCTATTAATGAATATATTTAATTATAAATTTGTTTGGAAAGAACCAAATGTATCTAATGCAATACGTATAGGGTTCTGTGTACTTTCCATTGATAAATAAATTCTTTACACTTTTCATCAAACTGTACACACATTTACACTAGTCAATGGCAATAGAAATGTCGTGATAATAATATGCAAAATGTCAAACAATAATGACTAGTGCACATATACTGGCAGCATGAGAAATTTTTAGAACAAGCTCAATTGTAGCCGATCCGATTCGTTATTTCGAATCAATTTTTTTCACGTTATATATCTTCGTATTTATATATAAGCACAAGAGTGAGGTATGTAACTTGTTAACTTGCACTTTACATATTGACACACGTAAATTAGGATCTTTGAGATAAAAATATGGAGGGAAGTGTCGTTCATTCCACATACTTTACTGTATCACAGCCAAGAATTCACATGGAAATAATATTATATAATATATGTATATATAAACAACATTAAAAAGCATAAAGACCATACTACACGCCACCGGGGCATCCAGCATGCCATGTAAGTAACAAACGCTATCTATAATATATATTTTATGTATATAAGTTTAAATCAGTTCGTGCATTATATCAATGTATGAAAATACATAGTTTTTAAATAAAATACAGATCTTTGTGAATTACATTAAAAGCAGTTCTATCACACGACTTGTCTGAGATCAACGGTGGTGTAACGTATCCGTACACCGCCTGACTCCTCTACGTATTTCACTTAAAAATAATATTGTTCGTGAATATATTCAAAAAATCTTCTCTCATTTTCTAATATATCACTTGTCATAATACTCAAGTACAACATACGCGAAAGCGCTTATCTTACAACAATATTGTGCAATGCGCTTTCCACACTCGTTTCTCTTTAATTCAAGTGCCTTCACACTTTACTCCAATATATTGTCATGAAATTCTTCCCTAATAATCGTAATATTTACACAGTCTCCCAAGCCATTGATCATCCATTGCACAAAATTTATACATTTTTATATATATACATAACAGATGATGAAAGTACATTTGATTCATTTCAATAGAAATTAACAATACACAGAGCAACAGTGATTTATCTACAAAATATTTTCGGGATATTCGGCTGCACATACAAAGGAGTGATAATTAAAATGTGGGTCATACGGTTGATAATGGGGATCCACGTTTCCTCGAAACAGCTGTTCCGGACTAATTAATGATGCGGGGTGTGCCGATACTTCGGTGTTGTTTGCTAATTGTAACGTGTAATGTGTGTAATCTTGGAATAACCGTACTTTTCTTCTGAAATTTATGCATAAAACATTTAAAGTAAACAATTTCATTAAATTTAAACTTACTTTAAAGCACGACTGTCAAGTTTTAATAATCCGTTTTTCTTTTATAATTGGATAGCGATATCGGAAAAACAAAACCATGCAATTTGAAGCACTAAAAGTAACGTACAGCGTTGCTTATTGGAGATACAGAAAATGTTTCAAATAATATTTGTAATTTTACCTCTACCAAACAAAAATTTTTACTATCAAAGGTTGCAGCCAACAAAATATAGTTTTGCTTGTTTTTAATAGAACATTCTATAATTTTTTATGTTTAATGAAAGTTTAATAAAGCTCTAGAAATATGTCAAAATAATACAATTATTAGTTCTTTGCTAGCTGGCAATCTGTAAATTAACATTCAGCTACATGTAATAGCCGAAAAAGTAGAAATAAGTTGTAGTTACATAAAAAATAAGAAAAACTGGATACTGCTTCGGCGGTTTGCGTTATCTTGTTGCGGAATTTTCGGGTTACAAAAGAAAATTTTGATAGATTTTTGTTTCTAAAACCGAAAAGTGCTCCCGGATACAAAGCTTGGGTTACAACTTTTACAGATTCGGCAGAATTTTCGTGCGAATCGTGTACATGCTAGAAGGAGATGGTTGTATACGCCAGATTGCGATCGTTTGTCAGGTCAGTCTCCACTATTCTACCGCCTAAAAGCGTCTCCACAATCCATCGAACTAATAGGCGTGAAGTTGTGTAAAGTATTATCAGCCGAAGAACTCACAGAAGTTTAGAAAAGGAAATGACCTTCATTTTTGTAATGAAATTATATAAAGAAAATATAGAATGTCCCTATTAAAAACGGAAATGTACGTTTTATTGAGCGCACAATATACACCCATTTTTGATAGTTATCACATTTTTAATCAGTAGAGATAAAGTACTACAAGTTTTATTTGAAACGTTTTTTTGTATCTGTAATAGTTACGGAATTAAGTAGTGATTAAAATAAAATGAAAAACCCGGTAGGTGTATATAAAATAATCACTAATATAAACAAGACGAAGTACATATTAACACTTCAAATATTTAGTGTTTACTTCAAGCATTTACTGGAAAGGATAATATTTCCTACGTGGATGCTAAAAATTTGAGGTGCTTATCAAATCTGTAATCTTTACGGTAAAATCTTCTTTCTTTCCCGCAAAGATACAAAGCTTCTGATCATAACAGCACGTTAAATCTAACAGGAAGGCCTATAACTATTGGAAACAATATTCACAAACAGTTTGTTCACTAAGCTAAGTTAAAGTGAAGATATTAATATTAGTCACGAAATCTTTTTATGAAGACAAAAGAAAAATGATGGCAGATCTACTCATCAATGATACAGGAAAGTGTCCAGTGATGTAATTTCTGATGTACAAAAATCTTTTAGCTCATGGTACTAAATACTCGAAGCACTAACACATACTTTATTTTGTTCATATCTAATGTGTGGTCTTTTTATTGAAAGCACGTGAATTTTTTTAATTATCACTCCTAAAGCCTCTACATCATCAAATCACATCTATACAGTAGATTTATTCCTAAACAGGCAATAGTCGACCAGAAAACTGATCTACACTTTACATTGTACATACAACTATCTTATTGATAATCATGATTCTTTGTCGGTTTCCCTTGTCAATACCTCAAGCATTTCTTTTTTGCTATTCAACCTTTATCTTTCTATGTATTTGTTCTTCATCGTCACATATCTGTCCGGGTGCAGACCATCTTCTCTTTTTGGCCATACTATCCGGCGACATGGTCTGTTGATTGACGCTTGACATCGGCGAAGGATTGCTATTCGACGAATGCGGCGTACTCGTCAAATGACTGATGCTGTGATTAAGCGGTAATTTTTGGTTCATTTGCTGACTGGATTGTCGGTCGTTCGACCTATGCTGACCGGTACTCGAAACTTGTCGGACGGTCATAGCTGTCGTGGTGGCCGTTGTCGTGAGCGTGGCGCTACTTCGCAAAGTTTGCGAAGGCGTTCGCGGCGTTAAGGATATGATTACGTCTCCTACTTGCAATTGATGCACCTTCAAACCGTAGATGTGGAGAGTTCTGTCCGTATTGCATGATGCCCAACCTTTACCGCAAACGAAGAAGGGATGCTCGAGCGGGTATTCCACTTCTGCCTGTAAAGAAGATAAGTAGATATAAGAATTTTATTTTTTGGGGGAATTTTAACGAAGTTTTATCTGGAAAATTTCATTTCATTCATTACATTTGGCGTAATAAGCGTAGACAAGTTTTGTGCCTATTGTGATCTTTGCTGACGATATAATAGATCACGTATCTTTCAAAAGTATTTCAGTACATACAGAATGCTTGACAAGTAGCGAACCAGGCACCTGGTTTGATATTCTTAATGGAAGGCTCTGTATTATTATTGTTTCTAGTTTCTCCATCTCGAAATTAAGCAATATAATATGGATTTCATGTCTATTTCTATTAGATTTTGGCATTTATAATTTTATTCTCAATCGACCTAATTTAGATACATTTATTTCTTTAAAATTGTCCGAAATTCGGGATTAAATTGTATACTTGTCGCTATTTAGACATGGTATGAAAACGCTTTAGAAACATATAGGATGTTCAGTATTCATGGAACACCAAAGCTTAAGCTTTTTCTCTTTGCTATTTTCCATTGTCGTGGAGATTCCACACCTGTTTTGCATACTTTATGAGGACCCCAAAACTTATCCTGTTTTCCAATCGCAAAACCAAAATTAGAAAAATACGTTTTCTTTACAAAATCGGTGATATTTTACTTTTGTTTTTCCGGGGTATATTCACCACAAATGTAGCAGAATACATCTGGATGGTTAAGACAATTCCTTCTAAACGAACTCATATTTGTGCAAACTTCCTTCTTGGACAGTACTCTGCTCTCTAAGCAACTAAAACAAATAAACAATATCCGCTGATAATGTCCAAGATAGTTCTACCCTCGGCCGCTATAACTCACTACTCTCAGCAAATGAGAGCGCACCGTAAGTTGCTGCATCATTACCAGCGCGATACATGGTACTGCGCGTGAAAACATGTTGTGATATGTCGGAAAAAGCCGGCAAACTCTCGTTTATCGTGATAATTGTCGGAAAAAATTAAAACTTAGTTGTTATACGTTATTTCGAAAACTAGAGGCCAATTAGTAGAAATGCAAATCGTATCTAAGTTCCTTGTTTTAGATGTAAGATGAAATCGAATAAACATCTTTGGCAATCGAAAAAAAATTGTTGGCCTGTGTAATAAATTGTGCCAACTACATACAGGTTGCCAACCGAATCCGATTTAATAGTTACATGCGCATCTAGCAGGGAGTGGTATATTTCATAGCGCTATGCTTCTCTCAATTTTATTTATATAACCATTGCGCAGATGGTCTCGGTACATAAAATATTTGTTCCAGCGCATTTCCCTCGGATGTTTTGGATGGATATATTTCATTAGCGATCTAACTTTTAGAAAAAGGATACATGGACGTGTATTGAAAATTATTGCTTAAATATTTCATCATATCTATTAATTATCTAAATCAAGCTTTTATTGTTGATATGCGATCGCAAACATGTGGGCAGTGATTCATTTATCTTTCTTCTTCGCTCGTATGCCCACAGAAAAAAGAACTTAGCATATAATTTTGATTAACCCGGCGGCTCGCCCGTTACGGTCTCGCGATCTGATTCAATATAGATGATTGAATCATCAAGCCAACGAACTTTTCGTTCTTCCCATAAATATTTATGTATATTTGCGGTCACTTGTTTATTGTACCTTCCACCTAGCATTAAAGCATGTAGCATCATCAATATACAGGGAAGGTCCACGCTGTAGTAACACCGTACGCGAAGGAAGATGTTTTACAGCAGCTACTAAATGTTCATTCCTACAGTGCATCACCTTGTTGACATATGAGGGTGTTCACAAGATCAGCGACCTGCTGCGGTTGGTTCTCTTTCACTGTCGCCCACTCAAGGTCATTGTACTGTTTGTGTTGACTATTGCGCATTACGTTTTTGGTGTGATAGTAATAAGAATGCCTACTGCAGTAATAGCACCGCGTGTAGTTACGAAACCGCGATTTTGTATGAACTGGAATGATTTTGGTTTGTACGCAGTGAGGCGTAGAATAAAAACATGATTTCAATTAATGGAAAATTGAATCGAAGCTGCAAGGATATATTTTTGTTAAGATTAAGCACGCGCAGCGGTTTCAAGAATTGGAATTGCCTGCCTCCTAGGTTGGCAATTAACAAATTTCCATAAAGGTGTATAATTCGAAATGGGTTCGTATCTGTAACTTGTTTAGATCATGAAACAGAATTTTTTAAATTTAAAGGGTATCCAAAAAATTATATTCCCAGAAAGAAAAGGTAACCACAAGCGCTACTGGTACAAGTAAGCTGGAGCTAGTCAACTGGCTCAAGTAAATGCAATGTCCATGTTGTTGACTAGTACCACTAACTGGCATGGTGTCAACGTTGCTAATTCCAAGGTTTGTTCCAACAGACCCTGGAATGAGCCTGGAACCATGCGGAATATGAGCAAAAAAAATTGGCGTTCCAATAACGATAGAACTTGTTCCGAATCAATTTCAAGATTATTCCAGCAGACACCGAATTAATTCCGAGTCGATAAAAGAACGGTGAAGTCTGAAACTGAACTAAGGAACTGAAAGAACTAATACTTTCTCTGTTGGAACAGACCCAATATCAAACAGTAATTGTCTGGTTTTGTTAGAGAGTATATCTTCTTTATATCTCTTTATATTTTATATTTTACCAATTAATTTTTGGTGGTCAGATGTATGAACGTGCTTTTCACAATTTTTTTAGAGATTTCATGAAAAAATTAAGGATTAATTCAATTGTGTTACTCAACTCAAAATAAATTTTCTGGTACCTAGGCTGCCGGAGTCGCTAATAACGCTCTTGGTTTCCGGGTTGTTGTTCCAGCTTCTGCCGACCTTTTGTCCACTTTTATGGGACATCTTCAGGAGTGTTACTACACAGTGACTGGGGACTATTCGTTCCTGGCCCGCATTTTGTCTCGCAATCCTCAATATAGAGATCTTCAAACAAGATGGTTACACCTTATATCACTTGTAGAAATCCCAACTGATCAAAGCTCCAAGCACTAGCAACTGCCACGGTTCACTGATCCAAAACAAGCCCCAAATAAACTCCTCCGGAATGAAGCCCTCAAGATGTCCCATAAGAGTGTGGATGAAACGTCGACAGAAACTACAACGACGCGGTTCCAACCCGGAAACCAAGAATTGAAATTTGCGGTGTTCGGACAATGCATAGAATTTTGCACGACGGTTACACTGTAAGTATAGGAACGCTTTAATAATGATTTGGGATTTCTTTTTCGCTACGGAAACAATTTACAGGACTTAAATTAAAAATCGATATGTGTAAAAAGCGTTCCAGAATTGTGGAAAGAAGAGCTATTTCTTCCGTTCTGTGCAATTAATTGGAAAAAACTTTATCTGTGCAATAATGACGCTGAAGGTGTCGTGATTAATAAAGATGATGTCACCTCCTAAATGGATGAAAATAGATAAGTTACATTGAAATCCCATTGAGTACAGGCGCACGGGATGTCTGTCATATCTTTAAAGAGCATTTCTTGTAGTTTTTTGGAAAATATTGTCATATTGTCATGTATATGTCGGTTTGTTCAGTTGGCCTTCACTAACTGTTCCGAGTAACTAGTGTAAAAATATGTGTTCGTTGGGCCTGAGTGCAGCCGCACTAGCGTTGTTGGTGTCTATACTTCTTACACGCAGTCTAGAGTAGGAATATAGCGAAATAGGTAGCGCAAATTTAAATTTCAAATAAGGAGAATATTGATCATTTTCGACAAAAAATGCAGGTATTTTTATGGACGATGCGGATAATCCCGTGATAGTGGAGCCGTAAATGAAGAATAAATGGAGCCGCTATAACGCAAACAAACTAGCCATTAAGAGCTGAATACAGTGAGGAATAATTACAGGAAGTCCTTTGATCGCATCACGACCATACACCTATTTGCACTGAATGCACTCAAGTGACGTTATTTTACACTACACCAAGTAAAAAGTGCAGTCCAAGCGAACAAACTTTATATTTAATTATTTCTGTATTGTTATGGGTACAAATAATTTTTTTATTTTTTTTTCGGATAATGTGTCAACTGTCGCTAACCTTTATAACCAGTAGTGGTATGGGTTAACTTTATTCAGAATGATACGCCTGAAATAATTTTGAAAACCAAACAGGCAAAATTTATGGAGCATTTTACCAAAATTTGAGCCAATATGGTGTACGTACAACGTTTAAGGTGCTGTTTACTACCAAAACAATATTCATTTTCAATTAGTACACGTGTCGGCTATCTTTCAAGTAACATGCGCGCCGAGGTATTTGTGCATCAAGCACGTTGATCGCTGAAGCACTTAATTAGGCACGTGTTTTGTAAACAACAGAGTCCTTAATGATTTAATGATTCAAATATTCCACCCAGGCATATTGTTACGATGCGAAGAATATGAGGTTCGCACACCAATCCCTGAAGCCGCTATTCATGTTAACTAAACTGCATGCATATATCAGGCTTAAATTTTCGTTGTTATTCAGCGAGAGATAAATTATTACTGTAGGATTAAAAACGCATTTTCTGCAGTAATAATAAACTATTGTAATAATGTCGAAGAAAATTTGCAAGTCATACATTACAGTTTTGATTGTAGTATCTTGGGTAAATTAATTTTATAGCTATTTAAACAGCGTTCGTATGTGTGGAAGAAGCCTTCTTCTCCAGCAACAATAGTAGCTGTTAAACATTTTAGGGCAAACAATTATAAAAATAGTTACTTTCTTTTAAAGGAACCTTGGTGCTTTTTAATGATATGAGCTTTTACAACATTTTTTAACTAGTAAAGGTATTCAATTAAGTGGTTTTTGAGCCTTCGTTTCGAAAAAATTCTCAATTACTTCCTTAAAATCCAACATTCGGTACAAAGGCTGTTAATTGACATATCTTACACGGTGGAACTCCTTAAATAGGATTTTAATACCTCTAATTTTGTAAATGGATGTTGAATACAAGCCATAGTCACAGCAAATAGTATTAAAACTGTGTATCTTCATTATATAAAATGGTTCTTTACGATTATTAAATCAGCAATTTACCTTGCCCACGTAATGCAATTATGTCCATAACATGGGTGTCCAACCTGTGGTCGCGCCTTTTTAAGGTTAAGAATATCTGGTAAACTCTACAGTTACGACATTAATAGGAGCCTTATTAAAAAGCTTATAGTTAATGTGACGTGACATTTAGATTTTGTAGAAATATTTATATTTATTTCCATTTATACAAGCATTACAATGGAATTACAATAATAATGATTTTGAAAAACAATTAAAAGTAAAGTAGAATATATATATATTAGACGAACACTAAAACCTTGTGTATGGGACAATGATCAGGGTCCGTACATATTAAAATCTCTTATAGAGATATTCATCGAGTATATAAAATGAATTCGATGTTAGCAGCTTCTTAAATTCTTTCTTTAAATTTTCATTGATTTAGAATTAGAGACTCTTTTGGCAAATAACTATAGAGTTTAATTTCATAATAGCCCGGCGAATACCTGGTCCTATTCACTCGATGCAAAAAAGTGAAGTAGCGGTGCTTGTTACGAGTATAGTACGTGTGAAGGTCGCCTTGTTGGTTGTACTTCTTTCTTATCCCATGCACATATTCCAAATATCCTAGTATGGAAGGTATCTTGTGTTCTTAGACAAGAAGTGCTATATGGAGAACTTGGGCTCCAGGCGTATGGTATTGCGTAACACCGCTCGTGCCAATTTTCTTTATTTCATCATTTTCATCATCAGTTATTAAATATCAAAGATATATTGAAAGAAATCAATTTATTCACCAAATGCTAGAAGGGTGGTTCAAGAAATCCGTATATAATTTAAGAGATGATGCTCATGGTATCGAAAATGGTTTGTTTCTAGTAAGGATCATTAGTCACTAGACAGCCCATTATATCCATCGCACGATTTCATTTTTATTGTCGATTTAAGCAAAGAATTTTTGTTTATGTAGAAAAATGAAAAACACTGAGTTTGAGGCGGTGCTTAAACACTTGTTCAACACTGAAAGGGATCATAGCAGACTTGGATGAAGTTCGTGGCACGTCTGCTTCAGTGTTAGCAACTGTTAACAATTGGGTAAATGAGTTCAAACGTGGCAAAGGATGAATATCGTTCTGGACGTCCAGGGGAAGTTATATGGGTTTGAATGATTGTGAAATAGTTGAGGCCACAGGCATATCCAAGGTACAATGTTTTCAATTTTGCACGAAAAACTGAACGTGAAAAAAATCTCAGCAGGATGGGTGCCACGTTTGCTTTCAGTAGAGAATAAACGCAATCGTGTGGTCGACTCTGAGGCTGCTTTGGCGGTTTTTCGTTGCAATGCTGACGAGCTTCTCTGTTGATATATAACTATGGACGAAACATGGATACACTACCACACTCAGAAGACAAAGGAATAGTCAAAACAGTGGGTTTTTGAAGGCTAACGGGCTCTAAAGAAGGTGAAAATGGTGAAATCGCCCGACAAGGTGATGGCGTGGGTTTTTTTTAGGATGTACGCGGAATCATTTACACTGATTACTTGAAAAAAGGACAACTAATAACTGGGCCGATTGCCGATGAAATCTAGACTTGAAAATGAAAAAGATTATCTTCCATCAATGCACAAATTTGAAAAAATGGCTCGGTGAACAACGGTTTACGTTGCACGCCCAATCAAATGTCTATTTTAAGGAATTTCCGAAATCCTACTTTTTTGTGGGCTTAAAAAAGCTCGAGAAACGTTTGGAAAATCATGATCATCTGTACGCCCAATTTGCAATCATCTCATTATTGTAAACATAACGCAACGATACGAATTTAATGGTTAAAAGTATTTTGGTTTCCTCCTGAGATAAGCGCAGAAAGTAATAAATTTCGACAAAAAATAATAGGGTGATAGAATTTTCGGGAATATATTTTATTGTAAGTGTTAGCGTTTGGGATTTTCCCTTATTTAATTCCAGTCCATTGCTTGGCAACCATTCCCCGGCTTCTAATAAAGCTGGCTCCTTTGGTTAAAATGGAAGTGTCATCTGCACACATTCTAGAATATTGTTTATGTACATCGGGAATAAGAGGGAACCGATAGAGGTCCTTAGCGCATTCCCTTTTCTATTTTAGCAGAAATTGACTTTTTGCCCTCTTTCTGCCAGATACGATCGTAGTAGTTTGTAAGTTGTTTCTCTTGTTTCGTAGTAATATTGTACATAGCTTTTGTTAAATCACAAACTGGTTAGCACGAAGTTTTCCTTGTCATTAAATGTTGTCGCCTCTACAATCAGATCTATGATTTCTTGTATATATTTAGCTACTGCAGAAACTAAATCATAAGCAGTGAGAGCTTGCGTTGTTGGGATTCAGATCTGTTGAATGAGCATCTTAATTTTTGGTAGAGCTTTCTTCTTGATAATTGTCTTGCCTTCTATCGCATTTCGCTATCGTTTCTCTAAAGCAGAAAAGTTCAGTTTTACTGTTGAGCGTGCGTTCAGTGTTGCAATGATCGAAAGGATGATTTATTTACTGTTGTTCACTGATTCTTTGATTCTTTCTTTTAGAGTAATAAAAAAATAATAAAAGTAAGTTTTAATCTACTAAGAAGTTCTTTGAAACATTACGCGACATTTCACGGTGTCTAGCTTCCCATTGTTAAACATGTCTTTTTATCCGCTATAAGTATTCAATGATATGTAAGCAAGTATTATCTTTCGTCAACACGTATCTTTATAGTATCGTCATGATTAATTTGAAATATTATCGATACACATGAAGCGTGTAAGTTTCGTTTATAACAAGACCATGCTAATGGCGACGTGGCAAAAGGCGAATACAGGATAATTAATTTGAAATTCGATGAAGGCGTGGAATTCAACTGACTACACCACTTAAATATAGAAATGGCTGAGTGTGGCTGACCGTGCCAAGGCGCTAAACATCGAGAGCGTAATATTTTTCTTGGCAGCGATCCATTGGAGTAGAAATGTTTCGTAAGTTAAAATAAGCGTGAGTATTTACTTTAACCAATAATTCATTATAAAACGTCTGAATACCGTGCCGCCGACCAAAATAAAGAAATCCTGTTCATATGCGCGCCAAAGTGAATGAAGGCACTACCTGAAGACAATATTATTTAATGCCCAACATGCGTCATACACACACACACACATATTTCGGATTGCTGACTTGTCATGTATGTAAATGTAGACTAGGTGTATTTTCAAACATTTCTACGTTCATCTTTTAAGAATGAACGCACCCAAATTACATGAATACAACGTAGCGTATAAATTTTGATGCAGTTTTAAAAGAACTACGCTTTGTTGTATATGAAAACAAATTTTTATTTAAAAAACACAGCTAAATCAGTGCTACTACAGTAGGTAAATATAACAAATATATAGATATTTGATGCTAGTTTGTAGAAAAATATTTTGAAGCTTGTAACATTTTGTTAGAGAATATTTTTGTTTTGTTTGGCATTATAACATGTTTACACGTTGGATGAGGAATGAGAAAAAGCATTGTTAGCTTACTTGCTACGACTAATGTTCGGACGCACGTATTTAGAAAAGGATGATTTTTTCCAAATGAATTAATTAAATTTAGGGTTCGTTGACTTCGGAAGTGTCTCGAGAACATTCTTTCGGCAATTTAAGTTCAACTGCAAGACGATAAATAAACTATAAACGAGTATTATGGATTTGAAACGAGAACTAACCTGATATAGAGATACTCCAACACATAAACGCTATGTTTATATGATTCTTTCTAGAATGCTTTTTCTAATCACCACACGTCACTTGTACTTCGAATTCTTCAGGCAATAAACACCTTCCAATAGGAAACACCACTAAACACGTGTCATCCAGGTAACGATTTGACTCAAGGTCATAAATTTAAATAACGTTACCGTTTTGACCACAGCAGACTTTCGTAATTTTACTTTTCCAGAAAACTTTGATGGAACGGATCCTCTTATTATGTGCTACTCTATGACGTTTCACATTACAAACAGTTGTACAAATTTAAATTTTACTGACAAATAAGACGAATATCTAACGAACGATAATTATTTCATGAAACTACACTGAAACACGCCTAAAATTTCGCCCTCAACATTTTATTTTGAAGAACTTCCATCTTCCGGTGGGGATTCAGTGCAACCGTAGATCAGGCCAAGGCACTATAAGTAAAGACCAGTATAAGGCATGGTTTACATTTATTGGTCTAGGTATCCAATCTCCTCTTTTTGCGAAACAGAGCAACGAGCATGTTTTTGGCGCAGCAATACTTTTCAATAATATAGTTGATTGATGATTGATCCCAAGTACCTAACCGTAGATCTTTACTAGGATTCTCCTAGTGGTTCTCTTAACAAAGCTACCGTAAGCGGTTTCCATTTCCGCGGAAATTGTTGTCACCTACCAAATCACTCCATCGGCAAGCGTCGAATGGAGTCACTAGATGACGATGCGTTTATTTCCACGGACAAAACTCGCTCTTCAGATATCGTACGCGTGACTTCAGCAACATACAGTTGAGCGCTCTCTAGCGGCTCGCCTCTTTGTATGGGATTTTAATTGGTAAATGCATCTCTAGCCAAGATAATTCGGAGGAAGCAAGATAATTTCTCTTAGCTCTATGTTCTTTCGGCCATTAATGTTTATATTTAATGCAACTGATTTAGGGAATAAGTTTAGTTGGTTTTAAGCATAATTTTCCAAATTAAGTAATAATAATAGCACCACAAAAGTATTGGCACACTTCGCACCACACAAGTTCAATTAATTAAGAGGATATGTCGATCCTCATTTTCAACCGTAGACGCTTACGAAATCGTTTAATAAAAAGCAACACCAATTTGACGAATGGAGAGGACGGACCGTTGTTATTCTCACCTTTGCTTTATGTTTTGTGCTGTAATGACGAGAGACCCCTATGTCTATTGTTTTGTTGTATTTTTTTGCGTGTCTTAGTTTTAGAGTGTGTAGGCGATAAAAGTAGGTAGTAGTAGGTAGTAAATAATATTTTCTCTCGATAGTAGGGATAGAACAGGCACGTTAGGATTTGAGTTCTTTTTCATATCATTCTGTTGAAAATAAGGGTTGACTGATCCTCGAATCAGCTATCCCGGATTAATTAATTAAACTTGTGTGGTGCGGAATGTGCCAATATTTTGTGTTGTTTCCCAAATTAAGGCTCAATATTTAACGGGTTGTCATTCGGGTTCGATAGGAAACGTACATAATTCAAGGTTGAAGACACATACCGATACACAACTCGCTGGATAGTAAACCCTAGCAGAATATTACAGTTTTTAGAAGAGGCGGATGACAAATGGTTGCATATGCGGACGACGTAGTACTAATAACCAAAAGCAGATATATAATGTACAAATGCACACAGAGGAAGTATGTTAGAAAGGAACGTTAGGATTAAAAATAAATAACAATAAAGCTAATATAACGATAGTAGAGAAAGAAGTCAAGGGTACTGGAATTAAAGTCGAGAATCACGGGTTCAAGGAAGTTGATACATTCAAATATTTGAAAGTTGTGATATCTGGTAATGGGGTCAGTTCAGCAGAAATTAAAGAATACAAACCAACAAAAAATTGTTAACCAGTCGGATTCTAACAGAAAAAACAAAGATTTTAGAGAATTTATACAACTTTGGCAAGATTAATAGTTACATACTCAGTGGAGATAACGACCATGAAAAAAAAAAGAGAAAGAGAAACTAATAATGGTCGAAAGAAAAATTATCAGAAAGATACTAGACGCGATATGCACAGTTTAGATGAACAACGAATCGAGAAAAAACAACATAACGCAAGAACTGAAAGAAGACATTGTTGATAAAATGAACGAACAAAGAATTAATTTGCTGCAGTAACAGATCGGAGAATTATATGATGGGGCTTGATCAGTTCCGAGAGTCTAGATCTAGTAAGCCTCTGAAAAGAAGCGGCGTAACTGCACGAGGTGTGTTATGCCTTACAAAGGTTAATTTTTCTGTTATTGATGATTAAGCGTTGGTAATGTGTTATTTAATCAATTAATTTATTTAAATTGTTAAAAGAGAAAGATCTAAAAAGACCTATCAAACCGGTATAAACGAAGAATATAATGTTAAAATACATCTAGAAATATGTAGCTTTTGAAAACATACAGCAAGTGCATACAACCGCGAGCAATCGTGCTGGAGTTTAAAATACGGCAAATAGAAATTCTACTACCACGACCGGTTTAGCTGTTATTGTTGTTGTCGCCTTCTTTATGAAGTGATTGTGAAGAGAGGTGACCGGAGGGGAAAGTACCGAGACGACGTAAGTGGAAGAGAAATGTTGTGTTGTTCCGGGACAAAATGACCTTGAACGTCCTAAGCCCACTACGCTTCTTCTTTACGTGTTCATTTACATACAGAAACGCAACGCAAAATAACCTTCTCAGTGCCAGATTTCTTCTTCGCGAGATGAATAATTGCTCCGGGAGGCTGGCGCCACTTCTGCCTCGTCCGAAATTCGAAATTTAATGTTGTTGTAACCCTATAGGTCGCCTAATTGCTCACGACCACGCTTTCGTTCGTTCGTTCATCGCTTATTGCATGAGCGAACGTTTCGTCCTGACCGCATTTCACGCGTAAAAAGCGCTCGTCACTTCTTCGGGTAATATTGCGTAGTACCGAACAAGAAAGAGACACGCGTAATGGAAGGGGACGGCGATGACGAAGAAAAAGAAGAATTTCCCTGGTCGCCGACCTTGCGATACCTTGCCTCGGGCCATAATTCAACATCAGACCGGTAATCTTCTATCTAGAACTGTTGTGAACTTTAGTAATTAATTGGGTTTTTTTCCTGTTCTCTTTTTCTATCGCGTTCTTGGAACTTGCGTTTCACGTTGACGCTAGTATGTTGAGTTGTAAATGTATTCTGTAATGTCACGGCGAGTATGACGGTCAAGGATTATTATTATCTCGTAGGGACGTTTCCATTCTCTTCAAAATCATTAGAACTTTGTCCATATTAAGAATTTTTCACTTCCGTTAGAATTAAAGAACTAGTGTATACTATGTAACGCAATAATTCTAAGACGTATTTTATAGAGCAGAAATATGGTTCGAGCATTGAAAATCGATATTCAGAGCGATTGGCAAAATTACGAGATTTCACTATACTGATTGAATATTGAAACCCCAGCTATGGCATCGGCAAAGAAGCATTCCCTCTTCTCAAACTTGTGGATATCTATTTGGATCGCAACAGATGCCACATAATAAAGATTAAAGTAACAGTGCAAATAATGAATCCCTCTCTATTTTAAAATGCATAAATTTAAATAATCAGGGTTTCTTTATATTTATATATCCAAATCCAGAAATCCTTTCCAACGAATTCCTTGCGAACCCGGGTAAGAATGATTCCAAACCCGAACGTGGTGAAAATTTATTTCATAAAAGCTGCAAATGAGCACTGAGTGTTGACTTGAAATGCTTTTGAAGAAGATCCCATAAAGATATTTACTTTTTAACTTTTTTTTGAGGGATTTGGAAAAGATGTCGTTGAAATCGAAGAAATATAATTTTGATTTACGTTAGTGATTTTGATTTCTCGCAGCAAAGTTGTTTAATGGACTTTCTTTTGTTTTTAACGAAAACCTCTCTTCCTTAATGTGTAAGACGAGGATGAAAACCCAATCTGGGGAGGAAGAAGCCACCAACGCTGCCCCGTCTTGCAATTAAAATAGTAAATATGTCAACTTGGAACACTTTCCAATCTAAACAGAGTAGAAGTGGTGACGTACCTTCAGAAGGCAAAGCTGCTGTGTGAATTCAAAATTGAAATATGAAGACGTTTGGGGTGGGACAATTTCCAAATTTGAAGCCAGAGATATGTGCATGGCAAAAGGCCACGTAGAAGAGGAAACCACCATCCTGGATTTCTTCTGCCAATATGATGATTTTATCTGCTGATGTTAGTTGTTTTACTGCCAAGTAAATTGACGCTAATGTTAATTATTTAATAATCCTGATTATTCTTTATTATGCAGTCAATTTATTTCTTTTCGAAAATTCTTTGATCAGTATAACAGGTTAATGTATCCTTTAGAGGTACTAATTGTGTTCGTTGGTCAGGAAATTACGTTTTTACAATGTAAATTACGAAATTTGCAAATAGCCAGCATTCAAAAGGAAGTTTCTATTTTTATTAGAGAGAAAATCGATTTTTCTTGTTTACTTCTTCAAATCGTTTCAGTTTTGTTAGAGTTGCTATAAGAATTTGTCGTGTCGGGATCCTCTGCTATTTTACAAAATTCAATCGTCACAATAAGCACCAACACCGTTATCGTTAATCTGTAGTAGTATTAGTTCACATGCTAACATAGTGTTGTCCATTGACTTATATATCGACATACTAACTGAGGCGAACGACACCTGCAGTCTTACAGCATGTAGTGAAACATTCTTTGTATATGGATATCTTTTTTCTAATTCTAAAGCTTCACAAAGGCTTCATGGTTTAGGCTTTGAGTACTAATGAGTTTGGACAACTATCAGCCAACATTGCATCTGAAGCTTAATTACCATTTTGGAATATGAAATCAACAGACTTTAAATCCTTTTACATCTGAAGTTAGAAATTAAGCTGTATAGTAAAAATAATTACCATTAACATTCAAATTGCAGAACATTACATTTCATGTTTAATACGTTTACACTTATGGAATAGAATATCCAATACGCGTTCACTAATTTACGGTAGGCTTAGGAGACTAACCGTTATTCGCCTTCTATTCTTAGTATTCTCAGCCCATTTTAAATGCAAAGTATCGATTATCTTCCTCACATATTAAATATTGAGTAGTATTAGAATTATTTCATTCCAAATGCAGTCGTCAATCAAGATTAATTACTCAGGTTTTATGATATTTGTTAAAACGGAATATTGATTTACGAATACTTGAAAATGCTAATCGCGCATATTTCGAATGTAATTGATTATAACATATCAACAAATTGTACAAATTTGAGGACATTTTCAATACAATTAAGTATGCAAACACGAAAATTCTATATATAGTTCACTCCTATTACATAGTTAATCATAAATGCCTTACTTGGAATAATAGATCCTCTCAAGAAACTCACGTTCGTGTTTACTTTTCTGCTAACATGTTAACCTTAAAACATCGATTATTATTACTTGATTAGAATTGCAGTATCTGTGTCAATGTAACCGAACAAACTCTATTTAATATTTGGCTTATACTTAAAAAAAAGTAGTAAATAAAGTTGTAGTATCGCTAAGACAGAATTTTTCTAATGTATGTTTCCCTTTGCCCTCATTGCAAGTAATTGAAGGTTTTTTTTTTTTTGAAAAAGAGTACTTATCGAAAGGAAAAAAAATCAATAGTAACGAAAAATTAATCTTTTCAACATTAAGTAAAAACAAAAATATGTGTTGATCATAATTATATTTTATCTATTAAAGATTATCTATGGCATACCTTAATACTTAGATTTTGACAAGTGTTGATCTTGCAAGAAAATGATAAGAAATAAGTTCGATACTTTGTAATCTTTTCCCAAAATAATTAAGAAAGTAAAATATGTATTAACTGGATAGGAAAGCACCTGTAGCAGCAGTACCTGTAAGTTTTAAAAGAACAACAAATGGTGTAACAATTCCCGATTATTGTTTTCTTTTCCAGAAACTATACATACATTGCCGTCGTCGGAAATTTGCCCAAGAGAGAAAGTTAATTCTCCAATTATTGTAATCTATTTATCACTCACGCCTTATTAATTGGTCCAATAAATAAGGATTTTATGGTATCCCCTCTCTCTCTTAACGCCTCGTCCCTACCCGGCTTGACTATTTAATGCGATTTTAGTTTTTGTTTGAATATTATTGTAATAAGCGGTATTGTAAGGTAATAACAGTGTAAATAAGGTGTTTGAAATGCCCCGTGGTAGATCAATAGGTATCGGTAAGCGATCCAGCATAATAGCTTCGAATGAAGAAGTTTATTCCAGCAGTAAAATCGGCGAAAAGTTAAATCTAACCACGTCGACAATAAAATATACCATTCGCCGATATCAACAAACAGGCGATTTGGAAGACCGTGACCGTCCAGGCCCATCACGAATAACCACCCCAGCAAAGAATCGCCTAAAATAATTAATAAGTAAAATCAATCGCAGAAAAATTGCACCAAAAATAGCGAGTGAATTCAATCGCGGAAGTCAGCATCCAATTTCAGCTACCACGATCAAATACCATTACTACGCCCTGGTAACCGATTGAAAAGGCTGAAGTGGGCCCGACAACATCGGAATTGGACGATAATACAGTGGAAAAATGTTTTATGGAAAATAATCGTTGTTTCTATTCTCCCTATTGTTGCATTAATAGAGGCAGCAATATTCTTTATTAAAAGCTTTTTAGATACAAACACGGAAATAAACGTTGAGCTGAAGTTAATTTCAACGATTAACATAACTTAAAATATAAATTTTGAATTTGCTTCTACTTTATCATAGTTTTCCGAGTATTTAGATCATGATGTTATTAGATGCACACTTAAGATAACTTTAAACAAGATATTTATGTAATTTAAACAGTTTAGTACCTGTGTACGCCTTTGATTGTACGTCAGTGTAATCGTAACAGTCCTAGTGATTGGATTTTCCTCTATCTTGATCACTGTACTATTCTCCAATCTCAGTTCTGGACTTTTTTCCGCCGACAAGACAAAATCTTCGGTCTTCATGTCTTCTACTTTTCTCAACGTTCCATTGGCCAATTGTATCAGAGACCCCTTCGCAAAGTTCACCGGTACTGTATTATTGTTGAAGGTCTTGGCAGGGGATTGCGGTGGTGACACTGACGACGAGGGTATCCAATTCCTGTGAGTTTCATTCGCACTTGCGTTCTGAAGATCAATAGGACCTCGCTGCTGATGTGGAATATTGTCCTCGGGCCTCGTTAGAATGCGATGCTTCAGCGATCCTTCCTTTCCACTGGGTACTTTAAAAGAGTTGTTGGCGATCGCGGCGGCTGTCGGCGGGGGTGGTTGCGCCGGTTGTGTTTTCCTATTATCACGCAGTAAGCTTTGATTTGGTTTGACCGCCGCCGGTGGACTGTAGTTTGATCGTGGAGAGAGAAACGTTCCTGAGTTCGTGACGGCCGTCGAGGAGGTTGTTGAGGAGTAGCTATCGAGCGGGGAGAGCGGTGGTGGGACGAAGTTTGATCGCAAAATAGACGTGTACGGGGATGGGTATATTTGATACGGATTCGGGTTAAAATGCGGAAAAGACGGTGGGAATAGACGGTAAGATGGATATTCCGCTATCTCCTCTTTGGGTTGTGTGAGGTTGACCGGTGTGGCGGCCGGAGGTGAGTATTTGGAAGGTGGTCGATGAGTATGCACCAAACGAGCACCATTTGGAGGAGCACCATTGTACCTGCGTGCAAAAATTGATTGGTTAACTAAAATTTCTCAAACAGCGGCCACGAGATTAAATAATTAAAAATTCAAAATTTAAATCCAGTATCTCACAAATATGCTTTATTAAATTGCGCCATCGGTTTTGGGAAATCATTTACATACATCATCAAGCGTACACGGAAATCTGCCAGTCTCAGATTTGTTCAATTACATTATAAAAAAGCAAAGGATTGAAAAAGGAATAAATAAATAAAAATAATTTTCAAAGAGGCAAACCGACGAATAGAGTATAAAACACAAATTCTCCAATTTCCTCTTATGGAACCTACAGAAAATATATTATTTGCCTATCTCTTAAATTTTAATTGACAATGCGAAAGAGTGCACCTCATTTATTCAAGTGACACCCTACTGATTACCTTTGATTGATGTTCCATTGTTCATTTCAGGCTGATATATCCATTTTAAAACGTACCACTTTAGATATCC
Source organism: Marronus borbonicus (assembly GCA_902655005.2). Taxonomy (NCBI): domain Eukaryota; kingdom Metazoa; phylum Arthropoda; class Insecta; order Coleoptera; family Scarabaeidae; genus Marronus; species Marronus borbonicus. The sequence goes on along the minus strand of LR737385.1, from coordinate 5,898,965 downwards.
CGATAACAACCCTTCGGTATTATTATTTTTTTATAAGATATCTAAATTGACCAATTAGAAACCTCGGATGATAACTATCCAATTTAAAAAGAAATCTATTAACTTTCATTAAAATAAAAAAAGTTTGAATTATCAGAACCATTATGCATTGAAACTAAATTTATTTTTAGATGAATCTAAGATACACATTATTCATTCGAGAAGATGAGTAAATGTCATATTTGACCGGTACATTTTCAGCATGCCATTCCCATGATTTACATATTTTAGATCGTTAAAATAAAATTAATTAGTTTCAAGTTTGGTCTGGAACCTGTCTAGAATTGCCATCCAAACCTGCATAAAAGATAAATAATACGCCGGGAGGACGAGCTAATATATGCAACTTTTTTATTTCGAGAGTCATTTCATTATTCTTGCATGACAAGATACCTTTTCCTGGAAAATACCATTCCATTGCTCAGTTACATTTGTATATAATTTTTAAATAAAAAAATGATCAATACCAGAAACAGGCGGGTATAACGATAAAGAAAATGGCGACCCCTTTAGACAAATTTAAATTCCCATGTCGTCTTTACGGTGACCTTATTTTATAGATTGTAGAATTTCTACGTCTGTTACTTGCCTAGATGGCGGTAATGGCTTCGGCGGTGGCCTCAGGAACTCCGGTGGCTGTTTGGGCTGGCCTCGCCAAGGTTCCGGGTAGGTCATGTACGGCAGTCGTCCGTCCACCTCTGCTGAAATCATCGACTTGACGCCTCCTTACCACCTCTCTGAAATAATGAAAAAAGACATAAATATTATATTTCAAGAGGAGCATTTTAAAACAAAAAATACTTTGAATATTTAAGTTACAGTTTATTACGGTAGTACAACCATACAGATAAGGATTTGAATAATTATCTTGTGGAATGTCATCTGTAGGCTAGTAACAAAGGTCGAAATTTATGAACAAGTATTTTCTGATTTCTATTTCACTATTTTGCGCTTATACTAAGGTACATATTATTAACTAGCACATTTTGTGCTCTCAAAAGTAGTTACCATTAGTGAATTTTGTAGTGTCATGTATAATAGGACGATTTTGACCAAAAAATTGAAGAAAACAATAGAGCGAGCAAGAAAGAACAAATATTATGGAGTAGCGAAAAACCGCAATTTTCAAAAGGAAAGAAATATACAACCAGACAAACCAAAAAAGTAGTACTAATAAATTAAAGAGAGATCATGGACCACTGGTGATAGCATTTCCAGGAACTGCTCAATTTAGAAATTAACATAAGTTAGGAATCCAGGAACGAATCAGAGTTAATAGATGTATGACAAGAATGATACCATTCAAGATGAAGTAATGAGAACAATAGAAAGATTGAAGGAAGGAAAGTCACCGAATTGCTCCGGAAATTACAATAAACCTGACAATAAACCTGAGAACAGAAGGATTAAAGTTATTGAATAAAATGTGGAATAATGCAGAAATACTCGAAGACTGGAAAGTTACTATCATTGAAATAAATAACTTGTACGAAAGGGTGCTGGAAGGAAAATTGAGAATGCAAAACTACAGAGGGCACAGAGAGGATTTAGACCAGGCAAAAGCACATAAGATCACATTAAGGCAGATGATAGAGAAAACATCGAGCAGAGGGATCTACTCGGCATTTTTGGACTTCGAGAAAGCTTTTGATAGAATAGCAAGGAAGATAATCTGGGAAAGTCTAAAAAGTTTAATTTAGCAGAGTGCGCCAGATTAACCGGCAGTAAATACGCCAAACCATTCGTTTATTTCTGTGTAGTGGTTACACTTTCTTTTAAATAAGTCTTCATCGTGGTGAAATATTCGAAACCGCGGGAAGTACCGTCTTTTAAAAACATCCAACATTAACGTTGCGGGATTTTTTTACAATTTCTTTTGCGTGTAAAATATGTCCTACACGTTTAGCAACCCGGTCCGACATGTTTGTTACCTCGGCCCGGCCCGACAGCTTCGTCGGTTGTTGACTAACCAAGTCCGTTTAGCCCGACAAAGCTGTTTGGTCCGACAAGGAGATGGTCAAACCCGTTCGATCCTACTTTAAAGAATATGTTCTCAAAGAAAGTAGTGTCATTCACTATTCTCAGTATTCAAAAATTATTGATAATTTCAATGATTACTTATTTAACACGAACAACTAACACGGATATACTAAAACACGAAGAGTTTTTTTTTCTTTGTGACAACACGGTTTTAGTTTTACGAATTACATTTTTTGAATCATGAAATCATCGGCAATAAACTTATCAAAGTCTTCAAAGCAGTGCTTTTATTTCAAAATAAATACTCATATTCAGTCTTCAGGCTCGAATTATCTATTCCACTAAAAAGTCACAATGTTCAAATATTAAATTGTAAGTGAAGTTTGCATAACGAAGCCTACTTATACTGATCAAGAAATGGGGACGAATACAATATTAAAATAAACACCAGTATTGTGAGGAAAGAACCTCTCTTGTTTCCATGCTTCAAAATGATATTCGATATTGTTTGGCCAAATAAGAAAATGAGTTTATAGAATGCATGTTTGAAAGAATAATTTTATCGTCTTTCTACACCACTTACGGTAACTTTTTAGGCGAATTAGATTGTAGACATCAGTGTGGAAGCGTAATTGTCTGGAGCTGTATATCAGCGTGAGGTGTCACCGAAGCTGTTTTATGCGTGAAGAGATCTTCCAAGAGGCGCTGGAGCCGTCAATTGTTAAATTGTTTGATGAAGACATGCCCCATTATTATTACCAGCAAGATAACGCACTGGTAAACCCACAATCTTCACTGCTTTACACTTATTGCCGAAGCATCTGTGGTGTGCTGTGGAACGGAACATTGCTCAACATCAAAGTGTCTCCAAAACTCTCGCTGAAGGAGAAAATCATTGAAGAGTAGATTTTGGTCGAGTTATGTTACGACATAGTCGCTATTATGACGAAAAGAATTTTATTTTCTTTTTTAAGAAGTTTTGCAAGCGGTGGATCAACCAAATATAAAACTACTATACAAAATGGTAATTTAGCTATCATTGCATCAATGTTAATAGTCCGCCGATAACTGTGAACCGCCGGTATAATTCTCAGAATAAATTGTATAGCATTTTACATTTAAGAGCAAGTACATATAAGATAATAAGCCAATAAAAGAAACGATCCCCTTAACCAAAAGAAAACGGATTTTAAAACATTTTATGAAATGAAAGATATAGTCATCATGGGCGTAACACATGTACGCTTATGCACTGCTAACAAAACGCGACCGTCGTCAATGGCAAATGGAGTAAGCGGAATTTGGTAAGGGACCCAGTGACCTAGAGTGAGCCGGGGTTGTGAACGAGCTCTAAGGGAATGAGGCAGAGAATCGATTTCGCTTGGGGTCTTCGCCGGTACGCCACGGTTCTGCCGCCAGCTTGGCTGCCCCTTTCTCTTCTTCGATTTGTAGTGAGGCAGAGCAGTGTGGCCGGTCGCGACCTGCCTCCCGTAAGGCACGGATGGCACCAGCTACTACGACCGAGAAGGGCGAAGGAGAGAGCAGTAGCTCTAGTAAAACTAGGCTCGCGTTTCATGAATCAACCCTTGGTGTGACGCCCACGCGATGCGTCTGCGTTGTGGCCGCGACAGCCCCGGTAGTATTACTATACACTTACGGGAACTCGTTCGCTCTATCGTACGCCAGCGCTGCTACACGTTTGTGTGATAAATGTGTTCCTCGTAAATCTACTACTATTAAGCGTACATTAGAGTATGTACATAAAAGACCGTCATTAACTTCTACATTAAGAATACGCAGGTGCATGGGAAACCGCAACTCCTAAAGATGAATATAATGTTACGTACATATGTATTACTGTCATAAATTTTCAGCAAGTTTGGTAAATTAACTACTGTTCGTGTTGTAACCGCAGTTATTGATCTTGCATTTTCAGTTAATAACAGTACAGCTAACTAACTAAATACGTATAAAGAAGCAATAAAGTAAGAAGCCCAGGTTCGCCAATTAAAGAATGTAACCATACTAAATTTGGTATTGCCAAAGTAAAAAGTATTGTTCCAAAATGGAAAGAATTAATAGAGCTGATCATCTCAAAGGCAGCATTAAACGAAAGGAAGAATAACAAAGGAGAGACGCTATAAACGATATTAGTTTTATTCCAGCAGAAATCATAAACTTAATCAGAGCCAATCGCATGCTGCGGAATCAATAAGGAAACAGTTTCCAATTTTCTTTTGCCAATTGAATTGTGTCTGATTAGCTTGTGATTTTTGTTGGAACAGGCCCGTTTTAAGAAACAAATATCTTGTCTTAGGAAGAAAATCAAAGGAGCCAAATGACAGCATTGCTTTAGTTAAAAAAAACAATTACACTGGAATCTTTTTTCATGCACGTTTTACATTTTTTTTAAAAACTGCAACCACTACTGACAACATAAGTTCAGCAGTCGAATTACGGCTAGAGAGATAGCAGAGGCTTTGAATATCTCGAAAGAACGTGTTTATCATATATATTGACTGAAGATTTAGACATGAAAATGCTAAACGCCTTGGGTATTATGCTTGCTTGCTCAGGACCAAAAACGCTTTCGTATGAACATTTCCAAAACTCTATTAAACTAGCTTAAGCGACAATTAATAACTATAGACGAAACCTGGATACACCAGCACACTCCTGAAGCCAAGGGACAGTAGAAATAGTAGACTGTTAAGGGTGAATCGCCTCCGAAAAAGGCGAAGACCAGTTCCTCGGGCTGGAAAAGTGATGGCGACTGTTTTTTGGGATAGTCACTGAGTTGTGTTCGACTATCTCGAAAATGGAAAACAACAATGGGTGCATATTACTCAAGCGGCCGAAGAAAAAGAAAGTTTGGTGGTTTCACATTTCAGTGGTCTCCAGAGCAAAAAGTCACGAATTGTGGTTCCAATTGATAAACCACCCACCCTATTCACCAGATCTGGTCCCCTGGGCTCAAATATTGGTTCGGAAAACAAAGGTTTTCATCGAATGAGGAGGTCATCACATTCGTAAACGCCTATTTTGAAGAACAAATAAACTTACAAGGAGATATTCACAATTAAAACTGAATTTGATAAAAAAAATACTTGTTTCTATGTTTAGCAAAAAACTTCAGACTTTCCTTGTGTGTAATTTTGAAGTTGTGCGATTCATAACATTATTGTCAAACAAAAATCAACGCAAAGCGATCGGAAAGTCAACTCATATTTTGTGAAGGAATTAAATAAATATACTTCAAAAAAGGAACCTATTGAAATTTCACTTTTTCTATTCAATGTTCTTTTTTTTTAGTCATTCGTTGCATTTCGAGTCTAATTTAAAACCTTGGTTAACATATTAGAAAGATAGATAGTTTATTCTAAAAAAAACGCCGCAGTTTTTTGCGCCGTTTCTATCGACATAGTTAATTACATATTTATTACGCTGACAATTGCACAACGTAAGAGCTAAATAAAATTAACTGCACACTGAACTGCATTACTGATCGGCGGTCGCCGGTAATATTAAGTTCGCTCATTCTGCAGATTGATACGTACATA